>OY735202.1:55373779-55771279 GCA_963457665.1 Thysanoteuthis rhombus
TGTAAATCTCTGATAATATCTAACGAATGAACAGATTATTTTCTTTTCCTCTGTCCCTGGATGTTTTTAATGTGTACACAAAAGTATCTACAACCACATGTGCCGTGCCTCATCATTTGACACTTGGATTGTCTGTCCCTTCATGGCCTTGTTGCAACCAACGAATGTATTCTTCCAACTAAGATGACAAGAACTTGTTTGAAAGGGCCCACGACGCTTTTTAAAAGTGGATGGACACAAGTTAGTGATTGCCAGAGGCACCCTCATGGTTGGCAAAATTTGAAAAATTGACTCCTATAGATTGCTAGAAAATGCATATAATCAATTTTGTAAATATCAGAAATCGGAGGTATTTCGACCGTTATGACTTGCATCATGCTCATAATACCCTTCGATTTCTGACTATAATCATCAGATTTGAAAGTTTGCTTTATTACATTCGTCAAACCTGTCCACGTAATACTATTTTTTAAAAAGTCGTGGTTTTCTTGTTGTGATTGGGGGTGGGTAAGGTGGCTTTTTTCCCCATAAAGCCAATTAACTTGGCAATCAGGATAGTATCTAGAAAATTATGCCTTTCAAATGATCAGACTGTGTTAGAATTTGGATGTATTATCATGTATACTTGATACTATTAAAAATAAAGTTGAAAAAATTCGCCTAGAGTGAATAATGAACGAGTAATGGGCATATAAGTATTCGGCGGCCATCTTGGATGTCATCTTGAAAATTATACACACGAGACCATCGAAAAAATTTGCAATGTATTTTTTTGAAAGTAGTTGTATTGAGTTCATAAAAACTTCACTTCATGTTTCTAATAAAAAGTTCCCACTAGACCCCCAATGTTTAGCCTCTATCTTCCGCGAATCCAGATACAAAGGCATTAGGCAGCAGTGTAGTACGGATTGATGCAAGTTACAATCACGTTTGGGCGATAGGCATCAGTCTAAAGGATAACAGTTGTTACGAACATTTTATCTAAATTAGTACTATTTAAGTTTTTTTAATTTAGTTTTTTTTAAATTCAAATGAATAAATGTAGTTTATTTTGCACCTTGGGTCTGTACGAAATTCTTAATTAAAAAGTATAATTAAGTAAAATTTATTCTGTAAATTCGAAGGAATAAAAGGTTTTTGTTTTAATTTCATTTTCGCATTAGCATGTTTGATGCTATACATTTTTTGAATGTGTTTTAGCACTTATTAACGACACAATCGAGTAAATTAGTTCAATTTTGTAAATTTAAATGAGTAAAAGTTTAATAGAGAGTGGATCTTTTATTCCGTACCGTATGTTACAGGAAGAATTGAATAATTGATAATTCATGTTATGACTTGAACTTCGAGGAAGCCAAGAATTCAAGTCTTGAAAGATATTTAAAAGATAAACCTAACTTACCTACTTTTCTTGTTGGTAGATGCCTGCGAATTTTCTTATCGTTAGTATTAGGTTAGAAGCTTTAGTAATTTCAGTCAACGAGAACAGGAAAGAAATAGAATAGGAGTGTCGTTAGTTGTTTTTTTTTTTTTAGTAAAAATGGACTCTTTTTCTAGATATGGCAGTAGTTTGGGATACGTTGTAGTCACCACCAGCTCTTGTTCGTGGAGAATTTTCATTCTTGTCTGTATTTGCTCAAATGCACGGCAGATCACCAACACTGACCTTGGCACGAACTTCTGGACGAAGCTTTCTGAAGATCAGCAGTCAAGATAAGCTAGGGAGTGGATCTAAAAAATAGTTGCCCTTGTTCAGACGTTAATTTTAATACAATATTCTTTGCTTCAAAGTCTCTAAAAAGGATTTGACGACTATGATGCTTAATTATACCTTTTGAAAACAACAAAAACGCAAAAACAAGGTTAGTGCACTATTGAATTGATTGTCCGTTTCCCCGCTTTTATTAACAAACAAAACGGTTAACAATGATAATAAAGTTTTCATTCTTGTAGGAACAAGTAGGCACGAAGTTGTTTAGCGAGATCTACAAGGGTAATAATGAGGTGAAGGGAAGAATGTAGCAAAAGGAATGTCTCTTATAGAATGTAAAATAGAGTTTAAGAATGTCCGTCAGTTATTAGTCACCTACACTACCACCACTTGAATGTTCATTTCTGGAATTCCTCTACTACATGGAGAGTGCTTTGTTTTGATATGTTCTTTGAGATGGGGAAGAAAAGTTCTTTAGAGGAAAGGAAGGGTTACTTTGTATATGTGAAGATGTGTGTGAAAAATCTAGGAGGTGTGTGTAAAAACTAAAGGAGAGCGCGAAAATGTGAGCTTACCTCCGTCAGAAGAGAGAGAGAGAGAGAGAGTTTACTACTAAACGCTTAAATACCATAAAGATAAAAATCGGTTATCCTATTGGAAGTTCTGTGTGACGCCATTGAGAAAGAGACAAGGAATGTGAAATACCTTTAGACTTCTTTACTGTATGTTAGAAATCACTGGTAGATCTTCACCGAGGGCCGATAACTCCAAAGATAACTAATTTTCACATATATTGATTAGTGCTAAAAAGTGGGTACTTCAAAGTACTCCTTATCAGGGGGATTGTAATATTTCTAGAAGGAAAATTAGTATCTATACAAGGTACGGAACCGTTTAGGCTATCGCACCTGGTGCCCAACGCTTGTCGTGACCTTTATTAGCTGTGTCTGGAATGTTTGTTTTGGCTGTTCTGATATAGAGGGGTTAGTGGTTGTGTTATTTGTTGGTGAATCAAGGAGGGCTATCAATCTATTTATGTTTTTAATGGGTAATGTGTAGTATTTTGAGTGTGTTTATGACTTTGCATGGACCTTTATAGGCTGGTTGAAGTAGATGCTTGTGTGTGGTCTTTTACCAAGACGTGTGTACTTGCATATAATGCATCATGTGTGCACGAGTTTTTATTTGCCTTCCTTGTTTGCAATTTGTGACAATTGCGTCTTGTAAAATCTGAGTATGTTGAGGAAAGAATGAATATACTTTGGTTCAACAGGTGTATTGATAATCAGTTGTCCTGGGAGGCGCAGTGTTGTTCCAGAGACTAGGTCTGCTTGTGACATTTCAAGTCTGTCTTCACCATAGAATGGATTCCAAGGTGGGGGGAGTGGCCGGTGGTCTTCCCAATGAATGTGGTCTAATTGTGCTTTCAGGTAAGGTTTTGGAAGTGTTCGACCTAGCTGTTTCGTGATGGGCAGTTGTGTGAACTCTCTTGCTTCTATGGTTTGTTAGTTGTAGAAATAAGCTTGACTGTTATTACCATCCCCTGTCGGTTTTGATTACCGATGGGACACCGAATCAAGCTATCCCGACAAAAGAGTACGTGCAACTGTCTTCGCAGTGATGTTGATGAAAGGGAAAATCTCGGGTCATCGCATGAACCGATCGACACAGGTTAGCAAATACATGTACCCATTAGATGGCAGTAGGGGTCATGTCATGTGGATGTGTGAAAAATGCCCATTAGGTGCACGCATATGCCTTTTGGTTTCTGGCGTGCCATGCAGGCTTGCACCCACCGGTGAATATCAGATATATTCTAGACCACATATATCTTTCAGCAACTAGCCTGATCAAAGCTTTCACTCCCGAATGTGAGCTGTGTATGGCACTGAATATTTGTTTCCATAGCTTGTCTGGGGCGAAAGGACGCTGTTGATTGGTTGTTGTATCGCATGTGATCCGAAGGCCTGGCTGTGGGACTGGGAAGTTGTGCAATTGAATTGCTGTGTTTGCAGATAGTGTTGTAGCTGTGTACCGTTGATTTGTTCTGTGGCTATGGCTTGCGCATCGATTGCAAGGTCCAACACCAGGGCATTGATGCTACGAGAGTGTCTGCTGTGACATTGGATTCGCCTTTTATGTGGCGAGTATTGGAGCAGTAAATCTAAATGTCTTATCTTTTAGGGTGAGTGTATATCTGTTTTACCCTGGAACGTACCGAGGAATGGTTTGTAATCTGTGAGAATATAAAAATCTCATCATCATCATCATCATCAGTCTTTTAGCGTCCGTCGTTGGACATAGACCTTCCCGAGGATTTGCCACACTTCTCTATCATGGGCGTCACGGAGCCAGTACTTCCTGAACTTGTCTAGTTCATCTCTCCATCTAATATTTTGCCGGCCTCGGTTGCGAATATGGTCTCGGGGAATCCATGTTGTGAGTCGTGATGTCCATCGATTGTCAGCCATTCTTGCAACATGGCCAGCCCACCACCATTTGAGATTTTTTATGGATTCTATGATGTCTCTAACTCTTGTCTTTTCCCGGATGTGTTGTGCTGTTTTGTGGTCTCTCCATGTGAGGCCCAGCATTATTCTTTCATGTGCACGTTGCATGGTTCTCAGCTTACGGGTCTGTTTCTTGGTTAAGTTCCATGTTTCAGCTCCATAAGTGACTATTGGGAGGATGCATTGGTTATACACCCTTCTCTTTAGGATCAATGGGATCTTATTAGTTTTGAAGGTTGAGCTAGCTCTGCCAAAGGCTTGCCATCCTAGTGTGATTCTTCGCTTGATTTCTTCTTCTTTTGAGGGTCTCATGGAGATTCGTTGCCCTAGGTAGATGTAGTGGTCTACTTTCTCGAGTTCTGTGTCCTCGATTTCGATCTTAGTGTTCTTATCTCCAATGTGGTTGTTGCACATGATCTTCGTCTTGCTGAAGTTCATGTGTAGGCCGACTTTCTTGCTCTCCTCATTTAGTTCATCTATCATTAGTTGGAGGTCGTGTAGGTTCTCTGCGAAAAGGGCTATGTCGTCTGCAAATCTGAGGTTGCTCAGATACTCGCCGTCTATTTTAATTCCTTTACTCTCCCAGTCTAGCCTTCTGAAGATCATCTCGAGGCAGGCTGTGAAGAGTTTAGGTGAGCTGGTATCACCTTGTCTTACTCCTTTCTGGAGCTGGAAGGGGTCCGAGTCTTTATGTAGTCTGATAAATGAGCTACCGTGATTGTATATATGTTTCAACACTTCAACATATACTGGATCTACACCTTGCCGACTGATGGCCTCCATGACCTTAGGGATTTCTACTGAGTCGAACGCCTTTTTGAAGTCGATAAATGCTACGGCAAGTGGTAGTCTATACTCTGCTGCTTTTTCTTTCAGTTGATTTATCGAGTGCAGGTGGAGTAGCTTCTTCTAAAGCCAGCCTGTTCACGTGGCTGGTTTTCATCGAGTGTTTTTGTGATTCGGTTGGTGATGATCTTTGTGAAAAGTTTATATACACAGTTGAGTAGGCTTATAGGCCTATAGTTGTTGAGGTCTTTCGGGTTTCCTTTTTTATATAAAAGCATTATGATAGCAGTATTCCAATCGTCTGGGACTTTACTGTGTTTTAGACACAGCTTGAAGAGGACGGCTAGTTTCCTATTGATGATTTTACCTACTTTTCGGAGTAGGTCGATGGTGATGTTGTCTGGTCCAGGGGCAGTTCCTTTCTTTGTCTGTTTTATGGCTTCCTTCACCTCCCACGGGGTTACTTTTGGGAAGTCCTCTAGTTGTTTGCCCGTGTCTTGCGTATCTTGTTCATTGTTTTTCAGTCCTTGTTTGGACGAATAAAGTTTTTGGTAGAATTCTTTGGCACGTTCGACAATCCTGTCTCTGTCTGTTGTTAGGTTTCCATTTTCCTCGAGTATGCTAGTTATTTGCCTTCGTCCCGAGTTGAGGAGTTTGTTTATAGCTTTGAAGCCCCGACCTTTTTCAAGAGTTGATTCAATGACTGCCGTTGTGTATCTCCTTCTGTCTTCTCTTCGTTTCTTCTTGATTAATTTGTTTAGTTCAGCCTCTTCAATTTTCTCCCTCGTTGTTGTCGGTGGCTTGAGGTTTCTGCGTTTTTCCTTGAGATTTTTAGTCTCATCCGAGATTTTGCTAATGGGTTGTTTGCTCATTGGCTTGAATGTAGAGGCTACTTCAATTATTGACGTTGTCATTTTGCTGCTTAGTTCGTTGATGTTGGTGCTGTCTTGTTCAGTAAGAATTCTGAATCTGTTCTTCAATTCGAGCTTGAAAGATTGAACGTGCTCTTTTGGTATGTTTAGAGGCTGCGGTTTTGTATGGAACATTTTTCTGCGTTCTTTATTGGTGTTTATTTGTACTTTACATCGTACCATTCTGTGGTCGCTGCCTACATTGACTTGATTTAGGACTTGGATGTCCTTGACGATATCATTTTTGTCCGTTAGGATGTAGTCTATTTCGTTTCTTGTTTCGTGATTGGGGCTCTTCCAAGTCCATTTCCTACTGGGTCCCTTCTTGAAGAAGGTGTTCATGATTTTGAATCCATTAGCCGTCGCAAAGTTTACAAGATCTTCTCCTCTCTCGTTGCGTATTTTGTATCCAAATTTGCCGACGCAATTTTCATTTAATTGTCCTACTTGTGCGTTGAAGTCTCCCATGATAACATTGAAGTGTTTTCTGGTGCCTTGGAGTAGGGAGTTCAAGTCATCATAGAAGTTGTCTATTTCTTGTTGGGTTGATTGCGAAGTGGGAGCGTAGACTTGGATTATATTGAGTTTGTATTGTTTTGAAAGTTGTATGGTGACGCTAGCTACCCGGTCAGAGACGGCTTTGAAGCCAGTTACATTGTCTTTCAGGTTCTTATTGATGAGAAAGCCAACTCCACTTTGTTTTACTTTCTCTTTACCGTAGCTGTAAAGAAGATGTTTGCTTCTCAGTTCGATTAGTTCTTCTCCGGGTCTTCTTACCTCACTAATGCCTATGATGTCCCATTTGACATTTCTGATTTCACTTTCTAGATCAGTTAGGTGCATGTCAGTTGACAGTGTTCTGACGTTGTATGTGCCTATGTATAAATTTGTCTTCTTGTTGACAGTCTTAGAGTTCTGTTGAAATGGTCGTTGTTTGAGCGGTGACTCAGTAGGGACAGATGGTCCCTTGGTGAAGGATTTGGGTAGTCGCTTTCGGAGCACATCACCCCTACCCAAAGTAAGTGATGTGGCTGAGTCTTTTGGTACCGAGGTCCCAGCAGGAACGGCCGATATAATATTTGGTGTGCAAATCATGGGGAGTAATGGGCCATGCCCTGCCACGCTGGCCCAGGACGTGTTGGCAGGGGGTCTAGTGGATTGTCCACTGCGGGTCAGTGGCAAAAGAGCTCCACCGGCTCTTGATACACATCCAAACTGTTCTTGTGAAACAAGAGTGGATGTTCGGAGCACCAAGGTTTGAAAAAAAAAAAAAAAGTTGGATGCAGATTCCGGTGGGGACAACTTGGAGGATACCTCTCCCTTATATATTAAGTTTTTAACTTAGATAAAGTCCACAGAGGTTTAAGTTTATAAAAAAGGTTGCAACAGCATCGTTAGTCTGGGGACTTCATTTTAGCAGTTGAAAAAGTTTCAATTTTTTCATCGTTCCTTGCTAAATAATTTGTGCCCGTCTCCCAGCAAGAATTTACTACTGACAATAGACACAGCCTGATCATATCCAACACTACATTCGTTTGTTTTTTATGGCAAGTCAAAGTTAGGTTGAGGTAATGGGGGAGGGGGGAGTATGGGGTCAGTTTAGCTTTTAGATATTTACATTTCGGCATTTGGGGGAGGGTTCTTTCTTTTTTTCCTTGTAGATTTATGGTTAATTCCGGGGGAGGGGATTTAGGGTTCTTTGGAATATACGGAATTGGTGCACATTCAGAGATTTTTTTTTTTTTTTTTTTTTTGCAATTTGACCAACGAATCGACGCATAGGACATTTACAAGCATGTAATATAGAGTTGGATGAATAGGCAGGCATTAAAGATTATCACAGAACAATGAGGAAATGAATAATAAATCAAGAAAATGATGTACTCATCTAAATTTGCGGCAATTTTAGTTAGTCTGGGGACTTCATTTTAGCAGTTGAAAAAGTTTCAATTTTTTCATCGTTCCTTGCTAAATAATTTGTGCCCGTCTCCCAGCAAGAATTTACTACTGACAGACGAAATTGATGGACAATGGAATATGCTGCGTACAGCTATCCTCCAAAAGTACTGTTGTGCGATCCTGTGGCAGTCAATTTTTCGGGAAAAACGTTATTGGTTGCCATGAGCCTTCAACCTTCTGCTGTAACACCCTCTACTGCACGATCCAAGGCATCACAAGCTACGCATAACTCTGTCAGGTAGGACAAAAGAAAGATTTATGGTGTTAGCTTGGTTTTTTAATTACCCGAAGGTTGTCAATGCCTCGTCAGACAGTGTAATGTCACAGTTCCTAATGTCAGTCAGTGTGTCGGTCGAATGTTCGCACAATTCGGGATGAATCTCCTAGATAAGTAAATAATTCTCAAAAATTGGCGTAGTTTCTTCATTGTGTCCGTAGCAGGGAAATTGCATGTGGCTTCAGTCTTTTCAAGGAGGGGAGAAAACCAGCGGCTCTAATCCAATGTCCCAAGAAAATCAATTTCAGATTTTCCGAACTGGCACTGACTACACCGTATTCCTTGAAATGCCCCCAAACCTGTTGCAAATGTTGTAAGTGCTCTTTACGGGATGAACTGGCTGATGTATGAAATATTGCTGTCCAACCCATGAGGAATACGGTTCATGAAGCGTTGGAAGGACTGAGTGGCTCTTCTAAGTCTGAAAGGGACTCGAAGAGACCGAAAGGTGTCGTTATGGCTGTCTTTGGTACGTCAGTTGGTTCCATCAGAATTTGTTGATATACCTGGATTGAGTCTACTGAAGTAAAGATTATGTTTCCTTGAATTTTTTAGGTGATATCGGGTAAATGTGGAAGGGGATATCTATCCGGTTGAGTCACAAAATTCAAAGCGCGATAAGTTTTCGGAACCATATAAAGTAGAGAAGCCCAATTACTTTGAGATGGTTTAATAATGCCAAGCTCAAGAATTTGATCGAATTCCATCTACACAGCTTAGTGGTTACCAACCGTCTGGGACGTGCACGGACAGGAGGACCTATCATTGTGATGCGCGTGTGGTTGGTGAGTTTTGTCTCGAGACTACTGAGTGGCATTAAATGAATGCTTGCTAATTCCAGGGTACTATTAAGAAATTTAGGCCCGTAGCCGTGTTAGATACATGGAGCAGACCACCTTTCTTTGAAGTAGGAGAGCTAGGGCCAAGAGAACAAGTTGTATTCTGTCGACGTTCTTGTTTTCTTGGACAGTTCAAAATGTACCATGAGGCGCACACATTCTCGATAGTTTCCCACGTCTTCTGTGATACCAACAAAGTAGGGGCTTTTCGATCTTGACTTTGACATCGATTCCGACCTGAAGCGTTCTTTCCAACGGCTGCGTGCTGGTTTAACAATCAAGTTGTCTATCTGCTCGTTAGGGATTCGATATGCTTCACGAGGCGTTCGACAACGTCGATCATCCCACTGCTATCAGGCACGTTGGCATTAGCGGCAGTTGGAAAAACTATGGGAGTCCTGTCTGTAATTTGGTCAGCTATGTCGGCCACTCTATGCAGGGGTAAGTTGGGGTCTATAGAAGCTAGAATGGGCTGAATCTCTGAGGGCATTCTCTGTACAAAAACGTGGCAGAATATTATCATAATGGTTGCTTCCCGCTAACGACCGCATGTGGTGTAGGAACTGCGAAAGTTTACGACCGCATAATGTCTCTGTTGTCTGGAGCTGTTTTAGTTTTTTCTATTCAGACATGTCAGTCAGAGAGATTACAACTTCTTTTAACGTGTCGTAAGCGTTCGTAGCTGGCATGTTATCCAGAAAATCTCTAATTTCAGGAATCAGGGCACCAGGTAAGGAAGTTACGGTGAAATTGAACTTCTGTTTCTGACCGGTGATTCCTTTCATCGCCATGTTCACTTCGTTCTAATTCTATCTTAGCAAATACGAATTTTGCGCTTAATTTCATTTGAGGGTCACCAGTTATCGGCTGGCTAGGAATATTTGCCTTTCTCCTCGGAAATATTATCCTCTAATAGCTGAAATCTTCTCACTTGACAAAGTTTTAGACAAATTGTCCGTTATATAATATAACCTCGGTCCAAGTGAAAGATCAAAATACATTGGAAAAAAACTGCATTTGTAAATTGCACTGCATGATTCTCGCTTTAAATCTACCGACGATTTCTCACGAAGACATCTTCTACAAATTCACCAGTTTGTTATATTTAACAAGTATTTTCTGTAAACACCGAGCGCGAACAGTCCAACATCTCTCACAAAGCTTGTCAAGCGAGCACACCGTGTCGTGTGCATATTCCTCAGCATCAACTCCTTCAATATTTTCTTGGATGGAACCAGGAATTTTTTTTCTCGATTTGGCAAAAGTTAACAAGAATGCCTATTTCACCTACAGTTCTGAATGTATCATCAAGGATGAAGACGGATGTCAATGGCAATGCTTGGCAAAGGCTCTTGACTGGATAGTCGAAATTTGGAAAATGATAGCTGATGAGTTTTCCCCAGAATGTTGATAGCACCATCGTGCATTTGCTCCCTGTAGAGAGATAATGAAAAGAGCATTTGAATCTGCTAATTTTCGATTGTTGAATCATTTATATCCGTCAGTTCGTAAAAACATTAAAAAAAAGTCTTCTCGTATACAAACTGAACGAATACATACATCAGAGTATTCACCACACATAAGTGAAAAGAAATTGCTTTTCTTTAACAACTTGTAGAATCTATTGCATCTACAAAATCTTGCGTATGTCAAGGAAAATCGACTGAGACAATGGAAATAGTACCACCTTTATATATAATAAAAATACTGTTGGTATGTTCTGCATTTGGGGTGTCGATATCCCCCCCACCCCGTATTACCAGGCCGAAGAGAAGGATTCATTAATAAAGTTAACTAAAGCTAGTTTCAGTAATGGGACAGAGCTCTGGGAGCCAATAGTAAAGTTCCTAAAGAAAACTTCATAGAAGTTACCTGAGGTGTTAAGACCAGTGAAATCGATTGATTTGGAACGATTTTGTTCGAAATAGAGAGACCTAGAGAAGGACGGTAAGACTTGGCATAATAAAAGCACGACCACAATATTGGGCATTATCGCGATTCTGATGAATTCTATGAATACAGAGGAGATATATAAAAAGAAAAAACTAGCAAATATTGTTATTTGCCAAAGATGGTTGAATGTATCCGCGCCAGAACCCAGACCGAGGAATAAGGGCAAACTGAAACGAGTGCGTGAAGAAGAGAAGGAGAGGATCTCCTAGGCTGAGAATTGAAAGAATTGGTAGTAGTAAAGATATATTAAATTTTAAGTGGTGCTGTGAACCTCCTGAGTCAAAAGAAAAAAAATGAAATGTTGTGTAGGAGAATCATAATCAAAGGAGGTAGAGAAATGTTTAATCTTTGCTGCATGCCAAGCAGGAGAGTCATGGAAAATTCGAAAAATGAAGGAAAATGGAAAGACTTTTTTTAAAAGCCTACCGCTTATTGGGATGGAAAGATGTTGCATGCTTCTCGCCGAAGATAGGTGGAGTATCAGTGTCATTAACAAGTAAATAACAAAAAGGCAAGGGAGTGATGTGACATTATGGAATTGGAGGGTTAATTAGAAGACTGACACGATGGAAATGAAGGGTTTATTGGGAAAATGTGGAAGTGGAAATAAGATAACCTTGCGAGGTTTAGTGTATTTACATGAAAAGAACGCTTACCAAAACGGGTTTCCGAGGGAAACCAGGTGGATAAGGGACAAATAAAAATCTAAAACAGTAAAATATTGAACCCTGAGTTGGACAAATACTTTTGCACTAAGTGTCGGACGAGCAAGGCCTTGACAGAATGCAAATGTATGATTCATAGCCTTTGTTTGAGAGGTTTAGAATCCCTGAGTTGGGAAAATATTTTTGTACTAAAATGTTGGGAAAGTAAAGCCTTGGACAGATTACAGATGTTTGATTATTGATTGCCTTTGTTTGGAAGATATCTCTAGTTTCTGGACTGGTAAATTGATTGCCAGGGGATCTAGCCCCACCTATCGCCTACGCATATTTCCAAAAGGAAAAATTTGGAGAGATCCGAATGAAGATTGCTTAGGCTAGCATGATATCAATATTTGCCTGCTGAGAATGAAAGAAATCAATCATAAACCCGTAAGCCATCGGTCCCAACACAAGGGAAGCCGGTTGTTATATGCCGCCTATTTTTTGAGTCGACGGAGGAGAGTGCAGAGAAGCTACCGGCACACATTCATAGAACTCCACGTTCCTTGTCACCACGATATCCTGACCCAAAGAAGATTACACCTTTAGTGAAGCAATACCAATAGCATTCCCCATACGATTTATAATTTCGACATGAGAATTTTGTTGAAGTTAACCCATTAGACAAACTAAGAGATATCAAGTAGATAACCCGAAAGACAGACTGATAGCCATTCCATAGTGATCTCACCCACATCAGCGTATATTTTGACCAGTCAACCTGTATTAATCATCATCAATATTTTAACGCCCGTCGTTGGACATAGACCTTCCTCGGGATTCGCCACAATTCTCTATCATGGGCATCGCAGAGCCAGTATTTCCTGAATCTGTCCAGTTCATCTCTCCATCTTGTGTTCAGTCGTCCTTGGTTTCACATGTGATCTCTGGGGATCCATGTTGTCCATCAGTTGTCTTTCATTCTTGCAACATGGCCTGCCCATTGCCATTTGAGTTTTTTAATAGTTTCTATGATGTCACTAACACCCATTTTTTTCCTTACATACTGTGCTGTCTTGTGATTCTCTCATGTGCACGTTGCATACTTCTCAGTTTGCAGGCCTGTCTCTTGGTTAGGTTCCATGTTTCAGCTCCATAAGTGACTATCGTGAGAATGCATTGGTGGTATACTCTTCTTTTTAGGATTATTGGGATCATCTGGTTCTTGAAATTTGAGTCTGCTCTGCCGAAGGCTTGTCATCCCAAAGTGATTCTTCGTTTGATTTCCTCCTCTTTTGAGGGTCTCATGGAGATTCGTTGTCCTAGGTAGATGTAGAGGTCAACCTTGCTGAGTTTTGCATTTTCTATCTTGACAGTTATGTTCTTATTCTCAACATGATTATTGCACATGATTTTCGTTTTACTGAAGTTCATGTGTAGGCCGATTTTTTGCTTTCTTTGTTTAGATCGTCTAGCATTAGTTGGAGGTCGAGTAGGTTCTCTGCGAAAAGGACGATGTAGTCTGCAAATCTAAGGTTGCTCAAGTATTTGCCGTCTATTTTGATTCCTCTATTTTCCCAGTCCATATTTCGGAAGATCATCTCAAGGCAAGCTGTAAATAGTTTGGGTGAGCTTATATCACCTTGTCTTACTCCTTTTTGGAGCTGAAACTGTTCAGAGTCCTTATGTAGCCTAATAAATGAGTTGCTGTTGTCGTATATTTGTTGCAGTACTTTAACGTATACAGGGTCAACACCTTGTAGGGTGATGGCCTTCATGACCATGACCATGACCAGTCGAATGCCTTCTTGAAATCTATAAATGCTACAGCGAGTAGCATTTTGTATTCTGCTGCCTTATCTTTCAGCTGATTTATTGGATGAAGATGGTCCATGGTCGAGTAATTTCTTCTAAATCCAGCCTGTTCTCGTGGTTGATTCTCGTCCAGTGTTTTAGTAATCTGGTTGGTGATGATTTTTGTGAAAAGTTTGTAAATGCAGTTGAGCAGGCTTATAGGCCTGTATTTGTTAAGGTCTTTGGGGTTACCTTTTTTTATGTAGAAGCATTATAATAGCAGGGTTCCAGTCTTTCGAGACTTTACTCTGTTGAATAGTTGAATAGAATAGCTAGTTTTTTGTTGACTCTCTCACCAGCCTTTTTGAGTAGATCGATGGTGATGTTATCTGGTCCAGGGGCTTTTCCTTTTTTTGTTCGTTTGATGGCTTGCTTTACTTCCCATGGAATAACTTCAGGGAAGTCTTTGAACTGACTGTTGACATCTTGTGTATTCTGGTCGTTGTTGTATTGTCCGTGTTTTGAAGAGTAAAGTTCTTGGTAAAATTCTTGGGCGCGTTCAACTATTCTGTCTCTATCTGTTGTTATGTCTCCGTTTGCTTCGAGAATGCTAGTTATCTGTTTCTTTCCTGTAAGCTTTGTTTATCGCTTTAAATCCTCGACGTTTTTCGAGGTTGGTCTCTGGTCTCGATGATGGCTGCCGTATACCTTCTTTTGTCTTCTCTTAGTTTCTTCTTTATTGTTTTGTTCAGTTCGATTTCTTCTATTGTTTCCCTTGTGGTCGTATGTGGTTTGAGGTTTCTGTGCTTTTCGATCTGTTTCCTGGTTTCATCTAAGATTTTGCTAAAGGTCGCTGTGTTTCTTGGTTTGAACATATTGGCTGCTTCTGATAGAGAGGTTGTTATTTTGTTGTGGAGTTCGTTGACGTTGGTGTCGTTTTCGTCAGTAAGGATATCAAATCTGTTTTTCAGTTTTAGCTTGAAGGCTGGGGTGAATTCATTTGGTACGTACAGTGGCTGCGGTTTTGTGTGGAACATTTTCTTGCGTTCTTTGTTTGTGTTTATTTGCATCTTACATCTTACCATTCTATGGTCGCTCCCTACATTCACTTGGTTTAGGATTTGGATGTCTTTGATGGTATGGTTTTTGTCCATCAAAATGTAGTCTATTTCGTGTTTGGTTTCATGGTTGGGGCTCTTCCAAGTCCATTTTCTATTGGGTTTCTTTCTGAAGTATATGTTCATAATTTTGAGGTTGTTTGCCATTGCAAAATTTACCAGATCTCCACCTCTCTCATTTCGTCTTTTGGGTCCGAATTCTCCGACGCAGCTTTCGTTTCCTTGTCCTACTTGTGCGTTGAAATGTCCTATGATGATATTGAAGTATCTTTTGGTATCTTGTAGTCGAGAGTTCAAGTCATCATAGAAGTTGTTTATTTCTTCTTCGGTTGATCGCAAGTGGGAGCATAGACTTGGATGACATTTAGCTTGTATCTCTTTGACAGTTGTATGGTGACACTAGCCATGCGGTCTGAAATAGCTTTAAAGCCTACTATGGAGGCCATCAGTCGGCAAGGTGTAGATCCAGTATATGTTGAAGTGTTGAAACATATATACAATCACGGCAGCTCATTTATCAGGCTACATAAAGACTCGGACCCCCTTCCAGCTCCAGAAAGGAGTAAGACAAGGTGATACCAGCTCACCTAAACTCTTCACAGCCTGCCTCGAGATGATCTTCAGAAGGCTAGACTGGGAGAGTAAAGGAATTAGAATAGACGGCGAGTATCTGAGCAACCTCAGATTCGCAGACGACATAGCCCTTTTCGCAGAGAACCTACATGACCTCCAACTAATGATAGATGAACTAAATGAGGAGAGCAAGAAAGTCGGCCTACACATGAACTTCAGCAAGACGAAGATCATGTGCAACAACCACATTGGAGATAAGAACACTAAGATCGAAATCGAGGACACAGAACTCGAGAAAGTAGACCACTACATCTACCTAGGGCAATGAATCTCCATGAGACCCTCAAAAGAAGAAGAAATCAAGCGAAGAATCACACTAGGATGGCAAGCCTTTGGTAGAGCTGGCTCAACCTTCAAAAATAATAAGATCCCATTAATCCTAAAGAGAAGGGTGTATAACCAATGCATCCTCCCAATAGTCACTTATGGAGCTGAAACATGGAACTTAACCAAGAAACAGACCCGTAAGCTGAGAACCATGCAACGTGCACATGAAAGAATAATAAGAATCATGGAGAGACCACAAAACAGCACAACACATCTGGGAAAAGACAAGAGTTAGAGACATCATAGAATCCATAAAAAATCTCAAATGGTGGTGGGCTGGCCATGTTGCAAGAATGGCTGACAATCGATGGACATCACGACTCACAACATGGATTCCCCGAGACCACATGCGCAACCGAGGCCGGCAAAATGTTAGATGGAGAGACGAGCTAGATAAGTTCAGGAAGTACTGGCTCCGTGACGCCCATGATAGAGAAGTGTGGCAAATCCTGGGGAAGGTCTATGTTCAACGACGGACGCTAAAAGACTGATGATGATGATGATGATGATGTTGTCTTTGAGGTCTTTATTGATGAGAAAGCCTACTCCACTCTGTTTCACCTTCTCTCTTCCGTAATTGTAGAGAAAATGTTTGCTTTTCAATTCTATTAGTTCTTCTCCTGGTCTTCTCATTTCGCTAAAACCTATGATGTCCCATTTGATGTCTTTAATTTCGTTTTCTAGGTGGGTCAGGTGAGAGTCTGTTGAGAGTATCCTGACGTTGTAGGTGCTAATGTATGACATTGTCGTCTTGCTAAAGGTTTTTAGGGTTTTGTTAGGATTTAAGAATTCTGTTTGGGTTTTGTTTTTGGTATTGTTTGGGTGGTTGCTGTTGGGATGTCTCACTCCCACCAAAAGCAAGAGATGCAGCAGGGCCTTTCGGGACCGTTGGCTTAATAGGAACGGGCGTTCTCCTGGTGTAGTGTTTGGGTAGTCGCATTTGGAGCACATCACCCCTAAAACAAGTGATGTGACTGAGCCTTTTGGGACCGAGGACCCAGCAGGAACGGCCGGAATAATTTTTATTGCACGAACTATGGGGAGTATTGGGCCATGCCCTGCCACGCTGGCCCATGACGTATTGGAAAGGGGTCTGGTGGATTGGTCACTGCTGGTGTCGATCAGAGTGGCCTTAGAGCTCCACCGGCTCTCAACACCAATTATCTACTCCTGGTGGGTAAGCAGGGAGGTTTGGGTGTACGTAGCACTGTACAGGGTGAAAGTTTGAGGAAAAGATTTGGAGTGAAGGATCTGAAAAGTTAACACTAGGGGTATATGGAAGGTATTTATAATGATCGTTTTTTACCTTTATTTATTCATTTTATCTTTATTTTATTCATTCAATTATTTATCTTATTTTATTTCATTTTATTTTAATCCGCTGTTATTTGATATTCATGCAGTCTGCGTGGATGGATTCACCGAATTATTATCCTATTTTGGACTATGTGCATCTATAATGGGCTAAAGCTCTGTGATGTGAAATACTAACATGTATAAAGGGATTTTATAAGTTTTTGTTCATCCATTAGGGTAAACGCATTCGGGTATACCTCTCCCTTAAGTTTTTAACTTACATAAAGTCCACAGAGAGTGGATTAGAAAAAAACAAATTTGAATTAAATAAAAAAATTTTGGATGAGTGAAATAGAGAATTATGTGGTAACTTTAGTTCTACTTATCTGGTTCAATTTCATCTTACATCAGCATGCTGGGAGGGGGGTTCTTAAAACAGTTGAAAAAGTTTTTAATTTTTCACCTCACGTTGTTAAAGAATTCATCGGACAACCCAACTACAAGACGGACATATTAACACCCAGTGTCGATCGTTCCTATGACCACATTTAACACGTGCTTGCTTACATCGACTGCTACAGTCATCACCACGCATATATAGGAATGTATAACCATTGTAAGCTTTTTTAATGTACATACACATTGAATGACCCTTAATACATTTACAGAAACTTTCAACACATTTGCTCAATCCTTTCGAACATTAATACATATACATGAAAGACATATTTCTACCACATTTCAACATTCAATCTTCATTTTTAAAGTAACAAACTTTTTCTGAGATGTTACTTTTGTAGTTGATTTTCGTTAATTTTTTAACTATGATTTTTTTCTCGCATCCTGCCTAGGGAAGGGTGTATCAGAGCGATCCTCTGTTATTCAGGTCAAAATTGATACCTTACAACAAATTAGAAAGTAAAACAAGCAAAACAAAAAATATGGCAATCAAATTTTAAAGTATAGTAATCAAATTAAGATCTATGGCAATCAAATTTTAAAATATAGAGACCAGATTCAGAAATAAGGCAACTAAATTAAAAAAATATGTCAAGCAAATTAAAAATCCATGCTACGATTCAGTTTGCTTGTCTTTTTAATTTGCTTTTAATTTGGTTGCTTTAGATTTGAATTTGGTATCCAATATTTTAAAATTTGGTCGCTTTACTTTTTAATTTGATTGGGAGTAGTGTAGCCTTTATTTGAAAAAATCATGTATATTATAATTGCAATATTGAAATCATACTAAATCACTATAGAAATCACTGATGTTTTCTCATGGTACTTATAGCAAATGATATGTCAGATCATTTAATATATATATATTTATATATAAATATATATATATATATATATATATATATATATATATATATATGTATATATATATATATATATATATATATATTGTAATGATTCGATTCATGCTTATATGTATGTATTTGTGATACCTTAACACAGTTTCACAAGCGCTATACCACTTAAATTCTCTAACTTGAAGAATAAAACAATCACCAGTCCAATTTGCAATTACTGTGGACCCTGTGTTCATGCTCATCACGAAAATAATGATCCAATTCCATAACACAACAAAAATAGTACATCATAGTGATAATTTTGTAAGTGCTATACTATTTAAATGCTCCAACTTGAAGAATAAAGCCATTTTCAGTCCAATTTCCAAATTAATAATTATAGTATGGGGTTTGCGTTCACGCTGTTTTTAAAAATCGCAAAAAATTCCCATTCTAAACTGATTCATATGTAAGTTACTTTACGTAAATTTTCTTTTCATCTGGCTGTTACTTCTGAATTAATGTTCCTATTTCATATTGCAACAAAATTTAACTTAAGATGCCGTAAAGAAAGGAAGTTTTTCGGCCAGCTGCTCGTGTGAAACGGACTGATTAACTAAGTGAACGTTTTTGTAGTTTGATGTGAGAGGGGTGGACCACTCGTTCGTAGATACGAGAGAAAAATAGTTTTTATCTATCCATTATCACGAATACAGGCATCCTATTATAAACATTTAGTAGCTGAAAACCACCCAATCGGGTTTTCAGCTAGTGGCTAGCAATCGTTGCAGCTGCTTATTGAATTTCTTGATAATTTTTTGGTACTGATGTAATAAAGGACCATTTTTTTTAAAGTAAGTTTCCATTTGAAAATTCTATAAAACCCCACCCCTAATTCATTTGATAATTTTTTTTAACTTATGATTTGAGCTCAGTAATGAGATTTACGTGCATAAAAGATGGGTCAATTGGAGAACGATTCTGTTTACCTTTTTTAAAGAATACTTACCTGGCACAGGTTTCTGGCCCAATCTTCGGGAGCAAAGTGTAGTATCTGTTCCACGGCATAGACCGAGGAGTCGGTACTGACACTTGCCCGTTGAATGGGCCGGAGATTGTGTGCAGGGTATCAAAGACCGAGTGCGCCGGTGCAAACGTTGGCCAATGAGGTTACACTGAGGCTGCGTTTGCTAAGCGCAACGGGAGGCCTTTGGACTCGTCCTTAGGCACTCCCATCATTACTCGGCCCAGTTTTCGCAGGTAACTGCGTCGGCTGGAGCCAATTTTTGGCGGTAAGGTACTATTTCTTCCCACGTTAAGCCCGACCTTGTGTCACATATTGCTGTGGTGGGACAGTGATTAAATAGACTTACCTTTTTTAAAGAATCGGATGAAGGAAATTGGCACGAAAGTCTTATTTAGGAATGGAAAAACAAAACTGGGGAAAATATTGCTCTTTTTGGCAAGTTCCATCTTTATTTGCTGAATCATATTTTATGACGATTTTCCGTATAAAGAAAAAGAATTAATATTTCTTATAGAGATTTCGTTATCATTTCCATTTATTCTATCAATTAAATTTTCTCATTCTTTCACTAACTGATTTATGTCATTAAAACGAACCAAAGGTGAATTTTGGAATAAAATGATTTACACTGATGCAGGGGATTTTTTTATCTATTACTTTGGTAATTTTTTTTTTTTTTTCATTTTCTGTTGAATAGTACTTTTCCCAGGATAATTATACTGTAATGGAGTCTTGGCACTCGTGTGACTTCCTGTCATGAGGAAGAAACCGAGTTAACCTATTTTTTGCGGTTGTCTTCCAACACTGACCCATGCCATACTTGAGGTCTGCTACTGCTTATATATAGTTGTCAACACCTAATCGGTCTGCGATTGCAGAATATACATACTGCACTGTTGAAAAAAAGCTATACCTCGTAGTTTATATACGTACCAAGTGATGATTTTTTTTACCATTGTCCAGATAATGGAGTAATGATGGAATTACTTTTTGCGAATTGAATTATCTTCATTGCAAGTGTATATCATTTTTAGTAGATTCTTAAATCACAAAATGTAATTTCTTTTGAATATTCAAGACCTATCATCAAAATGACGTTGAATGTATTGATTTGTCGATTAAAAAGTAAATACTGATACGATGTAATTAATGATAATTCGTTTTTCTTTCGTTCCAAGTGAGTGAAGTGAAGCTTGGGTATCAATCGAGGCATATTCTTTGCTATGAGAAAATGGTGTCCGTTGCAAGTCTCTGCAAACCTAAATAACAAAATTAAGATTTGAAAAAAAATATTCATGCAAATATGATACAATCTAACGATTGTTATAGGCCATTATTATTTATGCAGAAAATATAAAACCGATGATAATCGTAAAGTTTGAACTTCTTTCCACTTGCAAATCGGAAAACCATACAAATTTGCTTTAGAAAAATTTTATCCAATCTTCGCACAAATTTTGCCAAAAATATAAATATTACGATAGGTTGACGGTTGAAATTTTAATCGATATCGCCGACTATTTTTCTTTCAATTGGTTTTTAAACGGAAAAAAATGCAAAAAACTGAAATATTCTCTTTTTTGAAATATTTTCGTTGCTTTTTTAAAATCAAAATTCTTTGTACATTTATTTACCCATGCCCAACCCGTTTTAGTGATAAGCGGAAAAAGTAAAAAAAATTAAACTTTTCACTATAATGTTCAATATTTTAGAAATTTCGCAAACATCAAATTACTTACCTATTTTGTTTTTCTCGGATCAACAACACATTGCTTTGGACCGAACGTGACCTTCTGGCTGCATGCTGTGTTGAAGTGATCGATTAGTAAATTGGAAATGGGGAGCATCAATCCATAACTTACTTCTCTCACCTTTTTTTTGGCAGTGATTAGTGAAACAGTGGGATTTTTTTTTAAGTGTGAATGCTGCCTGACATAAAGTAAAAGATAAATTTAGCATAAACTTAGACAGCAAACTGAACTCCCGCTAATTGACTATTTAGAGGGTGGGGGCTTTGAAAAAACAAAACGTTTTTTCTGGACATAAGATTTGTTTGACAGTTTCCTAAAAGCTGACACAGAACTGTAAATTGCTCCCCACCATTGCATGAAGGGAAAATCCTGAAATTCAAAATGGCTGCCATCCGCCCTAATGAAAATACCAAAACCAAGCTCTGTATCTATTTTTTTAAGCCCCTCCCCCTGGAAAAATGACAGAACAGAACAGACCCCCACCCCACCCCGAATGCCCGACCAGGGCTTGACTGGCCATAAAAACAAAACAAACATTAGATTGAAAACAGATACATCCAAGTAGTAAATTCTTGCTGGGAGACGGACATGAACTATTTAGCAAAGAAAGATGAAAAATTCAAACTTTTTCGACTGCTAGGAGTCCCTCAAATGCTGCTACAAGAACTGGGTGACGCCCATGATAGAGAAGTGTGGCACATCCTGGGGAAGGTCTATGTCCAACGACGGACGTTAAAAGACTGATGATGATAATGATGATGATGATGATGATGATGATAAATTACAAATCACTATCCTAATGGAAATTCATTCTATCAACACATTCCAATAAAATTATCTATCTAAGAGAATCCATTGGCATATCTGTAACAAGTTAGTTTTTTTGAAAATTCCTTGACTAATGTCAATAATGATAGTTTGGGGTCTACATTCGCGTTCTCACCGATATAGTCCCGTACAATTTTGTGAAAAATAAGGTAAACAGAATTTAGATGAATTGAAATCACATATTGCTGGAAATGGGATTTCATTAGCTTTCGAACATAGTATCTTGGAGTTTTGTATCAGTTGGACATGAAAAGTTACGTGAAGCTAGGCATTTTACCAGGAACTTTTCAGTATCTGTGTATCTCGTAGTCGACAGTATAGCAGATTCATTCCTATATATATATGTGTGTGTGTGTGAAGAGAATTTCAGCTCTCTAACAGTGTTTCATATCTATTTGTATCGGTTATGCATACAACCAAAAACGTGTTTTTGGCATTTTACAAGGAAGATTTGAGGATATGTGTGTTTTCAGAATACACTGTCAATAGATTTTGGAATTAATCCATTATATATATATATATATATATATATATATATATATATATATATATATATATATATATATATATATATTCTCGACGAACAGACCATGAAAGACTGAGAACATGGAGTTTTATCCATGTGCGTTTCCAAAAGAAGTTTAGGAAAGAATATCGTGACTATTGGATAGTAAAAAGACCTTGCCATTTCATTCACGAGATTGAGAAGTGATATGCGTTTGTAGCTCGTGATGAAAACACGGTGTTATCGTTGCGGGGCTGTGCGTTTGTGTGAGGCTCGATATGGGTGAAGTGGAATGGGCAAAGTTAGTACTGCGATAGGTCACGGAGGAAGAACGGGTAAGATCGGATCGGCCAGTGGGTCGGCGAAATGATAACGATCTTAAGAAGAAGGAAAGAAAGAGAAGGAAAGTGGCCGGCCGCAGAGACTGGAGCCATAGGCATGAGCAGCTAGGGGTCCTGGCGCCAAGGAGCATTGGGCCAGGGAGAAGGAAAGAGAGAGAATGGCTGGCTGCAAAGGCCGGGGCTAGAAGCGTGACAAGCTAAGGGTGCAGGAGCTAATAAGCATTGGACCATGTGAGTCCAGGGGTTTTAAAGGGGTCAAAGGAGGAAGTGACATTTTTGATATCTAGCTAAAAGAAGAGTTCCGTATGTAATTCCTGACTAAAAGAATGGGGCGGGGGCGCTACAAAAGAAAAAGTGTTGAATCGAACGATTAAGATTAAACTCTTTTAAGAGATATATTTCTCCAAGATAAGGAGATGTTACATAACATGATATTATCATGATGTGTATAATGATTGTTGTTGTCAGATATGAAAGATAGTACTGTTGTCTTCTGGTGAAGTACATTATTGGATTGTCTGTAACGGTCATTCTACGTAGTTTAATGAATACTGTTGTACTATTTGCGCGTGTTGGTTTTATTTTTTCTTAATATGATTTGCCTCCAATATTTAAGCCTCACTCAGACCTGACCTTCTTTTCATCCTAGCGCAGACGAAACCGGGGACTAATGGAAAGAAAGGGAGGGCTGATGTTACAAAAATGTGAAAAGTTTGAAAGTTAGGTTATAATGTTAAAAAAAGAGTTTAATATTAAAGAAAAGGGGAAGGTAACGTTAAAAAGGAGCGTTCAGACAGGTTAATGTTGAGAAAAGTGAGGCTAATGTCCGAAAAAGGGTAAATCTCCCCTCAATTTTGATCCATACAAGAGAGAATAAGTTCCTCATCAATTTTGACCACTTGAAATGAAAAAAATTTTCTCGATTTTGACTCTTAGAAGTAGAAAAAGAGTTCTCACTTGATTTTGATCCCATAAAAAGGAGAAAAAATATCTCCCATCGATTTTAAACCCTAACAGTGAAAAGAAAGATACCCTTAGATATCATCCCTTAAACATGAGAAACAAAATTTATCCTATATTTGGACCTCTAAAAGTGAAAAATGAGAGTTCTTCATCGATTTCGACCCGTAAAAACGGAATATAAACATTTTCTTCCAATTTTAATCCTCAAAAGTGAAAAATAAGTCCCCTCTATATAATCTGCATAACCTCCAATTCCCAAATTTTGTATTATGGAAAAAATATCTTGAACATGAAGTAAAGTATACTTACATCGTAGATTGCACAGCAATATCTTAACTGTACTGCATCGAAACATGCACCCGTCAAAACAGCAATATAAGTATATCTGTATTACCAAAAAGCAGAGCGACATTTCTTTGAAAAAATCTCAGCTTCTTAAATTACGAACAATCTTCGCATTTTAATTTCAAGAATTGAGTTTTTAGAAAAAGAACAACTGAATATTTTTTCCTCATCAAAATCAGTCATTAAAAAATAACAGAATAGTTCACCAAAGAGTTCAATTGCAAATCGATCATCTCCCCGTAATACATATTTTTAGGGGTGATTTTCAAAAACTGATTTGTTAAAAACATTATCAGGAGCCACATCGGTACTAACAGAAAATGGGTTTATGTCGAGTGTTTTTGCGGTTGGCGAGTACATACAGATGCACGGAGTTTTAGTGAATTGTAAGATAAATAATTTGTTTAAATGTTTGATCATTTACAATCAACTCTGTCACCTTGGAGTATCCTTTGTCAATTTTGACAATGGTTGAAAGTTATGCGGACACAAGACGAAAGGGTGCTTTTTTTTACCTCATGATAGATTATGCTTAGATGATGATGGCCTAAACAAACAGAAACTTGTCAGTTTTCTGTACTTAGAAAAACTTTTGTGCTGTGACGATTGAAACACACTGTTCAAGTTTTACTTTCGAACGAATATGATCGATATTAACTTTTTTCGAGCAATTTGAACTCTTCTTCTCATCTTCGATAGAGTTACAAAGTTTCGGCCAATTCATTCTACATGTATGAAGTTACAGACAAAATATGATTAAGTTTGGGTTTGAGCAGGTCATTTGCTACCTCATGAAATACATGATCAAAGACAAATCCAAAAGTTTTAGCTTCAATGCATTCAGCAAAGCAGTTGTATTGAGTACTTCAGTGGGGAAATCTGTCAGGAACTATTTTGTAAACTAGCTGAACGACGCTTAGGGTGTGCAGTCGATTGTGTAAAACCATATCAAATTCCATGTCTCGCCAAAATAATTTCACCTGATCTCTTACAAACATCAGTTCAACTGTACATCTACTCGATTTGACAATTTGGACTCTTTCTAGCAAAAACAAGGTAATCTTTTTAACTTACGTTTTAAGATATGGTGTTATAATTTTCAATGGTTGCATGACCATACCTAGCTTATGAAAGCCCCTTTTATCGGTAACATTTTTTTAAAAAGTAGAAATTAACCAGTTAATCACAGAGGGGACTTGCTCGTTCTCAGCTATAATCTATGTCAGCTATAGCGAGGGAGCAATTCCTAATATTCAGCTCTCGTGTGCATGATCTTCCCAAAGCAATTTTTTTTGTTAGTATACTGAAGTATGTGAAAAACATTGTTGGCATTTTTTGACCATGTTTACTACACTTGGCCATCGATTGAAATTCGGGCCCAGTCTTTCATAGGCTGAACATTTTGATAACACTAAACATGATCATGTTGTACATCATTGGAAAAGTATTGATGAGCTGATCATTTTCTACGGAAGAACTAAAGTCGGCAGAAAACGAGTCATAATCATTTTTGTTCATTAAATTTATTCACTCGCTAACATAATTTCAAAATAGTCAACAATCTATGGACGGTAGTTTTGAATACTGAGATATATATAATATTTACCAGGACAAGTACCCGGTGAATGTAAACATTTTGTGCCTCGTAAGTAAACTGCAGTCTATTGTTTCCTTTAGATTCTGAGAATATCCAGTCCATTTACATTCTAATAAGGTATACTGCTGTAGTGCCCCCTATACTTTTAGTTAGGAATTTAGTACGAAACTCTTCTTTTAGCTAGATATCCAAAACGTCACTTCCTCTGACGACCCGTATAAACCCCCTGGACGCACATGGTCACTAGCTCCAGCACCCCTAGCTGGTTACGCTTCTAGCCCCGGCTTCTGCGGCCGGCCATTCTCTCACCCTCCTTCTCACTGGCCCAATGCTCCTTCCCACCAGTATTCCTAACTGGCCACGGCCCTTGCGGCCGGCTACTCGGCCACTCTCCTTCCTCCTCTCGTGTTCTGTGTCTTTCATAGTATGTTCGTCGAGAGTCTAGCAGCGTCTGAGAATAGCCCTCAAGTTAACTCACTTACTTGGCAGTAAGGCACACACACTGAACCCGTTTTCCATGTATCCGGGAACAAAGCCAACCATACGGAATCCACGCGTTCTGACAACTCCGCTACTACTCCTACGCCAGCACTATCAAGACAAGAGAACTTCCACCTTTCGCCATCTCTTCTCCTAACATTACTTCTCACGATCGATCGTATGAACATTACCCGTACATGTACGTCATCTTTATTCTTGTATTAAACGTACGTCTCTTGTCTAGCCATAATTCTTGTATGTATTCATTCCTCTTTATTTCAATGCGCGTCCAACTTCATACTTGGCGCACATTCCATTCCCTTCTCTTCGTACAGCATTCTTTTCCTTACCCAGCTACAGGGCCGGCCCACTACACATCACAGACGAGGATCCAAAATCCTCGTCGTCTCTCAACAATCCATCACTGTTCGGATTCGACAATAGACACTAAACGCGAAAAGTGGTGACCCCGACGTGATTAGATTCGAAAAAAAAACCTTTTGGGTGAAAATTCGAAGGTGAATCTATAAACGAACACACTGTAAGAATTATATTCAACTCTCGAAAATCAAGAAATCTTCATTCCAACGAGTAATTCTTCAACGATGACTCCTTCTACATCTTCATGCGAAAGTTTTCGACAAAATCACCCGAAAAACTGCACTCATTTTCCAACACAAGATTTCAGGAAATCATTACGTGTCCACACAAGAACAGATTCTTCATCAAAAAAACATGCGATCATCCAACAACAGAAAATTGTTTCGAATTCAGCTCTGATGATCTGACTAAATTTTTCTTCGTGGACACCGACTACTACTTTTAATACGGCCATCGTAGAAACCTTCTACGTGCTTATCTGCGCACACACACATGAATGAACTCTGCTACCAATCAGCACTCATCTGACCGACGAATTCTCCTCGTGGACACCGACTACTACTTCTAGTATGACCATCGTAGAACCTTCTACGCGCACATTCGCGCTCGAACACGCTTGAATGATCACTGCTACCTACTAGCACACTTTGGACGAGCACAACCACACGTTTGCTTGACCACATTCTCATTCATGTACAAAATTGCTCCATTTGCCTTCAACATCCACTCGGTAATATGTGCACTATTTTTCATTTTTTGTATTGATTTGCAATAGTTTTGCTCATGCAAAATTTTACACATACACGATCTTTTTCCGAACTATTTTGCAAACACTCAAAAATTTACTTTACAGCATTTTTCATAAAACAGAGACATTTCGCTTTTGCCTAAATGAACATTTTGTTATGCAATAATATATGGCTTTCCAGCCAAACCTTCGTTGACACATCTCTCTCGTGATTGATTTTTGTCCATAATTTTGTTCCATCACGTTGTTGAAACCTTAGATTTCTATCTACGATCTTTCGCCTGTCTATTTCTTACTTTCCTAATTCTAAATCCTCTTCGCACCCCTCCGGACTGCTAAGGGGGGAGTACTGTAGTGCCCCCTATACTTTTAGTTAGGAATTAAGTACGAAACTCTTCTTTTAGCTAGATATCCAAAACGTCACTTCCTACAACTCCGACGCCAGCACTATCAAGACAAGAAAGCTCCCACCTTTCGCCATCTCTTCTCCTAACATTACTTCTCACGATCGATCGTATGAACATTACCCGTACATGTATGTCTTCTTTATTCTTGTATTAAACGTACGTCTCTTGTCTGGCCATAATTCTTGTATGTGTTCATTCCACTTTATTTCAATGCGCGTCCAACTTCATACTTGGCGCACATTCCATTCCCTTCTCTTCGTACAGCATTCTTTTCCTTACCCAGCTACAGGGCCGGCCCACTACACATCACAGACGAGGATCCAAAATCCTCGTCGTCTCTCAACAATCCATCGCTGTTCGGATTTGACAATAGATACTGAGCTCGAAACTACAATCATCCAACAGGTTTGAAGGTTTCCTTAAATCTACTATGTATGTTTAGGAACGACTCTAGTCCTCTTTCATGGACTACCAAAGGAACCTGTATGATCATTCTGCCTTCTTTTTTTTTAGTATATTCCCTGTTCATTCTAGCAAGTTTTCATGCATTTTAACGGCCTATATTATCTCTTCATATTTACGAAAGCATGTAGAGCTAGGGTTTAAACCGTTCTACGAAAGTGGCATCGATGAATAATATTAAGATTATGAAAGCGTTTTTCCCGAACCACCTATTCTTGGAGTGAGAGGTCGTTTAGTTTTAACTAATGATAAAATTTAGTTGTATTTTCACCGATTTGGCGTTATTCGTATTTTCTTGTTTTGTTAATTTTAATGAACTTTGATATAATGTGAATGTTTTAAAGGTTGAGTAATAAAGGTGATTATACTATAATTAGAATATACGTGCACCCCTCTTGCAGGGCGCTAAGTTTGGCTTGTGCCTCCCTGCTGATATTTCTATTCGTACGGCAGGGTTTATGCTTACTGTTGTTGTTTGTAAAGCGATATGAATAACTGTATTATTTATCCATTTTTACTGTCATTATCTATATATATACATTACTGATCGTAGGATTCTCTGAAGAACGTTGAAGGTTTTGATCAGTCCGTAGTCCCCCAAGACACCTGTATCTTCCCTTTGCTATCCGTCAAAGGATAGAAAATCCGTGCTATGCTTTATTCTATCACCTTAGTTACCAGACTTTCCCTTTCATTGACGGCTCTAAATCATCCAGTGTATATTGTTAGGGATTTGTCTTTAATTTTGCTGCTATTGTAAAGAGATATGGACTCGCTCTATTTCATTTTATTCCATTGGGTCCATAAGTATAGTTATGGATATTAAGACATTATATAACTCCTAACTATGATTCAAAGTGTTTTCCTCGATTAATTAGTGCTGGATCCAAATTTTATAGCAATTTCTTTAGTATTTGTTGCATTATTTTGTTATGCGTATTTCCCTATTTACTTCCATTTACCCCTTCTCTTGTGGTGATCTGTTTTCAGTGATTTATTTTCAGATTCAAAATCTTAGATTGAAATCTTCTCGGAACTTATACATCATTTTCATTCTCCAAGTCAGTTTTCCCAATTTGTACCCAATTATGATAGTCATATTATAGAGTTTGTTTAACGGTTGATTCAATTTTATCTTATTTGCCAATGAGTATGGCCATTCCAAGTATAAGTATTTTGGTTCTTATATTGGTTATCAGGGTCATCAGTTATCGAAATGATGGTTGATACATAGTTCTGGTTGAAGAATGGGTGCCCACTGTGTTTGTGGCCCGCACGTAGACGTCTGTGGAAGGAAGGGAGACGTATGGAGAAATTGCAAGCCAAGTACGATTGTGGGTGCGGCGATTAAACGGAGTAAAAAGAACACATATAATATTTAGATGGACAAATAAAATGCACATCTAATATATGAACATTGATGACAATACAAGACTGAAATGGAAATACATAGATACAATCTTGTTAAAAGAAGAGAAAAAAAAATGGGAGATAGTTTCTAAACGAAAAGTGAAATCTTTGGTGCCATGAACTGTTTTGAATCCATAAAGCTAGGAGCTTAGAGTGTACCCAGGAATGGTTATGGAGACTGGGTTCAGTATGTATACCTAAGTGCCAAGTTGCGTGCTATGTATTTGGAATCGAGTGTGAGCAACTTGGGCCATTCTTTGACGCTGGAAAAACACACGACGGACATACTATGTGACGCAAAAACACGTGGGGTTTGGTTCATGTGCGCTTCCAGAAGTAAGGGAAATTGGGAGATGGATCAGCGTGACTATCAGGTTGTAAAAAGCATCGCCATTTCATTCACAGACGATCGAGGTGAATACGCGTTTAGAGCTAGTGGTGAGGGTCCTGTTAAGTAGCTGTGTGTTCGAAAGATGCCTCGACATCAGTGAATTAAAATGGGCAACGTTAGTAAAGAGATTGTTCACCGTGGAAAAAGGATAAAGTTGGGATCAGCTAGGAGGCCGGCAAAACAATATTTTCCAGTTATATGCTATGATTATTAGTAGTCGGTAAAATCCAAATTAAGTCCAAGTTAATTGCAAGGATTCATGTTATATGAATAACTCCTGTTACACTTTTCAACGAGGGTTTAAAAAAGAAATTGGGTGGGGGTGGGGAATGGTTTACCAAACCTCATGTATGTCTAACGCATGTAGATAAATTTATGCCGAAGCCGTCTTTATCATTTTTCGTTCGCCCAATTTATATTTGGGTTCAGTGTTTTAGATTAGCGGTGCAAAGGTTCATAATCATCAATATTGGTGGATTGATACCCCCTATGTTTAATGGACTCCTGTGTTATTACTTTTCCTCAGATGTATCAAATATCTATCAGCACTTTCCATTATATTACTATTATAGTTTATGGCAGATAGAATTCTATTTATTTCAAGTGAAAAGGCAACATCCAAGTTATTGATATTACTCCCGTTATTTTTACAATTGATAATTTTAATGGTGTCCCTATTAGTTTCCAGTAACCCACAAAGTGTTTTATCGATGGTAATACCCCCCCCTGTACTTTTAGAGTCTTCAGTTGATGTATATCTATCATTAGATTGTAATACTGTGAAGGATACATTGCAAAAATTGCAAAAAAATCCACGAACGTTGGGAATTCATTATCTATTGATTAGATGGTTCCTGGATTGTGTGTGGGGGGGGGGAGATCTAAATGTTTGTTTTGTTCTTGTTTTTTGTTTTTTGTTTTCGTGGCGAGGAGATGTATTAGTTGACAAAGGATTTTGCCTCCATGTGGTTTGATTGTTAGCACCACGCACCGACGTCACTGAAGATGTTCATAAGAGAAAGAGATATATAGTTGCCATGACAGCAGAGGAAATATGCACGTTTGTAGTGGACGCAGAGATTAAACCTAATAAAGACGACACATACAAGTATTTAGATGAACAAAGAGCGAAGGAATGGAAATACATATGATGAAAACATTGATACAATCGTGTTAAAAGGAGAGAAGATGGGGGATAGTTTCTAAGAAAAAGATGGTCGCTTTGTGCCGTGAAAGTTGTAGTTTTGAGTTTGGAGCAGAGGTGTCTGAACTACTGTGAATCCATAAGGCTTGGAGCGTACCAAGAAATAATTATAGAGACCGGGTATCAGTGCGTATACCTAACTTTCAAGTTGTGGGCGATGTATTAGGGATAGCGTGTGAGCAACGTGGGGACCATTCTCTGACGCTGAAAAACATGATGGACAGACACATAAATACATGGGGTTTGGTCCACATGCGCTTCGTCAACTAAGGAGAATTATTCCTTCCCCTTTTTCTGGCCTTTTCTTCGGAGTCAAAGTGTAGTATCTGTTCCACGGCAGAGACCGTGGCGCAGGTACTGACACTTGCCCGTCGAATGGGCCGGAGATTGGGTTGTGGGTGGTTTCAAGACCAAGTGCACCTGTACAGTGCGTCAGCCAATGAGGTTTTACTGAAGCTGCGCACTGCTACGCACATTGGAGGCCTTTGGACTCGTCCTTGGGCTCTCCTATTATTACTCAGCCCTGCTGCAGGGGATCCATTGCCCTGGGGCATCACTGCTCCATTGCAGTTAAAGGAGCAGGTCGGGATTGTCCTGATGCTTTCGTGACGGAAGTTTTTTTAGCAACTACCGTCGCTTGGCAACCAAAGTCGCGTCGGCTGGAGCCATTTTCGGATGGAGGGCTCCTATTTTCTCCACGACAAGTTCGACCTTGTGTCACATTTTGCTGTGGTGGGACAGCAAATAAACACCCCATCTAGTACCACAGCGTTGGATCTAAAGTTTCGCTTCAGACCCAGAAGCTGGCATTTTACCTCTGCCCTACGCAGAACTGAACGGTCAGTAAGGTTGAATTTAAGCAATATATTTACTTACCCTTTTTTCCCATCCACAGATTGCTCTATTCCATTGTTGGAAGAGCATTGCATGAGCTTATGATGAATAAGTTACCTTACTTAAAGAGTCCTCAACTTTGAATTGGGGGGCGTTAATTATAATTATTAAATAATTGAGTCATCCACAGACAGCTGTTTCTTCGTATTACAACTCATCAGTGTGGCATATATATAATGTTAGAAAGAAGATTTCATCAACCTCCCGATCATGTCTTTTGGGCATGAACCTTGGTATTTTCGAAAAAAAATGTCAAGTATTTGTTTACTAACAGTTGACAATGGTTTGCTGATTTTCTTTCTTTCTTTCTTTCTATCTATCTATCAATCTCTCTCTCTATATATATATTGTTAAAACGAAAAATTTGTGAGCTTTCCAACAGTGCGTCTTATCAATTCGTATCTTTCAGAAATGAATGAAAAGTTACGGCCAAAAACGTGAAACTAGGTATTTAGCATTTACGAGGAAAATTCAAGTATATGTGTACTTTATTATCCAAATTGTATTGTATTATATATATATATATACATATATATATATATATATATATATATATATATATATATATATATATATGGATTAAAAGAAAGTTTCACTAGCTTTCCAACAGGGTATCTTGTCAATTTATACCTGTTGAACATAGAAAAGTACATCCAAAAATATGAAGCTCGGTATTTAGCATTTTCGAAGTTTTTTCAATATTTTTTGTCCCTATTCAACACCTGTCTAATAAAAACATGGGTTCACTTAACGTGATCATTAGTATCGTGGGACAATCTTACGTCAAAAGGAACGTTTCTGAACAATCAGTATTTTCAATTCGTCAATTTTTGAGACAATGGTACCTCCTAAGTTCATCCCAATTTATTTTAGCAATTATCCAAACTATAAACAACAGGCATGTACCTACAAGAAAAATCATATCATGGAGGATACCAAGTGGTGCACGTTAGGCTCTTGATTCACTGCATATTTAATTTATCATGTTTTTGTGCTTATTCTATCCATGTTTATTTTCCTCATTCTGTTGTTTTTTCTGCTTATATTTCATTTTCCATAGGAGAAGTAATTGTTATAAATTACTTGGGATATTTCAGGCACCATTTTTATCAATTGATCCATCAGCTCTTTGTGGTATGTCTCCTCTTAGAGAATATTCTTTTCCTATTTTTATCTGTCCCCATTGTTAGGGTTAACTTTTACATGACTTCAGTTGTTTTCATCAATTTATTTTTTTTTTTTTTGGCTGGTTTGCATCTATATATTTTAAATATGTAGATAATTATGAGAATGATTATGATTATGTTGTTCTTTAATTGGCTGGGGGTTTGATGATACTGATAATAATGTTAGTAGTAATACTGCTACAACTTTTATTAACGATAACGCGAAGAATAAGATAGCTATGGTAGTCGATTTTTGTATGCCTGTATTGGGTTATGTTTTCTGATTTAAATTTTGAGCAGTGCCAACATTTCACAGCTATTTCATTTATCATTTATAGCAATATAAAAAACAACCTTTAAATTATAATTAGCCAACCAAACATTATCTTTTACAAACGATTAATACAAAACATTACACCACTATCAGCGCATTACTGGCACCGAACAGACACAATACCCACAGTGAAATGGAAAATATACAAGCACACATTGAAACCCCGTAACTGCCTAAATGAGAAATTTGAAATTCCCGCCATTACTAGAAAAACAAACTTACTAAATAGCAAAAATCAAATTGCTGCACTTCAATATCTTTCCATTGATACATAACATGGCTTTATTTGATGTGGTCATATCATTTTTGGCCTACGGAAGCTAGGTACAGAATTTAAAAACTATAAATGCTAGAACATGTTTCTTGCTTACAACAATTTACTAACTAACTGAATCAATGAAAAATATGCTTTTGACCGCAAATACACACGGGAATCACTACTACCTCATCTTAATTCTTTTGTTGTTTTCTGTCACAAATTAATTCAGGTCGTCAATCTACATAAACTGTGTGGATTGGAACTAAAGGACTCTCTGTGAGACGTTTCTCTTGCAAGAAGGAAGCCAAGTTTAATACAACTGCTGCACTACCAACCTATCTACGAGAACCTTGCTGGCTCTGAGAAGTCCAAACTCAACCTGAATAGTAGTGTCAAGAATTGAAAATAATAAAGAGTAACTGTTCTTGAATGAAATACCAGCATACAATAGTGTCGATGAATAGATAAAAAATATTAAATGCTACTAAGAAAAACCGATCATTTATATCTTTATTATCAAATAATTTCTAAAACAATTAAATAATCAACTTTAACTTTTAAGGACATTTTTGGAAGCAATATCAATTGTTATTCATGAAATCAATGTCTATCAATTGGATCTAAATTGCAGTATAATTTCATTGTGTGACTGAAAAGTGTTTGTTCATTTGAAAGGAGAATGGATTACTGTTTGTATGTGACTGTGTGTGTGTAAAAAGTAGATGTTTGCAAAACCTTCATAAACTGCCCTAACTAAAGAGAGAGTGAAAAGAGCGAGCTTGCCCCGAGGCCATCAGATCAGAGAGAGAGAGAGAGAGAGAGAGAGAGAGAAACAGTTTTTCCATCACAGTTTAAACCGTAAAGATAAGATCGATTATCTTATTGGTAGTTCTGCATGACGTCAAAGAGGAAACGACAAGGAATTTATCATTTCTACAGAGATTTACAACTGTATAAGGAATTGCAAATAGATCCCTGTCAAGGGCAGACAACTCCATATATGTGTAATTTTCTTGTGCTGGAAAAGGTGGGCACTACGGATTGAACAGCACAACAGCAATGACTCACGAAAATTAATAGCATACAATACCACAACATTGGAAGCCATTAGGCAACATCAAGCACCATTTCAGGCTCCGAGCGCTTGTCCACATTTTGAATGATGAACTAGGGCAGAAACTTGGTTATTCAGACGAGTAAAAGTGATGGATAATTCCAGCAAAAACAAAATGATTCATGCGTCGGTGGCCTTTTTTCCTATAACCAATGCTACTGCATTGGTAAAAGGTATTGACTCATGTTGTGTGGCTTGGCAGCAAAATAAAATGCGCCCCAATCTTCTCGAATGTTTTGAAAGACAAAATTCACTGTCTTCTCCAGAGAATAGATATATGATAGATATACTTCTTATCTAATTAAAACTACGGACTAATTTTTGAAAGAAAAATTAGTTTTGATTAACTCATCTGTCGTGTTTTGATCGAAGTAAAACTATTCATTATTTGTAACAATGTCAAATAAACTTCTGGACAAATCAAAACTAAGTATCAGTTGTTTTTTATGCATTCATTTTTTTTGTAAAAATGTCTTGTAAAAAGTTCTAGTATGTTTTGATTGAATAAAACTTTTAATCCGTATTTATCTTGCGCATATGAATTTAAATATCAAAAAGAGTTTATGACTAAAATGACTGACAGTGGCTGAAGTTTTTCAGTTTTCATTTCCAGTTAAATTTATAGCTCCCAATATAATGGCTTCTGAAATAATATTGTTTACATAATCTATAAAGTGATATTTGTTGCTTCTCTCTTCTTATTTCGCTCGGAAAATCATACGATCGCTGCTGATTTTGATCTTTTAAATAGCTTTTTTCATTATCTGAATAATGTATTTATGAAAAGAAAATTCAAGCATCCAAAAGTTCCAGTTGCCATCAAATGTTTTCGAGCACACTTCACGCTTTAAGCTATAAATTTGGCTCAAAATGGAAAATGGAAAAATCTAGTCACAATAAGTTTTTATATTTGCAGCGGCTATAATTTACATTCGTGTGTGCAATTTTTACCATCTCTCTGTTTTTTTTGTTTTTTTTTGTTGAAAAGTTTGATTAAATAAAATTCTGATTAAACTGTAACAAAGTATAGGGGGCAGTACAGTTGTTACAATTTAATAAGTATAGGGGGCACTACAGTTTAGTTGGGAATTTAGTTTTATCTACAATCTTTCGCCCGTCTATTTCTTACTTTCCTAATTCTAACTCCTCTTTGCAGCCCTCCAGACTGCTAGTGCCCCCTATACTTTTAGTTAGGAATTTAGTACGAAACTCTTCTTTTAGCTAGATATCCAAAGCGTCACTTCTTCTGACGACCCTGATAAAACCCGGGGACACACATGGTCCAATGCTCATTAGCAGCACCCCTAGCTGGTTACGCTTCTAGCACCAGCCTCTGCAGCCAGCCATTCTCTCTCTTTCCTTCTCCCTGGCCCAATGCTCCTTGGCGCCAGTATTCCTAGCTAGCCATTCCTCTGGCCCCGGCCTTTGCAGCCGGCCATTCTCCCTAAGATCGTTATCATGTCGCCAACCCACTGGCCGATCCGATCTTAACCACTATCCTCAGGAAACACGCATGGATAAAACTCCATGTTCTATGTCTTTCATAGTTTGTTCGTCGAGAGTCTATCAGCATCTGAAAATAGCCCCCAAGTTAACTCACTTACTTGGCAGTAAGGCTCGCACACTGAACCCGGTTTCCACGTATCTGGGAGCAATCCAACCATACGGAATCCACGCGTTCTGACAACTCCGCTACAACTCCGACACCAGCACTATCAAGACAAGAAAGCTCCCACCTTACGCCATCTCTTCTTCTACCTCTTCTCCTAACTTCTCCCGACCGATCGTATTAATGTTATCTTTACATTTATTCTTGTATTAAACGTACGTCTGGCCATAATGTGTTTATTCCTCTTTATTTCAATGCACATCCAACTTCATACACTACGCTACGCACGAAAACTGGTGTGGATTCATCACAAAAAGACCCTACATCCTAGTATACTAGTATTGGATGTTTTCTGAGAACTGTGACCGTCTTTGTCATGTGTTGGAGTTGCCATTTCATGTTGATGGTATCAATAAGTTCATATTCACTCTCCTAAATCGAGGTTTGCTCACTCATGCCAGGTGATCAAGTTGTAGATGGCTGGAAGATACTGGATTGACTAGCAATTTAGTACAGGGATATAAAGCGTTCGCTCACTATTATATATAAAAGAATTTTTTGCCAAGTGTGAGTGAAGTTGAATGCACTCAATGACACTGAGCTGGTGGAGAAATAAATAGCCTGTCAACCCTTAGCCCTTGAGAATAGGGCAAAGTTAGTACAGAGATAGGTGACGGAGGAAGAATGGGTAAGATCGGATCGGTCGGCGAAATGATAACGATCTTAGGGAGAAGAAAAGAGTGGCTGCCTGCTGGGGCCAGAGGCATGACCAGCTAGGGGTCCTGGTGTCAATGAGCCTTGGACCAGTGAGAAGGAAAGAGAGAGAATAGACGACCGCAAAGGCTGGGGCTAGAAGCGTACCCAGCTAGGGGTGCTGGAGCTAGGCCATATGTGTCCTAGGGTTTTATAGGGATCGTCGGAGGAAGTGACGTTTTTGATATCTAGCTAAAAGAAGAGTTTCGTATTAAATTCCTAACTAAAAGAATAGGGGTCACTACAGCGTTATATTATTTTGAACTCTATTTGAGATGACCTTCCGTTATTACACGGCCCTGACAGTTTTAAATATAAACAATAAAAGGGCTGGTGTAAAAAAAAAAAAACCTGCGTACAATAAGGTAGCCAATAATTATATTATTCAGAAATGAAGGTATAATCTGATTTAGAAAGAAAACAGTGCAGACATGGAGAGTAAAAATGAACAAAATGTGGGTAGTTATTTGGACTTTCGCCTTCCCTGCTAAAATTTATTTGTCCTATGATACTAGCTGCCTACCGGGTGGGAAAAAATCTCTAAACATAAATAATTATTTTTTTTTCTGGAAACTGAGAATTCATTTGATAATTTCTGGGATGAGTAGTTGTGTATATCGATGCAGGTTGTAAATTGTGGGCCCATGCTTCATTGTTATGTATATGTTGGGGTCAGGGTCAAATTAGAGTTTCTGTTTTTGTTATGAGGAATAATCTTTCATTGTCAGTTTAGACTGCCAAACAATTTGTACTTAAGAATAAATTCTCATCCATGGTCAGCTTCATTGTAATTTTTGAAAGCTCATGAAATTTTCAAAGATGTCTTTTGTTCAAAACTGATAATTTTCTGGAAAATTTGAATGTCTAATGAATTGAAAGTACAGGAAACTGGAAGAAAAAAAGGAAATTTCCTCCACAGGTTGTATTTTAAACGTATATTGTTATACTTATTGCTTTAGCGCTAAAATCAGCCTTTATCATACGGGCATCAAACCACACCTTGAAAGAGACGGTCTATTCCAGATGAAATTCTATCTCGTGTATTGTAGGTAAATTATGTTTTTCCAGTTTCACCGGTTTAACCATTCAAATGGTATTCAAAGGGTGACAGCAAGCAAGACTGAGAGAAAAGAAACTTTGTTCATGACTCTACCATTTCCTGTGTCTCTCACCGTTTGCTCCATATGACTCTTGAACTGTAAATTACAGACCAAAAGAAAATATCTTTTTGAAAACGTGTGTTTGCACATGTTCTCTGAGAAAGCTGATGCAGACCCAACAGAAAGCGCCAAACTTGTTTTGGGAAAACACTTGAAACCTAAAAATGTGCACAGCAGGCAAATTGTGACCCAGTGAATTCTAATATGCAATGTTTTATCATTTAGTAAAATTCTAAAATCCACAAATCATGGATAAAAGATTTTCTCTTCAGATATACTTAATTTGAAACCGGTTTTACTTTGTTTTTAACATGCTGCATATTCCTAAACATAATGTTCATACTTACCTTACATGCATGATTTAGGCTTGTTTGGACACTTCTAGAATACTCTGTCTAGTATAAAAGTTTTTTTCCATTTATATAATTTTGATTCAAACTTGTATGAGCTCGTTTTTATGTTCTTAAATATAATATTCATTCACAGCAATAATTCACAAACATCATTTGAAAAAGTTTCAGCATAAAAAAAAACAATTTAGGCCTGTTTAGACACTTTTGGATACATTGAAAAATTGTAAAAATCCAACTAGAATTGAATTGATATTATACCTGGATAAAAGTTGTAAATACTAGATTTGAAAAATAATAATCATATACAACTATAACATGATACAGTGAAATAGCTGATTGCCAAAATAAGAATGCACAATTGAGGATTTTTTAAACAATTTCGAAAACTCGCAGAATTCCAGAATGCTCAAAGAAACTTGAACTAGTATAATACCTTGACAAGAGTTGATTCACTCATTACGATTACTTGGATTGAATCTATTTCACCTTGTTTTGATGTGCTGTATATTCCTAAATTTGATATTCATGCAAAATTATAACTTACAAACACCTTTCAAAATAGTTGATTCCAATGATAAAGATGTTTGGATACTTTTTGAAACTGCCGGATTCTAAAACTAAAAAATTCTAAAAATTCAATTATTGTTAAACATATAATACCCTGATAAAAGTTGATTTTCTCTTCATGGATACTTGATTTATAACTGTTTCATATTGTTTTTAACCCCCTCTTCCAGACATTCCGAATGGTTAATTCCAAACTTGAAAATACATGATTTAGGCCTATTTAGACACTTTTGAAGACCTTAAAAATTCTGGTTTTAAACTAGTATGACACCTTGAACAAAGCTGATTTTTTCTTTATAAATATTTATTTTGAAACTGTTTTACCAGGCCTGTTTAAACACCTGTTTAAACACTTACTTGAAGACCTCACAGAATTTTAGAATTTACAATTCGAATACAAACTAAACATATCAAACTAAACATTGATAAATGATAATTTTATCTTCATAAATACTTGATTTCACCTTTTCTCTAACAACTTGTATATCCCAAGATATAATTTCATAAATTAACAGGAATACTCTATTTCCCACGTGAAAATGCATGACTTTTTGAACACCATCACAGACTTTACAAAATTTTATAATTTGAAATAATATCTTGATAAAAGTTGATTTCATCATAATGAATACTTGATTTGACCTGTTTCACCTCATTTTTAACACCTCTCTTTGAGTACACGCCTGAAATTCACAGACCCTATAAACGTATAAATGCATGTATCAAGCCTGCTTCCCAAATTCTGTAATCTAAAATTCAAATAGCGTTAATATCTCGATAAAAGTTGATTTTCTCTCCACAAATACTTGATTTGAACCTGTTTCACCTTGTTCTCCCTGGATATGATATCAATACATACCTATATTCCACGAACACTCACCAAAATGGTTGATTCTTAACATAGAAATGCATGATGTGGGCCTTTAAAAACGTTCCCAAAATTCTAGAATTTACAATAAAATAGTGTTGACCTATATCAGGATAAAAGTTGATTTAGCCTTCATAAATAACTCATTTTCATCTATTTATCCTTGTTTTTTAACATTCTCCATAATCCTTGGTAATACTTAGAATTCGTAGATGCCTATAATTCACGGGTTGAAATTTCGAGGATCCACGATTCTAATATCTTGATAAAATTTTTCTCAATGTCAAACCTTGACTTGAAACTGTTTCAGCTTGATGCAAACCCTTTATTTCCCTATATATATGTACATCATACTCACAAATGATTCACGGAGTTACCTTGGAATAGTTGATTTCCAACGAAAATGAGGGATCCATGCTTGTGAAAACGAATTACTAGGCTTCAAAAATTTACAGCTTCAGCATTGAAAATAATTATGGTATGATATTTCGATGAAAATTGATTTTCTCCTTATAATCTTTATTCTAGGATAGACAAATCATACAACCTATAATTCACGAAGACCCTCTGAAATTGTGGATTTCCAACATAAAAATGCATGATTCACTCAAGAATTCTAGGTTCAACATCTCAAATAGTAGTATACTACTATTTGAGATGTGGATAAAAGATGATTTATCAATAAAAATACTTGATTCCAACCTGTTCAATCTTGTTTTAAAACCACGTATGATATTCATACATACATAAATTTCACAATGACACTTCGAAATAGTTGATAAGAATGCTTGATTTAAGCCTGTTTGAACACATCCCTGTACAATCAACTCTTGAACTAGTAAATTATCGTTGGAAATAAATACTTGATTTTAACCTGTTTCACCCAGTTTTTCCCTACATATAATACTTGAAAATATCTATTTCACAAGGAACCTTTGAAATAGTTGATTTTATCCATGAGAAAGCCTGTTTAAACATCTTCCCAGAACTTACAAAATTCTAGAATCCACAATTCAGATAGTGATGATAGTACGATAAAAAAAGATCTTCTCAACGTAAAATTTTGATTTGAATCCGATTCACCTATTTTACAACCCCATATTTCCATACATATATTATCTTGCTCATAATTTGCAAAAGTTTCTGATTAAATAAAGATGAGAGATTCGAACTTTTCTGACCTTCCAAAAATTATGAATTCAACACTGATAAAAATTGGATTTCTCCGCATAAATACTTGATTTTAAAGTGTTTCTCCTTTTCTTTTAACAATTTTCTGAGTTAGATAATTCATATGACCCTTCAAATTTTTTTTCCAACATGGGAATGCATGATTTACTCCTGTTTAAACATCGTCCTAGACCTTACAAAATTCTAGAATCAAAACTGATATGAAATTTCGATAAAATCGACTTTTATTTGATTTTAATTGATTTTAACCAGTTTAACCTTGTGTAGAAAACATTGTATATCCTTAATTATACTCGAAAATTCCACTAAGACTTTGAAATAGAGAATTTCCAACATGAAATGGTATGATTTTCTACTGTTCAAACACCTGCTTAGACCTTCTATTATCTCGATAAAAATTGATTTATGTAAAACTTGATTGAACCTGTTTCACCTAGTTTTCCTGGTCCTGGACCTTACAAAATTGTAAAATCTACATATCGAATAGTGTTAAACTAGAAAATATCTCGATAGTTGTTTTTCTCAACATGAATACTTCATTTGAACCTGTTTCATCTTAAATTTATCACATTGTATATAACATTCATATATACCTATATATCGAATATGAGTCTTCCGAAATATTCGATTTTTAACATAAAATTGCATTTAGGGCTGTTGAACACATTCTCAGACCCTACAGAATTTTAGATTCCATATTTAAAATAGTTGAACTAGTGATGTCTCCATATAAATACTTTCACCATATTTTCCGAAACCTGGATATTCTATGCATACCTATATTTCGCAAAGAACTTTCGGAATAGTTGATTGCAAACATGAAAATGCTTGTTTCAAGCCTGTTTGAAAACCGTTCAAGACTTTATAAAATTCTAGAAACCACGATTTGAATAGAATTATACTAGTATGATATCTTGATAAAAGTTGATTTTCTCTATGAATACTTGATCTTAACCATTTTTACCTTGTTTTCAACACCCTGTATATCCGTAGATATAATATTCATACATATAGTTGATTTCCAATATGAAAATGTATGTTTCAGGCCTGTTTAGACATCTCCCAAGACCTTACAACATTCAAGAATTTATATTTCAAATAGTGTTAAACCAAAGGTTAATAAAATATCATTTATCTCTATAAATACTTCTGAGTTTTTTCTTTTTTTTTTTGACAACCCAAGATATACTATACATACAAACAAAGATACTTGAAATATTTGAAGCCTGTTTAAATACATTTACAGAATTCTAGAATTTAAGATTCAAATAGTTAAACCAGAATTGATATTTAGATAAAAGTTGATTTCTTCTCCACAAATACGTAATTAGAACCTGTTTGCACCTTGTTTTTAACATCCTGGATATGATAATAATACATACCTAAATTCACGATGACTGCCTAGAATAGTTAATTCCCATCATGAAAATGCATGATGTTCAAAAACTTTCTCAGACAAATTTCCCTGAAAAAATTCTAGAATTTACAATAAAATAATGTTAACCTTGTAAAATATCGATGTAAATTGATTTTCTTATAAATACGATTTTAACCTGTTTCCTCCTTATTTTCGAAACCCTCTATTTTAACACCTAGATCAACTTATGATCCAACACAAAAATAAATAAATGAGTTTAAACACAATCTTAAACCTTACAAAATTCTGGAATCCACATCTCAAATAGTGCTGAACTGGTATATCTTGACTGAAGTTGATTTTAAAACCTGTTCAATCTTGTTTTTTTAAAACCCTGTATATCCCCTAGATATGATACTCAGATACCTGTATTCTACGGAGACCCAACGAAATAGTTGATGAAATGGATTTTCTCTTTATGAATATTCAGAATCTTTTTAACCTTTTCAACACCCTGTATATCCATACGTATAAAATTTATACATACATTTATTCATATATTCTGGACAATGACCCTCCGAAATAGCTTATTTCCAACATAAAAATGCTTGATTTTAGCCTGTTTGAACCTCACAAAATTCTAGAAATTGGAATTGAAAATTGAAACACTGGGAGATATAAAAATATCAAAGAAATTTCTACAATCAACAATTCGAATAATTTTCAACGTGTAACATCCCAATGAAAAATGATTTCATCTTATAAATACTTGTTTCATCTTGTTTTGAACACCCTGTATGCTTCGATATACTATTCATCACTGTTTGAAGTTGTTAATTTTTATCATGAAAATACATAATTTATCGAACTTCTTTCAGGACCTCATAAAATTCCAGAATTCACATTCCGATTAGTATTAAACTAGTATAATCATGAAATCAGATTTTCTCTTGAAAAAAAAGAAGCTTGATTTGAACCTGTTCCACCTTGATTTCGATATCCTAGATAAAATCCCCTGATAAAATATTCATACATCCAATATTTCGGAAGATTCATGATATATGCTTGTTTAAACACATTGCATTATTATTTTAGGGTCCACGATTCAAATGATTTCTCCCAAGTATGAATACTATTTGAATCTGTTTCAGCTTAGATATAATATTTATACATGCATATATTTCGAAAGGGCTCGTTTAAGTTGACATTTAACATGGAAATGCAATATTTAAACCTATTTGTACACTCTAAAATCTACAATTCAGATAGTATTAAACTAATATCATATCTTGATGGAAAGATTTTATCTTTATAAATACTTGTTTCATCTTGTTCTGATAACATAATAACAAAATTGAAGAAACACCCATTGGAACTGTTGATTTCTGACATAAAAATACATGATTCAAGACTGTTCAAACTCCTTAGGAACCCTGAAAAATTCCAGAATTCACATTCCAATTAATGTTAAACTAGTATAATATGCCGATAAAAGTTGATTGTCTCTTTTCAAATGTTTGATTTGAACCTGTTTCACCTTGATTTTAATAGCCTACACATAGTATTCGTTTCAGGAAGACCCTTCCATTTAAATGCATAATTTATAACAACTTACAAGACTTCACGAAATTCTAGTATACATAATATAACTGGGATATTATCTCCTCCAAAATTATTTCCTCTCCATAAATTTTAATCCGCCAGCCCAATTCTGTAGATGTAATATTCATACATAACTGTTTCACGGAGACCTTTCGATATACCTAATTTTTAACATGTAAGTGCATGAATTGTGCCTGTTCAAACAACTTCTCAGACATTACAAAATTTTAGTCCACTATTCAGATAGTTCAACTACTATAATATCTTGATAAAAAATGATTTTATCCATTTGAATCCCTTTGAACTAGTTTGATCTTGTTTAGAACACCCTATATATCGTATAGATAGTATTCATAAGTATTATAAGTGACAAACACCCTCCGTAATTGTTGATTTTCGACATGAAACTTTAACTAGTATTTTATGATGAAATGGGATTCGAACAGGCCTAAAAAAATACATGATTTAGGCCTGTTCGAATTCCAGAATCCACATCAGTGTAATCTTGATGAAAGTTAATTTTCTCTTTATAAATACTTTTGACCTGGTTCACGATTTTCATACGCTGTATTTCCCAAGATGTAATGTTCATATATAACTATATTTCAGAAAAACCCTTCCCAACATGAAAATGCATGATTCATGCTTCTTTAAGCACCTACGCAGAACTTGGAAAATTCTAAAATCTACAATTCAAATAGTGTTAAACTACTATATTTTGCTCGAAAAAGTGATTTTCTCTCCATGGATACTCTATTCGATGTGTTTCACAGTTTTTAACCCGCTGTATTTCCCTAGATTTATTCATACATACCTATTTTTCACAAAGACCTTCGAAATGATTTTTCATGGAAATGCATTTGTGCTTTTCCCGTCATCAAAAAATCTTAAAATCCACGATTCAAATAGTTTTATGAAAATTTTTTCATTCCGATATAATGATTTTCACTAGTTTCACTATTTCTAACACCTTTGTGGATGAAAAAAATTATGATATTCATACATACCTATATTTCACAGAGACTATAATAAATATAGTTGATTTTTAACATGGAAATGCAATATTTAGGCCTGTTCGAACATGTTTCCAGACATGATTCTATATTTACAATTCAGAAGTGTCAAACCTGTAATGTATCGAAGAAAATATCCTTGTGAATACTTGATTTGAACCAGTTTCAATTTGTTTTAAACCTTGGATAAAATATTCATACTTAACTATAAGTAACAACACCTTCTATAAATGTTGATTTCCATAAAAATACGATTCAGGGCTGTCAAAAACCTATCCAGACCTTATTGAATCTACATTTTCATTAATGTTAAACTAGTATAATATCTTGATAAAAGTTGATTTTCTCTCCATATATGCTTGATTTGAACCCGTTTTATTCAGATCCCTTCAAGCTACTACTTAGAATATTCATACAAACTTTTCCAACGAATTAGGAACGATTCATGCTTGTTTAAACACCTACCCAGACCTTGCAAAATTCAAGAATGCAATTCAAATAGTTAAACTACTATATCATCCCCAAATTTTGATTCTTTCTCCATAAATACTCTTTTTTAAACGTGGTTCACCTTGTTTGAAACACCCTGCATCTTCAGATTTGAAATGCATACATACCTATATATATATATACCTATTTGGAAATGCATTAGTGCCAGTTTAAACACCTTCCAAAACTAGAATCCTAAAATCCACAATAGTTTTAAACTAGTATGCAATTGATTTTACCTCAACAAATACCTGATTCAACCTGTTTTACCTTGTTTTCATAACTTTGTATATTTATCCAAGATGAAAATGAATGTTTCAGCCCTGTTTGAATACTATGCAGGAAATTATGCCGATACGCCAACCGAAATGTGTTAAGTATAATATCTTGGTAAAATTGATTTTCCCACTATCCATCCTTGATTTTAACCAGTTCCATTTTCTTTTAACCTGTTTCACTTTGTATATCCTTAATTATACTCTGATTTTCAACATTCCCAGACATTTCAAAATTTCCAAAACCATAATTCAAACAGTGTAATACTAGTTGATTTTTCACTTCATGAATACTCAATTTGATCGTTTCACTTTTTTTTCAACCCTCTCTATATCTATAATGATACATTCCTATGATTCACAAATAATTTTTAAAATAGTTCATTTCCTAATTCACAATTCAAATATTTTCTCTTTTATAAAGAGTAAATCAACTTTTATCGATATTATATTTGATTTTTAACAGGTTAACAGGTTTCAACTAGTTTCACCTTTCCAATACCCTGTATTTCTTTAGTTATATTTTTATACATATATTCAATTCACAGTCCCTGTTAAATAGAATTCGAACATGAAAGTACATGATTCATGATTTATGATTTATCCCAGATCTCACAAAATTCCAGAATTCACATTTCAAATAGTGTTAAACTATGATATCTTGATGAATACTTGATTTGAACGTTTAACCTTGTTTTTTAATTGTATTCCCTTACATATACTATTTATGATTATCAATTCATTTACAAAAGCTCTCTGAAATAGTTGATTTCCAACATTAAAATGCCTGATTTAGACCTGTAGAAAACACTTTCACTGACCTTACGAGATAAATACTCGATTTGAACCTGTTTCACTTTGTTTTTAACACCCTTGATATCCATAGATAATATATTCTCACATACCAATAATTCGCAAATACACCTGGAAATAAGATAAAGAGCATGATCCAGGCCTATTTAAATACTTTCCAATACTTCCCGAAATCTGATGACAGTTTTTTTTTTCTTCACGTTGGAAAATTCTATAATCCACAATTCAAATAGTGCTACACTAGTATAATATACAAAAGTTGATTTTCTCTTCCTAAATACATGAAAATGCATAATCTAAGCCGTTCAAACTCCTCTCCTGATCTTACAAATTTCTATGATCTACAATTGAAATCGTGTTATACTACTATGATATCTCGGGGAAGTTGATTTTCTCTCCATAAATGAATATTGTTCCATCTTGTTTTTGATACCCCGTTTATCCCTACATACATATCCAAAATTGACGAAGGCACTTTGAAATAGTTTATTTCCAACATAAAAATGCATGATTCATGCCTTTTTGAACATCCCTCACCTTATCTATATTCCGAATAGTGTTAAAACGATAAAAGTTTTTTTCTGCATAGATACTTGATTCGAAGTTGATTTTTTTCTTCCTTCACCTTATTTTTAAAACCCTATACATACATACCTATAAATCACGAAGAACATTCGAAAAAGTGGATTTTCAACGAATAAACTGCATGAATTAGCCCTGATTTAACATTTTCCCAGACCTTACAAAATTCTGGAATCCGCATTTAAATAGTAATATTAAACTAGTATAAAATTTTGACAGTTCGATTTTCTCCTTGATTTGAACTTTTTCCACCTTGTTTTAAAAAATTGTAAATCCCTAGAAATAAAATTCATATATAAAAAAACTTCAAAAAAGTTTATTTCCTACGTAAAAATGCCTAAATACATTCTCAGACTTTACGAGATTCTAGAAACCTCAATTCACCGTAGGTAGATAACTTCATAACTTCATAACTTTTATGAATTATTTTTGATACTTATAGGATCTTGTTTTTATATGAAAAGTGCAAAAACTGATTCCAATCAACTCTGAAAGTTAACTTCCATTCGGTGCATCAATTGTTAATTTTCAGTGCTGAATTACAAGATTTATCCCAATGTTTATATTCTATCAAACTGTTATTAGTGTAGAATAGTTAGCCTCGAACAGTTCTCTTAAACCGATACTCATGAACAAAATGGCAAAGTCCTTTTACTATCCGATAGTCACGATCATCTTTCCTATTCTTAGCTGTGAAGCTCGCTCACTGAACCTGGTTTCCTCGTATTATCCTGGAACGATTCAACACTACAGGATCCGAGCATTTTCAGACAAACTCTACTGACATCAGTATTATCAAGCTTTTTGCAATCTTTTCTCTTCTAATATTACTTCTGGCGATCGTTCGTATTTTCGTTATTTTCATATTGTACTTCATCTTCATTCTTCCCTCTTACCAAAATATTTGTTTGTTTATTCCACTTTATTTCAATGCGCGTCCAACTTCATAAAATCTCCATCCTCCCTCCACGAGGGGAGGGACAACAAACACACTAAACCACGAAGAGACCGAATCTCCTTGTCCTATCGACAATCCAGTCAGTATTCGGTATGATGAAGTCCAATTTATATTAGAAATTTCTTGAGATTGAGATGACATTGGAAAAAAAATGTTTGTGGCTTGTGCATCGAATGCAAGGGCGTAGAGAGGGAGAGAGTGTGTGTTTGCTCTTACGTAGCAAATATCGTTTGCCATGAATATTCAACCTTCTGGTACAAACAATCTGAATCATAAACATTTAAACACCATCACAGACTTTACAAAATTTTATAATCTGAAATAATATCTTGATAGAAGTTGATTTCATCATAATGAATACTTGATTTGACCTGTTTCACCTCATTTTTAACACCTGTCTTTGAATATTATGTACACACCTGAAATTCACAGACTCTCTGAAATAGTTAATTGCAAACGTATAAATGCTTCCCAAATTCTGTAATCTAAAATTCAAATAGCGTTAATATCTCGATAAAAGTTGATTTTCTCTCCACAAATACTTGATTTGAACCTGTTTCACCTTGTTCTCCCTGGATATGATATCAATACATACCTATATTCCACGAACACTCACCAAAATGGTTGATTCTTAACATAGAAATGCATGATGTGGGCCTTTAAAAACGTTCCCAAAATTCTAGAATTTACAATAAAATAGTGTTGACCTATATCAGGATAAAAGTTGATTTAGCCTTCATAAATAACTCATTTTCATCTATTTATCCTTGTTTTTTAACATTCTCCATAATCCTTGGTAATACTTAGAATTCGTAGATGCCTATAATTCACGGGTTGAAATTTCGAGGATCCACGATTCTAATATCTTGATAAAATTTTTCTCAATGTCAAACCTTGACTTGAAACTGTTTCAGCTTGATGCAAACCCTTTATTTCCCTATATATATGTACATCATACTCACAAATGATTCACGGAGTTACCTTGGAATAGTTGATTTCCAACGAAAATGAGGGATCCATGCTTGTGAAAACGAATTACTAGGCTTCAAAAATTTACAGCTTCAGCATTGAAAATAATTATGGTATGATATTTCGATGAAAATTGATTTTCTCCTTATAATCTTTATTCTAGGATAGACAAATCATACAACCTATAATTCACGAAGACCCTCTGAAATTGTGGATTTCCAACATAAAAATGCATGATTCTAGGTTCAACATCTCAAATAGTAGTATAATAATAGATGATTTATCAATAAAAATACTTGATTCCAACCTGTTCAATCTTGTTTTTATAACCACGTATGATATTCATACATACATAAATTTCACAATGACACTTCGAAATAGTTGATTTCCAACATAAGAATGCTTGATTTAAGCCTGTACAATCAAAACACTCTTGAACTAGTAAATTATCTTGTTGGAAATAAATACTCGATTTTAACCTGTTTTTCCCTACATATAATACTTGAAAATATCTATTTCACAAAGAACCTTTGAAATAGTTGATTTTATCCATGAGAAAGCCTGTTTAAACATCTTCCCAGAACTTACAAAATTCTAGAATCCACAATTCAGATAGTGATAAAAAAAGATCTTCTCAACGTAAAATTTCGATTTGAATCCGATTCACCTATTTTAAAACCCCATATTTCAATACATATATTATCTTGCTCATAATTTGCAAAAGTTTCTCAGTTGATTTTCAGAATAAAATAATTTTCTGAGTTAGATAATTCATATGACCCTTCAAATTTTTTTTTCCAACATGGAAATGCATGATTTACTCCTGTTTAAACATCGTCCTTACAAAATTCTAGAATCAACATTTCAAAAAGTTTTCAACTGGTATGAAATTTCGATAAAAGTCGACTTTTATTTGATTTTAATTGATTTTAACCAGTTTAAAACATTGTATATCCTTAATTATACTCGAAAATTCCACTAAGACTTTTGAAAATGAAATGGCATGATTTTTTACTGCTTTTTTCTCGATAAAAATTGATTTATGTAAAACTTGATTGATTGAACCTGTTTCACCTAGTTTTGAAACACGCTGATTCAGTGTTTCAATACCGTCCTGAACCTTACAAAATTGTAAAATCTACATATCGAATAGTGTTTAGAAAATATCTCGATAGTTTTTTTTTTTTTCGACATGAATACTCCATTTGAACCCGTTTCATCTTAAATTCAACACATTTAATACCTATATTTCGCAAAGAACTTTTGGAATAGTTGATTACAAACGTTTCAAGCCTGTTTGAAAACCGTTCAAGACTTTTTAAAATTCTAGAAACCACGATTTATATAGAATCATACTAGTATGATATCTCGATGAAAGTTGATTTTCTCTATGAATACTTGATTTTAACCATTTTTTCCTTGTTTTCAACACCCTGTATATCCATGGATATAATATTCATACATATAGTTGATTTCCAATATGAAAATGCATGTTTCAGGCCTGTTTGGACATCTCCCAAGACCTTGCAACATTCAAGAATTTATATTTTAAATAGTGTTAAACCAAAGGTTGATAAAATATCATTTTATCTCTATAAATACTTTTGAGTTTTCTCTTTTTTTTTTTTTGACAACCCCAGATATACATACAAACAAAGATGCTTGAAATACCTGATTTCGAACATGAAAATGCATAATTCACGCCTGTTTCAACACTTTCCTAGACCTTAAAAAATTAAGATTCCACGACTGGAATAGGGTTAAACTAGTTAAACTGAGTCAATTATGATAAGTACTTGATTTGACCTTTCACCCTATTTTTAACAAGTCTATCCAAGACGCATATTTGAAACTTCACAGAATTCTAGAATTTAAGATTCAAATAGTTTAACCAGAATTGATATTTAGATAAAAGTTGATTTCTTCTCCACAAATACGTAATCAGAACCTGTTTGCACCTTGTTTTCAACATCCTGTATATCACTGATTATGATAAATTCAGGAAGACCGCCTAGAATAGTTAATTTCCAACATGAAGATGCATGATATTTAAAAACTTTCTCGGACAAATTTCCCTAACAAAATTTTAGAATTTACAATAAAATTTTTAACCTTATCGATGTAAATTGATTTTCTTATAAATACTTGATTTTAACCTGTTCCCTCCTTATTTTCGAAACCCCCTATTTTAACACCTATAAAATCCTTAGATATTCAATCCATACAACTTATGATCCAAAAAGACCCTTTAAAATCGTGGATTTCCAACACAAAAAATAGATGAGTTTAAACACAAATAGTGACTGAAGATTTTAAAACCTGTTCAATCTTGTTTTTTTTTAAAACCCTGTATATCCCCTAGATATAATACACAGATACCTGTATTCTACGGAGACCCTTCGAAATAGTTGATAAAATGGATTTTCTCTTTATGAATATTCAATTTGAATCTTTTTAACCTTTTTTCAACACCCTGTATACGTTAAAATTTATACATACATTTATACATATATTGTGGACAATGACCCTCCGAAATAGCTCATTTCCAACATAAAAATGCTTGATTTCAGCCTGTTTGAACACCTTCCCAGACTCAAAACACTGTTTAAATTCCTAATTTGAACTAGTTGGATCTTGTTTTGAACACCCTATATATCCTTAGATACTCACCTATGAGTGACAAACACCCTCCGTAATTGTTGATTTTCAACATGAAAATACTTGATATAGGGCTGTTCAAATTCCAGAATCCACATTAGTATAATCTTGATTCTCTTGATTTGTTGATTTTCTCTTTTTTTTTACCTAGTTCACAATTTTTATACGCTGTATTTCTCTAGATATAATGTTCATACATTGATTCATATTGGGTATGCTCGATTTACTCATCTGATTCTTGTAAAATTGTATAATCAACAGTTTCTATTGGAATATATTCCTAGAATTGAAAATGCCCGTCGTGAACCTGCATGATTTGTATCGTTTCGCCTCGAAATCAATTCATCCAAGGTGTCAATTAGTTCCATATAATATCCATGAAAAGCCGAGTCAACTTTTTAATCACAATTTTAATTATCTTAGTTTTAATGTCTTAGTTTCGAGGATTATATTTGTGGGGGTGAAAATGAAAAAAGCAAGAGGATTTCTAGCTTCAAAATGATTTTTTTCAAGTTGTATCACTGTCATGGAATTGCTGAACATATCTCTCTGAAAAATGTTTGAAACTAGCCAAAATATTTTTAATTCGTACTGTTAGTTTTTATATCACTGTCTTGGAGTTCCAGAGCTCTAGTTGATGTGCATCACAATTTAAAAAAGTTCAAAAGATAGTGCATTCCTTGCTTTGAGATCTGTTCTCAAGGTATAACAATGATTTTGGGGAGATGTCGAAAATAGATTTGAAACAAATTTGAGACAAAAATGCAATATTCAAGCTAGTTTTGTTTTTATGTAGTTAGATTAGATTTCGAATGATATCATTGTAGTGGCCCGAATATCCCCTTTCTCATCATCTCATCGAAACAACTTTGTGTCTCCTACCTTCCTTCTCTTAATTCCTATGAAAACGTTATTATTGTTAACCTTTTCGTTTATTTTTCTTTCCACGTTTGTTAACAATCAAGCTAACTGTGAACATTGTTTTTACGTTTAATTACTGAACATTTTTTTTTTTAGAATTTTCCTAAGATTCCTTAATTATATAGGCGGCGACAATTTATATCCAGTTTCATTTGTTTAAATTGCTATACATTTGACATGAAAAGTGTGAAAAAACAAGCAAAAAGCGGTAAATAGTATTCAAAGGTCCCAATAAGTTTCAGTGCTCTTCTTGAGAAGGTTATCTATTGATATTGCATTGATAGCATTGAACCTAGGGGAATTTGGATGAGAAATTTGTCCAAAACTACATTTTGGATATCATGAGTGGCAGTCCTCGTTACGAGATGTAGCTGTTTCGTGCATGATGCACTAAAACAGTGTTGAATAGGCTTGAAGAGAACATCATTAGTACAAGTTCTTAGTGTTATGTACTCCAAATATTTATTTAGGTTTAATCGGTTTCCATTCAGAAAAGTGTTCTGCTACTTTTGAACTATGATTATCATAAATATTTTTGAGTCTAATTTCTGCTAGTGTATTTTGCTGGAATAGGGCTAATATCAATTTGTTGAAAATGGATAAACATTTTAGTAAGCAATATGGTACACTTTTACACGAAATATCATGAATCCTTATCTCTTGTATCAAGATTATAATTTGAAAATGCACTAAGGACATTAGTGGACAATATCTTTTATTTTGGAGAGGAAAACAGTAGAATCAGCCGAAGAAGTGTTATTAGACAAAACTAGATTAACCCTCATCAAATACAATCCAAAACGTTTTTCAAAGGGTTTCACAAATCCCACTGATTCAAAGGCAAGCAGAATCAAACCGCTTGTCCCAATAAATATCACAGCTCTTAAACCCAAAAATGAGAAAACCATTGTTTTCAAATGGAAGCACTGATTTTTCAAGACATTTTCCATAGAAATCATTAAAATCAGCTTCTGTTCTTGGCACCTCATAGATAAAATCGTATGCTAGTCCCCTACTGTCCAGTTCGTATTTGCGATTACAAAGTTGAAAAAATTCTTCTATTTTTTCATTACCCCAAATCAATTACAATAGTAGGAAAGCCACTTTTCCAAATGGGTTCTTTTTGGGTGGGGGGGCTTCAGTACTTCAGAATTCTATCAAAAAAAGTGAAACTAGTCCTCAAAGTAGCATTTTCAGTTCCAAGCTCCTAAGCATTTTAAACAGATTAATCCAATTTCAAGGAGTTTCTGGGAAGTTTTCAAAAAGTAGTTTTTCGAACTATAAATGGGTTTAAATCATTTTCACTCTCAAGACGGACCACCGTTGCCTGATCGATGAAAGCGCATATTGGACTCCATTTGGTAAACCGAATCAACAAAAAACAAAATCAACAAAAACAGTGAGGCGAATGATGAATTACAAGGATGACAAGCTTCCCCCTAGAAACTCTTCCTGCTGCTGTTAGTGAAACCTCCCTGAAACATCGATCAAAGTTGGTGAGATCATCCGCAGAAACTATTCAATTTATGTCTAAAACAGAATAGAGTCCCGAAAGACTGAAATTCGGCAATCATAACAATACATAAAAAAGAATCCCCCTGCAAAGACAACTCTATTCAGCTGCACCTACAGACTTTTCATAAACATCACCAACCGGATCACTATATTCCTTATTCATTTCACTGTCAGTAGATTATGCTGATATGGAGATCCATCGCTCCCGTCTTGCTTCAGCTGTACCAGCTTCATTCATTATCTTTCAAATTTATCCCCAGTAAGTTTCATTGAAATTCATTGAGAACTTTTCGAGATTGTATACATATAGCTATAATGCTGTGGAGACAACCGTAAGGAATTCAGCCCCAGAATGTATCAACCACACTTGGAGGGGTCTAAAAGGAAGGGGATTTTTCTACTTTTGGTTGTCAAGGTTCTTCACTTTTAGGCATCAAAATGGATGGGGGATTTCTCTTTTCCCAAATCAAAAATGGCGCAAAAACTTTTTGTACTGGAGGGGAATTTTTGTGAAAGGAGGGAAATTTTTTTCATTTTTATGGCTGAAAATCGAGAGATAATTTTATCCTCTTTTTGGGTTCAAACCAAATGGGGAATTTTTTTTTAACTTTCAGGGGCTTTCCACTTTTTCATGAATCCTTCTTTTAACTATGATGATGAGGCAAAAATGGAGAGGAATTCCTTTGTTTCATTTTCTGGGGTAAATTCGGAGAGAATTTTTTCTTTCTCTATGGCTTCAAATCGAGGGGGTCTTCTTTTCATTTTCAGTGCACAAAAAGGGGAGATTCATTTCACTTTTACGGGTCAAAATGTTGGGGTGATTTTTTTCTTCCCACTTTCAGGGGGTAACATGGAAGGGAATTTTTTTCACATGGAAGCAAAATTTCAGACATCAAAATGGGATATATTTTCCAGTGGTCGATATGGTGGGGGATTTTTTCTATCTTCTAATAAATGTTCGAATCTTATGGGTTGAAATATCGGGGAAATTTTTCCTCTCCAAAATAGAGGGGAAATTTTTTATTACCAACTTCATGTGAGTGGAGTGAACGAACTTCATGAGTTTTATATTTCCTTTTCATCCTCGACTTTTTTTCTTCATGACTTTCCTCATGTCAGGCCATTTAAGTTCCAATTCGTCTGTGTGGTTCTAATTTTCACTCCCATTTTCAATTCTGCTAAGATCAGGCTTTTTAGGAGTCTTCAGAAGCTATTCTCACACCATTTTCGGCCTCTCCATTTCCTTGTGGATAGTAGTGATGTGGATAAATTAATACCATTCGGCAAAATCTCAAAAAAACAAGCCCGCAAATATCACATGGAACTTAACTGGGTTTATTTATAAAACGTATTCAAATTCTATTCAAGCAACTCTTAAACATAAATTACAATCCTACAATAGATATAGACACAAAGGGGGAGTAGATTTTTTCTGAAGCAAATTTTCCAGTCAAGTGCCGAAAGTTACTTTTATTTCATTTTTTTTTACCAAAGATTGTCTCAAACAATATATGTTTGATGCAGAATGAACGAAAAAGTAATTTCAATTTGATCTGAAAAACTGCTTATGAAGTGGACAAAAAGGGTGAGTGAAAGATGTATAGATAATTGCAATGTTGAATGTGCAACTAAATACTTAATTTCTAGGGCCCGAATTCCTACAAGTACTATTTTCAGATTAATGCAAATGAAGACTGATAAAATGACATCAATAACATAAATTCTAGCAAATAGCATGAGGAGTGGACAAAAAAATGAACTGGACACAACATTTCAGAACTAAGTACACGTGAAAATGTAGGAATGAGGAATTTGATCAGTGTAAAGATAGAATGTCCATACGTTTTACCTCCTTTTCTGGAAATTCCAACTTGCCATTGGACATGGATATTCGCCATCTATCTTTGGAGTGAAAGCACGAGTCAAAAAAATATCATGAGACATCTGAATATTCGTCCGAAAATATCTACGATGGATTTCGAGAAATATGCTCAGAAATTATTTTGAAGATGATGCAGTACAACTGTGGTCTTGTTGATATGGTTGACAAAGATGAGTCCTGTTTCTCCCATAATTATTGCCAAAGAATGAGCACGCCATTATGGGTCTTTGGTCTTTGAAAGAAAGAAAAATGCAGGATCATTACTGCTTACTATCGAAAAAAACACTGATAGGTTTAATCAAAAATCATCACCTACAGGATTATTAGAATACTACATGAGAACCAACCACGACAACAGGCTGTATTTAGAATAGATTATCGATCACAGACGACCACCTTCATTCAATAAATCAGCTGAAAAAAAAGCATCAGAACACAAAATGCCGCTCGCTGTAGCATTTATAGATTTCAAAAAGGCATTCGAGTCTGTAGAAATTCCTATGGTCATGGTGTAGATCCTGCATACGTCAAAGTGATACCAGCTCACTCAAACTCTTGATAATCTTCGAAACCTGGACTGGGAAAATAGAAGAATCAAAATAGACAGCGAATATCTGAGCCACTTCAGATTTGCAGACGACATCGTCCTTTTGTAGAGAACCAACACGACCTAACTAATGAACTAAACATATAAAGCAAAAAAGTCGGCCTGCACATGAACTTCAGTAAAACGAAAATCATGTGCAACAATCACATTGAGAATAAGAACATAAATGTCATGATTGAAGATGCAAAACTGGGGGAGGTTGCACCACTACATCTTCCCCCGACAACGAATCCCCTTGAGATTCTCAAAAGAAGAGAAAATTGAACTAAGAATCACTCTAGGATGGCAAGCCTTCGACAGAGCAAGCTCAACTTTCTAAAACCAGACGATCCTAATAATCCTAAAGAGAAAAGTATACAACCAATGCATTCTCCCGATAGTCACTCATGGAACTAAAACATGAAACATAACTAAGAGACAGACCTGCTAACTGAGAGAATTATGCTTACATGCGCATGAGAGAATTATGCTTAGAGAGACCACGAAACATCACAGTATATCAGGAAGAAAACGGGAGTCCGAGACATCATAGAAACTATCAAAAAACTTAAATGGCAATAGGCAATAGACATCACGATGGATCCCTAGAGATCACATGCGAAACCGAGGCATCCACATCTCAAAAAAAGACATCATCATAAATTCTCCAATAATTGATAGTAAACATCAATCTGCAAATTTTAAAGAGCCACTGACAAAAGCCACGTACTCTGAGAAACTAGAACCTGGGAAACAGATTATCATATGCAAATTAATCAATTTTGGCTTATGTATACATTTGATAGAAAGAGATTAATATACTTTCAAATGTAGTACAACCTCTAGAATCAAATTCAACCCGTTGTGGCGTTAAAAATATGATATACGCCATTATTTGCCGAGATTGCGACTCCTGTTCTTGAGAATTGGATCACATCACACAAGCAGCAGATCAGTGATCCCTTTACCAGGATCTTCAAAGTCAGCTTGCATATAGATAAATGTTCTCCAATTCTCCCTCTCTACAGAATAAACGCAGACAAAGAACGGAAACAAATTATATCATGACTTTGAAACCTACTTTGAATTCCAATTCACTTGGAATTAAAACATAAACTCTTCCGAGAAATAACTCCTTTCATTTCAATCTTAACGTCGACCCACCAAACATCCCATGGCTCGCTCAATAAACATCCCATTACACTCCCCAACCACACATATATTGACATACATACCCGAACAAAACATAACTTGACAACAACTGCTAATACACACATCCATACTCCATTAACTTAGCAACTCAAATCACTATACAAATCACCATAACCTGACCACAGCTGCTAACACACAGTCTCTCACACTTCGATATTTAACACCATTACGTCTCTCCTTAAAGGTACTACAGTGCCATTCCTTTTCCTTACTTCTCAAAACACTCACCAAGAACTAGAATTTCATGATAACCGTGGAATATGAAGTGTAATCAAAACATTCCACAAGCAGATCCATATTAACCTTCTGTAGATGAACGAAACTAGTTAGAGCTTATCTAAATCACTATACCTGAAAACCATAACTATAAATTGTTGACCTTCCTTTTATTCATATATATAAATGTATCACAGTTAAAATATTCCGTGCTCTTTGATATGCCCTGATAATATACCCACGGAGTATGTAGACTTAACGAAGTAGAACACACAAGACAACAAGACTTTCCTTAACATCCTAATACATAGAATCAATACGAACATATGTATATATACATACATCAAACAACCACAAAACACACAGCCTAGTAGCTCTGTTTCCTCGTCTCATTCTGCTGTCTCAAACATGTAAACAACATAGTTCCACTGTAACTGCTACAAGTGTCTTTGAAAAAAGATTGGGAGCCAACAAAATGCATAAAGAGATTTAAGAACAAAGCACCTTAGCGGTGTTGATCAAACACTACCTTTCTTTCAGCTTAACTTACCCAATCTATTATGGTCGAACCCCCTAATGAATATATAGGGTATCATGTGGATGTTATTTTGAACTACACATCATTTTTTTTTCTGAAAACCATAGCTAAAAAAGTTTGGCTCTTTTTTCACTTTTTTCTCAAATTCATTCAAACGTTATTGCAGAATTAATCTACTCATTTCACTATATATATATATATATATATATATATATATATATATATATATATATATATATATATATATATATATATATATATATATATATATATACATATATATATATATATATACATATATTTATATATATATATATACATATATTTATATATATATATATATATATATATATATATATATATATATATATATTTGCATGTACATTTTTGTATATTCACTATTCATGTATTTGTATACTTACACCTTTTCTTAATCGAGTATCACCTCTAACACCACTATTATACGGTTTGCTCAAGACACACAAAACTAACACTAGTTGATACCATGTAGGTAGCGCTAAATTCTCTCCCTCTTTCTAGAAACAAAAACCTCTCACCTCCAGTTGATTTAGTCAACAGATTAAGAAAAGTTGACATAAAAAAAACAAAAAAACAAAATCACTAGTCAGTCAAATTGTTAAACGCCAAAATGCTTAAACATATTTGTGTATTCTATAAGTTATAGAACAATTATCACGAAACCATTGATTAAATTGTTTATTGTGGATAAACTCACTTGAACAAATCCAGTAGACGTACCTTTGACGACTAACATAATTTAAATCTGTACGCCAGGCACTAAATAGTGTTACTTCCAATTCAACAAGAAGTTCTACAAACCAAAGAGACTTGATATACTGACGATGCCCCCTTATTTACCATTAACTTACCCAATCTATTATGGTCGAACCCCCTAATGAATTTCATCTATAAAACAGAATTTCAGTTATGAAACAGGACAAAACAACATAGTTTCGCATAAAACAGAACAAACCAAAACATTTCCAAAACAGACACCCCATTCGTAAAACCCCTAACAAAATCAGGCCTACAAACTAGAACCAAAACATCCAAAACTGTCCACGACATAATCCGTAGAACACAGGGAAAATTTCTCCCTGAGGCAAGTATATGTCAGATGCCATGCAACAACATCCCAAAAATCTATATTGGTGAGACATCTAGAGATATCGAAACGATAGGTGCGGTTATGTAGATGTATTATTGCCAGTAAACTTCCCAATACAGGACACAGATTCCACTCACACAAAAAATCAAAAAGAACCAACCTTAACCACACAGATAGCGTATCAATAGATATATGATCCTGCTATGTTTCTAGCTATATTTACGTGTGTATGTATTGAAAAATGGATGTATATGATCATGAACTGCGTTATATTATGTAGAAACTTATTTGCAATGATCTCTCGTCATCATACCGTTAATGTATCACCTGGGATAGCCAACGTGAATAGAATAAGCAATTGAAGACGATGGGGCTGCTGCAAGAATCAAACCATCGACCGATAGGGTAACGGATTCAATGTAGCGGTGCTCTTACCATTGAGCTAACCAGCCACCGGTAATGGAAATAACAATGTTTTCACCCTAAATTCTCATCACGTCTATTTTCGGTCAATTCGTTCCTTTTCAATGCGACATTTCTCAATACATAACCGTCTCGTTGAATAGAATTTCATCACAAATACATATGTGTGCATGCATGTGTTTGTGTGATTTGGTAATATGCATATAGATAAAATTATTCATGATTAGAATATCAGGTCGTTACACTCGACGTTTGCTGCTAAAAGTGAAGGATTCATAAATATAAATTCATCTTTACAGATTCAATTTACAGATATAAAATTTATATAATTAATCATCATTGGGTATTTTCCAGTCCCTGAAAGCAAGATATTAAACTAATTATCAAGTACAATTTCAAATTAGGACATAATGCTAATAATGTTAACAAAGCATTTGAAATTAACACTACTACAATGCGCAGTGTTCGGCGTTAGTTTATGTCTGGAAAAATAGATACCAAAAATAGACCTCGAAGAATTCAGGGATTACGGAAACTTCAACTGCAACCATATCACGTCATCCCAACGCAATAAGAAAGGCAGAAACATTGGGTAAAAGTCAGTGTTCCATATCAGTGTCGTACCCACTCCTCTCGGTTGTGTCTAAGCATAACAAATTAGAAGTTTTGCAGCTATTCACCTAGCATTTCTTTTAACATCATCCTTTCAAGCAAGTTGATATTGATATACTTAATAGAGGGTTCAATAATAGGGAAGCCATAATTCATGTTTCCACAGAATTATGTCCGTCAAACAATTTTATCAAGATAGCATATTTTCATAAAAAATCGCTTCAAAAGTTTTGCAAGAAAACACAAATTGAGCGAGTCTATTGTGCAGTTTGTTGCAGGTATAATAGCTTGTGCACACATGTGCGATTTGGTAAATGGCATTTAGATATGACATATGAAAAAACAAAGGAAAAAAATATTGTACTAATTGTGTTTGATAAACTCGCTAGAGATATTCTCGGTCAATTCAATCTTCTAAGAAAGCCTGCTCAATCTATTTCTTTGGAACAATCTAAATGTGTCAAAGATATAACAGACACGTTTCCCCACACTATTTTCCTCGGTTCTAGGATGCTATTAGGGAGGAAAATTTCATATACTTGTTGATAAAGAAGTGCCTTCTGTTTATGGCAGTCAGACCCAATCGAGGACGGAATTATTTCTCCTGTTACTCATTCTAAATCAGCTGCTGTATTAGTTTCAGTTCTAAAACCAGATAATAACATTGGAATCTGTAATGACTATAAACGAACTGCAAATAAAGCAGTGAAGTTAGATGGATACCTAATTCCAAAGATTGAGGATTTGTTTGCCAGTTTGTTTAGTGGAAAATTCTTCTTCCGAATTGGATATGTCACATGCACATGCACAACAACTATAGGATGACGAATCCGAACAATACACTGTTATAAGCGCTAACGAGGGTGTGTTCCAGTGCAATAGAATGTTTGGGCATTACTCCAGCCTCCTACATTTTTAAAGAACTATGGAACATTTACTTTTGGGTGTGTCTGGAATTCTATGTTACTTGGATATCCTGATTTGTGGTACAACTGAAAGACTGAAGCTGGTTTTAAGAAAACTGCGAGATGCTGGGCTTAGGTTACGTGCAGACAAGTGGGCATTCAGATGTACTATGGTTGCATACTGAGATATCAAATTGATAGAAACGATAAGGTCGAGGCCATAGCAGAAGCTCTATCATCAACTAACTATGAATAATTTCAGTCTTACCTTTGGATGTTCTAGTTCTACAGACGCTTTATGCCAAATGCATCCTCTATACAAGAGCCTCTTAACATACTTTCAAGGAAGTGGGGTAAAGATCAAGATACAACTTTCAAAGCGTGCTAAGTCTTACTGCTGCACTCTGAGGCGTTGGTACATGTCGATCCTAAACTGCCAATTACTGTCGTGACCCATAGTAGTGCTTACAGTTTGGGTGCAGTCAGGAATTACCGACTGCTTTTGCTCCTAGAATACTAACTAAAACTGAAAAAAAAACTTCTTTCAACTAGCTGTAGCTATTGTTTTTGCTCTAAAAAGGTCACTTGTGGAGACAATCTCACCCGGTGGGAACGTTGCTCTTCAAGCAGATTAATTTAATCGTTCATTGTTCTGGTGCAGTCCTTGACAGATGCTCACAGCAGATTAATTTTACCGATAGTTGCGGAAAAATGTTCCTATTAACTCTGTTTTAGACAGATATCCAGTGACTGCATCTGAAATAAGGGCACACACCTGCAATGATCCTCTCCTTTCTGGAGCTGAAAGGGGTCCGAGTCTTTGTAGCCTGAAAGGAGCTGCTGTGATTGGATATATGTTTCAGCACTTAGACATATACTTGTTGAGTGATGACCTTAAGGATTTCTACTGAGTCGAACGTCTTTTTGAAGTCGACGATTGGTAGTTTATATTCTGATGCTTTTTCTTTCAGTTGTATCATCGAATGCAGGTGGTCCATGGTCGAGTAGCTTCTTTTAAAGCCAGCTTGCTCTTGTAGTTGGTTTTCATCGTGTTTTTGTGACTCGATGGGTGATGATTTTTGTGAACTGTCTATTGATGGTATGGTTCTGGGTAGAATGAAGTTGTTAGAGACAAAGGATTCTGGTTCCCTGCGGTTTGATGTCAGTAACGGCGTCAATGGAGATGTCGAAGGAGAAAGGGAGATGTATGAAAAGAATGTGTGTCAAGTATGAACATAGACAAGGACATGAAACAAAATAAAAAGAATACATACATTGACGAATAAAATGTACATTCAATATACAGACATTAATGACAAATAAAGAATGAAAATTAAGTACATATAATAATAACATTAGCATGATCGATCGTATAGAGAGATGAGAAGAGATAGCGAAAGGAAGGAGCTGTGTGGTTATTGATAGTACACGCGTCAAAGTCGGAGCGGAGTGTCTGAGCTGCTTTTGAATCCATATGGCTTGGAGCGTACCATAGAATGTTCATGGATATTGGGTTCAGTTGCATGTGTGACTTGGGGGTTATTCTTTGACGTTGATAGACACTCGACAGACAGACCATAAAAGTCAGAGCGTGGAGTTTGATCAATGCATACTTACGAAGTGAAAAAAATTAGGCGAGATCATTGTAAGTATCGGATAGTAAAAAGCATAGCTATTTCATTCATGTATACGCGTTTGGAACTCGTGGTGGAGGCTGCGTTGCAGTGAAGAGAAATTGGCAAAGTTACAGAGATAGGTCACAGTGGAAAAATCATTAAGATTGGGTCAGATCGGATCGGTCCAATATTTTATATTAAAAAAACAACAAACTAACAAGCAAAATTATAAATTGCCTTCACTCATAAATTTCCATTTTTATCAAGTAGATTTAGCATAACTTATATTTGGTCGGTTAAAAAACAATATCACAATTTGAAGAGAGTGTGTGCACAGAATCTGAAGTCTTGAGTGAAATTTGTTTACTTATGGGAGAGAGAGGGAGAAAAGGGAGTTCCTTAGTTTAAATGAACGTGAAGGACAGTTAGTTTACTGAGGTGGTATGGAAATTTTGGCACATGAATCTTATCGATATTTGTATAACAATTAGATGAAATCATAGACCGTAAACAGAGAGGTCATTATTTGGCACAATGTCAAGATAATAAACAGATACATTGGGGTTTAAATGGATTACTGTTATGAATGGATTCAGGATGTAGGGTTAGGCCCAGGAAATGAATCAGCGGACTTTTTTAACCGACCCACTCTTAATGATTTTTATACTGTGACCTATCTCTGTAACTTTGTCGTCTGCAAATCTTAGGTTGATTAGATTCTGTAATTGTATATGTTGTACTTTGACGTATACAGGGTCTACCCTTTGTAGAGTGATATTTCTACAGTGAAAAGCCTTCTTGGAGTTTATAAATACAACAGCAAATGGCTTTTTAAATTCTGTTGAATTTTCAAAAAACAAGCATGAATAATGCTAGATACACACCAAGGGAATGCTGAAGCATAAACCCATTTTGAATATTGAACCCCCCACTAAAAACCTCTTTTTGGTTGGGAGGGTTTCTAGACATAAGGAGTAAAAATTCACATTCTCAGATGTCTAAGCTCCATAGGTGTAGCCTGTATTCATGGTACACACATACTTAATCAGGTCACTAAAAACTGAAGCCTGTTTTGACAGTTTTGATTGACAGTTTCAAACTAATTCAGCACGACAATAACCAAGGCCCTATTTGAACACTTCCATCAGAATAAAAGAGAGCCCTCCACATTCTAGATGCCTACCTCTCGCATTTGCATACTATAAGAACTACGATCCATTGGTACTACGATAAGCTGAATTACTTTACTTTGCTTTGATGACACACTTTCCAGGGAAAAAAAACAAACATTTCCTCGATTTTGATCCTTGATAAAAAAAAAACCTAACGCCCTAACATAAAAAAAATTCCCTCTCCCTTAAATGAAAAAAATTCTTCTCCTTCAGATATTCCCTTATGTTTCAACCATTAAGAGTGAATGAAAAAAAAAGTGCCCCTTATTTTCCGAGAAGTGAAAAAATTTTCCCCCATTTTCATCCCTCAAAATAATAAAAATTGGATTTTGACGTCTAAAATTGAAAAAAAAATCCCCCCCCCCCCGATTTCAACAGCTAAAAAAATTATGCATCAAATTCAACGTCTAAAAATAAAAAACAGGAGTCCCTTCCAATTTTTTGACCCAAAATAGAAAAAAAATTCCCTAGATTTTGACTTCTAAAAGTGGAAAATAAATCTTCCCCTGATCTTGGATTCCGACCCCTAAAATTGAAACCCCACCTCATTCATCACCTTAGTAAGTAAAGTCCCCATTCGATATTTTGTCTAAATTGTAAAAAAAATTATACCGCTTCGATTTTGGCACCTGAAATTTTAAAAAATCTCCTTTCAATTTCGACCACTGAAAGTGGGAAAATCTTCTCCCCGTCGATTTTGAAGTCGATTAAAGTGAGCGAAAATATCCTCTGATTTCGAACGCCTAAAAGTAAAAAAAAAACAAAAAAACAACAAAACGAATTCTGAAACTGGATGAAGATCTACACAATTTTGAAATCAGAAAATGAAAAAAAATTCGTTTTTGACCCTTAAGTGTGAAATTAGGATTATTTGCAGTCTTGTTGAAGACTACCGAAAGTATCCTCACGAATTTACGAGGTTTTATGCTAACAGGGATATCCTCAAAAAACTAATTCGGATGGCGAGAGAACTTGGGGAGAGGAATCGCCGAGACCTTTTGAAAAATAAAACTTCTAATAATTGCTTCTAATAATTGGATAAATGAGCCGTCAGTAAGCACTTCAGAAAGAACAAGACTCACAGTTTCGATATCTCCAGAGAAAGTGTATGGAGGCTCATCAGGAGTGTAAATAAATATTAAGTGTGAACACACATTTACAGATGGCTTAATCAATAATTTCGGCAAACTGGTTCTTATCCTCCATAAACTCTTTGATTTAAAAATACACCATGTTTTTCGTAATATTTAATGAGTGACTTTTAAAGTTATATTTCGTTTTCCGTGACTATTAAACATTTCATCATTTCAACTTTTTTTCAAGATCATTCTTTGAAAAAGCGTCTTGTTACTGGAAATTTGAAGAGTAACGTTCAATTCTTATTTCACGTTTCTATGCAGAATGCACCCTTAAGGTCTTCAAATTTGTTATACATTTGAGTTTTTACTGAATAATATGAATTTTCAGTTTTTGTTTTAACATTTGAAGAGAATTCAAAATTGATTTTCATAATCAAAGATAATGAAAAAATATGAAAAGTAGTAAGAAAAAGGAGGAAGAACGGTTAAATGGGATGGATCGACCATAAAAAAGCATACGACATGATCCTGGGAGACTCTGTACCTCGAATACTATTTGTTCTAACCAGGATACCATCTCAAAACTAAAGGGAAAAGTCAACCATCTCATATATATGGACGTCATAAAACTATTTGCAAATAAAAATTGTCCAACGAAGTGAAAGGACACAAGCAATGACATTGAAATGAGTTTGGAATAGGAAAATATGCACTAATGGCACAACGGAAGGCACGCAGCAGCAGAAGGTATCGAATAACCAGCCAACAAAAAAATCAAAGCATTGAACCCACATGAATGAAATAAATACCCGGAGAATACCTTTTGAGGATAAGAGCAAAAGAAACCAAACTAAATAGCAGGAATCTTATAAAGGGAATGAACACATAGGCAGTATCGGTAGTAATACCATTCCTTGGAAGAACTGGAAGAACTCTTTTTGGTTGGGAGGGTTTCTAGACCAGCGGACAGGAAAGCTTATGATAATGCACAAGGCCCTACATCCCAGAGATGACACAGATAGACTGTACATGAAGAAGATTTAGTAGCAGAGCAGCACCAAAGCAGCGCAACGAATAGCAACAATTAAAAAAAGTAGCTAACGAAGGAGCAGCACAGCAAGCAAGGAAAGAAAATGGAAACAGAAAAAAACTATACGGGGAATTCAAAAGACGGATACAAAATGTTGCTGACGAAAGATCATGGACATGGCTACGTAAAGGAAACTTGAAGTGGGAAACAGAATCATACCAAAGACATAGAAAATGAGATAGTGGGAAGATTGATAAAAAGAAAAATTGAAACAAACGAAAAGACCGGACTTCATAATCGTGGACAAGAAAAACAGAACGTACAAAATAATAGACGTGACCGTGCTTGCAGACCACACTGTAAATAGGAAAAAATACAAAGCTAAAAAATACCAGGACCTGAAAAAAAAACGAAGAGGGTATTGAACATGAAAGATACTGAAAGCGAGATTGGAGTAACTAAGGATAAAAGGAAGGATTGAGACAGACCACAGCACTACTGGGGACAGCATGAATACTAAGGAAAGTGCTAGAAATATATGAGATCTAAAACCCCAGCTGTTAACAGAGTGAAGAAAAAAAATAACAAAAAAGACAATCATAGCACTGCTGTGATGCGTGAAGAGAATTGAAAGGAGGGCTCGTGATTCAATGCCTTCAATGTCAACCACCAGGTTTGGTACTTCCTTAAAAAACAAAAAGCAAACAAACAAACAAAAGAACAATCATGACAGTACAACCATAACTGGCAAATGTTCCTTTGTTTGTCTACATGAGGGACCCGATCGTCGTCCTGTGACTGCAAACAAACAGTAAAGACATCATAAAGAGTGCCCGAAGCAGCGCAACAAACAACAAAAAATAGGAAGCAGTAGAACAGCAAACAAGGGAAAGACAAATACAGGATGTGGCTGAAGAGAGAAACGGAATTATGGCAGCTCAAAACAAAAGCATCAGGACAAACTATATAAAAACAAAAATCGACAGAACACAGACAAATAGCAAGTGCCACCAGTGTGATGAAAGAGATGAGACCGTACATTACTAGTGAATGTAGTCAACCCGCCCAGAAAGAGTATAAGCACGGACACAATAGAGTAATAACAGAGATACACTGGGAATTGATTAATAAATTTAACCATACAGATAAGTGGTACCAGCACAAACCGGAGGTAGCTCTTGAGAATCGAAACCACAAATTACTCAAGGACTTTGACATCTAAACCGACCACCTCATCCAGGCAAGAAGACCGGATTTGGTAATCGTGGACTAGAAGAGAAAAACCTGCCAAATAATAGATGTGGCTGTACCTTCAGAAACGGGAAGAGATGGAGTGAAGAGGAAGGAGAGTGAAAAACTGGAAGAGATGTGGGCTGAATACTTACAGCAATGACCACCACGCAACCGGTGTGAAACTGTAAATCACAGTATTGCAGTGGTCTATGAGAATGTGGAGAGGAGGGCTGGAGACTTGGGGGGGACTTGCTGTCACTCAACATCCAGCAGTAACCTCCGGGCAACTGATGTGAAATTGCAGGTCCCGACGGGATCCATGAATCAATGAATATTGGTTCAAGAAATTCACCACATCACGCGACAGACTCACCCACCTACTCCAAAGTTGCAAAAACGAAGGGGAGGCATCAGAATGGATGATCACCCTCATCCAAAAAGACCCTGGAAAGAGGAATATGGAAAGCAATATAGACCAATCACGTGCTTACCACTTGTGTGGAAGCGGAGAGAATGTATATATCAATGGAAAGAAAGGGACTATTGCCAGAAGAACAGAAAGGTTGCAGAAAAGGAACCAAGGGGGCAAATGACTTGCTCTACATCGACCAAATGATCTTAAAAGAAGTAAGAAAAAGGAAAAAGAACATAGCAATGGGATAGATTACAAAAAAAGCGTACGATATGATCCCACATAGGTGGATACTTGAATGCCTTAGAATGTTCAAGATCGGCAAACCGGTGGTTAGATTCATCGGAAACTCTATGGAAAGAAGATTTGACAGCCAAAGGAGAAAACTTAGCAGAGGTAAGGATAAAAAGAGGAATCTTCCAAGGGGATTTTTTGTCCCCACTATTATTTGTTCTCACCATGATATCACTTAACAGAATCCTGAAGAACAGCAAAGGATATCTTTTTTTCCAAAACAAAAGGAAAAGTCAACCACTTTATGTACATAGATGATATAAAATTGTTTGCCAAAAAACAGGGGAGAGCTTGAGATACTGTTCAACAAAGTAAAAGAATACAGTGATGACATCAGAATGGAATTTGGAACAGAAAAATGTGCAATCATGGTAATGCCCAAAGGAAGGCTCACAATGGCTGAAGGAATCGAATTCCTGGAGAACAGTAATTGACTGCACAAGATCGATTCAAATGCCTTAGAAGGACAAGGAAAATATCAGAGACCAAATTAAACTGCAGAAATCTAATGAAAGGATCATTCCTTTTATTAGATTTCTGCTGTTTATATAATAATTCCTAGGATGGACAACTCCAATCAATGGACAGGCAAACAAGGAAACTAATGACAATGCATAAAGCCTTATGCATGAGAGATGACACAGATAGACAAAAGGAGGGGGTAGGGGGCTCATCAGCATAGAGGACTGTATCCAGAGAGCTAAAGCAGATCTAAAAAAGTATATGCAAGCAAACAGTGAAGAAATCATAAAGAGTGCACGAAATATCGCAACAATGGAACAGCACAGCAAACTAGGAAAGAAAAATGGGAAAAGAAAAAATTGCACGGAGAGTTCAAAAGACAGATACAAGATGTGGCAGACGAGAGATCATGGACATGGTTACGAAAAGGAAACCTGAAGAGAGAAACGAAATCGCTCAAAACAAAAGCGTAAGGACAAACTACATAAAAACAAAAATCGACAGAACACAATCACATAACTAGTGAATGTAGTCAACCCGCCCAGAAAGAGTATAAGCACAGACACGATAGAGTAGCAACAATGATACACTTGGAACTGAGTAAACGAATGGGATTCAACCATGCAGAAAAGTGGTATCAGCACAAACCAGAGGCAGCCCTGAAGAATCAAAACCACAAATTACTTTGGCGCTTTAACATCCAAACCGACCACTTCATCCAGGCAAGAAGATCGGACTTGGTAATCGTAGACAAGAAGGGGAAGACGTGCCAAATAGTAGACGTGGCTGTACCTGCAGACCATAGAGTAAAGATGAAGGAGAGAGAAAAACTGGAAAAATACCAGGATCTAACGAGAGAACAGAAGATGTGGAACATGAAAGCCAGGGTAGTGCCAGTCATAGTGGGCGCAATAGGAACCGTCCCAAAGACACTGAGGCTCCCCTTTATCCCGATCTCCTCCAGTCTCGCCCTCATTGTTTGAGATTGTACAGACCACGGCATTGCTAGGAACTGCGCGGATACTGAGGAAAGTGTTAAAAATATAAAGACTGCAACACTAATTGTTAACAGCGACCTAACAAAGGAAAGGAAATGAAAGCGGAAACGTAACCCACAGCACTGGCATGAAGAAGAGAATAGATGTTGGCTGAAAACCTGAGGAGACTTATTGTCACTCAGCTTTCAGTAATGACCACTGGGCAACCGGTGTGAAACTCCAGCAGTAACCACCAACCACCAAAAAATAATAATAATAATAATAATAATAATAATAATAATAATAATAATAATAATAATAATAATAATAATAATAATAATAATAATAATAATAATAATAATAATAATAATAATAATAATAATAATAATAATAATAATAATGATAATAATGATAATAATGATAATAATGATAATAATGATAATAATGATAATAATAATAATAATAATAATAATAATAATAATAATAATAATAATAATTAATGAATCTACATAAATTAATTCATAATCATATGATAAAATGAAATAAATTGTAAAATTATGACATCAAATTTGAAAGATAATTGTAAGTCAGAATGAAAATAATTAAACCAGTAAAATCTTTTACTGGCAAGTAATAAAACCTTTTCTCCAATGTGGCCATTTATAATTTATAATTCGAATTTCCATTTGAGTTGACATTTTGCAATGAATTCACATTTACTGTGGTGGAGGTTTTCTTCATCCTTTTCATTATTCCTAATTTTTCTCCCGAACAAATCAAATATTTGTCACTAAACTGGACTTTTGAATTTCTCAAAATATTTTGTCTTATTTTTATAATCACGATTAGAAAAGGACATTTGTGGATATAAAACCTGCGTTTCCACTGATTCGTAAATGCACCAATATAATATTTTTTAGGATTCGACCGATTCATAGGATTCGACCGATTAAAGCGACCCTTTCTCACCTTCAAATCTGATCTTGGCTCTATTCAGAGATAATTCAAATATGAATGTCATCCCATTTAATTATGGATAATTACTTTTTAGATTTAAAAAATTGTATGATTGTGTCCTTGTCTTTACTGTACATTTATTAAGACAATAAAAACACGAGAAATTTCTAATTTTACCCAACTCATGTGAATATCTTACAATCTAGTTTATCCTCCCAAATACTCAGATGGTACCTTATTACTATGTTGAACCTTTACTAGGTGACTACAGTGTTAACTACTTAGCAAAGAATACCAAACTTCAAGGATTTAAGGTATAAAACATTTTCAATAGATTCAAACAAAATTATTGATATTATTGTTGCGGCAGCCATTTTCCAAGGTGGCCACCACAAGAATCCTACAGTACATGGAAATGTGAAATGATTCCTGATTAATCTGATACCATCATCACTGAGAATTTAAGAATGATCTTATTTTTAACCTTACATGAACGAGGTGACATCCAAATTTTAATGTCATGAACATTTCACTATCGACTCTCATAAGTTGCATCAGTCTCCTTTCAATTGCCTGTAACTTTTTTCCTTATTGAGATAAAAAAAAAAGATTCTCTTCATATTTAGTTGATGTAGAACAACACGCAAAATTATTATTCTATCTCAATGCAAAAAGATTTTACAGGCAATAGAAATTTAATGAAATGTTTTGTCAACTGTTGCGTATGGCGTACTTTGGCTATGAAACTGTTAACATTATAATTCCATGCACAATGAAGCTGTGTCGAAAACAAGATCTAAACTTTGATAGTTACCAAAATAATGCAATTATATCTTTGAACTAACTTCCTCTACTCAAAAATAATACATTGGATAACAGTTACACATTTTCATTTTCAGAGGGCATACCATATGGGTATTGAGGGCACCGTAGATATGTAATATGTTTCATTAAACCAAACAAATAAAGTTACTGTTTGCATGTGCAAGTTCGGCTTTGGAGCAGGAACATTTGGAAAGAATGGAAATCATTCTAACCTTTGCTATTGCTATCCATACAGGCACCAAGTCTTTTCCGTCATCCCTCCAGCCCAAGTCAATAGGAGGTGGGATGGTCAATTGTGGGTGTATACATAATGTCTAAAGGCAACATGTATGCACCGTTCTCTTTATATGCTGTATGAATGCACCCTACCAAAAAAGTATATTCTCCCACTCACTCCTCCCAATTTTCGTTGCCTGTTCATGATTTTTTGAAATGTTATAACAAACAGGGATTACAATTTTTTTTCATAAACTATATCTTCCAATTTCTGCCCTCCCTTCTCTTCTTATCAAACCAACTAACTCTCTTTTCCGACCTTTTCAATATACTGCTTAACTTTCCTTCCCCCTCTCTTCCTTCCAAAACTCTCAGACATTACGGGATCTTTCTTCCAATCTCTTCCTACCCTCTAACTAACTCTCCTTTGTACTCTTTTATTAAATACTTTTCTATTCCTCACTTCTCTCCTTTCTCCCTCTTATTAAATTGACTCTCTCTTCTTTCCCCCATTCTCTAATCATCCCCTCTGTAAGGTATCTAACTTCCTTTTCACTGAAAAATCCTATTCTACTAAATCGAATCTTTACCTAGATTTTTTTTTACTAATTTGTAATTTCGAAAATGAAGAAATGAACTTAAACCCGAACCGTACTAATTCATTAGCTCCAATACCCATAGTAGGTGAGACTTTTTCCAACCCCATGCATATTTTTGGTTTGGAGAGACTAATTCGGAATCATGCAAATATTAGGGGCCTAAATTCAACCCAATGGATATAGGAGGGAGTCTAATTTAAATGCTACACATAGTCAGTCCCTTTTCAACCCTATCTCAAGATCATTTTTTCTGAACCATGCAAATATTTAGAATAGGTGTTGGAGTAATTACCATCAGCAGCTGCAACTTTTTAGCGTCCGTCGTAGGACATAGACCTTCTCAAGATTCGTCAGACCTCTCAATCATGGGCGTCGCTGAATTTATTTTTCTGAAATTATCCAGCTTGTCGTGCTATCTTACTTTCTGTAGTTTCAGTATCAAAATAATAAAATTGCTTAAAATCCATCATTAAACTAAGCTAAATAAAATAGATTGAAATGCATATTTTTTAAACCGGCAGTGAGTGAATAAATTAACAGCGTGGATTGCAATAACGAATGAGTTCCGGATGAGAATCGAAATCACGCTAATCTATGATGGAGGGTGGTTTGGCTAACGCCTAGAATCACTGGTAAGCGCAAGTCCAAATAAATTCCTGTACCCCCTATCCCAACTATTCTTCAACCTTTTGATATGAAGTGTTAGTTCAGTATCGACAGTCAAATTTATTTATTTATTTTATTAGATGAAGTTTGATCAATTATCATTAGTAGTGTTTTGCTACTTTTTACCTTTATCCCAATTTTTGTTGGTTTCAATCACCACAAAACACACACCGGTTCTCCTTCGTCAGCGAGAAAAACAAATAAACATCCGTTTTTACCACTGAGCCACGAAAATCATTGGTAAGCGCAAGTCAAAATAAAACACTTACTTATCTGCTATCCTGTTCTCTTCTACTTGCCATTAACTGGTAGTTCAGTATGGATGATCCAATTTTCTATTGTCAAGTATTATTATTACTTTTTTTGTTACTATTTACCGCCATCTTAATATCTATTGCTTTTCATCACGACTAAACTCGGACGTCACTGGAGATGTTGAAGAATGAAGGGGAGATGTATGAAGAGAATGCACACCAAGTATGAACGTGGGCACAGAGATGAAACAAAGTAAAAAGGACACATACACGTATTTGGATGGACAAATAAAACGTACATTTAATACAGGAATATTAATGACAAATAACGGGTAAAAATGAAAGACATGTAATGGAATATTAATTCGATCGATCGTGAGAAGAGAAGAGATAGCGAAAGGTGAAAGGTATGAGCTTTGTTGCCATAATATTTCAATCGTCTGAATCGAAGTGGAAGTGTCTGAACTGTTTTTGAATCCATAAGACTTGGCATGTACCAAGGAATGGTTTCGAAGACTGGTGTGTATGCCTGACTGCCAAGTTGTGTGTGCAACTTGGGGGCCATTCTCTGACGCAGGATAACACACGGCAGAGAACACACGACAGACAGGCTATTGTGAGATAGAAAACACATCGAGTTTTAATCTATGCGTGCTTCCCGAATTCAGGACACAAATCATCATGACCATTGTGCAGTGAAAAGAATTGCCATTCCATTCTTGAGAGTTAGAGGTGTATACACGTTTGGAAGCACATGGTGAGAACACGATTGAGTAGCTGCGTAGCTATACATATTTGTGATGCCTCAACATCGGTGTACAGGAATAAGCAAAGTTTAGAAAAATGGTCAAGTTCGGATCGGCCGGGAGGCTGGCGAAATGATACTGATTTAGAGAAAAGGAAAGAGAGAGAAAGAGTAGCCGGCAACAAGTGCCAGCGTCGATTAGTGATTGACCACAAGACTTCAGGGCTTTTAATGAAGTTGTCGTCGGAAGTGAAGTTTTTGATATCAGGCTAAAAGAAGTATTTAATTCTTAACTAAAAGTATAGGGGGCATTACACAACTTGCAACTAAGCAGTTTCCCTTTGGCTGAGAGTGAATCAATTAATACTGCAGATTGTATTTCAGTGTCAGTAATCCAATTTATATATTTTATTAGATAAAGTGTTGTAAATCAACTTTCATCTCAATTTCTGTTGCTTTCTATCGCAACTAAACAGTTCGCCTTCGGATGTGAGTGAATCAAGAGTGCAAATCGAAATGAACAATAAGTTTTGGGTGAGAACCGAAATCACAACACTCTATGTTGCGATGTCAATTTTCTTCTGTATGAATCAGGAAATCAAAAATCAAAACATTCAAATGTTTTTCGTTATTCCCTTTCTTCTTTCTTCCTTCTTCTCTTCTTTCTTCCTACTTCTTTTTCTGGTCATCTTCTATCTTTGCTTTTAACTTTTTTTTCCGCACTATCTTTCTTTCCCTATCTTAAACGCCTTTCTTTTTTGACCAAGTCAGATTTTTTTCAGATTTTTTCAAATCAAGCGACAGTGAATATCTAAGTGAATAAAAGTCTGGTGGTAGTAACATAGTTTTGTTTTTGGTGCTACGATGTTACTTATATTATGACTTTATATACGGTAGTTGTGTTGTGAATATGAAGCATAAAACTTATACATTTTTTTCCGCCGAAAAAAACCCTCCAAAAAATAAGTGGTAAAAAAAAGCATTTGAATGAGTGGAAAATTGGAGAATACAATTCCTCAAAATGAGTGTGTTATCACACTCATTTTCATGAGAAAAACAAAATTTGTTTATGATGTCGTTAATATCAACAAACAAGACGGATTAAAAAAAAATTATTACGTTGTCTAACTGTGATTTAATTCAATCTCGTTTGGCGAAAAATTCTCCCCCCCCTCCCCCTCTCTCTCTCTTTCGGTGTAATCTCGTTCTAAAAAAAAATCCCCAAAAGAAACCCTGACTCTGTCTGTCTGTCTGTCTGTATATATATATATATATATATATATATATATATATATATATATATATAATTTAAATCTATAAACACACGCCCGTAAATGCTGGTGGCGTATTCAAGGGAAAAACTATATCCATATCAATTTTTATTTTATTTCCTTTAATTCTCTATTGAGAACTGCAGACCAAAACGACTTCAAATTTGACACAAAGGCCAGTCGTCGAGTTATCTTGGTGCATGAAGGTAGGATAATCGCATGGGTTATTTCGTGTGCATTTTATACTTGTACCAAAAAACGTCGATGCAATCTTCCAGAAAACTTGTTTTGTTCAGATCCGATCGCTGGGAAACATAATGATGAATCTGCGAAAAGGAAAACACTGCATCTATAACCAGTTTCATACTAAGAACGAGAAGTCTGATCATGAAAATAATCCTTCTTCAATTTTGTCATGTCTTTCCCTTGATGCTGTAAACAAATGAAACGGCGCTGAAAAAAAAAAAAGAAAGAGTTACATTTTGCACAAACGATATGCGAAAATCGCTTGTAGTAAGATCCTTTTCTGAGTGACGCTGCTGGTCCAAAGGGACTAGGGGCTAACTGCTATCCACCGAACTTGATACTCTGAGATTTGTCCCTATCTTCCTCTAAATGCATACTATTCTATTCTATCTCTTTCTCTCTAAGTTTGTAAGTTGATCTTTACACGCACACTTGTTCCCACATTTAAATGTTTTAGATGATTTCCTTTAGCATTAAGAGATTATGTAGGGTAAATATCTACCCACTTTGATTGTGCGTCTACTACCACCAAAAATATCAAGCAAGGTGATTCCCAAGGATACAACTCCGCTTTTGCTGCAGTTTGGCAATGTTCTAGACGTTGGGGATATTGTTCATTTGTGTGTCACTTATAAGATACAGACACATACACATACGTTCACACACTTTCTGTGGTCTTTATCGCTCCTGTCATTACTAATTTCTAAATAGCCCCTTCATTGGCTAGCTATCTTCAAGAAAAGGTCAGCTGCTCTTGACATCTGGCTCCTTTCATTTTCTCATGAGGAAGGTATAGGAAAAGAATAACAACATAATTACACATCCATTTTATCATAGGCACGATTACACACATATTTTCGACAAATCGTTGACTTTATGACTCACAATACATAATATGAACTCACATAAACGCACGGGTATTTCCCAAACTACAGGCAGACTAAAGCTGGCCTGTTCAAAAGATACATCCAGTTTCATGGAAATCTCCAGGAAGTTCAAACTTGATATAATGGAGCATTGTTTTTTTTTATTTATTTATGATGCCATTAAAACAAAAATATCGTCGTTAATCGTAATAACAACCAAAACAGATTTTTTAAATACCATTACGTCATCCAACTATAATTTAATTTAATCTTGTTCTATATGAAAATTAACAATCCGGCTCTCTCTGTCTCTCCGTCTCTCTTTCTCTCTGTCTCTGTCTCTGTCTCTGTCTCTGTCTCTGTCTCCCTCTCTCTCTCTCTCTCTCTCTCTCTTCCCTTCTGAAACCACTTTCAAATAAATAGAGACGCACATCACGCAATAACCCCCCGCAGTCAAAGAAATAAGGAGAAATATCGAGAACTGACTTCAAACTCGACATTACAATGTCTGGCGAATATTTGCTTCGTACAATGGTCAGTTGTCAACTTATCACGATGCATACTCAAAATGGAGATTTCTTAAAATTATGATAGGAATGTCTATTCAGAAGTCAATTCTATCAATCGAAGAAGGTGTTCATGATTTTGAATCCATTAGCCGTTGCAAAGTTTACAAGATCTTCTCCCCTCTCGTTCCGTACTTTGCATTCAAATTTGCTGACGCAATTTTCATTTCCTTGTTCTACCTGTTCATTGAAGTCTCTCATGATAACATTGAAGTGCTTTCTGGTGTCTTGGAGTAGGGATTTTAAGTCATCATAAAAGTTGTCTATTTGGGTTGATTGCGAAGTGGGTGCGTACCGGAGCCTCTAAACATACCAAAAAAGCACGCTCAATCCTTCAAGCTCGAAATGAAAAACAGATTCAGAATTCTTACTGAACAAGACGACACCAACATCAACGAACTAAGCAACAAAATGACAGCGTCAATAATTGAAGTAGCCTCTACATTCAAACCAATAAGCAAACAACCCATTAACAAAATCTCAGATGAAACTAGAAATCTCATGGAAAAAAGCAACAACGAGAGAGAAAAATGAAAAGGCTGAACTAAATAGATTGATCAAGAAGAAACGAAGGGAGATACACGACGGCAGTCTTCGAATCAACTCTTGAAAAAGGTCGGGGCTTCAAAGCAACAAACAAAGGACGAAGACAAATAACTAGTATACTCGAGGAAACCGGAAACCTAACAACAGACAGAGACAGGATTGTCGAAGGTGCCAAAGAATCCTACCAAAAACTTTATTCGTCCAAACAAGGACTACAAAACAATGGGCAAGATACGCAAGACGTGAGCAATCAACTCGAGGACTTCCCAAAAGTAACCCCATAGAAGGTGAAACAAACCATTAAATAGACGAAGAAAGGAATTGCCCCTAAACCAGACAACATCACCATCGACCTACTCCGAAAAGTGGGTGAAATCATCACTAGGAAACTTGCCGTCCTCTTCAACTTGTGTCTAAAACACCCAAGACGATGGGAACACTGCTATCATAATGCTTTTATATAAAAAAAGAAACCCAAAAGACCTCAACAACTATATATATAACTTATAGGCCTACTCAACTGTGTATACAAACTTTTCACGAAGATCATCACCAACCGAATCTCAAAAACACTCGATGAAAACCAGCCACGTGAACAAGCTGGCTTTAGAAGAAGCTACTCGACTATGGACCACCTGCATTCGATAATACAACTGAAAGAAAAAGCAGCTGAGTATACCACTTGCCATAGCATTTATCGACTTCAAAAAGGCGTTCGACTGAGGTCCATGGAGGCCATCAGTCGGCAAGGTGTAGATCCAGTATATGTTGAAGTGTTGAAACATATATACAATCACAGCAGCTGATAAAGTATCAGGTTACATAAAGACTCGGACCCCTTCCAGCTCCAGAAAGGAGTAAGACAAGGTGATACCAGCTCACCTAACTCCTCACAGCCTACCTCGAGATGATCTTCAGAAGACTAGACTGGCAGAGATAAGGAATTAAAATAGACGGCGAGTATCTAAGCAACCTTAGATTTGCAGACGACATTGCCCTTTTTCGTAGAGAACCTACACGACCTCCAACTAATGATAGATGAACTAAATGAAGAGAACAAGAAAGTCGGCCTACACATGAACTTCAGCAAGACGAAGATCATGTGCAACAACCACATCAGGGATAAAAACATTAAGATCAAAATTGAAAACACAGAACTGGAGGAAGTAGACCACTACATCAACCTAGGACAACGAATCTGCATGAGACCCTCAAAAGAAGAAGAAATCAAGCGAAGATGGCAAGCCTTTGGCAGAGCAAGTTCAACCTTCAAAAATAAGAAGATCCCATTAACCCTAAAGAGCTCCCAATATATATTATGGAGCTGAAACATGGAACCTAACCAAGAAACAGCCCCGTATATTGAGAACCATGCAACGTGTGCATGAAAGAATAATGGAGAGACCACAAGACAGCACAGTACATCCGAGAAAAGACAAGAGTCAGGGACATCATAGAATCCATTAAAAATCTCAAATGGCGGTGTGGGTGAGGATATTGTTAAAAACCTTCACTATTGCTTCTTTTTTATAGGTTTTCCTGTTATTATTGGGTTCTTCAATTGTTTGTGTTTCATCAGCAAAGAATTCAAAGAATTTGTAAAAGTAATGGCATCAGGCACATTACCTTAGCTCTATATAAGCCATCTACTAATAGCTTAGCTGAAACGATGGTTCAAACTTTCAAGAGTGCTTTGAATAGCTCTTCCAAACCTTGAAGTACCTTACGTATAATCTCTTTTCAAGTACAGGATCACTTCACATACAACTGCTGGTTTGACACCAGCAGATATGCTTTTTAAGCCTATTGAACCCGAATGACCACTACAGCAACAAGAAAATCAGCTGAGAAACCACTCTCCTTCTCTAAGAAAGTTAAAACTGCAATCCAGTGCACCGAATGTTGTACACAACTATGCACCTGGTCCCAAATGGATAAGTGCCCATATGTCCAAGCAAACAGGTTTCCTGTCCTATAAATTGGCCCACAGATGGTATCATCAAATGTCACCAAGATTAGATAATCACGAGGTATTTTCCACCAGTGGAAATAACTCCTGAACCCGTTCAATCTACAATTGCTGAGCCTGAATGTGAATGAAATAAGTTGAAAAAGAAAAAGGGGTTGCGAAAATAAGCATGTCCGTGGAAAAGCAACGTGTTTCCAATCAACAATTATTTGACATTAAATGTCTGTGTAGAATTGACAGACTGTAAAGTTTCTTCTCTAAGTTTTGTACGTTAAATTTGATTGGTCACAGGCTTGACGAATATTACCAAGCGCTTCTGTGGTGTTTTTGTATTTTGAGAATGCGCAAAATGCAAAATGTTTTAGTGTGAGTCCAGATAAAGACAGCTATCGCGTGGGCAGTGAAAATCTATTAACAAAAAGGGTGTGGGACAGCTGTGACTCCCTCTGTGACTGTGAACTACAAGACTCGAAAGGCTAGTTCTAAATACGGGTGAAGGACGACATTTTATGACGTCTCTTCTCCAACCAGGCTTCAGCAAACACATGCTTAGTGGGCCTCGATTTGCCGGGGAGAAAAGGGGATAAATTGTCACATGACTGTTCTATACTACATCTGTTGGTTTTTCTTTGCCATTTTTCAATCATAGGCAAGTAAATTTACGCATTATTTCACTGGGACTTTGATCCTTCTTTTGTCCAAGGTCCCAAATGAGGGCTCACCAAAGCCCAAACATGGGCTGCAAATCAATCAACAATGCGAGAGACAACAATTTTATCCACAATAAACAATTTAATCAGTGGTTTCGTGATAATTGTTCTATACGTAAGTTTCGTTAGTTTACACAGTTTATATAATTTTCTGGGCTGCGTTGGCATAATTTTTTACATTATTAGCTTCAGTATCATCCACTTCATTCCCAGGTAAAAATAATTTCATGTTTGCAAAAACTGCAACCTAAAATACGTATAGTTGAATCAGTTGATATCACAATCATCATCATCAATATTTATTTATCTAACATCGGTGATGTGCTAAGCATGTATGTAAAGAAAATCCTTAAGATGATAAGAAAATCAAATATAGATCATCTTGACACATGAAATGTGTCTTTTCTGGATCCAGATTTTCGACAGGGGGGAACATATATTTGTTATGAATCGACTGGCCGTATATTTCATGAAAAAATGCATGGCTGTTGTTTCTATATTCCAAAATTTGGCCATCAGGAAAAAAAATTTAAAGAGGGAGAATATCAGGTGAATGAGACGTTTGATAGTAGTGGCACACTTATCAAAGAGACCATTTTTTTAATCGTAAATAGGTTAGCTATCTAAGGGGAAGTAACTCGAACATATATGAATATTTTCTTTTAAAGGGAAGTAACGTATCAAGTCGAATACCAGCGTACATTTTAGGAAGTGATTCCACATTCGAGAATCAATAAAACTCGATGAAGACCAGAAAATCAACAGTCGAAACGTTTGGAAAAATGAACGAGGAAAACAGTTAGACCGCAGTTAGACACAATGAAAAATTATGCTAGGTATATATTCTCGGAACTTATCTCCAAGTCTAAGCTTTGAATTATTGTTTATTTATTTGAACCTAACAAAGAGAATATGATTCTCCATACATCTCCCTTTCTTCAACATTACCCGTGACGTCGGCACGTGGTGCTGACTCCAAACCACATTGAGGTCAAATCTTTTGACTCCTACTACATCTTCACGCCACACTCAACCAACAGCTTTTACTACTCTCCTGAACACAATTCAAGGAACATCAATCATTCCTAAATTACAATTTTCACATCAGTTAGCTTCCATTAAAATCCCAACGGTAGTATTTAGCTTACTGACGCACCTCATATATTTCCTTTTCGGTCATTAGGTGTCCAGAGAAATTATAAGGGTTTGTGATGACGGTTCTTCTTATATGGAAACTCTAAAAATTATGAATAAAAACAAGAGAGGATAAATTAAAACGTAAAAGAAATTGACGGATTTTTTTCCTTCTTTTCTTTCCCTTTTATGAAATAATAAATGGACGACCGGAAAGTTCACACTGACACACGCTTACGCATCTCTCTGTATGTGAACTTCGGCTGTTTGTCTCGTTTGGCTGGATTCACAGATTCTTCAATTGTAATACGTGCCATAATTTAATTTGTGCTTTGGAAAAAAGAGTTTATCGAAGGACTTAGAGGGTTCACTATGTTAGAGAGTCAAAGAATCGATTGATAGAATTGACTTCTGAATAGACATTCCTATCATAATTTTAAGAAATCTCCATTTTGAGTATGCATCGTGATAAGTTGACAACTGACCATTGTACGAAGCAAATATTCGCCAGACATTGTAATGTCGAGTTTGAAGTCAGTTCTCGATATTTCTCCTTATTTCTTTGACTGCGGGGGGTTATTGCGTGATGTGCGTCTCTATTTATTTGAAAGTGGTTTCAGAAGGGAAGAGAGAGAGAGAGAGAGAGAGAGAGGGAGACAGAGACAGAGACAGAGACAGAGACAGAGACAGAGAGAAAGAGAGACGGAGAGACAGAGAGAGCCGGATTGTTAATTTTCATATAGAACAAGATTAAATTAAATTATAGTTGGATGACGTAATGGTATTTAAAAAATCTGTTTTGGTTGTTATTACGATTAACGACGATATTTTTGTTTTGTTACTATTAATGGCATCATAAATAAATTAAAAAAAACAATGCTCCATTATATCAAGTTTGAACTTCCTGGAGATTTCCATGAAACTGGATGTATCTTTTGAACAGGCCAGCTTTAGTCTGCCTGTAGTTTGGGAAATACCCGTGCGTTTATGTGAGTTCATATTATGTATTGTGAGTCATAAAGTCAACGATTTGTCGAAAATATGTGTGTAATCGTGCCTATGATAAAATGGATGTGTAATTATGTTGTTATTCTTTTCCTATACCTTCCTCATGAGAAAATGAAAGGAGCCAGATGTCAAGAGCAGCTGACCTTTTCTTGAAGATAGCTAGCCAATGAAGGGGCTATTTAGAAATTAGTAATGACAGGAGCGATAAAGACCACAGAAAGTGTGTGAACGTATGTGTATGTGTCTGTATCTTATAAGTGACACACAAATGAACAATATCCCCAACGTCTAGAACATTGCCAAACTGCAGCAAAAGCGGAGTTGTATCCTTGGGAATCACCTTGCTTGATATTTTTGGTGGTAGTAGACGCACAATCAAAGTGGGTAGATATTTACCCTACATAATCTCTTAATGCTAAAGGAAATCATCTAAAACATTTAAATGTGGGAACAAGTGTGCGTGTAAAGATCAACTTACAAACTTAGAGAGAAAGAGATAGAATAGAATAGTATGCATTTAGAGGAAGATAGGGACAAATCTCAGAGTATCAAGTTCGGTGGATAGCAGTTAGCCCCTAGTCCCTTTGGACCAGCAGCGTCACTCAGAAAAGGATCTTACTACAAGCGATTTTCGCATATCGTTTGTGCAAAATGTAACTCTTTCTTTTTTTTTTTTCAGCGCCGTTTCATTTGTTTACAGCATCAAGGGAAAGACATGACAAAATTGAAGAAGGATTATTTTCATGATCAGACTTCTCGTTCTTAGTATGAAACTGGTTATAGATGCAGTGTTTTCCTTTTCGCAGATTCATCATTATGTTTCCCAGCGATCGGATCTGAACAAAACAAGTTTTCTGGAAGATTGCATCGACGTTTTTTGGTACAAGTATAAAATGCACACGAAATAACCCATGCGATTATCCTACCTTCATGCACCAAGATAACTCGACGACTGGCCTTTGTGTCAAATTTGAAGTCGTTTTGGTCTGCAGTTCTCAATAGAGAATTAAAGGAAATAAAATAAAAATTGATATGGATATAGTTTTTCCCTTGAATACGCCACCAGCATTTACGGGCGTGTGTTTATAGATTTAAATTATATATATATATATATATATATATATATATATATATATATATATATATATATATATATATATATATATATATATATATACAGACAGACAGACAGACAGAGTCAGGGTTTCTTTTGGGGATTTTTTTTTAGAACGAGATTACACCGAAAGAGAGAGAGAGGGGGAGGGGGGGAGAATTTTTCGCCAAACGAGATTGAATTAAATCACAGTTAGACAACGTAATAATTTTTTTTTAATCCGTCTTGTTTGTTGATATTAACGACATCATAAACAAATTTTGTTTTTCTCATGAAAATGAGTGTGATAACACACTCATTTTGAGGAATTGTATTCTCCAATTTTCCACTCATTCAAATGCTTTTTTTTACCACTTATTTTTTGGAGGGTTTTTTTCGGCGGAAAAAAATGTATAAGTTTTATGCTTCATATTCACAACACAACTACCGTATATAAAGTCATAATATAAGTAACATCGTAGCACCAAAAACAAAACTATGTTACTACCACCAGACTTTTATTCACTTAGATATTCACTGTCGCTTGATTTGAAAAAATCTGAAAAAAATCTGACTTGGTCAAAAAAGAAAGGCGTTTAAGATAGGGAAAGAAAGATAGTGCGGAAAAAAAAGTTAAAAGCAAAGATAGAAGATGACCAGAAAAAGAAGTAGGAAGAAAGAAGAGAAGAAGGAAGAAAGAAGAAAGGGAATAACGAAAAACATTTGAATGTTTTGATTTTTGATTTCCTGATTCATACAGAAGAAAATTGACATCGCAACATAGAGTGTTGTGATTTCGGTTCTCACCCAAAACTTATTGTTCATTTCGATTTGCACTCTTGATTCACTCACATCCGAAGGCGAACTGTTTAGTTGCGATAGAAAGCAACAGAAATTGAGATGAAAGTTGATTTACAACACTTTATCTAATAAAATATATAAATTGGATTACTGACACTGAAATACAATCTGCAGTATTAATTGATTCACTCTCAGCCAAAGGGAAACTGCTTAGTTGCAAGTTGTGTAATGCCCCCTATACTTTTAGTTAAGAATTAAATACTTCTTTTAGCCTGATATCAAAAACTTCACTTCCGACGACAACTTCATTAAAAGCCCTGAAGTCTTGTGGTCAATCACTAATCGACGCTGGCACTTGTTGCCGGCTACTCTTTCTCTCTCTTTCCTTTTCTCTAAATCAGTATCATTTCGCCAGCCTCCCGGCCGATCCGAACTTGACCATTTTTCTAAACTTTGCTTATTCCTGTACACCGATGTTGAGGCATCACAAATATGTATAGCTACGCAGCTACTCAATCGTGTTCTCACCATGTGCTTCCAAACGTGTATACACCTCTAACTCTCAAGAATGGAATGGCAATTCTTTTCACTGCACAATGGTCATGATGATTTGTGTCCTGAATTCGGGAAGCACGCATAGATTAAAACTCGATGTGTTTTCTATCTCACAATAGCCTGTCTGTCGTGTGTTCTCTGCCGTGTGTTATCCTGCGTCAGAGAATGGCCCCCAAGTTGCACACACAACTTGGCAGTCAGGCATACACACCAGTCTTCGAAACCATTCCTTGGTACATGCCAAGTCTTATGGATTCAAAAACAGTTCAGACACTTCCACTTCGATTCAGACGATTGAAATATTATGGCAACAAAGCTCATACCTTTCACCTTTCGCTATCTCTTCTCTTCTCACGATCGATCGAATTAATATTCCATTACATGTCTTTCATTTTTACCCGTTATTTGTCATTAATATTCCTGTATTAAATGTACGTTTTATTTGTCCATCCAAATACGTGTATGTGTCCTTTTTACTTTGTTTCATCTCTGTGCCCACGTTCATACTTGGTGTGCATTCTCTTCATACATCTCCCCTTCATTCTTCAACATCTCCAGTGACGTCCGAGTTTAGTCGTGATGAAAAGCAATAGATATTAAGATGGCGGTAAATAGTAACAAAAAAAGTAATAATAATACTTGACAATAGAAAATTGGATCATCCATACTGAACTACCAGTTAATGGCAAGTAGAAGAGAACAGGATAGCAGATAAGTAAGTGTTTTATTTTGACTTGCGCTTACCAATGATTTTCGTGGCTCAGTGGTAAAAACGGATGTTTATTTGTTTTTCTCGCTGACGAAGGAGAACCGGTGTGTGTTTTGTGGTGATTGAAACCAACAAAAATTGGGATAAAGGTAAAAAGTAGCAAAACACTACTAATGATAATTGATCAAACTTCATCTAATAAAATAAATAAATAAATTTGACTGTCGATACTGAACTAACACTTCATATCAAAAGGTTGAAGAATAGTTGGGATAGGGGGTACAGGAATTTATTTGGACTTGCGCTTACCAGTGATTCTAGGCGTTAGCCAAACCACCCTCCATCATAGATTAGCGTGATTTCGATTCTCATCCGGAACTCATTCGTTATTGCAATCCACGCTGTTAATTTATTCACTCACTGCCGGTTTAAAAAATATGCATTTCAATCTATTTTATTTAGCTTAGTTTAATGATGGATTTTAAGCAATTTTATTATTTTGATACTGAAACTACAGAAAGTAAGATAGCACGACAAGCTGGATAAATTCAGAAAAATAAATTCAGCGACGCCCATGATTGAGAGGTCTGACGAATCTTGAGAAGGTCTATGTCCTACGACGGACGCTAAAAAGTTGCAGCTGCTGATGGTAATTACTCCAACACCTATTCTAAATATTTGCATGGTTCAGAAAAAATGATCTTGAGATAGGGTTGAAAAGGGACTGACTATGTGTAGCATTTAAATTAGACTCCCTCCTATATCCATTGGGTTGAATTTAGGCCCCTAATATTTGCATGATTCCGAATTAGTCTCTCCAAACCAAAAATATGCATGGGGTTGGAAAAAGTCTCACCTACTATGGGTATTGGAGCTAATGAATTAGTACGGTTCGGGTTTAAGTTCATTTCTTCATTTTCGAAATTACAAATTAGTAAAAAAAAATCTAGGTAAAGATTCGATTTAGTAGAATAGGATTTTTCAGTGAAAAGGAAGTTAGATACCTTACAGAGGGGATGATTAGAGAATGGGGGAAAGAAGAGAGAGTCAATTTAATAAGAGGGAGAAAGGAGAGAAGTGAGGAATAGAAAAGTATTTAATAAAAGAGTACAAAGGAGAGTTAGTTAGAGGGTAGGAAGAGATTGGAAGAAAGATCCCGTAATGTCTGAGAGTTTTGGAAGGAAGAGAGGGGGAAGGAAAGTTAAGCAGTATATTGAAAAGGTCGGAAAAGAGAGTTAGTTGGTTTGATAAGAAGAGAAGGGAGGGCAGAAATTGGAAGATATAGTTTATGAAAAAAAATTGTAATCCCTGTTTGTTATAACATTTCAAAAAATCATGAACAGGCAACGAAAATTGGGAGGAGTGAGTGGGAGAATGTACTTTTTTGGTAGGGTGCATTCATACAGCATATAAAGAGAACGGTGCATACATGTTGCCTTTAGACATTATGTATACACCCACAATTGACCATCCCACCTCCTATTGACTTGGGCTGGAGGGATGACGGAAAAGACTTGGTGCCTGTATGGATAGCAATAGCAAAGGTTAGAATGATTTCCATTCTTTCCAAATGTTCCTGTGTACCTGCCCTGCTCCAAAGCCGAACTTGCACATGCAAACAGTAACTTTATTTGTTTGGTTTAATGAAACATATTACATGTCTACGGTGCCCTCAATACCCATATGGTATGCCCTCTGAAAAAGAAAATGTGTAACTGTTATCCAATGTATTATTTTTGAGTAGAGGAAGTTAGTTCAAAGATATAATTGCATTATTTTGGTAACTATCAAAGTTTAGATCTTGTTTTCGACACAGCTTCATTGTGCATGGAATTATAATGTTAACAGTTTCATAGCCAAAGTACGCCATACGCAACAGTTGACAAAACATTTCATTAAATTTCTATTGCCTGTAAAATCTTTTTGCATTGAGATAGAATAATAATTTTGCGTGTTGTTCTACATCAACTAAATATGAAGAGAATCTTTTTTTTTATCTCAATAAGGAAAAAAGTTACAGGCAATTGAAAGGAGACTGATGCAACTTATGAGAGTCGATAGTGAAATGTTCATGACATTAAAATTTGGATGTCACCTCGTTCATGTAAGGTTAAAAATAAGATCATTCTTAAATTCTCAGTGATGATGGTATCAGATTAATCAGGAATCATTTCACATTTCCATGTACTGTAGGATTCTTGTGGTGGCCACCTTGGAAAATGGCTGCCGCAACAATAATATCAATAATTTTGTTTGAATCTATTGAAAATGTTTTATACAATCACCTTAAATCCTTGAAGTTTGGTATTCTTTGCTAAGTAGTTAACACTGTAGTCACCTAGTAAAGGTTCAACATAGTAATAAGGTACCATCTGAGTATTTGGGAGGATAAACTAGATTGTAAGATATTCACATGAGTTGGGTAAAATTAGAAATTTCTCGTGTTTTTATTGTCTTAATAAATGTACAGTAAAGACAAGGACACAATCATACAATTTTTTAAATCTAAAAAGTAATTATCCATAATTAAATGGGATGACATTCATATTTGAATTATCTCTGAATAGAGCCAAGATCAGATTTGAAGGTGAGAAAGGGTCGCTTTAATCGGTCGAATCCTATGAATCGGTCGAATCCTAAAAAATATTATATTGGTGCATTTACGAATCAGTGGAAACGCAGGTTTTATATCCACAAATGTCCTTTTCTAATCGTGATTATAAAAATAAGACAAAATATTTTGAGAAATTCAAAAGTCCAGTTTAGTGACAAATATTTGATTTGTTCGGGAGAAAAATTAGGAATAATGAAAAGGATGAAGAAAACCTCCACCACAGTAAATGTGAATTCATTGCAAAATGTCGACTCAAATGGAAATTCGAATTATAAATTATAAATGGCCACATTGGAGAAAAGGTTTTATTACTTGCCAGTAAAAGATTTTACTGGTTTAATTATTTTCATTCTGACTTACAATTATCTTTCAAATTTGATGTCATAATTTTACAATTTATTTCATTTTATCATATGATTATGAATTAATTTATGTAGATTCATTAATTATTATTAGTATTATTATTATTATTATTATTATTATTATTATTATTATTATTATTATTATTATTATTATTATTATTATTATTATTATTATTATTATTAGTATTATTATTATTATTATTATTATTATTATTATTATTATTATTATTATTATTATTATTATTATTATTATTATTATTATTATTATTATTATTATTATTATTATTATTATTATTATTATTATTATTATTATTATTATTATTATTATTATTATTATTATTATTATTATTATTATTATTATTATTATTATTATTATTATTATTATTATTATTATTATTATTATTATTATTATTATTATTATTTGGTGGTTGGTGGTTACTGCTGGAGTTTCACACCGGTTGCCCAGTGGTCATTACTGAAAGCTGAGTGACAATAAGTCTCCTCAGGTTTTCAGCCAACATCTATTCTCTTCTTCATGCCAGTGCTGTGGGTTACGTTTCCGCTTTCATTTCCTTTCCTTTGTTAGGTCGCTGTTAACAATTAGTGTTGCAGTCTTTATATTTTTAACACTTTCCTCAGTATCCGTGCAGTTCCTAGCAATGCCGTGGTCTGTACAATCTCAAACAATGAGGGCGAGACTGGAGGAGATCGGGATAAAGGGGAGCCTCAGTGTCTTTGGGACGGTTCCTATTGCGCCCACTATGACTGGCACTACCCTGGCTTTCATGTTCCACATCTTCTGTTCTCTCGTTAGATCCTGGTATTTTTCCAGTTTTTCTCTCTCCTTCATCTTTACTCTATGGTCTGCAGGTACAGCCACGTCTACTATTTGGCACGTCTTCCCCTTCTTGTCTACGATTACCAAGTCCGATCTTCTTGCCTGGATGAAGTGGTCGGTTTGGATGTTAAAGCGCCAAAGTAATTTGTGGTTTTGATTCTTCAGGGCTGCCTCTGGTTTGTGCTGATACCACTTTTCTGCATGGTTGAATCCCATTCGTTTACTCAGTTCCAAGTGTATCATTGTTGCTACTCTATCGTGTCTGTGCTTATACTCTTTCTGGGCGGGTTGACTACATTCACTAGTTATGTGATTGTGTTCTGTCGATTTTTGTTTTTATGTAGTTTGTCCTTACGCTTTTGTTTTGAGCGATTTCGTTTCTCTCTTCAGGTTTCCTTTTCGTAACCATGTCCATGATCTCTCGTCTGCCACATCTTGTATCTGTCTTTTGAACTCTCCGTGCAATTTTTTCTTTTCCCATTTTTCTTTCCTAGTTTGCTGTGCTGTTCCATTGTTGCGATATTTCGTGCACTCTTTATGATTTCTTCACTGTTTGCTTGCATATACTTTTTTAGATCTGCTTTAGCTCTCTGGATACAGTCCTCTATGCTGATGAGCCCCCTACCCCCTCCTTTTGTCTATCTGTGTCATCTCTCATGCATAAGGCTTTATGCATTGTCATTAGTTTCCTTGTTTGCCTGTCCATTGATTGGAGTTGTCCATCCTAGGAATTATTATATAAACAGCAGAAATCTAATAAAAGGAATGATCCTTTCATTAGATTTCTGCAGTTTAATTTGGTCTCTAATATTTTCCTTGTCCTTCTAAGGCATTTGAATCGATCTTGTGCAGTCAATTACTGTTCTCCAGGAGTTCGATTCCTTCAGCCATTGTGAGCCTTCCTTTGGGCATTACCATGATTGCACATTTTTCTGTTCCAAATTCCATTCTGATGTCATCACTGTATTCTTTTACTTTGTTGAACAGTATCTCAAGCTCTCCCCTGTTTTTTGGCAAACAATTTTATATCATCTATGTACATAAAGTGGTTGACTTTTCCTTTTGTTTTGGAAAAAAAGATATCCTTTGCTGTTCTTCAGGATTCTGTTAAGTGATATAATAATAGTGGGGACAAAAAATCCCCTTGGAAGATTCCTCTTTTTATCCTTACCTCTGCTAAGTTTTCTCCTTTGGCTGTCAAATCTTCTTTCCATAGAGTTTCCGATGAATCTAACCACCGGTTTGCCGATCTTGAACATTCTAAGGCATTCAAGTATCCACCTATGTGGGATCATATCGTACGCTTTTTTTGTAATCTATCCCATTGCTATGTTCTTTTTCCTTTTTCTTACTTCTTTTAAGATCATTTGGTCGATGTAGAGCAAGTCATTTGCCCCCTTGGTTCCTTTTCTGCAACCTTTCTGTTCTTCTGGCAATAGTCCCTTTCTTTCCATTGATATATACATTCTCTCCGCTTCCACACAAGTGGTAAGCACGTGATTGGTCTATATTGCTTTCCATATTCCTCTTTCCAGGGTCTTTTTGGATGAGGGTGATCATCCATTCTGATGCCTCCCCTTCGTTTTTGCAACTTTGGAGTAGGTGGGTGAGTCTGTCGCGTGATGTGGTGAATTTCTTGAACCAATATTCATTGATTCATGGATCCCGTCGGGACCTGCAATTTCACATCAGTTGCCCGGAGGTTACTGCTGGATGTTGAGTGACAGCAAGTCCCCCCCAAGTCTCCAGCCCTCCTCTCCACATTCTCATAGACCACTGCAATACTGTGATTTACAGTTTCACACCGGTTGCGTGGTGGTCATTGCTGTAAGTATTCAGCCCACATCTCTTCCAGTTTTTCACTCTCCTTCCTCTTCACTCCATCTCTTCCCGTTTCTGAAGGTACAGCCACATCTATTATTTGGCAGGTTTTTCTCTTCTAGTCCACGATTACCAAATCCGGTCTTCTTGCCTGGATGAGGTGGTCGGTTTAGATGTCAAAGTCCTTGAGTAATTTGTGGTTTCGATTCTCAAGAGCTACCTCCGGTTTGTGCTGGTACCACATCTGTATGGTTAAATTTATTAATCAATTCCCAGTGTATCTCTGTTATTACTCTATTGTGTCCGTGCTTATACTCTTTCTGGGCGGGTTGACTACATTCACTAGTAATGTACGGTCTCATCTCTTTCATCACACTGGTGGCACTTGCTATTTGTCTGTGTTCTGTCGATTTTTGTTTTTATATAGTTTGTCCTGATGCTTTTGTTTTGAGCTGCCATAATTCCGTTTCTCTCTTCAGCCACATCCTGTATTTGTCTTTCCCTTGTTTGCTGTTCTACTGCTTCCTATTTTTTGTTGTTTGTTGCGCTGCTTCGGGCACTCTTTATGATGTCTTTACTGTTTGTTTGCAGTCACAGGACGACGATCGGGTCCCTCATGTAGACAAACAAAGGAACATTTGCCAGTTATGGTTGTACTGTCATGATTGTTCTTTTGTTTGTTTGTTTGCTTTTTGTTTTTTAAGGAAGTACCAAACCTGATGGTTGACATTGAAGGCATTGAATCACGAGCCCTCCTTTCAATTCTCTTCACGCATCACAGCAGTGCTATGATTGTCTTTTTTGTTATTTTTTTTCTTCACTCTGTTAACAGCTGGGGTTTTAGATCTCATATATTTCTAGCACTTTCCTTAGTATTCATGCTGTCCCCAGTAGTGCTGTGGTCTGTCTCAATCCTTCCTTTTATCCTTAGTTACTCCAATCTCGCTTTCAGTATCTTTCATGTTCAATACCCTCTTCGTTTTTTTTTTCAGGTCCTGGTATTTTTTAGCTTTGTATTTTTTCCTATTTACAGTGTGGTCTGCAAGCACGGTCACGTCTATTATTTTGTACGTTCTGTTTTTCTTGTCCACGATTATGAAGTCCGGTCTTTTCGTTTGTTTCAATTTTTCTTTTTATCAATCTTCCCACTATCTCATTTTCTATGTCTTTGGTATGATTCTGTTTCCCACTTCAAGTTTCCTTTACGTAGCCATGTCCATGATCTTTCGTCAGCAACATTTTGTATCCGTCTTTTGAATTCCCCGTATAGTTTTTTTCTGTTTCCATTTTCTTTCCTTGCTTGCTGTGCTGCTCCTTCGTTAGCTACTTTTTTTAATTGTTGCTATTCGTTGCGCTGCTTTGGTGCTGCTCTGCTACTAAATCTTCTTCATGTACAGTCTATCTGTGTCATCTCTGGGATGTAGGGCCTTGTGCATTATCATAAGCTTTCCTGTCCGCTGGTCTAGAAACCCTCCCAACCAAAAAGAGTTCTTCCAGTTCTTCCAAGGAATGGTATTACTACCGATACTGCCTATGTGTTCATTCCCTTTATAAGATTCCTGCTATTTAGTTTGGTTTCTTTTGCTCTTATCCTCAAAAGGTATTCTCCGGGTATTTATTTCATTCATGTGGGTTCAATGCTTTGATTTTTTTGTTGGCTGGTTATTCGATACCTTCTGCTGCTGCGTGCCTTCCGTTGTGCCATTAGTGCATATTTTCCTATTCCAAACTCATTTCAATGTCATTGCTTGTGTCCTTTCACTTCGTTGGACAATTTTTATTTGCAAATAGTTTTATGACGTCCATATATATGAGATGGTTGACTTTTCCCTTTAGTTTTGAGATGGTATCCTGGTTAGAACAAATAGTATTCGAGGTACAGAGTCTCCCAGGATCATGTCGTATGCTTTTTTATGGTCGATCCATCCCATTTAACCGTTCTTCCTCCTTTTTCTTACTACTTTTCATATTTTTTCATTATCTTTGATTATGAAAATCAATTTTGAATTCTCTTCAAATGTTAAAACAAAAACTGAAAATTCATATTATTCAGTAAAAACTCAAATGTATAACAAATTTGAAGACCTTAAGGGTGCATTCTGCATAGAAACGTGAAATAAGAATTGAACGTTACTCTTCAAATTTCCAGTAACAAGACGCTTTTTCAAAGAATGATCTTGAAAAAAAGTTGAAATGATGAAATGTTTGATAGTCACGGAAAACGAAATATAACTTTAAAAGTCACTCATTAAATATTACGAAAAACATGGTGTATTTTTAAATCAAAGAGTTTATGGAGGATAAGAACCAGTTTGCCGAAATTATTGATTAAGCCATCTGTAAATGTGTGTTCACACTTAATATTTATTTACACTCCTGATGAGCCTCCATACACTTTCTCTGGAGATATCGAAACTGTGAGTCTTGTTCTTTCTGAAGTGCTTACTGACGGCTCATTTATCCAATTATTAGAAGCAATTATTAGAAGTTTTATTTTTCAAAAGGTCTCGGCGATTCCTCTCCCCAAGTTCTCTCGCCATCCGAATTAGTTTTTTGAGGATATCCCTGTTAGCATAAAACCTCGTAAATTCGTGAGGATACTTTCGGTAGTCTTCAACAAGACTGCAAATAATCCTAATTTCACACTTAAGGGTCAAAAACGAATTTTTTTTCATTTTCTGATTTCAAAATTGTGTAGATCTTCATCCAGTTTCAGAATTCGTTTTGTTGTTTTTTTGTTTTTTTTTTACTTTTAGGCGTTCGAAATCAGAGGATATTTTCGCTCACTTTAATCGACTTCAAAATTTCAGTGGTCGGAATTGAAAGGAGATTTTTTAAAATTTCAGGTGCCAAAATCGAAGCGGTATAATTTTTTTTACAATTTAGACAAAATATCGAATGGGGACTTTACTTACTAAGGTGATGAATGAGGTGGGGTTTCAATTTTAGGGGTCGGAATCCAAGATCAGGGGAAGATTTATTTTCCACTTTTAGAAGTCAAAATCTAGGGAATTTTTTTTCTATTTTGGGTCAAAAAATTGGAAGGGACTCCTGTTTTTTATTTTTAGACGTTGAATTTGATGCATGATTTTTTTAGCTGTTGAAATCGGGGGGGGGGGATTTTTTTTTCAATTTTAGACGTCAAAATCCAATTTTTATTATTTTGAGGGATGAAAATGGGGGAAAATTTTTTCACTTCTCGGAAAATAAGGGGCACTTTTTTTTTCATTCACTCTTAATGGTTGAAACATAAGGGAATATCTGAAGGAGAAGAATTTTTTTCATTTAAGGGAGAGGGAATTTTTTTTTATGTTAGGGCGTTAGGTTTTTTTTTTATCAAGGATCAAAATCGAGGAAATGTTTGTTTTTTTTCCCTGGAAAGTGTGTCATCAAAGCAAAGTAAAGTAATTCAGCTTATCGTAGTACCAATGGATCGTAGTTCTTATAGTATGCAAATGCGAGAGGTAGGCATCTAGAATGTGGAGGGCTCTCTTTTATTCTGATGGAAGTGTTCAAATAGGGCCTTGGTTATTGTCGTGCTGAATTAGTTTGAAACTGTCAATCAAAACTGTCAAAACAGGCTTCAGTTTTTAGTGACCTGATTAAGTATGTGTGTACCATGAATACAGGCTACACCTATGGAGCTTAGACATCTGAGAATGTGAATTTTTACTCCTTATGTCTAGAAACCCTCCCAACCAAAAAGAGGTTTTTAGTGGGGGGTTCAATATTCAAAATGGGTTTATGCTTCAGCATTCCCTTGGTGTGTATCTAGCATTATTCATGCTTGTTTTTTGAAAATTCAACAGAATTTAAAAAGCCATTTGCTGTTGTATTTATAAACTCCAAGAAGGCTTTTCACTGTAGAAATATCACTCTACAAAGGGTAGACCCTGTATACGTCAAAGTACAACATATACAATTACAGAATCTAATCAACCTAAGATTTGCAGACGACAAAGTTACAGAGATAGGTCACAGTATAAAAATCATTAAGAGTGGGTCGGTTAAAAAAATCCGCTGATTCATTTCCTGGGCCTAACCCTACATCCTGAATCCATTCATAACAGTAATCCATTTAAACCCCAATGTATCTGTTTATTATCTTGACATTGTGCCAAATAATGACCTCTTTGTTTACGGTCTATGATTTCATCTAATTGTTATACAAATATCGATAAGATTCATGTGCCAAAATTTCCATACCACCTCAGTAAACTAACTGTCCTTCACGTTCATTTAAACTAAGGAACTCCCTTTTCTCCCTCTCTCTCCCATAAGTAAACAAATTTCACTCAAGACTTCAGATTCTGTGCACACACTCTCTTCAAATTGTGATATTGTTTTTTAACCGACCAAATATAAGTTATGCTAAATCTACTTGATAAAAATGGAAATTTATGAGTGAAGGCAATTTATAATTTTGCTTGTTAGTTTGTTGTTTTTTTAATATAAAATATTGGACCGATCCGATCTGACCCAATCTTAATGATTTTTCCACTGTGACCTATCTCTGTAACTTTGCCAATTTCTCTTCACTGCAACGCAGCCTCCACCACGAGTTCCAAACGCGTATACATGAATGAAATAGCTATGCTTTTTACTATCCGATACTTACAATGATCTCGCCTAATTTTTTTCACTTCGTAAGTATGCATTGATCAAACTCCACGCTCTGACTTTTATGGTCTGTCTGTCGAGTGTCTATCAACGTCAAAGAATAACCCCCAAGTCACACATGCAACTGAACCCAATATCCATGAACATTCTATGGTACGCTCCAAGCCATATGGATTCAAAAGCAGCTCAGACACTCCGCTCCGACTTTGACGCGTGTACTATCAATAACCACACAGCTCCTTCCTTTCGCTATCTCTTCTCATCTCTCTATACGATCGATCATGCTAATGTTATTATTATATGTACTTAATTTTCATTCTTTATTTGTCATTAATGTCTGTATATTGAATGTACATTTTATTCGTCAATGTATGTATTCTTTTTATTTTGTTTCATGTCCTTGTCTATGTTCATACTTGACACACATTCTTTTCATACATCTCCCTTTCTCCTTCGACATCTCCATTGACGCCGTTACTGACATCAAACCGCAGGGAACCAGAATCCTTTGTCTCTAACAACTTCATTCTACCCAGAACCATACCATCAATAGACAGTTCACAAAAATCATCACCCATCGAGTCACAAAAACACGATGAAAACCAACTACAAGAGCAAGCTGGCTTTAAAAGAAGCTACTCGACCATGGACCACCTGCATTCGATGATGCAACTGAAAGAAAAAGCATCAGAATATAAACTACCAATCGTCGACTTCAAAAAGACGTTCGACTCAGTAGAAATCCTTAAGGTCATCACTCAACAAGTATATGTCTAAGTGCTGAAACATATATCCAATCACAGCAGCTCCTTTCAGGCTACAAAGACTCGGACCCCTTTCAGCTCCAGAAAGGAGAGGATCATTGCAGGTGTGTGCCCTTATTTCAGATGCAGTCACTGGATATCTGTCTAAAACAGAGTTAATAGGAACATTTTTCCGCAACTATCGGTAAAATTAATCTGCTGTGAGCATCTGTCAAGGACTGCACCAGAACAATGAACGATTAAATTAATCTGCTTGAAGAGCAACGTTCCCACCGGGTGAGATTGTCTCCACAAGTGACCTTTTTAGAGCAAAAACAATAGCTACAGCTAGTTGAAAGAAGTTTTTTTTTCAGTTTTAGTTAGTATTCTAGGAGCAAAAGCAGTCGGTAATTCCTGACCATTCATGTTATATACTGCACCCAAACTGTAAGCACTACTATGGGTCACGACAGTAATTGGCAGTTTAGGATCGACATGTACCAACGCCTCAGAGTGCAGCAGTAAGACTTAGCACGCTTTGAAAGTTGTATCTTGATCTTTACCCCACTTCCTTGAAAGTATGTTAAGAGGCTCTTGTATAGAGGATGCATTTGGCATAAAGCGTCTGTAGAACTAGAACATCCAAAGGTAAGACTGAAATTATTCATAGTTAGTTGATGATAGAGTCCACTATGCTATGGCCTCGACCTTATCGTTTCTATCAATTTGATATCTCAGTATGCAACCATAGTACATCTGAATGCCCACTTGTCTGCACGTAACCTAAGCCCAGCATCTCGCAGTTTTCTTAAAACCAGCTTCAGTCTTTCAGTTGTACCACAAATCAGGATATCCAAGTAACATAGAATTCCAGACACACCCAAAAGTAAATGTTCCATAGTTCTTTAAAAATGTAGGAGGCTGGAGTAATGCCCAAACATTCTATTGCACTGGAACACACCCTCGTTAGCGCTTATAACAGTGTATTGTTCGGATTCGTCATCCTATAGTTGTTGTGCATGTGCATGTGACATATCCAATTCGGAAGAAGAATTTTCCACTAAACAAACTAGCAAACAAATCCTCAATCTTTGGAATTAGGTATCCATCTAACTTCACTGCTTTATTTGCAGTTCGTTTATAGTCATTACAGATTCCAATGTTATTATCTGGTTTTAGAACTGAAACTAATACAGCAGCTGATTTAGAATGAGTGACAGGAGAAATAATTCCGTCCTCGATTGGGTCTGACTGCCATAAACAGAAGGCACTTCTTTATCAACAAGTATATGAAATTTTCCTCCCTAATAGCATCCTAGAACCGAGGAAAATAGTGTGGGGAAACGTTTCTGTTATATCTTTGACACATTTAGATTGTTCCAAAGAAATAGATTGAGCAGGCTTTCTTAGAAGATTGAATTGACCGAGAATATCTCTAGCGAGTTTATCAAACACAATTAGTACAATATTTTTTTCCTTTGTTTTTTCATATGTCATATCTAAATGCCATTTACCAAATCGCACATGTGTGCACAAGCTATTATACCTGCAACAAACTGCACAATAGACTCGCTCAATTTGTGTTTTCTTGCAAAACTTTTGAAGCGATTTTTTATGAAAATATGCTATCTTGATAAAATTGTTTGACGGACATAATTCTGTGGAAACATGAATTATGGCTTCCCTATTATTGAACCCTCTATTAAGTATATCAATATCAACTTGCTTGAAAGGATGATGTTAAAAGAAATGCTAGGTGAATAGCTGCAAAACTTCTAATTTGTTATGCTTAGACACAACCGAGAGGAGTGGGTACGACACTGATATGGAACACTGACTTTTACCCAATGTTTCTGCCTTTCTTATTGCGTTGGGATGACGTGATATGGTTGCAGTTGAAGTTTCCGTAATCCCTGAATTCTTCGAGGTCTATTTTTGGTATCTATTTTTCCAGACATAAACTAACGCCGAACACTGCGCATTGTAGTAGTGTTAATTTCAAATGCTTTGTTAACATTATTAGCATTATGTCCTAATTTGAAATTGTACTTGATAATTAGTTTAATATCTTGCTTTCAGGGACTGGAAAATACCCAATGATGATTAATTATATAAATTTTATATCTGTAAATTGAATCTGTAAAGATGAATTTATATTTATGAATCCTTCACTTTTAGCAGCAAACGTCGAGTGTAACGACCTGATATTCTAATGAATAATTTTATCTATATGCATATTACCAAATCACACAAACACATGCATGCACACATATGTATTTGTGATGAAATTCTATTCAACGAGACGGTTATGTATTGAGAAATGTCGCATTGAAAAGGAACGAATTGACCGAAAATAGACGTGATGAGAATTTAGGGTGAAAACATTGTTATTTCCATTACCGGTGGCTGGTTAGCTCAATGGTAAGAGCACCGCTACATTGAAGCCGTTACCCTATCGGTCGATGGTTTGATTCTTGCAGCAGCCCCATCGTCTTCAATTGCTTATTCTATTCACGTTGGCTATCCCAGGTGATACATTAACGGTATGATGACGAGAGATCATTGCAAATAAGTTTCTACATAATATAACGCAGTTCATGATCATATACATCCATTTTTCAATACATACACACGTAAATATAGCTAGAAACATAGCAGGATCATATATCTATTGATACGCTATCTGTGTTGGATGAGGTGTGGTTAAGGTTGGTTCTTTTTGATTTTTTGTGTGAGTGGAATCTGTGTCCTGTATTGGGAAGTTTACTGGCAATAATACATCTACATAACCGCACCTATCGTTTCGATATCTCTAGATGTCTCACCAATATAGATTTTTGGGATGTTGTTGCATGGCATCTGACATATACTTGCCTCAGGGAGAAATTTTCCCTGTGTTCTACGGATTATGTCGTGGACAGTTTTGGATGTTTTGGTTCTAGTTTGTAGGCCTGATTTTGTTAGGGGTTTGACGAATGGGGTGTCTGTTTTGGAAATGTTTTGGTTTGTTCTGTTTTATGCGAAACTATGTTGTTTTGTCCTGTTTCATAACTGAAATTCTGTTTTATAGATGAAATTCATTAGGGGGTTCGACCATAATAGATTGGGTAAGTTAATGGTAAATAAGGGGGCATCGTCAGTATATCAAGTCTCTTTGGTTTGTAGAACTTCTTGTTGAATTGGAAGTAACACTATTTAGTGCCTGGCGTACAGATTTAAATTATGTTAGTCGTCAAAGGTACGTCTACTGGATTTGTTCAAGTGAGTTTATCCACAATAAACAATTTAATCAATGGTTTCGTGATAATTGTTCTATAACTTATAGAATACACAAATATGTTTGAGCATTTTGGCGTTTAACAATTTGACTGACTAGTGATTTTGTTTTTTTGTTTTTTTTATGTCAACTTTTCTTAATCTGTTGACTAAATCAACTGGAGGTGAGAGGTTTTTGTTTCTAGAAAGAGGGAGAGAATTTAGCGCTACCTACATGGTATCAACTAGTGTTAGTTTTGTGTGTCTTGAGCAAACCGTATAATAGTGGTGTTAGAGGTGATACTCGATTAAGAAAAGGTGTAAGTATACAAATACATGAATAGTGAATATACAAAAATGTACATGCAAATATATATATATATATATATATATATATATATATATATATATATATATATATATATATATATATATAAATATATGTATATATATATATAAATATATGTATATATATATATATGTATATATATATATATATATATATATATATATATATATATATATATATATATATATATATATATATATATATATATATATATATAGTGAAATGAGTAGATTAATTCTGCAATAACGTTTGAATGAATTTGAGAAAAAAGAGCCAAACTTTTTTAGCTATGGTTTTCAGAAAAAAAAATGATGTGTAGTTCAAAATAACATCCACATGATACCCTATATATTCATTAGGGGGTTCGACCATAATAGATTGGGTAAGTTAAGCTGAAAGAAAGGTAGTGTTTGATCAACACCGCTAAGGTGCTTTGTTCTTAAATCTCTTTATGCATTTTGTTGGCTCCCAATCTTTTTTCAAAGACACTTGTAGCAGTTACAGTGGAACTATGTTGTTTACATGTTTGAGACAGCAGAATGAGACGAGGAAACAGAGCTACTAGGCTGTGTGTTTTGTGGTTGTTTGATGTATGTATATATACATATGTTCGTATTGATTCTATGTATTAGGATGTTAAGGAAAGTCTTGTTGTCTTGTGTGTTCTACTTCGTTAAGTCTACATACTCCGTGGGTATATTATCAGGGCATATCAAAGAGCACGGAATATTTTAACTGTGATACATTTATATATATGAATAAAAGGAAGGTCAACAATTTATAGTTATGGTTTTCAGGTATAGTGATTTAGATAAGCTCTAACTAGTTTCGTTCATCTACAGAAGGTTAATATGGATCTGCTTGTGGAATGTTTTGATTACACTTCATATTCCACGGTTATCATGAAATTCTAGTTCTTGGTGAGTGTTTTGAGAAGTAAGGAAAAGGAATGGCACTGTAGTACCTTTAAGGAGAGACGTAATGGTGTTAAATATCGAAGTGTGAGAGACTGTGTGTTAGCAGCTGTGGTCAGGTTATGGTGATTTGTATAGTGATTTGAGTTGCTAAGTTAATGGAGTATGGATGTGTGTATTAGCAGTTGTTGTCAAGTTATGGTTTGTTCGGGTATGTATGTCAATATATGTGTGGTTGGGGAGTGTAATGGGATGTTTATTGAGCGAGCCATGGGATGTTTGGTGGGTCGACGTTAAGATTGAAATGAAAGGAGTTATTTCTCCGAAGAGTTTATGTTTTAATTCCAAGTGAATTGGAATTCAAAGTAGGTTTCAAAGTCATGATATAATTTGTTTCCGTTCTTTGTCTGCGTTTATTCTGTAGAGAGGGAGAATTGGAGAACATTTATCTATATGCAAGCTGACTTTGAAGATCCTGGTAAAGGGATCACTGATCTGCTGCTTGTGTGATGTGATCCAATTCTCAAGAACAGGAGTCGCAATCTCGGCAAATAATGGCGTATATCATATTTTTAACGCCACAACGGGTTGAATTTGATTCTAGAGGTTGTACTACATTTGAAAGTATATTAATCTCTTTCTATCAAATGTATACATAAGCCAAAATTGATTAATTGCATATGATAATCTGTTTCCCAGGTTCTAGTTTCTCAGAGTACGTGGCTTTTGTCAGTGGCTCTTTAAAATTTGCAGATTGATGTTTACTATCAATTATTGGAGAATTTATGATGATGTCTTTTTTTGAGATGTGGATGCCTCGGTTTCGCATGTGATCTCTAGGGATCCATCGTGATGTCTATTGCCTATTGCCATTTAAGTTTTTTAATAGTTTCTATGATGTCTCGGACTCCCGTTTTCTTCCTGATATACTGTGATGTTTCGTGGTCTCTCTAAGCATAATTCTCTCATGCGCATGTAAGCATAATTCTCTCAGTTAGCAGGTCTGTCTCTTAGTTATGTTTCATGTTTTAGTTCCATGAGTGACTATCGGGAGAATGCATTGGTTGTATACTTTTCTTTTTAGGATTATTAGGATCGTCTGGTTTTAGAAAGTTGAGCTTGCTCTGTCGAAGGCTTGCCATCCTAGAGTGATTCTTAGTTCAATTTTCTCTTCTTTTGAGAATCTCAAGGAGATTCGTTGTCGGGGGAAGATGTAGTGGTGCAACCTCCCCCAGTTTTGCATCTTCAATCATGACATTTATGTTCTTATTCTCAATGTGATTGTTGCACATGATTTTCGTTTTACTGAAGTTCATGTGCAGGCCGACTTTTTTGCTTTATATGTTTAGTTCATTAGTTAGGTCGTGTTGGTTCTCTACAAAAGGACGATGTCGTCTGCAAATCTGAAGTGGCTCAGATATTCGCTGTCTATTTTGATTCTTCTATTTTCCCAGTCCAGGTTTCGAAGATTATCAAGAGTTTGAGTGAGCTGGTATCACTTTGACGTATGCAGGATCTACACCATGACCATAGGAATTTCTACAGACTCGAATGCCTTTTTGAAATCTATAAATGCTACAGCGAGCGGCATTTTGTGTTCTGATGCTTTTTTTTCAGCTGATTTATTGAATGAAGGTGGTCGTCTGTGATCGATAATCTATTCTAAATACAGCCTGTTGTCGTGGTTGGTTCTCATGTAGTATTCTAGTAATCCTGTAGGTGATGATTTTTGATTAAACCTATGAGTGTTTTTTTCGATAGTAAGCAGTAATGATCCTGCATTTTTCTTTCTTTCAAAGACCAAAGACCCATAATGGCGTGCTCATTCTTTGGCAATAATTATGGGAGAAACAGGACTCATCTTTGTCAACCATATCAACAAGACCACAGTTGTACTGCATCATCTTCAAAATAATTTCTGAGCATATTTCTCGAAATCCATCGTAGATATTTTCGGACGAATATTCAAATGTCTCATGATATTTTTTTGACTCGTGCTTTCACTCCAAAGATAGATGGCGAATATCCATGTCCAATGGCAAGTTGGAATTTCCAGAAAAGGAGGTAAAACGTATGGACATTCTATCTTTACACTGATCAAATTCCTCATTCCTACATTTTCACGTGTACTTAGTTCTGAAATGTTGTGTCCAGTTCATTTTTTTGTCCACTCCTCATGCTATTTGCTAGAATTTATGTTATTGATGTCATTTTATCAGTCTTCATTTGCATTAATCTGAAAATAGTACTTGTAGGAATTCGGGCCCTAGAAATTAAGTATTTAGTTGCACATTCAACATTGCAATTATCTATACATCTTTCACTCACCCTTTTTGTCCACTTCATAAGCAGTTTTTCAGATCAAATTGAAATTACTTTTTCGTTCATTCTGCATCAAACATATATTGTTTGAGACAATCTTTGGTAAAAAAAAATGAAATAAAAGTAACTTTCGGCACTTGACTGGAAAATTTGCTTCAGAAAAAATCTACTCCCCCTTTGTGTCTATATCTATTGTAGGATTGTAATTTATGTTTAAGAGTTGCTTGAATAGAATTTGAATACGTTTTATAAATAAACCCAGTTTAGTTCCATGTGACATTTGCGGGCTTGTTTTTTTGAGATTTTGCCGAATGGTATTAATTTATCCACATCACTACTATCCACAAGGAAATGGAGAGGCCGAAAATGGTGTGAGAATAGCTTCTGAAGACTCCTAAAAAGCCTGATCTTAGCAGAATTGAAAATGGGAGTGAAAATTAGAACCACACAGACGAATTGGAACTTAAATGGCCTGACATGAGGAAAGTAATGAAGAAAAAAAGTCGAGGATGAAAAGGAAATATAAAACTCATGAAGTTCGTTCACTCCACTCACATGAAGTTGGTAATAAAAAATTTCCCCTCTATTTTGGAGAGGAAAAATTTCCCCGATATTTCAACCCATAAGATTCGAACATTTATTAGAAGATAGAAAAAATCCCCCACCATATCGACCACTGGAAAATATATCCCATTTTGATGTCTGAAATTTTGCTTCCATGTGAAAAAAATTCCCTTCCATGTTACCCCCTGAAAGTGGGAAGAAAAAAATCACCCCAACATTTTGACCCGTAAAAGTGAAATGAATCTCCCCTTTTTGTGCACTGAAAATGAAAAGAAGACCCCCTCGATTTGAAGCCATAGAGAAAGAAAAAATTCTCTCCGAATTTACCCCAGAAAATGAAACAAAGGAATTCCTCTCCATTTTTGCCTCATCATCATGGTTAAAAGAAGGATTCATGAAAAAGTGGAAAGCCCCTGAAAGTTAAAAAAAAATTCCCCATTTGGTTTGAACCCAAAAAGAGAATAAAATTATCTCTCGATTTTCAGCCATAAAAATGAAAAAAATTTCCCTCCTTTCACAAAAATTCCCCTCCAGTACAAAAAGTTTTTGCGCCATTTTTGATTTGGGAAAAGAGAAATCCCCCATCCATTTTGATGCCTAAAAGTGAAGAACCTTGACAACCAAAAGTAGAAAAATCCCCTTCCTTTTAGACCCCTCCAAGTGTGGTTGATACATTCTGGGGCTGAATTCCTAACGGTTGTCTCCACAGCATTATAGCTATATGTATACAATCTCGAAAAGTTCTCAATGAATTTCAATGAAACTTACTGGGGATAAATTTGAAAGATAATGAATGAAGCTGGTACAGCTGAAGCAAGACAGGAGCGATGGATCTCCATATCAGCATAATCTACTGACAGTGAAATGAATAAGGAATATAGTGATCCGGTTGGTGATGTTTATGAAAAGTCTGTAGGTGCAGCTGAATAGAGTTGTCTTTGCAGGGGGATTCTTTTTTATGTATTGTTATGATTGCCGAATTTCAGTCTTTCGGGACTCTATTCTGTTTTAGACATAAATTGAATAGTTTTTGCGGATGATCTCACCAACTTTGATCGATGTTTCAGGGAGGTTTCACTAACAGCAGCAGGAAGAGTTTCTAGGGGGAAGCTTGTCATCCTTGTAATTCATCATTCGCCTCACTGTTTTTGTTGATTTTGTTTTTTGTTGATTCGGTTTACCAAATGGAGTCCAATATGCGCTTTCATCGATCAGGCAACGGTGGTCCGTCTTGAGAGTGAAAATGATTTAAACCCATTTATAGTTCGAAAAACTACTTTTTGAAAACTTCCCAGAAACTCCTTGAAATTGGATTAATCTGTTTAAAATGCTTAGGAGCTTGGAACTGAAAATGCTACTTTGAGGACTAGTTTCACTTTTTTTGATAGAATTCTGAAGTACTGAAGCCCCCCCACCCAAAAAGAACCCATTTGGAAAAGTGGCTTTCCTACTATTGTAATTGATTTGGGGTAATGAAAAAATAAAAGAATTTTTTCACTACTTTATTTGTGGCCAAAACTTTGTAATCGCAAATACGAACTGGACAGTAGGGGACTAGCATACGATTTTATCTATGAGGTGCCAAGAACAGAAGCTGATTTTAATGATTTCTATGGAAAATGTCTTGAAAAATCAGTGCTTCCATTTGAAAACAATGGTTTTCTCATTTTTGGGTTTAAGAGCTGTGATATTTATTGGGACAAGCGGTTTGATTCTGCTTGCCTTTGAATCAGTGGGATTTGTGAAACCCTTTGAAAAACGTTTTGGATTGTATTTGATGAGGGTTAATCTAGTTTTGTCTAATAACACTTCTTCGGCTGATTCTACTGTTTTCCTCTCCAAAATAAAAGATATTGTCCACTAATGTCCTTAGTGCATTTTCAAATTATAATCTTGATGCCTAATTATACAAGAGATAAGGATTCATGATATTTCGTGTAAAAGTGTACCATATTGCTTACTAAAATGTTTATCCATTTTCAACAAATTGATATTAGCCCTATTCCAGCAAAATACACTAGCAGAAATTAGACTCAAAAATATTTATGATAATCATAGTTCAAAAGTAGCAGAACACTTTTCTGAATGGAAACCGATTAAACCTAAATAAATATTTGGAGTACATAACACTAAGAACTTGTACTAATGATGTTCTCTTCAAGCCTATTCAACACTGTTTTAGTGCATCATGCACGAAACAGCTACATCTCGTAACGAGGACTGCCACTCATGATATCCAAAATGTAGTTTTGGACAAATTTCTCATCCAAATTCCCCTAGGTTCAATGCTATCAATGCAATATCAATAGATAACCTTCTCAAGAAGAGCACTGAAACTTATTGGGACCTTTGAATACTATTTACCGCTTTTTGCTTGTTTTTTCACACTTTTCATGTCAAATGTATAGCAATTTAAACAAATGAAACTGGATATAAATTGTCGCCGCCTATATAATTAAGGAATCTTAGGAAAATTCTAAAAAAAAAAATGTTCAGTAATTAAACGTAAAAACAATGTTCACAGTTAGCTTGATTGTTAACAAACGTGGAAAGAAAAATAAACGAAAAGGTTAACAATAATAACGTTTTCATAGGAATTAAGAGAAGGAAGGTAGGAGACACAAAGTTGTTTCGATGAGATGATGAGAAAGGGGATATTCGGGCCACTACAATGATATCATTCGAAATCTAATCTAACTACATAAAAACAAAACTAGCTTGAATATTGCATTTTTGTCTCAAATTTGTTTCAAATCTATTTTCGACATCTCCCCAAAATCATTGTTATACCTTGAGAACAGATCTCAAAGCAAGGAATGCACTATCTTTTGAACTTTTTTAAATTGTGATGCACATCAACTAGAGCTCTGGAACTCCAAGACAGTGATATAAAAACTAACAGTACGAATTAAAAATATTTTGGCTAGTTTCAAACATTTTTCAGAGAGATATGTTCAGCAATTCCATGACAGTGATACAACTTGAAAAAAATCATTTTGAAGCTAGAAATCCTCTTGCTTTTTTCATTTTCACCCCCACAAATATAATCCTCGAAACTAAGACATTAAAACTAAGATAATTAAAATTGTGATTAAAAAGTTGACTCGGCTTTTCATGGATATTATATGGAACTAATTGACACCTTGGATGAATTGATTTCGAGGCGAAACGATACAAATCATGCAGGTTCACGACGGGCATTTTCAATTCTAGGAATATATTCCAATAGAAACTGTTGATTATACAATTTTACAAGGATCAGATGAGTAAATCGAGCATACCCAATATGAATCAATGTATGAACATTATATCTAGAGAAATACAGCGTATAAAAATTGTGAACTAGGTAAAAAAAAAGAGAAAATCAACAAATCAAGAGAATCAAGATTATACTAATGTGGATTCTGGAATTTGAACAGCCCTATATCAAGTATTTTCATGTTGAAAATCAACAATTACGGAGGGTGTTTGTCACTCATAGGTGAGTATCTAAGGATATATAGGGTGTTCAAAACAAGATCCAACTAGTTCAAATTAGGAATTTAAACAGTGTTTTGAGTCTGGGAAGGTGTTCAAACAGGCTGAAATCAAGCATTTTTATGTTGGAAATGAGCTATTTCGGAGGGTCATTGTCCACAATATATGTATAAATGTATGTATAAATTTTAACGTATACAGGGTGTTGAAAAAAGGTTAAAAAGATTCAAATTGAATATTCATAAAGAGAAAATCCATTTTATCAACTATTTCGAAGGGTCTCCGTAGAATACAGGTATCTGTGTATTATATCTAGGGGATATACAGGGTTTTAAAAAAAAACAAGATTGAACAGGTTTTAAAATCTTCAGTCACTATTTGTGTTTAAACTCATCTATTTTTGTGTTGGAAATCCACGATTTTAAAGGGTCTTTTTGGATCATAAGTTGTATGGATTGAATATCTAAGGATTTTATAGGTGTTAAAATAGGGGGTTTCGAAAATAAGGAGGGAACAGGTTAAAATCAAGTATTTATAAGAAAAAAAATTTACATCGATAAGGTTAAAAATTTTATTGTAAATTCTAAAATTTTGTTAGGGAAATTTGTCCGAGAAAGTTTTTAAATATCATGCATCTTCATGTTGGAAATTAACTATTCTAGGCGGTCTTCCTGAATTTATCATAATCAGTGATATACAGGATGTTAAAAACAAGGTGCAAACAGGTTCTGATTACGTATTTGTGGAGAAGAAATCAACTTTTATCTAAATATCAATTCTGGTTAAACTATTTGAATCTTAAATTCTAGAATTCTGTGAATGTATTTGAACAAGTTTCAAATATGCGTCTTGGATAGACTTGTTAAAAATAGGGTGAAAGGTCAAATCAAGTACTTATCATAATTGACTCAGTTTAACTAGTTTAACCCTATTCCAGTCGTGGAATCTTAATTTTTTAAGGTCTAGGAAAGTGTTGAAACAGGCGTGAATTATGCATTTTCATGTTCGAAATCAGGTATTTCAAGCATCTTTGTTTGTATGTATATCTGGGGTTGTCAAAAAAAAAAAAGAGAAAACTCAAAAGTATTTATAGAGATAAAATGATATTTTATCAACCTTTGGTTTAACACTATTTAAAATATAAATTCTTGAATGTTGCAAGGTCTTGGGAGATGTCCAAACAGGCCTGAAACATGCATTTTCATATTGGAAATCAACTATATGTATGAATATTATATCCATGGATATACAGGGTGTTGAAAACAAGGAAAATATGGTTAAAATCAAGTATTCATAGAGAAAATCAACTTTCATCGAGATATCATACTAGTATAATTCTATATAAATCGTGGTTTCTAGAATTTTAAAAAGTCTTGAACGGTTTTCAAACAGGCTTGAAACGTTTGTAATCAACTATTCCAAAAGTTCTTTGCGAAATATAGGTATTAAATGTGTTGAATTTAAGATGAAACGGGTTCAAATGAAGTATTCATGTCGAAAAAAAAAAAACTATCGAGATATTTTCTAAACACTATTCGATATGTAGATTTTACAATTTTGTAAGGTTCAGGACGGTATTGAAACACTGAATCAGCGTGTTTCAAAACTAGGTGAAACAGGTTCAATCAATCAAGTTTTACATAAATCAATTTTTATCGAGAAAAAAGCAGTAAAAAATCATGCCATTTCATTTTCAAAAGTCTTAGTGGAATTTTCGAGTATAATTAAGGATATACAATGTTTTAAACTGGTTAAAATCAATTAAAATCGAATAAAAGTCGACTTTTATCGAAATTTCATACCAGTTGAAAACTTTTTGAAATGTTGATTCTAGAATTTTGTAAGGACGATGTTTAAATAGGAGTAAATCATGCATTTCCATGTTGGAAAAAAAAATTTGAAGGGTCATATGAATTATCTAACTCAGAAAATTATTTTATTCTGAAAATCAACTGAGAAACTTTTGCAAATTATGAGCAAGATAATATATGTATTGAAATATGGGGTTTTAAAATAGGTGAATCGGATTCAAATCGAAATTTTACGTTGAGAAGATCTTTTTTTATCACTATCTGAATTGTGGATTCTAGAATTTTGTAAGTTCTGGGAAGATGTTTAAACAGGCTTTCTCATGGATAAAATCAACTATTTCAAAGGTTCTTTGTGAAATAGATATTTTCAAGTATTATATGTAGGGAAAAACAGGTTAAAATCGAGTATTTATTTCCAAGATAATTTACTAGTTCAAGAGTGTTTTGATTGTACAGGCTTAAATCAAGCATTCTTATGTTGGAAATCAACTATTTCGAAGTGTCATTGTGAAATTTATGTATGTATGAATATCATACGTGGTTTTAAAACAAGATTGAACAGGTTGGAATCAAGTATTTTTATTGATAAATCATCTATTATTATACTACTATTTGAGATGTTGAACCTAGAATTCTTGAGTGAATCATGCATTTTTATGTTGGAAATCCACAATTTCTTCGTGAATTATAGGTTGTATGATTTGTCTATCTTGGAAAATAAAAAATATAAGGAGAAAATCAATTTTCATCGGAATATCATACCATAATTATTTTCAATGCTGAAGCTGTAAATTTTTGAAGCCTAGTAATTTGTTTTTACTAGCATGGATCCCTCATTTTCGCTGGAAATCAATTATTCCAAGGAACCTCCGTGAATTATTGGTGAGAATATATATATTATGTTGGAAATCCACAATTTCAGAGGGTCTTCGTGAATTATAGGTTGTATGATTTGTCTATCCTAGAAAATAAAGATTATAAGGAGAAAATCAATTTTCATCGAAATATAATACCATAATTATTTTCAATGCTGAAGCTGTAAATTTTTGAAGCCTAGTAATTCGTTTTCACAAGCATAGATCCCTCATTTTCGTTGGAAATCAACTATTCCAAGGTAACTCCGTGAATCATTTGTGAGTATGATGTATATACATATAGGGAAATAAAGGGTTTGCATCAAGCTGAAACAGTTTCAAGTCAAGGTTTGACATTGAGAAAAATTTTATCAAGATATTAGAATCGTGGATCCTCGAAATTTCAACCCGTGAATTATAGGCATCTACGAATTCTAAGTATTACCAAGGATTATGGAGAATGTTAAAAAACAAGGATAAATAGATGAAAATGAGTTATTTATGAAGGCTAAATCAACTTTTATCCTGATATAGGTCAACACTATTTTATTGTAAATTCTAGAATTTTGGGAACGTTTTTAAAGGCCCACATCATGCATTTCTATGTTAAGAATCAACCATTTTGGTGAGTGTTCGTGGAATATAGGTATGTATTGATATCATATCCAGGGAGAACAAGGTGAAACAGGTTCAAATCAAGTATTTGTGGAGAGAAAATCAACTTTTATCGAGATATTAACGCTATTTGAATTTTAGATTACAGAATTTGGGAAGCATTTATACGTTTGCAATTAACTATTTCAGAGAGTCTGTGAATTTCAGGTGTGTACATAATATTCAAAGAGAGGTGTTAAAAATGAGGTGAAACAGGTCAAATCAAGTATTCATTATGATGAAATCAACTTCTATCAAGATATTATTTCAGATTATAAAATTTTGTAAAGTCTGTGATGGTGTTTAAATGTTTATGATTCAGATTGTTTGTACCAGAAGGTTGAATATTCATGGCAAACGATATTTGCTACGTAAGAGCAAACACACACTCTCTCCCTCTCTACGCCCTTGCATTCGATGCACCAGCCACAAACATTTTTTTTCCAATGTCATCTCAATCTCAAGAAATTTCTAATATAAATTGGACTTCATCATACCGAATACTGACTGGATTGTCGATAGGACAAGGAGATTCGGTCTCTTCGTGGTTTAGTGTGTTTGTTGTCCCTCCCCTTGTGGAGGGAGGATGGAGATTTTATGAAGTTGGACGCGCATTGAAATAAAGTGGAATAAACAAACAAATATTTTGGTAAGAGGGAAGAATGAAGATGAAGTACAATATGAAAATAACGAAAATACGAACGATCGCCAGAAGTAATATTAGAAGAGAAAAGATTGCAAAAAGCTTGATAATACTGATGTCAGTAGAGTTTGTCTGAAAATGCTCGGATCCTGTAGTGTTGAATCGTTCCAGGATAATACGAGGAAACCAGGTTCAGTGAGCGAGCTTCACAGCTAAGAATAGGAAAGATGATCGTGACTATCGGATAGTAAAAGGACTTTGCCATTTTGTTCATGAGTATCGGTTTAAGAGAACTGTTCGAGGCTAACTATTCTACACTAATAACAGTTTGATAGAATATAAACATTGGGATAAATCTTGTAATTCAGCACTGAAAATTAACAATTGATGCACCGAATGGAAGTTAACTTTCAGAGTTGATTGGAATCAGTTTTTGCACTTTTCATCCAAAAACAAGATCCTATAAGTATCAAAAATAATTCATAAAAGTTATGAAGTTATGAAGTTATCTACCTACGGTGAATTGAGGTTTCTAGAATCTCGTAAAGTCTGAGAATGTATTTAGGCATTTTTACGTAGGAAATAAACTTTTTTGAAGTTTTTTTATATATGAATTTTATTTCTAGGGATTTACAATTTTTTAAAACAAGGTGGAAAAAGTTCAAATCAAGGAGAAAATCGAACTGTCAAAATTTTATACTAGTTTAATATTACTATTTAAATGCGGATTCCAGAATTTTGTAAGGTCTGGGAAAATGTTAAATCAGGGCTAATTCATGCAGTTTATTCGTTGAAAATCCACTTTTTCGAATGTTCTTCGTGATTTATAGGTATGTATGTATAGGGTTTTAAAAATAAGGTGAAGGAAGAAAAAAATCAACTTCGAATCAAGTATCTATGCAGAAAAAAACTTTTATCGTTTTAACACTATTCGGAATATAGATAAGGTGAGGGATGTTCAAAAAGGCATGAATCATGCATTTTTATGTTGGAAATAAACTATTTCAAAGTGCCTTCGTCAATTTTGGATATGTATGTAGGGATAAACGGGGTATCAAAAACAAGATGGAACAATATTCATTTATGGAGAGAAAATCAACTTCCCCGAGATATCATAGTAGTATAACACGATTTCAATTGTAGATCATAGAAATTTGTAAGATCAGGAGAGGAGTTTGAACGGCTTAGATTATGCATTTTCATGTATTTAGAAAGAGAAAATCAACTTTTGTATATTATACTAGTGTAGCACTATTTGAATTGTGGATTATAGAATTTTCCAACGTGAAGAAAAAAAAAACTGTCATCAGATTTCGGGAAGTATTGGGAAGTATTTAAATAGGCCTGGATCATGCTCTTTATCTTATTTCCAGGTGTATTTGCGAATTATTGGTATGTGAGAATATATTATCTATGGATATCAAGGGTGTTAAAAACAAAGTGAAACAGGTTCAAATCGAGTATTTATCTCGTAAGGTCAGTGAAAGTGTTTTCTACAGGTCTAAATCAGGCATTTTAATGTTGGAAATCAACTATTTCAGAGAGTTTTTGTAAATGAATTGATAATCATAAATAGTATATGTAAGGGAATACAATTAAAAAACAAGGTTAAACGTTCAAATCAAGTATTCATCAAGATATCATAGTTTAACACTATTTGAAATGTGGATTCTGGAATTTTGTGAGATCTGGGATAAATCATAAATCATGAATCATGTACTTTCATGTTCGAATTCTATTTAACAGGGACTGTGAATTGAATATATGTATAAAAATATAACTAAAGAAATACAGGGTATTGGAAAGGTGAAACTAGTTGAAACCTGTTAACCTGTTAAAAATCAAATATAATATCGATAAAAGTTGATTTACTCTTTATAAAAGAGAAAATATTTGAATTGTGAATTAGGAAATGAACTATTTTAAAAATTATTTGTGAATCATAGGAATGTATCATTATAGATATAGAGAGGGTTGAAAAAAAAGTGAAACGATCAAATTGAGTATTCATGAAGTGAAAAATCAACTAGTATTACACTGTTTGAATTATGGTTTTGGAAATTTTGAAATGTCTGGGAATGTTGAAAATCAGAGTATATTCAAGGATATACAAAGTGAAACAGGTTAAAAGAAAATGGAACTGGTTAAAATCAAGGATGGATAGTGGGAAAATCAATTTTACCAAGATATTATACTTAACACATTTCGGTTGGCGTATCGGCATAATTTCCTGCATAGTATTCAAACAGGGCTGAAACATTCATTTTCATCTTGGATAAATATACAAAGTTATGAAAACAAGGTAAAACAGGTTGAATCAGGTATTTGTTGAGGTAAAATCAATTGCATACTAGTTTAAAACTATTGTGGATTTTAGGATTCTAGTTTTGGAAGGTGTTTAAACTGGCACTAATGCATTTCCAAATAGGTATATATATATATAGGTATGTATGCATTTCAAATCTGAAGATGCAGGGTGTTTCAAACAAGGTGAACCACGTTTAAAAAAGAGTATTTATGGAGAAAGAATCAAAATTTGGGGATGATATAGTAGTTTAACTATTTGAATTGCATTCTTGAATTTTGCAAGGTCTGGGTAGGTGTTTAAACAAGCATGAATCGTTCCTAATTCGTTGGAAAAGTTTGTATGAATATTCTAAGTAGTAGCTTGAAGGGATCTGAATAAAACGGGTTCAAATCAAGCATATATGGAGAGAAAATCAACTTTTATCAAGATATTATACTAGTTTAACATTAATGAAAATGTAGATTCAATAAGGTCTGGAAAGGTTTTTGACAGCCCTGAATCGTATTTTTATGGAAATCAACATTTATAGAAGGTGTTGTTACTTATAGTTAAGTATGAATATTTTATCCAAGGTTTAAAACAAATTGAAACTGGTTCAAATCAAGTATTCACAAGGATATTTTCTTCGATACATTACAGGTTTGACACTTCTGAATTGTAAATATAGAATCATGTCTGGAAACATGTTCGAACAGGCCTAAATATTGCATTTCCATGTTAAAAATCAACTATATTTATTATAGTCTTTGTGAAATATAGGTATGTATGAATATCATAATTTTTTTCATCCACAAAGGTGTTAGAAATAGTGAAACTAGTGAAAATCATTATATCGGAATGAAAAAATTTTCATAAAACTATTTGAATCGTGGATTTTAAGATTTTTTGATGACGGGAAAAGCACAAATGCATTTCCATGAAAAATCATTTCGAAGGTCTTTGTGAAAAATAGGTATGTATGAATAAATCTAGGGAAATACAGCGGGTTAAAAACTGTGAAACACATCGAATAGAGTATCCATGGAGAGAAAATCACTTTTTCGAGCAAAATATAGTAGTTTAACACTATTTGAATTGTAGATTTTAGAATTTTCCAAGTTCTGCGTAGGTGCTTAAAGAAGCATGAATCATGCATTTTCATGTTGGGAAGGGTTTTTCTGAAATATAGTTATATATGAACATTACATCTTGGGAAATACAGCGTATGAAAATCGTGAACCAGGTCAAAAGTATTTATAAAGAGAAAATTAACTTTCATCAAGATTACACTGATGTGGATTCTGGAATTCGAACAGGCCTAAATCATGTATTTTTTTAGGCCTGTTCGAATCCCATTTCATCATAAAATACTAGTTAAAGTTTCATGTCGAAAATCAACAATTACGGAGGGTGTTTGTTGTCAATACTTATGAATACTATCTATACGATATATAGGGTGTTCTAAACAAGATCAAACTAGTTCAAAGGGATTCAAATGGATAAAATCATTTTTTATCAAGATATTATAGTAGTTGAACTATCTGAATAGTGGACTAAAATTTTGTAATGTCTGAGAAGTTGTTTGAACAGGCACAATTCATGCACTTACATGTTAAAAATTAGGTATATCGAAAGGTCTCCGTGAAACAGTTATGTATGAATATTACATCTACAGAATTGGGCTGGCGGATTAAAATTTATGGAGAGGAAATAATTTTGGAGGAGATAATATCCCAGTTATATTATGTATACTAGAATTTTGTGAAGTCTTGTAAGTTGTTATAAATTATGCATTTGAATGGAAGGGTCTTCCTGAAACGAATACTATGTGTAGGCTATTAAAATCAAGGTGAAACAGGTTCAAATCAAACATTTGAAAAGAGACAATCAACTTTTATCGGCATATTATACTAGTTTAACATTAATTGGAATGTGAATTCTGGAATTTTTCAGGGTTCCTAAGGAGTTTGAACAGTCTTGAATCATGTATTTTTATGTCAGAAATCAACAGTTCCAATGGGTGTTTCTTCAATTTTGTTATTATGTTATCAGAACAAGATGAAACAAGTATTTATAAAGATAAAATCTTTCCATCAAGATATGATATTAGTTTAATACTATCTGAATTGTAGATTTTAGAGTGTACAAATAGGTTTAAATATTGCATTTCCATGTTAAATGTCAACTTAAACGAGCCCTTTCGAAATATATGCATGTATAAATATTATATCTAAGCTGAAACAGGTTCAAATAGTATTCATACTTGGGAGAAATCATTTGAATCGTGGACCCTAAAATAATAATGCAATGTGTTTAAACAAGCATATATCATGAATCTTCTGAAATATTGGATGTATGAATATTTTATCAGGGGATTTTATCTAGGATATCGAAATCAAGGTGGAACAGGTTCAAATCAAGCTTCTTTTTTTTCAAGAGAAAATCTGATTTCATGATTATACTAGTTTAATACTAATCGGAATGTGAATTCTGGATTTTTATGAGGTCCTGAAAGATGTTCGATAAATTATGTATTTTCATGATAAAAATTAACAATTTCAAACAGTGATGAATAGTATATCGAAGCATACAGGGTGTTCAAAACAAGATGAAACAAGTATTTATAAGATGAAATCATTTTTCACTGGGATGTTACACGTTGAAAATTATTCGAATTGTTGATTGTAGAAATTTCTTTGATATTTTTATATCTCCCAGTGTTTCAATTTTCAATTCCAATTTCTAGAATTTTGTGAGGTTCAAACAGGCTAAAATCAAGCATTTTTATGTTGGAAATAAGCTATTTCGGAGGGTCATTGTCCAGAATATATGAATAAATGTATGTATAAATTTTATACGTATGGATATACAGGGTGTTGAAAAGGTTAAAAAGATTCTGAATATTCATAAAGAGAAAATCCATTTCATCAACTATTTCGTTGTTTCTCCGTAGAATACAGGTATCTGAGTATCATATCTAGGGGATATACAGGGTTTTAAAAAAACAAGATTGAACAGGTTTTAAAATCAACTTCAGTCAAGATATACCAGTTCAGCACTATTTGAGATGTGGATTCCAGAATTTTGTAAGGTTTAAGATTGTGTTTAAACTCATTTATTTATTTTTGTGTTGGATCATAAGTTGATCTAGGTGTTAAAATAGAGGGTTTCGAAAATAAGGAGGTTAAAATCGTATTTATAAGAAAATCAATTTACATCGATATTTTACAAGGTTAACATTATTTTATTGTAAATTCTAGAATTTTTTCAGGGAAATTTGTCTGAGAAAGTTTTTGAACATCATGCATTTTCATGATGGGAATTAACTATTCTAGGCAGTCATCGTGAATTTAGGTATGTATTATTATCATATCCAGGATGTTAAAAACAAGGTGCAAACAGGTTCTAATTACGTATTTGTGGAGAAGAAATCAACTTTTATCTAAATATCAATTCTGGTTTAACTATTTGAATCTTAAATTCTAGAATTCTGTAAATGTATTTAAACAGGCTTCAAATATTTCAAGTATCTTTGTTTGTATGTATAGTATATCTTGGGTTGTCAAAAAAAAAAAAGAAAAAACTCAGAAGTATTTATAGAGATAAATGATATTTTATTAACCTTTGGTTTAACACTATTTGAAATATAAATTCTTGAATGTTGTAAGGTCTTGGGAGATGTCTAAACAGGCCTGAAACATACATTTTCATATTGGAAATCAACTATATGTATGAATATTATATCTACGGATATACAGGGTGTTGAAAACAAGGTAAAAATGGTTAAGATCAAGTATTCATAGAGAAAATCAACTTTTATCAAGATATCATACTAGTATAATTCTATTTAAATCGTGGTTTCTAGAATTTTATAAAGTCTTGAACGGTTTTCAAACAGGCTTGAAACAAGCATTTTCATGTTTGCAATCAACTATTCCGAAAGTTCTTTGCGAAATATAGGTATGCATAGAATATCCAGGTTTCGGAAAATATGGTGAAAGTATTTATATGGAGACATCACTAGTTCAACTATTTTAAATATGGAATCTAAAATTCTGTAGGGTCTGAGAATGTGTTCAACAGCCCTAAATGCAATTTTATGTTAAAAATCGAATATTTCGGAAGACTCATATTCGATATATAGGTATATATGAATGTTATATACAATGTGATAAATTTAAGATGAAACAGGTTCAAATGAAGTATTCATGTTGAGAAAAACAACTATCGAGATATTTTCTAGTTTAACACTATTCAATATGTAGATTTTACAATTTTGTAAGGTCCAGGACCAGGAAAACTAGGTGAAACAGGTTCAATCAAGTTTTACATAAATCAATTTTTATCGAGATAATAGAAGGTCTAAGCAGGTGTTTGAACAGTAGAAAATCATACCATTTCATGTTGGAAATTCTCTATTTCAAAGTCTTAGTGGAATTTTCGAGTATAATTAAGGATATACAAAGTTTTCTACACAAGGTTAAACTGGTTAAAATCAATTAAAATCAAATAAAAGTCGATTTTATCGAAATTTCATATCAGTTTTGATTCTAGAATTTTGTAAGGTCTAGGACGATGTTTAAACAGGAGTAAATCATGCATTCCCATGTTGGAAAAAAAATTTGAAGGGTCATATGAATTATCTAACTCAGAAAATTGTTAAAAGAAAAGGAGAAACACTTTAAAATCAAGTATTTATGCGGAGAAATCCAATTTTTATCAGTGTTGAATTCATAATTTTTGGAAGGTCAGAAAAGTTCGAATCTCTCATCTTTATTTAATCAGAAACTTTTGCAAATTATGAGCAAGATAATATATGTATGGAAATATGGGGTTGTAAAATAGGTGAATCGGATTCAAATCAAAATTTTACGTTGAGAAGATCTTTTTTTATCGTACTATCATCACTATCTGAATTGTGGATTCTAGAATTTTGTAAGTTCTGGGAAGATGTTTAAACAGGCTTTCTCATGGATAAAATCAACTATTTCAAAGGTTCCTTGTGAAATAGATATTTTCAAGTATTATATGTAGGGAAAAACTGGGTGAAACAGGTTAAAATCAAGTATTTATTTCCAACGATAATTTACTAGTTCAAGAGTTGATTGTACAGGGATGTGTTCAAACAGGCTTAAATCAAGCATTCTTATCAACTATTTCGAAGTGTCATTGTGAAATTTATGTATGTATGAATATCATACGTGGTTTTAAAACAAGATTGAACAGGTTGGAATCAAGTATTTTTATTGATAAATCATCTTTTATCCACATCTCAAATAGTAGTATACTACTATTTGAGATGTTGAACCTAGAATTCTTGAGTGAATCATGCATTTTTATGTTGGAAATCCACAATTTCAGAGGGTCTTCGTGAATTATAGGTTGTATGATTGTAGAATAAAGATTATAAGGAGAAAATCAATTTTCATCGAAATATCATACCATAATTATTTTCAATGCTGAAGCTGTAAATTTTTGAAGCCTAGTAATTCGTTTTCACAAGCATGGATCCCTCATTTTCGTTGGAAATCAACTATTCCAAGGTAACTCCGTGAATCATTTGTGAGTATGATGTACATATATATAGGGAAATAAAGGGTTTGCATCAAGCTGAAACAGTTTCAAGTCAAGGTTTGACATTGAGAAAAATTTTATCAAGATATTAGAATCGTGGATCCTCGAAATTTCAACCCGTGAATTATAGGCATCTACGAATTCTAAGTATTACCAAGGATTATGGAGAATGTTAAAAAACAAGGATAAATAGATGAAAATGAGTTATTTATGAAGGCTAAATCAACTTTTATCCTGATATAGGTCAACACTATTTTATTGTAAATTCTAGAATTTTGGGAACGTTTTTAAAGGCCCACATCATGCATTTCTATGTTAAGAATCAACCATTTTGGTGAGTGTTCGTGGAATATAGGTATGTATTGATATCATATCCAGGGAGAACAAGGTGAAACAGGTTCAAATCAAGTATTTGTGGAGAGAAAATCAACTTTTATCGAGATATTAACGCTATTTGAATTTTAGATTACAGAATTTGGGAAGCAGGCTTGATACATGCATTTATACGTTTATAGGGTCTGTGAATTTCAGGCGTGTACTCAAAGAGAGGTGTTAAAAATGAGGTGAAACAGGTCAAATCAAGTATTCATTATGATGAAATCAACTTTTATCAAGATATTATTTCAAATTATAAAATTTTGTAAAGTCTGTGATGGTGTTCAAAAAGTCATGCATTTTCACGTGGGAAATAGAGTATTCCTGTTAATTTATGAAATTATATCTTGGGATATACAAGTTGTTAGAGAAAAGGTGAAATCAAGTATTTATGAAGATAAAATTATCATTTATCAATGTTTAGTTTGATATGTTTAGTTTGTATTCGAATTGTAAATTCTAAAATTTTGTGAGGTCTTCAAGTAAGTGTTTAAACAGGTGTTTAAACAGGCCTGGTAAAACAGTTTCAAAATAAATATTTATAAAGAAAAAATCAGCTTTGTTCAAGGTGTCATACTAGTTTAAAACCAGAATTTTTAAGGTCTTCAAAAGTGTCTAAATAGGCCTAAATCATGTATTTTCAAGTTTGGAATTAACCATTCGGAATGTCTGGAAGAGGGGGTTAAAAACAATATAAATCAAGTATCCATGAAGAGAAAATCAACTTTTATCAGGGTATTATATGTTTAACAATAATTGAATTTTTAGAATTTTTTAGTTTTAGAATCCGGCAGTTTCAAAAAGTATCCAAACATCTTTATCATTGGAATCAACTATTTTGAAAGGTGTTTGTAAGTTATAATTTTGCATGAATACCAAATTTAGGAATATACAGCACATCAAAACAAGGTGAAATAGATTCAATCCAAGTAATCGTAATGAGTGAATCAACTCTTGTCAAGGTATTATACTAGTTCAAGTTTCTTTGAGCATTCTGGAATTCTGCGAGTTTTCGAAATTGTTTAAAAAATCCTCAATTGTGCATTCTTATTTTGGCAATCAGCTATTTCACTGTATCATGTTATAGTTGTATATGATTATTATTTTTCAAATCTAGTATTTACAACTTTTATCCAGGTATAATATCAATTCAATTCTAGTTGGATTTTTACAATTTTTCAATGTATCCAAAAGTGTCCAAACAGGCCTAAATTGTTTTTTTTTATGCTGAAACTTTTTCAAATGATGTTTGTGAATTATTGCTGTGAATGAATATTATATTTAAGAACATAAAAACGAGCTCATACAAGTTTGAATCAAAATTATATAAATGGAAAAAAACTTTTATACTAGACAGAGTATTCTAGAAGTGTCCAAACAAGCCTAAATCATGCATGTAAGGTAAGTATGAACATTATGTTTAGGAATATGCAGCATGTTAAAAACAAAGTAAAACCGGTTTCAAATTAAGTATATCTGAAGAGAAAATCTTTTATCCATGATTTGTGGATTTTAGAATTTTACTAAATGATAAAACATTGCATATTAGAATTCACTGGGTCACAATTTGCCTGCTGTGCACATTTTTAGGTTTCAAGTGTTTTCCCAAAACAAGTTTGGCGCTTTCTGTTGGGTCTGCATCAGCTTTCTCAGAGAACATGTGCAAACACACGTTTTCAAAAAGATATTTTCTTTTGGTCTGTAATTTACAGTTCAAGAGTCATATGGAGCAAACGGTGAGAGACACAGGAAATGGTAGAGTCATGAACAAAGTTTCTTTTCTCTCAGTCTTGCTTGCTGTCACCCTTTGAATACCATTTGAATGGTTAAACCGGTGAAACTGGAAAAACATAATTTACCTACAATACACGAGATAGAATTTCATCTGGAATAGACTGTCTCTTTCAAGGTGTGGTTTGATGCCCGTATGATAAAGGCTGATTTTAGCGCTAAAGCAATAAGTATAACAATATACGTTTAAAATACAACCTGTGGAGGAAATTTCCTTTTTTTCTTCCAGTTTCCTGTACTTTCAATTCATTAGACATTCAAATTTTCCAGAAAATTATCAGTTTTGAACAAAAGACATCTTTGAAAATTTCATGAGCTTTCAAAAATTACAATGAAGCTGACCATGGATGAGAATTTATTCTTAAGTACAAATTGTTTGGCAGTCTAAACTGACAATGAAAGATTATTCCTCATAACAAAAACAGAAACTCTAATTTGACCCTGACCCCAACATATACATAACAATGAAGCATGGGCCCACAATTTACAACCTGCATCGATATACACAACTACTCATCCCAGAAATTATCAAATGAATTCTCAGTTTCCAGAAAAAAAAATAATTATTTATGTTTAGAGATTTTTTCCCACCCGGTAGGCAGCTAGTATCATAGGACAAATAAATTTTAGCAGGGAAGGCGAAAGTCCAAATAACTACCCACATTTTGTTCATTTTTACTCTCCATGTCTGCACTGTTTTCTTTCTAAATCAGATTATACCTTCATTTCTGAATAATATAATTATTGGCTACCTTATTGTACGCAGGTTTGTTTTTTTTACACCAGCCCTTTTATTGTTTATATTTAAAACTGTCAGGGCCGTGTAACAACGGAAGGTCATCTCAAATAGAGTTCAAAATAATATAACGCTGTAGTGACCCCTATTCTTTTAGTTAGGAATTTAATACGAAACTCTTCTTTTAGCTAGATATCAAAAACGTCACTTCCTCCGACGATCCCTATAAAACCCTAGGACACATATGGCCTAGCTCCAGCACCCCTAGCTGGGTACGCTTCTAGCCCCAGCCTTTGCGGTCGTCTATTCTCTCTCTTTCCTTCTCACTGACACCAGGACCCCTAGCTGGTCATGCCTCTTGCAGGCAGCCACTCTTTTCTTCTCCCTAAGATCGTTATCATTTCGCCGACCTACAGGCCGATCCGATCTTACCCATTCTTCCTCCGTCACCTATCTCTGTACTAACTTTGCCCATTACATTCCACGATCACACATAGGCACAGCTTTGCTTCTACGCCACCGTGTCTCCATACGCTTATCACTTTGTGAACGAAATGGCAAAGTCCTTTCACTATCCGGTAGTCACGATGATCTTTCCAAAAGTTCTTAACTTCGGGGACCAAGCATGGATAAAACTCCATGTTCTGTTTTTCATGGTCTGTCCATCAGCGTTAGAGAATAGCTCCCAACTTAACTCACTTATTCGGTAGTATGGCTCGCACACTTGAACCCAGTTTCCACGTATTATCTTGAGTCGATCCAACCATGTAGAATCCAAGCAGTTCAGACAAACTACGCTCCGATACCGACGCTAGTACTATCAAGACAAGAAAGTGCCCAACTTTCGTCATCTATTTGTCTGCTCTTCTAACATCACTTCTTACGATCGACCGTATTTATGTTATCTCAATTATTATGTACCTCAATTTCATTCTTCAATTAAACGTACGTCTTTCCCCTGGCAAAAAAAATATTTGTTTCATTAATGCGCATCCAACTTCATACATGGTATGCATCCCATTTTCTTTCAACATCACACGTTTCAATATTCTCCAGTGCCGGCGCCAACATCAAACCACTAGATAATGATGATGATGATGATGATGATGATGATGATGACGACGACGACGACGACGACGACAACGACGACGACGACGACGACGACGACGATGATGATGATGATGATGATGATGATGATGGTATTACGATACTTTCAACTTCAAACATTAATTCAGAGCAGAATATTGTTGAATTTCGCTAGACGATTACGTTTTTGCTAGTTACGTCTCCCTCAGGCGAATGATTCGATTCATTTTAGATCCATATTTCGACCTTTCAAATGTGTTAAATGCAAAAAGATCCGTTCAATTTATAAAAGTTCCATGAAGCGAATGTCCAATGAGCACAAGGACCACTGCAAAATCGAATATAGTAGAAACCTCCAAAGACGACCAATGCAACACCCAATGCAACAAAGCAGTTCCAAGAATAGCTACACCTCTGTCATCAGTTTTAGTTTTTTAACTGACTAATTTTTTAAAAGGCTCGACGTCTATTTTCGCTTGTTTTTTTTTTTAATATCTTGTATAAAAAAGTTCAGAGCAATAGGGTCCAAGGCGGGAAATACGTCCAATTTACACATACACACTCACAGAAGATATGTACATGTTACAATTTCATTGTATTTGTTCACCCACATGCGACGTATGGATACATGTATGCACAATACACACGACACATACGCATAAATACAGGTCCGCACAAATACACATACCAAACGCATGATACATACATTTGAAACATACGCAAAAACATAGACATATACACATACTCATAATACATACCAATTACACACACTCACATTTATATATTCACATGCCACACATTCATTCATGCCATATATGCATATACATCACATGCAGATGTGGTATGTACCACACAAATGCCATAATTTGATAAATAAAAAAAAAGGAGAAAAGAATTGCTTTGTACTGCCCACTATTAGTTAAGTATTAAGTACAGAACTCTTTTTTTAGCTAGATATCTAAAACGTCACTTCCTCCGATCATAGTCCAGTCCACACCTAGCTGGGTTCGCAGCTGGCCAGTCTCTCTCTAGTTAGTATAGTTGGTATAGTTTTATACACACTTTCCTCAAACATACGCATCATCACATATTCATATCAAGAACACATGAAGCACTGTCATCGTAGTTAGATCGGACTTCTTAAGATAACTTCATAGTGGCTACAACTAGGATGACTATACTGACAGACATTCTTTAGACTCTATCTCACATTTACTTAGTAACATCCCTTACCTTTCATTCTTCTTATCTCTACATCCTATCCTGGTAGATCCCTCCACATATCCGTGTCGGTAAAAACTCTGATCCTCATTTCTTTCAATTCTCTCATGAATTAAACGTCGCACTGTTGTTAACCTCTTTGTTTGTTTTTATTTCCGCTTTTTGTTAACAACCCTATCTATGCTAACCTTTTTTTTTTTGTGAACATGTTACCTACCAGGATTTATCTCCTTAGATCAATTCCGGTAATTTAGATATAAGGGGCTAATATAATCAGCAGCCCTAAACAAGTAGGCAAGTTATTATGGAAGAGAAAAAAAGAATATAAATAAAAACAATAAACAAACAAAAAAATGACAAAAACCAATATCACAATTGGTGTATGCAAATTTATATTATGGAAAATTTTTTAATCTTTAAACTGTGAAAGAGAATCCTCCCAAGTGATACATATAAGGAACCAAAGTTTATATTTCTCGATAGCAGAATATACATAATGTTGATTATTCCATTTTTTTTAGTTGACATCGGTACGTTCCTTTGTTCTGTGTAATGCAATCTTTGGTTAATATGTCAGAAAAATCCTGCCTTTCTTATTACGATAAATTCTTAAAAAAACAACTAGTTTTACTGCTTTATAATTGCTTCTTGTCCTATAGACAACAAAATGGTAAAACGATTGGGAATTGGTCAGTTTTCTAGATTTAGAGATTGCAGGAAGATAAAATTCATTATTTGTAAGACAATCGGTTAGATATACAAGAATTAGGAGTTCAGTAACCCCAAAAATCAAGAAGTAATTCCATCATCACCAAGGATTTTTAGCATTTTTGACGGTGTTGCCACTGTTACCATCTTATTCGCTTCCATCATGAAATGGAGTTTTTCTTTTCTTTCCTTAAAAAAACAGAAGAAAATATTTGAAAAAATCACTATATTTACACAAATAGACACAAAAAGAATCCTTTTAAAAACGAAGCTACATGCAAACCTATACACCTATGCATACACACAAAAAATGATAATTCAAGGCTTTTTTTTGCATCACCTACCATTCATAAATCAATTCAGTGGACGGAATTTCGACTAGCATTCATTCAGTTGCTGCTTATTCTATGCAAAAAGACGGATCGGGAAAAAAACCTCCATCGAAACTAACACATCTTTTACGACTGCATTGCAGATTAACCCCCAACAGCCACGAAGGGGCAAAACATATTTCAGTGACAGTTAAAGCTCTTTCGGTACATGTAGAGAAGGTGGTGACGTTCGTACATCCTCATCAGTTTTACATCAGTATTACATATGGTATTAAAAACGATGCACATTTAAAAAAGAATTGCAATTAATAAAGTTTGTACTAGACACTATCCACTGTAATCATGATAAGCATATTGATAAACACATAAATATAAATATCAACAACTGATTAGTAATTTCTTAATAATAAATGAAGGTGTACTATTGAACTGATGTTTGATTGTGAAATTCTTGTCCCCTTGTCAAGAATAATATTTAGCTGATGGCTCAAACAAACGTTTTCTGTACCTTGAAATATTTCCCTTGCTAACTGTTCAAGTTTTACTTAAATGAATATGATTTACTTTTGGTATGAGCAGACCATTCGCTACCTCATGAAATACACGTTTACGGTCGAACCCAACACTTCAAGGCAGTTTTATCAAATGTTACAGATCTGCCAGAAAACATTTTGTAACGGGATATGTAGCTGATTGCGTAGAATTTCACCAGGTCACTTATAAACATCAGTTTAATTGCACACCTATTTTTTTTTTGTGAAATTATGGAATTGCCAAAAAATGATTCCAACGTGTGCCTAATATTTGAGACAATGCTGGATCTAATGATAAAATTCAAGATAATATCACTATAAACAAACTTATGAAGTGGTGGTGATTCGGGTGTTTTGGTAGTTTACATCCGAGCTTGTTTCTGTAAGCTTTTTCTATTTTCTTCAGATCTTAATTTACTTCAGAATTAATAGAAAATGTTTGGGCTTATATATTATAAACTTTATTTTTTAAGTAGCACTCTTTTAAAAATTCTGAGCATACGTTGACTCTTCTTTTTTTCAAGTGCTTTTTCCAATTAACGTGAATGGTCATCTTGTATAAATTTATATATTATCACTTTCACTCTTAATTCAATTCTCGAACAATTATTTCAACTTATTCCTGGAATATTAGTATACGTTCAGATTAATTCAATTCAGTTTATGTTCCCAACTATTTTTGTTTGTTGCCAAATTGGAGGGAATCCATTTTTTCTGCAGGCTGTGATATTAGCATATTTTTTATGGCTTAGGCGTATAACAGTCGTCAAAATCACATGGGGAAGTAACTAAGCTTCATTTGCTCAGCTTGCTTGGATGACAAAAAAAAAAGCACGTAATGAATAAATTAAATATTAAACTCAAAATACCCAATTGTATATTATAGCTACATTCTTTTGAAAATTGTGAACAATAAATATTTCGAGGGTTTTTTTTTGTTAAATGAATAAAAATCAATGTAAAAAATGTGAAAGTATGAATTAGATAAATGATGTGTTCTCTCCATGTGATGATCCTTTCTTGTTCACGATGGGTCTTAGTTTTAGAGAGAGTTTTGTTCCAAGTTCCAGCTCCATATTCAGAGGCTGCATAGGACCCTCTCTTTTAAACTAATGGGATCTTTTTGTTATTGAACAGAACTTGTTCTTTTCAAAGCTTGTCAACAGTTTGATTCTTTGTTTGATTTTTTCTTTTCTTGGGGATTTTCTTTCCCGTGCAGAATTTAGTGATTTACGTTCTCTATTGATAGTTGTGTCTGTTAAGCATGATATTGGTTTACTGAAATATATGGGAACACCAGCTTTCTTCATTTAGTTCGTCTTACACAATCTGGAGTTCATGAAGGTTCCCGACAAAGAGGACGATGTCGTCTCAAGCTTCATAGATATTCGCGCCCGGTCTAAATTTCGGAATGAAATATCATGTTTTTTAACGTCCACCCTCGGATTCTCCGGGATTTGCCATACTATCATACTTCATAGAGCCTATACTTTCTGAATTTGTCTCTCTCTTGTATTTTGCTGGCCTCAGGATCCATTTGTTGTGATGTCCTACGGTTGTCCTCAACTCTTGCAACATATCTAGCCCATTGAAAATCGAGCTTCCTAATGGATTCTGTACTTAGACTCCTGTTTTCTCCCTGATATATCGTGCTGTGATTCTTTCATGTGCACGTTGCATGCTTCTCAGTTTCTTGATTAGTTTTCATACTTCAGCCCCATAGTTGACTATCGGAAAGACGTATCGGTCGTATACGGTGACTAATGTATATCCTTCTTTGTAGGGATAATGGGATTTTCTTGTTTTTGAAAGTTGCAATCCTAAAGTGATTCTTTGCTTGGTATCTTGCTCTTTTTCAGATTTCATGGAAGTTCGTTGTCCTAGGCTGGTGTAATGGCCTTCTGCAGTTCTGCATTTCTAATTTTGATCTTTCTGATGTGGTTGTTGCAATTGACCCCTGCTTTGTCCATGTGAAGGCCAACTTCCTTGCCTTCTCCATTCAGTTCCTCTAGCATTTGTTCGAGATCGTGGAGGTTTTCTGCAAAAAAAGGTGATGTCTGCTAATCTGGAATTACCACCGAGTTGACCTTAAAGTCGATAAATGCTACATTTTGTACTCTGCTGCTTTCTCCTTCAGGTGATTTATCGAATTAATATGGTCAATGGTAGTTTTTCTATAGCTAGCTTGCTCCCGTGGTTGTTTTTTTTTGCTAGCATTTTTGTGATCCAGTTGGTGATGATTTTTGTGAAAAATTTGTAGACGCAGTTGAGTGGATTCATTGGTCAGTCGATGTTGAGTTCTTTCAGGTATCCTTTTTGAATTATGATCATGATCTTAGTCTTTTTACTTTGTGTTTGGAATAAATTGGATCGAATAGTTAGTTTCCTAGCTTTTTTGAGTAGGTTGACGGTGATTTTATTTGATCCAAAAGCCTTTTCTTTCTTCCTTTCTTTGATGGCCTGTTTCATCTCGCATGGTGTAACTTCTAGAAAAAACGTGCATCTTATTCATTGTTTCGTACCCCCCTTTTTTTTTTGGAGGAGTAGACCTTTTTATAGAATTCTAGGGCACGTTTGACAATCCTGTTTGTTGTTAGGAGTAATTGGTTTCCGGCTTTGTTTATAGCTTTGAAGCCCCGACCTTTTTCGAGAATTGTTTCAATGATTGTTATCATGTATCTTTTTCCGTCTATTCGTTTCTTTTTGGATTGCTTTATTCAGTTCGGTTGCTTCAATTCCCTCTCTTGTTGTCGTCGGTGGTTTGAGATTTCTGCGTTTTTCCTTGAGATTCCTGGTTTCATCTTACTAATGGTTCGTGTTCTCTTTGGTTTAGATATAGTGTGTGGCACTTTAAAACAACTGAAGTGTTTGGGGAAAAAGACTTCCCTGCTTGGAGGCTATGTAGATCAGCTGATCGTTATTGAAGTTTGCCATCGTTAAATGTTTTGTCAAATAGAGCCAATAGATTACATTAGAATTAAACCTAATCGCAAAGAGAAAACCCCTTGCAACGTCAATATCTTCAGAATGTAACTAATACAAAAATTATATACAGGAATTACAAACCGTTTTTTAAATTAAAAATAACAAAATTGATTTCGCACCGTGTTAAGTTGTCTCCTAAGTAACTTAATTGTCTCATTTTGGACCGACCCTCTTTGAGCACAGTGATAGATAAATAATCTGAAATAGATGAAGATGAAAATAGATAGTAGTGAAACTAAATTTAAGTGTGGACATCGAATGGAAAGTTTTGATTAAAATGCAAAAAAAAAAAAAAACTTTTTATGCTTTGATGAAGAAAAATATTCATAACAATAATAAGATTACTATTACTCAGATATAGTGGCACAATGAATATTGCAATAAAGAAATACTACAGAGAATATTCAAACATGAACTTGACAAACAAATTTGACTGAAAACAGTCAATAAAGGAAAACTTTTGAAACTTCTTTTGATTGATGCACCTACAGTGTAGGCATACATATGAATGAGAGAGTGAGTGAGTGAGTGAGAGAGAGAGAGAGAGAGTGAGTTCGAACATGGAACTACATATACAACTACAATTTTGCCCAGCAAATAGATACTTACATCAGAATAGCTATCATTGTCAACACAAAGGCAGTAGAACAGAGGAAGTGAATGATCATTGATGCAGTTAATGGCCAAAATTCCACAGTGATGGTCAGAATATCGTACATATTGTTGTAAACACGGAATGGGCCACAGCTTCTGGACGGTGGGGCACTGATAAAAATTCATTTAATTCACTTTATTTTCAAAATATTCAAAGCCTTCAAAAAGGCTGATATAGGCGGGAAACAAACTCAAACTTTTTAAAAATATCAAAAAACAATGAAAAAATTATAAAACTCAGATATTAGATTAAAAATCGTTGAAGAGATACTTACTAACAGATTACATATCCAAACGGCAAGCAACAGGAAAAGAATGAGATCATGAGGACAGCAGCGAACAAAGACTGCGACTTGGAAGCTTTGTAGGGCTTTTCGAAGGCGCCGCACCATTTAAGGGCTGAAAGCTAAAAACACCTATTTTATATTTATCAAGGGTGATGCTATGGGTAGTCATTTAGGGTTTGATATCAGATAAAATTAATTCTAGAGACGCTGATACATACGGTAAAATAAACGAAGTATCAAATCACTCATTGAGAACAACGAAATCCCATGTTTCAAAAAGAATGCGTCTTTCTAGAGTCCGATGAGTAACCTATGAAATTGAAACTTGGAATCTTACAAAAAGTGGCCACCAAATCATATTCACAGGTGAGAAAAATTAAATGGTAATAGTATGGTCAACTGCTGGACATCACAACCCACGGAGCAGATCCCCAAAGATCATATGCAAAACTGTCCGGCAAAAAAAAAAAAAATGACGAGACAAATTTAGAAAATATTGACTCCACGACAACCATGATAGAAAAGTCTGATGAATCTTGGAGGAAGTCTATGTCCAAAGATAAAAGCTAAAAGGCTGCTGATGTTTGGATCTTAAATATTCTTTGCTACATTTCCAAATCATTGGCGCTGTTTCATCTACAGCATTCGTGCATGTTTGAAAATTACACAATATATAGTTTAATAGATCATCGGTTAAGGGAAGAGACGCTCAGTAGACCCAAATGTGTGAGATCATTATCAAACGTATGTATATTTTTTGTCCTTTCTATGCAAATCCCTTAGAAAAGAATGTTGCTTATCGGTAAATAAAATCCATGGTCTCGATATTATATGGCCCACCCAAGCAAAATTCATTGTATATTCGACATTTAAGAAGTTACAAAAAGCTTCTAATAACTAGAACCAAGCAGAAGTAAAAAAAAACATATTAAATAAGTAATTGAATCTGCTTGTACGCTGAAAGATAAAGGGCATGATGGAAATAGTTTGCTTTTTTATTACGCATTTGAAAAGGTGGTTTATTTTTGTTCGCCATTGCATTTTTGGTTCATACAAAAGTTTTGATGCCTCCTGACAACAAGAATTTGATAGCAGATTTGCTATGTAGTTCGATGTATGCAAGGTTATTTATTCCTTCTACCCTTTAGATGATTGTGACTAGAGCTGTCAGTAGATCGACATTTCAGAAGTAGACATCTTTTAAGAGAAGTTGACTACAATTGTTTTCTTTTTCAAAAAGTAAAAAAAAACAACTTTCTAAATCAAACAAATATCAATTATACGGAGGTTAGATAACTCATAAAATTACTCAAATCGGATTAAAGTATCTTGTAGTTGGTACATTTAATGTAGGTGTGTAATAACTGTGCTTGCTTTGTGGATAAATATTTGATTTTTTTGGTGAATTATTATTATTATTATTATTATTATTATTATTATTATTATTATTATTATCATCATCATCATCATCATCATCATCATCATCATCATCATCAGTATTGATTTTTGTCTTGTATTTCTTTCATCTTAACTTGCAACTTCCAGATCAATATTCGACGAGCGTTAGTAAGCAATGGCCATTAGATATCACCACATGTATCTAAGGGTTATAAATATCTATGAAATTAACAATTTCTTCTTCTTTTCTGATGTAGCATTGATTAGCCCCAGGTGTATATTTCTAGATGCTTACCTTTTTAAGATAAAACGTGAGGAGCAATTTCAATAAAACCATGGAGGGTAAGAGAGGAGCAAAAAAGAATCCCAACCTATAAAATAAAGACATTCCAAATCAATTTTTGAAAAATATTGATTGCTGATATCGTTAATCCTACTTTTGACAATGAGGGTGGAGTTACAGTAATTGTGTGAGTGATTGTTTATGAAAACTAATAATGGAATTTGACAAAAAACAGAAAAAATAGAATAAAATAAAAAACAAAAAACAAAATAGACAATGACATTCGCGTATATTCCCCTACCAAAGTTGCACGCACCACTGTTCTATGTTCTCCAAAAGACCCTTAGGATCCGAAATCCCTTTCCGCCTGGCATCACTTGAATGTACACGGACTATTGACTTTCCCTTCCTGCTGCCGGCATTATTCTGGTCTTTTTTGCTGTATTACCTGATCCCAGTTGTCCAATAATGGGCAGTCGCAATGATTCAGACCAGAAATTCATGAAAGTGTAATCTTTGCCTTTCCAAAAACTTTGCTTGCTCTGTCGTCGATCATTGTCTGTTTTATATTATTTTTTATAATCACGAGTAAAGTATAATTTGAGTGAATTTAAAAAAAAAATTCACTCAAATTCTACTTTACTTGTCGTATTTATCAAAAATCGAACATTAGCCAAAAAAATTCCCAGCAGATAGATATTGAAAAAGTTTTAAACGAATCTGTGAGAGTTTTTTTTTACTTTGAGTAATTTTTGATGAAACAGTAGGTGCAACATATGTTTGATTAAAAGTATGCATTGACAATCAGATATTTATCATTAAAATTCTTGACAGAACAGTCACATGATGAAAAATTTGCACATGATGAAAAATAAACCTCACCTACAAAAATTCCATTTGGTAACTTCTCAACAGTGTATGCATGTTGCCGATAATAATATAAAAATAGGTCTTCGAAAAATTGCAATTTTCTGCTTTGCAATAAATGAAAATTTGATTTTGGTTTCATTAGGCTGAAATTTAAGCCTTTTTCTTTCAAGCAAAATCAAAAAAAATCTCAAGAACTAATCTTTTCAAATTTTAATTACTTTACGATTTCGATGTCAACTGGATGATTCCTCTGATCATTTGCAAAAAATCAATTTTAGATCATATGTGTTTTATCATATTGTTAGTGTTTTTCCAATGTTATTGAGGTGAAATAAAATTATTTCCAACAAAATTCACTGTTTTTTTTCTTTATTTACACTTTTTACCCTCTAAATGGTCCGAAAAGGGTATGCGAAACTGGTTGTCCAAGAATGGACAGCACGGCGACAGTGTCGTCGATACAGCGTTCGACGAAACGACCGGACACGCCTTCTGCAAGTAAGACCTTCACTTTGATTTGGAATCAGGTGTTGAAAATGGTGCTTGTGCGTCGACAAATCTATGCCATGTTTAGATGATATTACAGATCAAGTTTCTCTGGAAATATCGACGAATCTAATGTGGGAAAAGGTTATGATACACCGAATAAAAGGTAAGGTTCTAACAACATATGAACAACTTACAAACAATTAATCAATGTTGAAATAAAACAAAAAGAAAACAACAACAAACAAACAAAAGAGGAAATAAACAAACAGCGTATGATTTAAATTATTGCCTCACCAAGAAAGTGACTGTGTATACACAAGATCCAGGACATTTTGTGAAACATTAAACTTAGGTTTGATGAGATTTATCTTGACGCAATAAGAAAGTAATCTGGAAGGGAAAACATGTCTACATTATTCAATTGCATAAATACTTACAAATGTTTGCAGTTCAACTTGCTTAAAATATAATAGTAACTTATTGATGATTGATAAATTGATGATTAGTTTTGTGTGAATAATCCTTCAAACAAAAGTTAAAACGCAAAGCATAGAATTTATATCATTCATCCACGAAGGACGGAAAAATATACAATAAAGGGGAGATACACCAAAGTCTAGTTTCAATGAAGAGTATTACAGTTTCAATATGGTGTCTGAAATCAAAAAGGCTTGTACAGTATGGGTAAGGAATGTAAACAGGTGTACACAGGAAAAAAAAGTTCCCTTCAAACGTCTTAAATACGGAAAAAGGGTAGATTAAATGGAACAGTCAATGCAGTTCAACGTATTCATCAATGTATGTATGTATGTATGTATGTATGTATGTATGTATGCGAGCGAAAGAATATACCCTCATCTCATCAGAAGAAAGCCTGGGCCGAAAAGAGAGTTTTCTTGGCGGTAACGGTTCAGATACCATGCGTGCATGGCGTCACTAGAGTGTGCGAAACTGCACTATTGATAAGAATTATTTTCCGGTAAATACTTTATTTTTTTGTATTGTGGGCACTACTACTTAGATAAAGAGAGTTCTGACGTTGAGAGTACAGATGTAGTCTCGTTTTCTTGGTGTTGTTGGCTACGTGGCATTCACCGACAACTTACTGAAATTAATATTTTAGATTGGAGAAATTTTTCACATGAAGAGATACAAATATATCACACCCGGAGAAGGTTATAAACTTTTCGGGACTTGAGAAACTGGTCATAAATAATACTTTTATACACCGTTGGAGTTTTTTTATCAATGAAAATGAAGTTCAAAAACGGTGATTTACTTGCGCAGTGGTTCTACGATGAGGCAAATGATGACTGTGAGCAAGGAATCCATGATAACCAACTTGTAAAATTGTTGTCCAATATAAGTCTCCCAGCACTGCGAAAGAGAAATGTTCTACATTTGAACACTGAAATATGTAACCCAAGATGAATAGAAATGAAACGCTCTTTACTGAATACTGGATTTTGAAAAGGAAGAAATAATAAATGAACAATAAAAACAAAAAGCACTTAATTTTTTCCCAACATCTATACCGTTGTTACCAAACTTAGAATCCAATACTATTCAGTTTTCCCCAATTGCTTTATCAACAATTTTTATTTTTTCTGAGTCTATCTCATAAAGAGATCAGACCTGGGAAAATACTCAAATTCAGTGCAGGGTGCCGGCAGAACAGGAAGTGTCATTCTTGTAAAACATGACTGGTATACATTTCAAAAGCCAGGATTTTAATTGTTGATTTTCTAGATAATTAGATTTCATCTCTTGGGAAATCACGTTCATACTTGTATATATTCAATATTTATATACGTGTAGATGTAAATATATTTAGAGGAAATAATAGGTATGATGTGGGTTGACTTATGTAATTATTAAGTGCGATTTGCAACACATGGTCAAAAAATCAGGCAAAGAAGAAAAACTAAGTAAAGTTGTACAAACCTCCAAATAAACGACTAATTTGACCAATAACGAGAGAGAGAGAGAGAGAGAGAGAGAGAGAGAGAGAGAGAGAGAGAGAGAGAGAGAGAGAGAGAGAGAGAGAGAGAGCTTTTTTGCTCAGTAAAAAACTTTTCTGATGATTGATAAAATAATTAAACTTTTGGTGTGTATTATCAGCAATCAAATGAGAGAATAGGCATACTTTGCCTGACATTGCTTTTGAACGTTCATAGGAGAGTATAGACACATACAGCAGATAAAACGAGTCAAGTCGTTGAAAATAATATATAATCTAATGTGAAATGAAAACAGGTGCTATAGTAAAATTTGCCACCATTCAGAAATAATGTTTGATTTGACTAAAGTGACAACATGTCTGTTTCGGAGAGTATCCAGCCATTTGAAATCTTTGATGTAATTTAACAACCAATTGGGAAGGAATCTCCCATTGAGTGAGCTTGTGAAACCGTCACAATCACAATGACCGACCGAGTCATTCTAAACGTCTCGTGCAGGTAGTATTTTTACAGACACCCAGGTCTATCAACCACTCCCTTCGACATGGCTTTTTCCAAAGGGATTTCAGATCGTGGACGTGATTAAAAAGATCGTGATAAGGCAGCTGATGGTAAATCCAAGAGACAGTTTTGTAGACCTTTTTAGAAAGTGGAAGGATGTGTGTGATGTGCCACAGGGAGTACTTTTGAAGAAACTAATGCACTCTTGACCTATGTAGGCTATTTTTTTGTTAATATTAAATGGCTGCATAATTCATGGATAGACCTCCTATTGATATAAACCACATACCAACAAAAGTCTATCTGTAATTACTTACCCGTAAAGGCGAACAGTCCGACATTCCAACATTACAATTGTCTTTAGGCGTGCACATAACTTCTTTGTAGAGACTCACTACCAAGAATATCAAAGATGCAAGCCGGAGAAAAACAGTTCTGAAAGTACAGGACATTGAATTGATATCAAGCTTGCCTAACCAGCGACAATCTTTTTTCCCCTCAATTTTCAAAACTAATTTCAGGAGAAAAATTGCAAAATTCAGTGCTTCAATAATATCATTATGGTGATTTCCGTCCATTGATAGTCCCGTGAATGGGCTTCACTCTTCTTGCACCTAGACTACCATTCACCAAGAAGAAGCTATTACGAGTTCAAAAATGTACCCTTTCAACCCTCTATGCACGCATCTGGAGTTAATATTTTGTACAAGCGAAATGTAAAATTATGTTAGAAAGAAGGAGAATTTTGCATTTGTCAGTCAAAAGGTATAGTAAACTAATCTTGTTTTTGCTGAATTACGAAGTGAGTGGAGGTGATGGGTAGCAGATAATAGCTTGAAGAATAGACTTGGCGGGCCTGGTTCGAACCCCAGTTTGGGCAGTTTGTATTCATCTCATACTAATACTCCTAGGAAAGACATGGATTTATATCCTCTCCACTTATGGGTGAAGTTATCCCACGGTGAAGAGAGAGACGCCACAAAAATAATCTAAAGAGCATGTTGAAATAACATTGGATTGGACGTAAAATTCAAGGTTATCATGAAAGGGAAAAAATTTCTAGTGCAAGATATACGGTTACCCATTAAACAAGACAATATCCCTTTCGCGAAAATAGGATCTTGAAACAAAAGAGCTTACCTTATAGACGAACGTGAAAGTCGGGGAAATATCGCAGTTTGATATAACGCTCTACTAAAACACTATTCCCAATTTTTAGGATGTTGAGGACCGGGAGCTGCTAGTTGAAGAAAACTAACAGGTTTGAACAGGATAAATTTTTCATGGTTAGCCACAAGAACAAGCTCCTGAGATACCTGCCACGATCAACCAGAAACCATTGCCAACAGTCACTTCCAGAAACCCCACCCCAAACAAAAACAAACAGAAAGTGCCAACTGCCACGGAAGCTATACAAGCAGTAAAACGGGCCCCAATCGAAGGTTAGGACCAAATTTCAACAAGATATGGCTGAGAAAATATTTAGCATTCTAATAGTGATGATAGTAGCAGGGAGAGGTAGAACAGGAGGAGGAGGAAGGCCCATCCGAAGGTCTGGGCCCGTTTTATGTCAATCCACCATGATACGGCTGAAAAGATTGATATTTAATATGCTGGAGACCAACATACAGACCGTCCGATCGAATAATGTCTTAAAGAAATTCTTGGATGCAAGCAGGAAGTTCTATGGGCTATATTGAAGAAAATTCTGCAAAAAGCAACATCTCTGCATGAGCTGATGATTTGCTCGTAGATGATGGAATCGGGGTATACATGAGTCAAGACATAAATGTCCTAACCCCGGACGTATTAGCAGTTTGAAATACTATTGATAGCTCTCTGGTTAGAGTGCACTTCAGAAAGTTGTATTGCTGTCAGTGACAGAGAGTATTTTGTCAAAGGGCTTCATCTATCCTTAGCATAATTTAATACCCACTTCAGGGGCATTTCTTTGTTAAGAAGCCGTTCTTCGACAGTGATACATGCTCTTGCGTTAGTGAACAAGTGTGTTCATGATAGCTATTACAATAAAAGGTAAGGACTTCCGTTTCAATGAGGTTGATGTTCTGAATGATTAAATTGTATGTAAAAGGAAAGCAACAGATCAGCACATCACCAGTGTCACATTACCGGTAAGAGAACGATTGCTACAAACGATGGCATATGTGGAAAGTTTTTAGAATATTATCAGAAATATTCCAAGAGAAAGTCCGACGCATACATTTCCTAGCTGACGACAATCGAGTAGTTATCTCCAAAGGTAGCATACCAAATAATTCGGAGACACCGAAGAGTGCCAGAACGGAAAAGTCTCAAGAAATCGATAGTCTCTCCTACGAATTGTACTTGAGACTGTCGCATTTATTGGTTGGCAACAACCTGCAACAAGTGGTTGGCCTTATGCTCTTCCCTTTTCATATATATATATATATATATATATATATATATATATATATATATATATATATATATATATATGAGTGATATTAGCAGAAGCTGAAAGACATCAAAGGATATGTGGGTTTTGTTACAGTGAGAAAAATATGAGATCCTTTGAAGACATAGTGATAAAGCCATTGAAGGGAGGGGGTTTGGAAATCCAACAATTTGTGAAACGGCTGAATTCTCCTTTGTCTTGAGGCAGTTAAACACGAAGGAGCTGAACCTCTGCACTGAATATAGAAAATATGGGGTGATCAGGGTGTCAGTATTCAGAGCACCTGGGCCATGCAACGAATAGTTTTATTTGGTAATATTGCCTTTGTCTCTTACGTTTGATTGTGCATAGAATATTGGTTCAATCTGATAACTGGCTGAAAAGTCGTCACCATAACAAACTTTTAGGAGATCAAAGCCTAGAAGTCACCAGTTTCAATTGATGGCTGAAAGTCAATATATTGGCATAGATCGGTATCGCGTATAGACAAGTTACCAATCTATCTACAATGCCAATATAATGATTTTCCAGTTGAAAATACAAAATGCCTCACTGCTTGTCACGCCCTGTTACCAGGGAAACCACCACGTTCAGCAAAAAAGAGTCTGTCTTCTTCCCTACGAAGTGACACGAGATTGCAGAAATTTTAAAATGATTGTCCTTGTCGACATTACGTAAACTATAAATACTCGTTTTAGAGAAACAGCAACATCGAGAAAGGGCCCAAACCAAATCCAACCAGAAAAAATTCTTATTCTCCATCCTGAGGTGAAACAATCTATATCATAGCAAAAATGCACCACAACGCGATGAATGTACCATTGAGATCTGCTTACTTCCTATATATGCTTTTTCTTTCAACATTTGCTATGTGACTGTACAGATGGCAATTTCTCCACCGGCCATTCATCCCGAAGTCAGGTCACTATCGAATTCATATTGTAATTTCTTTTCGACAAAATAGATAAGGGAAACTACTCTATGAATATTATTTTCCCCCAAATTTGATCTCTCAGAAAAGGAAAAAGTTCCTCCGCAATTTTTATTGATAGAAGGGAAAAAAGAGAATGGTGGAGAGCTAGTGGAAAAGTACTTCCAAAAGAGTTTTATCAGAAAATGAGATGAAAGAAAAAATTCTATGTAAAAGTGCTATCAGCTACAGCACCTCCTGGGTGACGATCAGCATCGATGGCGCCGCGACCATATGCCGAAAGCGATTGCAAATCCAGTATGTTTGGCAATCCAAGTATAAATCAACTTCCCAAAAAGTGTTATAAAAATATGAGTTTACGGAGAAAATGTCTCCCAAATAAAAGTATCATCAGCATAGGTAGAGAACAATGGCCAGACAAAGTTTCCACAAGGGATTAGACTGGAGTATAGCCGTTGGAACAGAATTTTTCTTTAACAAATCCTGTGTAGTTAGCGGGTTATTTGTTATAATTTTATCTCTTACCATTCCCACACTGTTTCGGTCGCTGACTTGATATCTTGTCCATCTTCAACTCCGTGACCAGCTCGGGGGAGATGTGACTGCTCCAGTCTCCTTGCCCCAACTGACGATTCCAATATCCGTCATGCAAACGCTCCAGGGTCTTTGTTTGAAGGGTCAAACAAAAAGAAGAGAGGTCTACGTTTGAGTTTTACGCTGGTTGGCTAGGCGAGTCAAAATTCCCCGCAAGGAAGACTGTCCTAAAAAACTAATGATCCTCTTTCTTCGATGTGCAAACACGTGTTTTGCTACAACTACAATACCATCGAGATAGCTGCCGTCAAGCATTGGGTGACGGTCGGCATCGATGGCACCGCGACCATGTGCTGAAAGCAATATCAAATGCAGTTCCTTTCTATACAGACAAGCAAATACCAACCGGGGGTGGTTTCGATTCAAATCACACTTATTAGAGCTGTAGTAGTGTGTGAAGCAGATCCAAATGAAAGAACAAGTCAGCTACCTTCTGCACTCGATTGGTGGTCAAGAGTAGACTTGAAAAAACAATTAAAGTTTTCCGAACGTATTGCAGATATCTAATTATTTTCTCAAATAGTACCAAGCAGTTTAAAATGTTGGAATTGGCTGTACCCTGGGAAGAGTATAGGAATAGAATATTATTTTGTTCAACTTTTGGTTATTGCTAGCTTGCTACTAATATTACTTTTTAATATTATATATATATATAAATTAAATTGATGCCTTTTCCGTAAATTGTGAAAATCGCACAAGCTATAGAAATTACAAAGTTAACCGGTGTTTTGGGAAATACAATGGAACATTAAAGAAAGTTCTAATTGGGTCTCTTTGTTTTAGAGTAATTTGCTACACGGTGACGTAATGATTAAGGGAAATGATCTGTCAGCCAATGGAAGCGCGACGAATAAGTCAAGGGTCAAAAGAGATTAGGGAATCCGGTAAATTTACTGCATATCAGCTAAAAAGGACTCCAGTGGTGCTGGAAAGTTTTAGTCCCACTGCTGTAGAAGGCCGGACGGACGTCAATCAAACCAACAGATTCTAGCCATCTCATTAATTACAAAAGGACGCCAAACTACCTGTATAAAGATGAATGCCATTGAAGCCATTTCGTAGCAAACTGCAATCAAGGCAAAGACTTTGTATTGATCAGAACATTACCTGGTTTGGGAGATCTGACGATGCGCAAACTGACACCCCTGCGATGATGACAGACATATATCACCGACGACCCATTTCTGTGTATCCAGATGTACATTCAGATTTTGGATTCCACTGTTCACCTGAATTTCTATTATACGACAACCCAGTAAGAATTCTGATAAAATTAATAAAAATTATAACGATATATTGATACTAAGCAATACAAGCACATCAATTCAAAGGGCAAGGTAACAGATAGGATGATTGAGGGTAATATTAATATTTTCACGTTGTTTACCATCAAAGAAATACTGAATTAGGTAGTTTAAAAAAGGGTAGGAAGAGTGGAGAGGAAAAAAGTGACGGAGTATCTTGGTTGGAGGGAAAAGAGGGGCGTTGCGTTAGACAGCTAAAAAAAATTGTGATGAAAGTAAATAGTAGCGTAAAATTATTAATAATAGTTAGCTGGACCCATGGATATTCCTCGATCGTCGACAACTGAGATAATCTTCTAATCCTCTTACTCCTTCCAATTTTCGTTGCCAATCCATTTTTTCTAAATGTTATAACAAACAGGGATTAGTTTCATATGCAAAAATGTCCATACCCCTCAAAAAACTACACAACTTTTTTTTCTACAATTTTTTACTATCTTTCTCCGCTATTATAAATCTACCTAAATCTCTTTTGGACCTTCTCTTTTCCTAGCCTCTCAATTAAGTGCCTGGCATTCTCATTTGACAAAGGACTAATTCCAACCCCAGCCATATCTTTTGGTTTGGAGAGAGACTAATTCCGAATCATGCATATATCAGGGGGCCGAATTTCAACCCCATGGATACATTGGAGGAGGGTGTCTAATTCAAACCCCATACAGTCTATCCCATTTTTTTAAAACCCTAGCCCTAATCCTGAGATAATCTTTTTTGAACTGCACTTATATTTGGAGTAGGAGTGAGAATAAGGCTCAGGTTAAAAGATTTTACTGTGAGATTGTCATTCGAAGGGACCTTACATTAAAGCCTCAACAGAGTGGCCAGATGCCTTTGCACAAGACCAAATTTATATGCCCTTGTATGTCTCAAATTAATTCAAAACTATCAAGTAAGTTTGTTAGAAAAAAAGATTAATACTTATTTTTTAAATTTATCTTAATTAATGCAGTATCATAAATCATTATCTATGATATGTTGATACTATTTACCTCCATCTCAATTTCTCTTACTTCCTATTGCAACTTAACTCACGCCAATTCTCCTACTGCAAGAGGTTGACGAATTAATTCAGCTTAGACAGGTAATAAAGTTAGAAAATGACCATTAAAGCGAAATAAAGCGACGCATTACGATCGGCTAGAAATCATTTGTTATAATCAGAGACATATTGAAGAGCACCTGGCCAATGTACATAAAGTACAGAATGAATGCATAATTCCAGCTATGACTTACGGATGTAAAACGTGGCCAAAAAAAAAAAGAAAAAAAAAGAAAAGCAACTTAAAATCACACAGAGAGACATGGAAAGAGCAATTCTACAGATAATTCTGATAATGCTGGCATCCTGACAAATTTGTCACTGGGAGCGATACACTCCCGTTCTTACCATAGCATCGGAACTAGGCAAAGATGTTTGTCAATGTTTACTTTCTGTGTAGCCGAGTTGTGAAAAAAACTACTGGCTCGATTCTTTGGCCATAAAAACTGAAGAATTACAGCTCGATTCACAAGTTACCTTTCTATATGAATATTCATTTCTTATTCTGACATGGAAGGAAAAACTTACTTGCTCTATTCAATGATAAAGAAGACTAGACTACCATTCTCTACAGCCTGATCCACAAGTTACTTCATTATATTGGGGAGACCAGAGCTAGTTGGTAATCTTTCACGGATAGTTGTAGCCTCCTATGAAACTAATTCATTAAAACGCAAATATGGCCAAAAATTAGCATGGAAGAGAATCCTGAAACATTTGTCAAGTCATTTTCATACTATCATTTAAACATTCGGAAACCGTGTGCCAACCCATCCTGCCAGTGGGAATTGTGGGTTCAATTTGATAGGGCAAGTTAATTCTATTTCTAGTAGATGCATTTGCGATTGTGAAATATGAATTTTAAAACCAGACAGAAGAATAAAAAAAAGGGTGAAAATATGTTTTTCATGCAAAACTTTTCATGCTTACAACACGTATGACTCAAACTTTGTTGATAAAAAGAGACAATTTTCAGCACAAAATGAGGTGCTATCGAGTGGTTGAAATAAAAATGAAAGCAAGTGATTCAACACGCCTCTGTGACCAACTAGTCCTAGTCTCCCTATAGATTCAATTCTGATTCAAACGAGGATAGAAAAAACTATTTGCTCTATTCGAAGAAAATATAAACTGAAGACCAATTTTTTCTACAACCTGATTGACAAGATACTTTACTCTAAAGATATATTTTCCTGTTACTTGCTGTCTTCTCAACACAAATAGAAAATATTTGTCAGATAGTTGTAGAGGGAACATTAATTGACCTGCATTATTTCCAGTGACTTTTCTGACAGTTGAAGGAGATTTGTATTGAATAAAAGACTTTTGGTTAATAAAATACAGCTTCATCCTCTTCTGCAATTGAATCCATACCCATTACAAAGAATAACTTAACTGTTTCTAATTTCTTCAGCTAGTTTGTCTACCTCACCATTCTTAGTCGTTACAATCACTCTTGAAGACATCTGCAGCTCAGAAAAAAACTACCAGCTCTATTCGATGATAAAGGCTGGGTACCACTTTCGACAACCCGATTCACAAATTACCTTACTGTACATAAATTCATTTTTGATGCTAACTGTTATGGATAATCTTCAATCTCTGATATAATGTTTTGAAGTGTGCCCGTCTGTCTGTGGCGCTATAGGAAGTTACTTTGTAAAATTGTTTCCAAAGTGATCTTCCTTACATTATCATTTTCGAAAATTCGTTTAATAATTTTCAAGCCGGTAAATTGTTAATTCATTTTGAATAAATGACCCATATGTCATTATTTTATTTAGAATGGTTTTGTTCTTCCATACAATCGCATAATTTCTATCCAATTCCTTGATTACTGAATTTATTACTAAGTAAACATTCTGACATCGAATATAGCATCAGATATACCATCAGTAAAGCAACGGGGATTTATTAATATGATATAATAAGTCATAAAATTTATATATGTATATTGAGGGGAAGGTAAGGGATCAGTCTGGCATTGTAGTCACATTGTTAATAGAAAACCCCTCTCAAATACTTTCATTTTCTTTTTCTCAAGACTTATCATTTGCAAACATTCAGTTTGTGTACATTATTCTATAAGCGTTGTTGATGCGTATGAAAGGCCGCTGCCAGCCATGCACGCATAACGCACAGCGAGTAGAGCACCAGGTGTACCGGAAGGGGCACCAAAGCAGCCTAGCCACAAAAAAAAAAAAAAAAATCTTGATCCATGTAGACAATTATAAGCAAGGTAAAATAAGACGTACATAATTTATCGAAGTAATAAAATGAATTTTTCATTGAGTACCAAATGCCCCCTGTTATGTCTTCAGTTTGTACTGTCTGCTAAACAAACTGTCTGCTTTTCATACATAACATGCGCGGTAGAATGCAGTAATAGTTTAGGGAAAATTGCCCGGAAAAGGCAACAGGAAGTGGAGAAGAGAAACAGAGTTGAGGGAAGAGAAGAGGCGCACGAGCGTAATCTCACCATTCCTCTCAGATCAATTCTCAGAATATTGAATAAGTTGCTCTAACATTCGACCCAAGATAAGAAACACAGGCGTAAAAATATCCAAGGGGTGTACAAGGAGGTCCTGGAAATGGACCTGAGATGGCACAGGAAATTATAAACCAGATGCAATTATCACCACAGTTATCACCACAGTCATCTGCACAAATGCTGAGATTCCTGCATAAGAACCAACATCAGGACCTCTCCTAGATCGCTCTGAGGATTGGAATAACACTCCCAGTTACAGTTACTTCTGCTGAGCGAATTTTTAAAACTTGAACTCGTGAAAATATACCTGCATCCATCAATGTCAATGTTATAAGTATCAATGAAAAACTCGCTCAGAAATTGCCATATGATGGCCCATTTAATTTTGCAATCAAGAGTACCGACACGACATATGCCTCTGAAGTCTTTGTATAGTGGATAAAAACTTTTATATTTTCTGTTCTAAGTACCCTGTATTTGATGATAGGCCCCGGGGGACTCCACTGGAACACAGGTTTATGGAAGCAGAGGTTGGTTTTGTATAAACAGAAGAACTCGGTAGTGATAGCTATAATGGCTGAATAGACAGAGGAAAGTACTCCTTCTACAGAAACTAAAACAGCATCAAGAGAAAATAGGAAGAAAAAAACAAAACATAAGGCTTAACCGCAAAGATGATGCAAAAGCAAAAAAAGACACGGATTTCGCAGACTACCACTTTGATTTACATTGTCTTTGTCTCCTGTAGCTGTCCGTTTAAGTGATAATTTACTTCTCCTCTCCCAGTGCAATAATAGTATTACTGAATTTGTTTCATCATCATCATCAGGCTTTTACCGTCTATCATTGGACATTGCGGAGCCAGTACTTCCTGAATTTGTCTAGCTCGTTTCTCCATCTAACACTCTGCCAGCCTCAGTTGCGCATGTGATCTCTGGGGATCCATGTTGTGAATCACGATGTCCGTCGGTTATTTGCCATTCGAAGCTTTACGTGGAGAAAAAGAGCGCCTCGGTCTCTGCCGTGGAAGATATACTACACTTTGATCCATGCTGAAAGGCCAGGAAAAGAAGAGGGTGGGAATCTCTTTATTTACACCCCTACAAGGTCAGGGCTTTACGTGGGGAAAAAGGAGCAACCCATCAAAAATTGCTCTAGCCCACGTGACTTTGGTTGCTAAGCAACCGTGGTGGTCAAAACAACCGCAGTTACGGAAGCGTCAGGCACGAGCCCGAACTATCCCTTCAAGTGCAATGGAACAGTGCTGCCCAAGGGCAACGTATCCCCTGCAGCTAGGCCAAGTAATAGTGGGAGAGCCCAAGGACGAATCTAAAGGCTCCCAAAGCGCAAAGCAATGTGCAGCCCCAGTACAACCTCATTGGCTAACGTATTGCAGCAGTACATTCGGGCTTTGATGCTCACCAACACACAATCTCCAGCCCATTCAACAAGCATGTGTCAGTACCGGCGCCTTGGTCACTGCTGGAGAACAGATACTACACTTTAATCCATGCCAAGAGGCCAGAAAAAGCATGTGGTGTTTATTCGCTTTCCCACTACAGTAAAATCTGACACACGGTCGAGGCTTAACGTGGGAGGAATAGGAACCCTCCGTCCCAAAACGGCTCCAGCCGACGCAACTTCGATTGCCAAGCGACCGTAGAAGCTAAAAAAACCTCCGTCACGAAAACATGTTATCAGTTTGCGGGTCTGTCTCTTGCTTAGGTTCCACGTTTCAGTTTCATAAGTGACTATCGAGATGATGCATTGATTGTACACCTTTCTTTTTAGGATTAATGGGATCTTCTTGTTTTTGAGCTTCCTCTGCCAAAGGTTTGTTATCCAAGGGTGATTTTCGTCTCTGTGTGCTGACTTCCTTGTATACCTTTCATCGTATTGCATATTGTTAAGAAATGCCCCATGCAATTTTTACAGGTTGATATCCTATATCTGGCAATTCGTTGAACTGCTAAATAAATTTGCAGTTTGAGCAGCTTGCTTGAGAAGCTCTGTCGAGCCTCTCACAACCACTGAAAATTCCTGTGTATCTGGAATATTGCTGTCTTTTCAGAGTTTGATCGGTTTTGTGACTTCTTTCTCGGATTGTATAGTTGTGTGGTCTTATTTGTATATTTTTATCATATTTTATATCTATATATAAACTCTTTGATTTCTCTTATCAAATTATTTTCTTATCTTTTAAAAGTTTGTAAAATATATTTCTTCGGTTTAAAGGCCAAAATAGCCAGCAGCAGTCCTGTGCATACGCTTGTATAACATTGTTCAAATAATACTGGATTAGATCACTTAGAATTTTTTAAATAATCAGTAATTTGTTACCGGGTTGATAGAGCATTGTTGAGTTTTGTCGATGAAGCCGATGTTAGTGATGCTTAATGAGATGATTTTATTAAAATCTATCATTTCTATCAAATGAAAGATTAGTTTACTCTGTCACAAGGCAACAATCCTTGTAAAACATTGATATTAGAGAATTTTCTGACCAGAGTTTAACTGAAAAATACTTTTGCAGGGAAAAAATTCTGTAGGTTCTGTAACTGAACTGTTATAATTGTATATATATAGTTCTGTACAAAGAAAGAAGCAGCAATCTTACCTGACCAATGTGATTATTACTTCATTTTGAGGCAAGTAATCTTCTACAAGAGTAATAACAGAGAACAAGACCGGAATAACTCCATTTAGCGCTGATATCACAATAGATGGGAGATATTCAGCTAGAAAGCGAATGCTCTCAGGGGATGCGTCATACTCATCTTGTTTGACATACTGAAATAAAAAGTAAAATTTTCACTCTGCTGTTATCCTCAAATAGTGCGTATTTATATTCTTTCCAACCATTCGTCTTTGAATTACCTGGATTGGTTTTATCTAACGTTAACAACTGGATCGAATCTAGGCTTCTGACCATTTGAGAAAAAGGAAATTGATATGCACCCAGTCAGTACAGTTATTGAAAAACTTTCCAGTTAGTAAGTAAACAGCTTAATCAAAGATCAATGTTAGTGGACAGAATATTCAATTTATTTGAAATAACTGAATATACGCGAAAAAGTTTTTCAACTAATTCTCGGAAGTTTTTGGATGAGAAGATTTGGACAAAATTAGAACGCTTTTACAATTGCAGAAATGATTATTTGATGTACGTATTCTGAAATAAAATCATAGAAGATAAGGAAATAAAAGCGGCATTGTTACTTGAAGAGATGAGTACAATGGACTGGCACTGTAGCATAAACTTGTGTGTTACAAGGAATTTTTGTACTTACCAGTGTAGTAACATGCGTTGCAATGTAGATAAGATAGGCACCAGCCCCCAGACAGAGTACAACAAATAAATTGGCAAGAACCCGAATAAAGAAGATCTTTGCGTATTGTAAAGTTGTAAGATTCTTCAACTTTAGTCTATGTTGCTTATCAGACAGTTCAGACTGAAAAGAGTTTGAAGGAGAAATGTCATGTTATACAATACCATTGTATATAGAAAATGATTCAATGTTTTTTCGAATAACTCAACAATAGATTCTATATCCTTTGAGTGTTTTATTCGGTGTAGTGACCGAGCAATATAACTGACATCAAAATACACTGATGGGCCAAAACATTATGATCAGTGACATGTGGCAAGAATGACAGTCACTATCTTGTAACAACTGTGCATGTCGAGAACGAGTACTTCATTTTGATATGTTGGATGCCGTAGTTATTGGCAAAAAGACACATTTTACCGATTTTGGTGATGGCCAAATCGTTATGACTAGAAGACTAGGTGAAAGCATCCCCCAAACGGCACGGTTTGTGAAATGCTCATATTATGCAGATTTCCAGAAAGGGAAAAATTATCAACCGACAAGGCATTAGGTGGCCTAGACATATCGATGCAAGAAGCAAACGGGAGCTCTCCCACCAAGCACAAGCCAACGAAATAAAATGGCTACTGTGGCACAACTTGCAGATAGCAATAATCAAGGTGGAGGAAGGAAAGCCTCACAGTACAACGATCGTGGTTGCGCATGGGACTGTATAGTCAGAAAAGCCACGGTAACCAATATTTATCGCTGAATGCTTCTCCAATGGGCATGCTAGTGTCTGAATTGGAGCTGGTATCTATAGAGGAGGGTCGCCTGCTGCAGTGCACGAGTTGTATGGGAACGGTTTCTGAGACATGAAAATAGTTCATTGTTTTACCTCGTCAACCGAACTCATTAGATCTCAATCCCATTGAGCACTTATGGGATCTGCAAGTTTGCTCTACAGATTTCCACCACGTAACCTGCATGGATTGAAGGAGGTCCGCTGTTGGCACCAGATCCAAAAGGAAAACTTAACATATCTTGTAGAGTCCGTGCCTGGCCGCTGCTTTGCAGACACATTAAGGAGCAACAACTCATTTGGTCATTCTGGCTTCAGAGATAGATAAGCTCTTTTCACTTGAAACTGTATTGAAATCTAACATAGAGACGTTAACAAGCAAAGCATTCTCTAGTAATTTAAGAATTACTAGCCGAAGTACTCGGGTTTATGCATTCCACCCACGGTGATTTTTTTCATGCTACCAATTCAAACCGCTGCTTCAAGAATAAGTTTCTGGGCCATTATGCATTCACCCCACACAATCAATTGACAATGACAATTTTAAAAATCAACCCTTCATGCACAGCAAAGTACCAAGCACTAAACAGAATTATGCATATTCCTCATTGTCTGATCCTATTCCCGAAGGGCAAGTTTCTGGGCCATTGAGCATTAATCTTACCCAAAACAATTGACATCCTAATAAAAGTATTTTTTAATCCTATAGGCACAGACACTTTGTCGCAATCAATAGGGTGAATAAACATCTTTTTTCCAAAACATGCAAGTATACGCAGTAACATCCTAAAATATGCAATCATATTGGTGGAGGTAATAATTAAGATTTTTAATGAAGTAAAATATCAAAAAAATTCCAAATCAAGAGTAGATTCATGATTAGTATTAGATATTAAAGTATTATATAATATTTTAAGATCTGTGTAAATTGTGGAGCATCTAATTAAAAAAAATGCTTACTACATTTATGAAACACCCTTTCCTCATACCTGTATGCATAAAAACAAAAATGACCCCTTCAAAAATTCATGATTGATTTTTATCTGGTCAGTACTTGATAACTTACCATTAAAAAAGCTAGTTTCCCGGTTCAAAAGCCAGGTTTCCTCTCAAAGAGTCATAAATTGCGAGTAAGGAAACGTACAAACAAATCAATGAAGAAATGAATTCGTCCGAAACAGTCTGACTCAAACAAAGGCACAAAATGAAGGATGGTAAATAACATGTAATGACTTACAATCAATTGTTTTTTGAGACTTTTTAATTTTAACTTAGCACTGATTGCATCAGTCATTGTGTAATCCCAGCTGATAAATACCAGAGTGAAAAACTGATAATGGCTAGAAGGTATTGCATCGTAGACACTGTCCTGGAAATTAGAGGCAGATCTGAAAGAATAAGGGAAATTAGCTCAGTATTGATATTGTTTGCGTAATCATTTTATAGACAAAGGATCATGGACATCTGGAGATTTCGTTGGACTGTTCAACTCATCTTTAACAAATGGAGTGCAGTTGTACTTGAGTTTGATATTTTTTTTTATCCATTTGAATATCTATTGTAATAATAATAATAATAATAATAATGATAATAATATTCGCTACATTATTATTATTATTTGCAATCTCACACCAGTTGCCTGGTGGTAACCGCTAGAGTTTGAGTGACAGCAAGTCTCCTCAAGTCTCCAGCCCTCCTCTCCTAGTGCTCATAGGTCGCAGTAATTCTGCGATTTACAGTTTCACACCGGTTGCCCAGTGGTTATCGCTGAAGGCTGAGTGACAATAAGTCTCCTCAGGTCTTCAGCTAACGTCTCCTCTCTCTTTCGCATATCATGACAGAGCTACGATTCGTTGCAGTCCTTATATCTCTAGCACCTTCCTCAGTATCCGTGCAGTTCCCAGCAGTGCTGTGGTCTGTACGGTCTCTATCCTCCCCCTAATCCCGATCTCCTCCAGTCTCTCCCTCAGCGTTTTGGGGACAGTTCCTAGTGCTCCCACTATGACCGGTACTACCCTGGTTTTCATGTTCCACATTTTCTTTAACTCCCTTGCTAGGTCCTGGTATTTTTCCCTTTTTTCACCCTCCTTCTTTTTTACTCTATGGTCTGCAGGTACAGCAACGTCTACTATTTGGCAGGCCCTCCTTTTTTTGTCTACTATTACTAAGTCCGGCCTTCTTGCCTGGATGAGGTGGTCAGTTTGGATGTCAAAGTCCCACAGTAGTTTGTGGTTGTCATTCTCCAAAACTGCCTCTGGCTTGTGCTGATACCACTTTTCCCCATGGTTGAGTCCCATTTGTTTACTTAGTTCCCAGTGTATCATCGTTGCTACTCTATCGTGTCTATGCTTATACTCCTTCTGGGCGAGTTGGCTACATTCACTAGTTATGTGGTTTACTGTCTCATCTCTTCACTGCACATGCGGCATTTGCTGTTTGTCTGTGTTCTGTCGATTTTTGCTTTTATGTAGTTTGTCCTTATGCTTTTGTTTTGGGCTGCCATGATGAGCGATTCTGTTTCTCTCTTAAGGTTTCCCTTTCGTAACCACGTCCATGATTTCTCGTCTGCTATATCTTTTATCTGTCTTTTAAACTCGACGTACAATTTTTTCCCTTCCCACTTTTCTTTTCTAGTTTGCTGTACTGTTCCATTGTTTTCTACTTTATTGTTTGTTGCACTATCCCTCGCGCTCTTTATGATTTCTTCACTATTTGTTTGCACATATCTATCTAGGACTACTTTAGCTCTCTGGACACAATCTTCTATGCTGATGAGCCCCCTACCACCTTCTTTTCTCTTAACGTATAGCCTATCTGTATCATCCCTAGGGTGTAATGCTTTATGCATCGTCATAAGTTTCCTTGTTCGCCTATCCATTGATTGGAGCTCTTCCTTTGTCCATCCTAGGAATAGTCCGGTATACCTAACTACTGACACAGCCCAGGTGTTCATTCCTTTTATTAGATTTCTGCTATTTAATTTGGTTTCTAATATTTTCCTTATCCTTCTGAGGTATTCTCTCTTAATTTTCTCCTTCATCTCTTCCCGTTTTATCGTGTCACATTCAAGGACACCTAGGTACTTGTATCGGTCTTGTGCAGTCAATGCCCTAATCTTGTTGTTGTCCGGAAGTTCAATTCCCTCAGTCATTGAAAGCCTTCCTTTATGCATCACCATGATTGCGCATTTTTCTATCCCAAACTCCATTCCTATGTCCTCACTATATTTCCTCACTTCGTTGAACAGAGTCTCAAGCTCTCCCCTGTTTTTTTGCAAACAATTTAATATCGTCCATGTACATTAAGTGGTTGACCTTTCCTTTTGTTTTAGAGAAGTGGTATCCTTTGCTGTTTTTCAGGATTCTGTTAAGCGGTATCATTGTTAGAACAAATAATAGTGGGGACAACGAGTCTCCTTGGAAGATTCCCCTTTTTATCCCTACCTCGGCTAGTTTGTCCCCTGCGGCTGTCAAATCTACTTTCCAGTCTTTCATTGAATTACCAATGAATTTAACCACCGGTTCACTAATTTTGAACATTCTAAGGCATTCGAGTATCCAGCTATGTGGAATCATATCGTATGCCTTTTTGTAATCTATCCATCCCATTGCGATATTCTTTCTCCTTTTCCTTACTTCTTTTAAGATCATCTGGTCTATGTAGAGTAAATCGTTTGCCCCTTTGGTTCCTATCCTACACCCTTTCTGTTCTTCTGGTAGTAGCCCCTTCTATCCATTGACATGTATATTCTCTCTGCTATTTGCCCGGTCAGGATTTTCCACATAAGTGGTAGGCAAGTGATTGGTCTATAGTTGCTTGCTATGTTCCCCTTCCCTGGGTCTTTTTGGATGAGGGTGGTTCTACCTTTAGTCATCCATTCTGGTGCTTTGCCGTCATTTAGACAATTTTGGAGTAGGTGGGTGAGTCTGCCGTGTAACGTGGTGAACTTTTTGAACCAATACCCATGGATCCCGTCGGGACCCGGTGCTTTCCAGTTGGCTACTTTCCTAAGAGTATGTTTCAATGTGGTTTCATTCAGTACTATTGGTTCTCCCTTGTCTATATCTTCTAGTTCTTTTCTCATGTTTCCTAACCATTGCGGTGTTACATTGTGTCTTTTTGGGTGCCCCCATATGCTATTCCAATAGTTCTTGGCCTCTGTGGCATCTGGTTTTATGTCCTGCCTTCTTTCCCCATTTAAATCTTGGTAAAACTTTTTCTCATTGTTTTGGAATGTGCGGTTTTGTGTGTATTGGGCCGTTCTTAGTCTGTATCTTTTTAGTCTTGCCTCTTTAGCTAGTCTTTTCTGGTGTAACTCTTCGACTACAGTTGCGATGCCTTTTTGCGCTACCTTATATTTGTTATAAAGTCTTACTCGTGGTCTGTCTGTGTGTGGTGTATTTCTAAGCAGTACTTCGTCTCTCTGTAGTTGGGAGATCTGCCTTTGTAACCTTCTCTCCCAGTTGGGTTTCCCTTCCCTATTATTGCTCAGGTTCCTATCTTGTGTTGTGAAGCTTTGTGCTACCATTTTCGCCCCTGCATAAATTAGGTTGTTGAGTTCTAGGAGGGTGTCTGTTTCTATGTGCTGTAAGAGGCAGTTGACCTGTTCGGTCACTTCTCCGACTTTTTTTCTATCTTTGTCTCTTAGGGAGGGGAGTGTTGTTTTCTCTCCTCGCATGATCTCTTTCAAAGCCTGTATTTTGGTTTTCTCTTCTTCCGTTGGTGCCTCGTCATCACCCTCTGGTGCGTAGCTTACTGTGGGGGTCTCATGGGGGATTATTCTAGTTTTGTTATTGGTACTAGTTGTGCTGGGGGGGGGCATTCTTCAGATGTGTCACCTGAGTCACTCTCTACATTAATGCGAATCTCTAGTAGTTCAGTCTCAGACAACCATTTCTTCTTTTGAATTTGCTTTACTTGGTCAGCAAGGCGTTGGTTCGATACTTCCACAGCAGATTTTTCCCTCCATATTTGGAGCATACGCTCTCTATAAGATCGCACTGAAGGCTTGCTTTTATAGTAACAGTACATAACTAGTCTATTCTCTTCCCTTGTCCATCTCTTTCTCTTGTTCTTTATAGCAGTCGCCCCATGAGGACTGCGCTTTCCCTGGATGTCGTTAGTGGTATACGAGTTTTGGCCAACAGTAGCTGTGTGACGACTGTGTCCCTCCTGAAGGCCATTAAGGGTACACGAGCCGAGATTTTGGCCAGCAGTCACAGGATGACGACCGGGTCCCTCCTGGTGGCTAACAAGGGAACACCTGCCGGTTACGACACACAGGTCTTGGATCTGTGCCCCGTTTTTTGCGGTAAAATGGTTTGGTTGTACTGTCATGATTGGGGTTTTTGGTTCTTTGGAGGTAGTACCAGACCTTGGTGGGTTGGTTAAGACCGATGTGAGTCGGAAATAGCCCAAGAGCCCCACTGGCCCTTTTGGTTCTTTTAAGGTAGCGCCATACCTTGGTGGGTTCATTGAGACCGATGTGCACAGTGGTAATCGAAGAGCCCCACCAGCTCCTACCACCCAGGGTATGGCCTCACAAGGACAAGCCATTCAGGCTCGCAGAGATATCTATCTAGTGATATGACATTTGCCTGATTGTTGAACTAAAGAAATAACACTAAGCCTTTTTTTTGGGGAGGGGGGGTTACATACATTAAAGATCATATGTCTCCCTTAAATGTTATAAGTCTTGACTTAGTATAAGTTTCGATATTCGTTGTTTTTTCTTCTTCTTCCAATGCCCGCTGGGTAGATGGCCAAGCGACCACCGCCAACTTATACTATACTAATCTCGGGGGCGGGGGGGAGGAGGTTGCAAGTGGAAAAGTTCATTCACACACATATATATATACTCGCCCCTCGCTTTTCTATACTTCTATGGGACAACTCATTTTGAATTATAAATTATAAATATAATAATTTTAAATTTAATTTTAATTCCACTTACCCACGTGCAGGTCTAAAAAAACAACTTTTTTCGACTTGGCAGTGGCCTTCTCATTGCAAGAGAAAATTTCTCAGACTCACAAAGAAAACCATCTCAGAGGTACAAAGATACCATCAAAATATCAAGAATAATCAACCAAAGTAAAATATCATTAAAATGTTCGAAGATAATCAGAGTTCATCTCAAAGCCAAACGTTAAGTATCATTAGAATCTAAAGAAAACTTCTTTAACTAAGCCCAGAACAAAATCATCCGGGGCAGCCTGTAGTCAAAATAGCATTGTTATTATTAATATCATTATTATTATTATTATTGTTAATAATAAGACATTCAATCACAGAGTATTATTATTATTATTATTATTATTATTATTATTATTATTATTATTATTATTATTATTATTATTATCATCATTATTATTATTATTATTATTATTATTATTTAATAATAGAAAAAATTGTCTGGCGAGTTTAAAAAGCAGATACAAGATGTAGCAGACGAGAAATCATGGACGTAATTACGGAAAGGATACCTGAAGAGAGAAACGGAATCGCTCATCATGGCAGCCCAAAACAAAAGCATCAGGACAAACTACATAAAAACAAAAATCGACAGAACACAGACAAACAGCAAATGCCGCATGTGCAGTGAAAGAGATGAGACAGTAAACCACATAACTAGTGAGTATAGTTAACTCGCCCAGAAGGAGTACAAGCATAGACACGATAGAGTAGCAACGATGATACACTGGGAACTAAGCAAACAAATGGGATTCAACCATGTGGAAAGTGGTATCAGTACAAGCCAGAGGCGGTTATGGAGAATGACAACCACAAACTACTGTGGGACTTTGACATCCAAACTGACCACCTCATCCAGGATAGAAGACCGGACTTGGTAATAGTAGACAAAAAAGGGAGGGCCTGCCAAATAGTAGACGTTGCTGTACCTGCAGACCATAGAGTAAAAAAGAAGGAGAGTGAAAAACGGGAAAAATACCAGGACCTAGCAAGAGAATTAAGGAAGATGTGGAACATGAAAACTAGGGTAGTACCGGTCATAGTGGGCGCACTAGGAACTGCCCCCAAAACGCTGAGGGTGAGACTTGGAGGAGATCAGGATTAGGGGAAGGATTGAGACCGTACAGACCACAGCACTACTGGGAACTGCACGGATACTGAGGAAGGTGCTAGAGATATAAGGACGGCAACGAATTGCAGCCCTGACATAATAGGCGAAAGAGAGAGGAGACGTTAGCTGAAGACCTGAGGAGACTTATTGTCACTCAGCCTTCAGCGATAGCCACTGGGCAACCGGTGTGAAACTTTAAATCGCAGAATTACTGCGACCTATGAGCACTAGGAAAGGAGGGCTGGAGACTTGAGGAGACTTGCTGTCACCTGGCAACTGGTGTGAGATTCCAAATAATAATAATAATAATAATAATAATAATAATATGGAAGAAATAAGACTAAATACCAATGACATAACACCTGGAAGTGAGGTATCAACTGTAACAAAAGATAAGGCCAAGGATGAATTTCTTAAAGAACAATATAAATAAGATAAACTCAGCAAAAGAGAACATACTAAGGGAACTAAGCAAAATGGAAAATCTGACCCCATGATTGACAATCACTTCCTAAAATTCGACAAAACAATAGAATTTTCCCCACGATAAAAATATACAATAGACAAATTGAAATTCTATTAGTGGAAATGGATATCACAAATATAACTACTCTAAATAATACAGTATATGGTAATGACTATTCAGTAATAAAATGAAAAAAAGAAACAAAAAACGAAATAGGAATATACGATCAAAGTGGAAAGGAACGACACAGAAAAAGTAAATTACTTTATCTATAGTTGATGAGCTCTATAAAGGAGTGAATATTAAAACGAAAATGCAGAAAGATCAAAAGGGAATGTAAATGGCAATATCTGAGCAACTTCATATTTGCAGACGACATTGCCCTTTTCGCAGAGAACCTACACGACCTCCAACTAATGCTAGATGAACTAAATGAAGAGAACAAGGAAGTCGGCCTACACATGAACTTCAGCAAGATGACCATGTGCAACAACCACATTAGAGATAGAAACACCAAGATCAAAATCGAGGACACAGAACTGGAGAAAGTAGATCACTATATCTACCTAAGACAACAAATCTCCACAAGACCCTCAAAAGAAGAAATCAAGCAAAGAATCACTAAAATGGCAAGCCTTTGGTAGAGCAAGCTCAACCTTCGAAAACAAGAAAATCTCATTAATCCTAAAAAGAAGAGTGTACAACCAATGCATCCTCCCAATAATCATTTATGGAGCTGAAACATGGAACTTAGCCAAGAGACAGATCTGCAAATTGAGAACCATACCACATACACATGAAAGAATTATTCTGGGCCTCAGATGGAGAGACCACAAGACAGCAAAGTACACCCGGAAGAAAACAGTAGTCAGGGACATCATACAATCCATTAAAAATCTCAAATGACAGTGAGCTGACCATATTGCAAGAATGGTGAACAACCGATGGACATCACAACTCACGACATGGATCCCCAAAGATCACATGTGCAACCGAGGCCGGCAGATTATTAGATGGAGAGACGAGCTAGACAAATTCAGAAAGTAACGGCTCCCCGACGCCCACGGTAGAGAAGTGTGGTGAATCCAGGGGAAAGTATTTCTCCAAAGACTGACGTTGAAAGATTGATTATGACGTCATGATGTACTTCTGTGCACTTGTAGTGTTCATTTTAATGTAATCTGATACTTAGCCATGAATAAAACAATAGAGAGAGAGAGAGAGAGAGAGAGAGAGAGAGAGAGAGGGGTCAAGTTTTACAATCTTACTTCTTTGCCATCATAATAACGCTGTATATGAGACAAGAGATGCAGACAAGGAGGTAGGCCAATGGAATTATGTACGAGGTATCATAGTTGAGTTCCTTCCCTTCATAGTATCCATAGAATAGTGGCGTCTTTTCCATCCACCCCTGCCAAAGCAAGAAAAAAAGAAATTCAATACATGATACCAAACATATTCCAACGTAATTTGAGTAAAAAAAACCCTTCAAAATCAAGCAAGAGGCAGTTATATGGTGCATTTTGAATACGATAACAAAGACTGGATGAAATTATGAATTTTAATGCATTTTATTGAGAGTGTGTATATTCGTATGTCTTGCAAAGTCTCGTTTCTCAAACAATTGGTCTGAAATATTGCAAAGCGATTTTTTACTCAGATGTGATATTAAGTTTGTAAGGTTTTGAACAAAACATTGTGAATAAAAATCCAACCTCCGTTACCGTTATGTCCAATTTAAACAGGCATAAGTTTTTGTATGTACATCAAATTTTCAAAATACATGATCATAGGAAAAGTTATGTTGGAGAAAGGAAGAAAGAAATTGAAATTGGCTTTGAGATAAAAATGAAATATACAATTTATAGATAAGATAAGTAAACTATATTGTTAGGTGTTACTTGAACCACTACCAAAGATAAGATAAATATTCTTCCTGGTGAATGCACTGGATTTCTGCAAATAAGAGGATGCAGCTGAAAACAGAGTTGTTAGCTTCAGTAATCTGTAATATTTTGCACAGAAGGCAGGGAAAACCATTTCCTCACCGAATTATTACGGGAGATGAAAAATTGGTGATGTGTGAATAGAGAGCGGATGAACCAATGTCCATATCAGACAGCAGTTTTTACGCAAAGATTTGAGAAGTGAAACATTGGTTTTCAGACTTTTTCAAGGAGTAAACTGAACAAAATATTTTCTGTATGGACGATTGTATTGAATAACGATGGCAATGATACAACTGATTAGACTAAATGTTTTCAAATAAAAGACATTTGTTTTCTCATAAAAAAAAAACAACATTAATTCCCCATAAACTCAATGATTATAAGAAATTATGCATATTCAAATTTGTAAGTTCATATTTAAAAGTTGATCATCAAAATCAACTTGGAAATGTTAACCAACAATAATAATTAAACAATTTGAGTGTAAAATTTGTAAAAAGAATTCTACCAATTGTCTTTGTACCAGTCCTTCGGAAGATGAAAAAATGCTCATCATCATCAGTCTTTTATCGTCCTTTATTCGACATAGACCTTTCCCATGATTCGCCTCATATTTCTATCATGGGCGTCGCGGAGCCACTACTTTCTGAATTTGTCTAGCTCATCTCTCCATCTTGTATTCTGCCGGCTTCGATTGCGCAAGTGATCTCTGGGGACCCATATTGTGAGTTGTGATGTCCATCGGTTGTCTGCCATTCTTACAACAGGACCAACACATTGCCATTTAAGTTTTCTAGTCGATTCTATGATGACCACTGTTTTCTCCCTGATATATTGTGTGACTTATGATCTTTCCATGTGATGCTGGGCATGATTCTCTCATGTGCATGTTGCATGATTTTTAGTCTGTAGGTCTGTCTCTTGGTTAGGTTCTATGTTTCAGCTCCGTAGGTGACTATCGGGAGGATACTTTGGTTGTATACTCTTCTTTTTAAGGTTAATGGGAGCTGTACACAACAGTTATTTCGATGAACAAAACAGGCCAATTTTAGAGAAAATGTTCAAATTTGGTCTTAAACTCATTACCAAATGAGGCTTGCTCACCTATAATAAAAATAAACGTTTAGGAAATGTTTCCCGGTGGATTTTTAATAGAACGTTTTCCGATGGAAATTTAATTAGATATGTTTATTTACCCCGTATCATGAAAAGCGTAATGATATAAAATTCTTGTGCTTTTACTCTAAGATATCATGGAAACGATGGGTTATTTTACCTTTTGTTCGGGCAATCCAATCTTTTCTATTTTTGATATTGATATAAAGTTTCAGTCGATTTAATCTACGGCCTTCTTTAAAGAAAGAGAGTCTAACTTTTTCAGTCTCTTTCCCTGGTTATGGTTCATTTTATCCAAGTACTTTTATCGATAACATAAATTTTTTTTAAAGACTCAAATTCCCTTTTCTAAAGCTTGTGAAAATAAGAGGAAAATTATCATTTTGGAAGATTTTTTTTTTATCAAACTTTGATAGTTATTTAAAAAAAAGTTGCAAAATAGACGGATTTGAAGTAAAAAAAATGATGCAAATTTTATTGCGGAGATTAATGCGTTCCTCGTAGAATTCAGTAATTGACACGAAATAATTGAATACTTATTTCATTCTTTTTGGATTGTTTGTTGCATTAGAGATTATATTATCTGTAGCCAAAATGTTTTATTCAATACAACACAATGTAAAACAATTCAGTTTTGATTGCGGAAAATAGTCAACTCTGATGTACATTTTCTTGAAAGACAAAATATGACAGGTACATTATTTTAGTCGACGACTGGTTATTTTAACGTTATTTTTTTATTTGAATTACAATGTGATAAATGGTTGCAGTAAATTTAAAAAAAAAATAAAAAAAACATGTCAATTGGCAACACTGATCTTTAAAATATCTAAATATTGTATACACTGGACTCATAAAAAATAAAAACAACCATCCCCCCCAAAAAAAACAAAACAAAACACATAGATTGGCAACTCTGGTCTATCCTTACCGTTCCTTGCAGAAAGTCCAGCAATATATCTTTCACTTTTGTTGAACTACGGTTCAAAATGTATTGCTGCGAACAGTGCTTTGAGTAGTTGACATGGACGTAACTAAAGAAATATGCAGTAATGAAAAAAGTAAAATAAGAAACACAATATCAACTGGTTAAGAAAAAACACTTTTAAAAAGGAATTTAAACAACAGTTTTCACAGTAGAAAAGCATTTTGTACTATGTTTGTTGATTCCTCTAGAGGCAAATGGAGAAGCATTCCAAAAGACTCATTAGTTTTGTAACAAGATAAATAGCACTGGTACTGAGTATTGAGAAAAAAGCAGTAGGTAGAAGATATATCTGCTCCTAGTACAGTCACCACCTGTTGAATAAAAGAGAGCGAAACTGCTACTACTATCTTATCGCCTATATCAAACACAGATTCGCCAATAATCAATGAGTAAACTTCTTCCATGAATTAATGATGTCAGTCACACAGCCATTGTTCCCGGGGGATATTCTGCTACAGCATATTTTCTAGGAATTTGTTGAGAGCTAATTATTTTGCATACTTATCAATTTGGCGACCCTCACGTTCGATAAAGCGAGAATCCGTCGTTAGTTTCGATGAACCACGAAATAGGATCTAAATTGTTTACGTTATTTTCTGGAATTTCCCTTTGTATCTGTTTTATAAGAAGATACTAGAATGGAAGCAAAACAAAAGCAAATTATGGCTAGTGATGTTGAAATTCTCAATTGTTTTGAATGAGCTAGGCATTTGGAATACTCAAATGGAAGCAGGATTTCCAATGAGAAATAGAGGATTGCAAAAAAAGCAGGTGCAAACCTCGGCAATAATATAAAAAGCCATATATTTTTACGGAGATTACCCCAGTGGATACAGCCAATCCTAGTATTGTTTGATCATAGAACATAATTAGATAAATTAGCAAAAATAGTGGATCAGATTGAGGAAAGGACTAATGGTACTATAGTTGAAAATATCGCCGTGGCACAAAATAGTCCGTTAGAAAACAGATCTGTTAATCACTCTATAGAAACTGTCACGTGACCAACGTCTTTTAGCAGCATGTTGTGTTGGGTAGTATCAATCAAGAAATTTGGAAGAAAATGTAATCAATGAATAAGTTACTTCTTTTGTCACCTCAGTGACCACTAAAAACGTCCGAATTTTCCAAAAATAAGTGAACGCAAACTATTTTTTAGCATAAACCAACATCGCATTCAAACTGTCCCTCATAGAGCCTACGGGGAAGGGGTAAAAACAAAAACATGCTTTTTCTAGAAATAATTAGGAATGAATATTTAAATTTCCAGTCCTCAATTGATATTGGTGTGGCCTATAGGTATGACACACACACAGCGAGTCAGACAGCCTGACCAGCTTAAAACTGAGGGAAACCTATATTGACATTGTTGCTGACATTTTTGGTTGACAGTTTCTTTGACATGGACGTAACTAAAGAAATATGCAGTAATGAATCAGACTGACAGGTTAGAAGAGCAGATAGATTTAATGACCAAGAGGATCGACGACCTGATAACCCCTTGTGTTAGTCATGGAAGAACGCGATTCAAGTGAACGACAAGATTAAAGTATCTCTCCTCAGTCTGCTGGTACCATTGAAGGGCTTGCCTTTTCAAGAACACGCCCCAAAACTAGCATGCTGGCAAGACTGTAGGCAGATATTACTTCCTTCTTCGACGGACTAAAATTAAAAATGTCACACATGACACCTACGCCTACAAAGACAGCCGAAAAACAAAGAACACATGCATCCTAGGCACTTGCACACAGATGTTTGTGCATGGCTTCACGCACAAACATCTGCAACAACCGGCCTACAAAAGTCTATACAAATTTTTGCAGAGACATAAAAATATTAAATCGCGGTCATAAACAATGAAAAATGCAATATCTCAAATGATAGGCTGAAACCAGCATTCACCTGATGATTCAAACACAATTATGTAAATTGTGCCGGGGATAAATAACGTTATTACTTCTAAGAAGTATATGTAAAAAGAAAAGATGTTTAGTGGATCAATACACTAGTCTGAATCAGTGTGCGGGAAACCATATATTTGTCCATTTGAAAATATAAATATATATGTAAACAAAAGCGCCTAGGAGAAATCGTTGGCTAGCTAACAAACATTGCCAGATCATTTGCTACAATAGTGACTTCGATTCTCACTTGGAGATCCACCTTTTTGGCTCTTTGTAAGCCTTTGCTAAGCTTTGTAAACATCCAACCAATAAGTATTATAATTGTTGCAAAAGGTCAGTGGGGACAAGAAGGCCATCTCATTGCAAATATTGGTACTGACCTGCTATTGATTCCTAAAACAGCTTTGGTATAGTCTTTTTTTTCAAAGAGTATCTGAGGAATAATGACAAACCCAAAGAGAAGCGTGGAGAAGCCAAAATTAAGATATACACTCCATCGTAAAAAGAGGAAATAAGAAGCAACTCCACTGCCATGACGACCTGAAAGAATATCATGTAAAACATTATACAATTTGATAATATATACCTGATAATCCACTATATTCTATAAATTGTATCATAAGCGATTGATAACATTTTTCAGCAGAAATATGCAAAAGTTCAGATATGAGTTGAGATGCAATTGCGTGTTTAGAAGGTATTTTTAGTACTGAAAGTCAAAAAAGCTAGAATCAGTCATTTTTTTCATAACTAAAAGGATTGAAAGTGTAAAATAATCGACCAGAAATTCTGAGCATGATAATTATAATTGGAAACTGTTTGAAGAATTACTGGGGAACAAAATATAATCCAATAGATTTAATTATTTTGCTGCAAATACTAACCAAAAGAGAACATTTTAAAATTTTATGGATTTGATAAATTTAGATATGCGAAATTATTTAGTTTTGTGAATATGATTTATCAAACATTTTAGAGCAGGCCCATCCAAAGAGAGTCCATCAAATATTCGAACAATTAATAACAGCGTAATCGATAATATCGAAAAATTGTTCAATAGCTTGAAATGCTACTAACAGAAACATTTAAACACAAGATCAACAGTAAATTTTCCAAATTTTTTATATTTCACGAGTGACATACGATGATGCCACCGTTTTCACCTATCTACCGGTAACATATCACTTATTTGACAATCATAACCACAATACTAAACTCACATGTCTCATCATATTTCAATGCAAAATTCAATTGGGAAGTCTAGTAAATATATGGATAATATATAAAAGTCAATAAATCATCTCTCAAATGAGATTCAAATTAAGTACGCCTTTTAAAAGAATAGCTCATCTTTTCGGATAAGAACATATATGATATACTAATAAGTACCTGAATCCATTGCTGATTATTTTTTGCGCCTTGCAAAGGCATTGGAAATTTGAAACGTGAGATAATAGTCTAAATTTTTCCGTTGATATCATGATGGCTTTTATATAGCACCACAAAATAATCAGCAATAGAATCTTCGAAATATCTGCATTAAATCTTGATGCAATAAAAACGTGTTTCATATTAATAACCAAAAGTAAAAATATCCGAATGGATACTTCTTTCCCGAACTAGTCTGCATAATATCAGAAACTCCATCATTTACAAAGCAATCAACAAATATGTTACACTATTACAATAGTAATTGTCAATTTAATTTGATACTGACCTTCAATAGAGTTAACTGATTCTCGCCAAGGTTCTAACGTACATGCCACTTCCCGTAAAAAACGTTGGATATGTATGATTATCTGACAAGTAGAAAGACATTTACGTTTATTCATGTTTAAAGCACTCACACAGTCAAAACGGCATAAGAAAGTCAAAAGTCTACTGTTTGGATGACAAGGCTAAAACATGCGTAGGAAGTAATGTTCAACATCTCATATATTATGTTCTGAGGATTGATCTGTCTTAAATATGTAATTTCTAACTTGGATCATTCGTTTCCGCTAATACAACTTGTTCCCAGATATCCTGATACGTGTATGATTCATGTATTGCTAAGTATAAATTTTTCGTACTAATAAATTTTTGATGATATTCAAAATGGGAAGCGGACCCAACCACGCCTGATTGCAGCATCATAACCTGTTTTTAATTCATCTGCAAAAACACTAGTAAAACCAGTCTCTTATTTTATGCAGTGACTGAGAAATATCGAAAAGTTTGAAAAAATGATAGGAGAGACTAAAAGCCCAACTTGCGTGAGCATGCGTATCTAAGAGGAAAACATACTGTTTAAGTACTTACTTCTTACCCAGCAAAACATCTCAGATTTGCTTTTATTTGCTTTAGTCATTTGGGAAAATATTCTTTTCAGGTTACCGTAACTCATTGAAGTGATTTTTAATCATGCGTTATAAGGTGTAGCGCCCCCTATTCTTTTAGTCAAGAATTAAATACGAAACCCTTCTCTTAGCTAGATATCGAAAACGGCACTTCCTCAGACGTTCCTCCTCCGACCACTATAAAACTGCTGGACGCACATGATCCAAGGCTCATCGGCGCCTCTTTCCCCCTTAGATCGTTATCATTTTGCTGACCTCCCGGGCGATCCGATCTTGACCATTTTTCCACCGTGACCTATCTCTGTACTAACTTTGCCCATTTCACTTCACTGATGTCGAGGCATTACACATACGCACAGCTACGCATCTACACCACCGTGTCTTCACCTCGTGCTACAAACGCGTATACACCTCTCACTCTCGTGAATGGAATGGCAAGGCTTTTTACTATACGATAGTCACGATAATCTTTCCTGAATTTCTTATTTCGCATGAATAAAACTCCATGTTCTCTGTCTTTCATGGTCTGTCCGTCGAAAGTCTATCAGCGTCAGAGAATAGTCCCCAAGTCCACGTACAATTGGCAGTTCGGCTCGCACACTGAACCCTGTTTCCACGTATCTCTTGGTACGATCCAAGCCATACGGATTCCAAAGCGTTTCAGACAACTCCGCTCCGACTCAAACGCCAGGACTGTCAATGACAAGAAAGCTCTCACCTTTTCTATCACTTCTCATCTCATCTCATCTCTTCACACGATCGATCAGATTTATGTATTCCATCTTCATTTGTCATTTGTCACATGTCCTTGCATTAAATGTACGTTTTTGTCTATCCAAAATATTTGTATTAGTTCTTTTTACTTTCATCACTGCGTCTAAGTTCATACTGGGTGTGGATCCTCTTCAATCATTTCCCTTTCTCCTTACAAACTTCCAGTGACGTCGTGGCCCACCAACTTCAAATCATGTGGAGGAAAGAAATCCTTTCTCTCCAACATTCTTCGCACCACACTTTCCAACAAAAGAACTCACCATAAAAAGGGTATCACACAACAGAAGATACAATGATGACAAGTATGAACAATTCGTTATTTTATATTATACAGTTATTTTGTGCGGATCATGGTAAGGTTGGAGTACTCGTGTGCTTAAAAAACGTATGATTCTATACTTATTGAAAATGATCTCTTGGCTTACAGTTTTTGTTAAGTAGTTGGATAATTTTTTGAATACCACAATAGTACATTAATAATTTCCTGTTCTGATATGTACAGCCATGCATGGCAGACAGTATTCATAGTGTCAAACCTTAAGGGTTTTGGGTCATTCAAGTCACATGATCACTCGTTTTCTCGCCCTTTAAATCTAGTGCGTACGTGTTGCAGACTGGTGAGGTAAGTTCTAAAAAATGATTTTGCTCAACAAAAGTAAACTTGTTGAAGATTTGTTCGGATCAGCTTTTTGAGTTGGTGAATGGTGCCAGTCAGACATGCATAACTATGAACAAATCTGTATATCAAAGGTGTCGTTGGGGAGTAACAATTTTCTCTCTGTCCGTTGACAGTGGTAAATATCACCCCAAAATAGATGTGTCTGTTTTGGGGCAATTTCATCCTTTTGATGAGGTGCAATTTTTCCTTGTTTCTTCTTGTCCCAGTGGCAAATATTCGCATAATTCTTATTTCATTTGTTGATAATAAAAGGAAATGTTCTAATGAACTAAGGACTTCTAGCCATAAAGTACCAAATTAATGCCAAAGTTTTGTTTTATTTTGTAGTTGTGTTTGACCACATATCTTAGTCACAATGGAAGGATGCTGATCTGTTATTCCCAAGGCTGATCGGATTAAAATTAACTTAATGTCATGCCTATACTAATAGAAACAATGATCATGCAAAGCAATCGAAGTATTCTTTGTAATTACTTATCCATTATAGGAGTATGTACCATATAAACCTCAATGCACTATCAATCAAAGAGAACTATGAAAGTTTCTGGCACAAAATATAGTCAAATTATGGTTAAAATTTCGCTGTGTATATTGATAGAATAAGATGGATCATCATCATCATCATCATTAGTCTCTTAACGTCCATCGCTGGACATAGACCTTCCCCAGAATTCACCACACTTCTCTATCGTAGGCGTGAAAGAACAAGTACTTCCTGAATTCGTCCAGCTCGCCTCTCCATCTAAAAACTCTGTCAGCCTCAGTTGCGCATGTGATCTCCGGGGATCCATGTCGTGAGTTGTGATGTCCATTCTTGCAACATGACCGGCCCATTGCCATTTAATTTTGTTTTATTTTATGATTTCCCTGACTCCTATCTTCTCTCGGATGTATTGTGCTATCTTGTGAACTCTCCATGATTCTCTCATGCATACGTTGCATGCTTCTCAGTTTGCAGGTCTGTCTCTCGGTTAGGTTCCATATTTCAGCTCAATCGACACGGGACAAGTTGGCGACCGTGTAATAGAATAGAATACCTGACGCCATTGGTAACAGCGACGCTACGTTGAAGCAGCTACCCTATCAGTCGTAGGTTCGATTTCTGCAGCTACCCCATTTTCTTTAATTGTTTATCCTATTTACGTGGTCTGGGTCGAATGATACATTTTCCGAATAATAACTGAAGATCATTTCAAATAAGATTTCCAATGCAACATAACAAAATTCAAATATATATAAATATATTGTGTCATCCATAGACAGCTTTTCGTTGAATTACAACTATTCAGTGTGGTTATAGACTATCCATTACACCATCGCACCCCCTTTTTTCTGGCCTTTTCCTCGGGATTAAAGAGTAGTATCTGTTCCACAGCATAGATCGAGGAGCCGGTACTGACACTTGCCTGTTGAATGGGTTGGAGAGGGAGTGTGTGTCAAAGACTGAGTGCGCCGGTGCAATGTGTTAGCCAATGAGGTTTTACTGAGGCTACGCACTGCTAAGCGCATTGGGGAGCCTTTGGACTCGTCCTTCGGCTCTCCTTTTATTACTCAGCCCAGCTGAAGGGGGTCGGTTTCCCGGAGCAGCACTGCTCCATGGAGTAGGTCCCCTGGTGGACGCTTTCGTGGCGGAGGTTGCTTTGGTTGCAAAGCAAACCGTAGCCGCGTCGGCTGGTGCCAATTTTGGAAGGGTGTCTCCTATTTTCCCCACGTTAAGCCCGACCTTTTGTCAAATTCTACTGTGGTGGGACAATAGATAAATAGATAAATTTTCGGCAGGATCATAATGTAGTATCTGTCCCGCGGCAGAGACCGAAGAGTCGGTACTGACACTTGCCTGCCGAATGGGCCGAAAAATCCAGCCAGATGCCGGGAGACTTTCGAGTCTCCCCTCACCTAAGCCGTCATCTCTGCCACCGAAAACAGTGACACAAAAGGAGGGGTCGGAGGGGGAGTGGCAGGTAATGGGAAAAGATGGGAAGAAGGCCCAATTAGCGGGACCTCTGTCACCACAGACCTTAAAGCACCATGACACCGACAGTCCGAGAGGAGAGACCCAGCAGTCTTCTGCGGAACAGAGTAGGATTGGGGGATATACTAGTCCGGGAAGGGGAAAAAAAGAGAAAGCAGCGGTTTTATTATCAAAATTAAAGTCCAGAAAGCCAGCAAAGAGGGTTACCCCTCCACCCTCTCCACACACACCAAAGACCATCCATAGCCCTCCTCCAAAAACTCCTCCCAGGCAAAAATCAACTCTGACAATTTTGAAAAAAAAATCACCCAGCCCCCAACAAACTACCCCCCAAATAGTCCACATCAGCAGCACCTCCAGCACCATAACCAACACCTCCACTACCGCCTACATTACCACTGCCGCTGCCGCCGCTGCTGCCGTCGCTGACGTCGCCCCCATCACCAACTCCAACACCAAAACCATCACCAACACCAACACCAACGCAAGCACCAACTCAGTAGGCCTCCCAGAAGAGACCGAGAAGCCCAGCCGGGGGCGACGCCGGCGAACCGATTTTAGAGAAAGAAAAGAAAGTGCGTCACAAGAGAGGGGTCTACATCTGTCGTGTCAACACTGTTGAAAAAGCTAAGTTACAGCAGCAAGCGCTCAGGGAACTTAGGGTCCTCCTCAACTTCCGTCATGTCGAGCCTAGAAGGCGAGACGTAGAGGACCCTACCATTTTCACGGAGCTGAAGAAGCTGTTGACAGTAGTTCGGGTCTGGGATAGCTCACGACAGGTGTGGGATATGTTAAGGGAGGCCAACAGTGCCTTCCAAATGTCTGCACCGCTGGCTGTCTGGCATCATCTAGACTTACAAAAACTCAAAAACTTTTGTTCGGAGAGGGTCCCAGTTTTTATGCACCCTCCCTCTATAGAGCAGTTAAATTAACATTCCCTAGGCGCGTCAGCGGCGTGTCCGATGACAGCACCATCAAAACGGAGATGGGCATAGATCCCATAGGGCCCGCTGTCGGCGTCCTATCGCCAGACATGTTTGTTACAGGTCTGGCATTGATCTTTAACCACTGGTTAAAGCAAGGGAACATCCCTGTCGCTTTACCAGAGGAGTGGTAAAATTGCTACGAAAGGACAAAGATGGAGGGGACGGGATAAATAACTTCAGGCCCATAGCTTAATACAGAGTTAAAGATTTTGGCCAAGGTCCTGTCTAACCGCCTGCAGATTGTGCTGGATAGTCTGATTAGTCCCGAACAGACTTGTTCTGTAAAGGGGAGGACTATCCAAGATAATCTGCGCACGGTGCGCACGATCATTGAGAAAGTCAACAATGGAGCTGCGCTGATCAAATTAGATCAGTCCAAAACCTTCGATAGACTCTATCATCGTTTTCTCGAGTCTGTCTTATCTGCGGCTGGCTTTGGTCAGACCTTTCGCTCCTGGATTCGCCTCTTGTATGCTTCCTCAGCTCGGTGGTGGAGGTGAATGGAGTCAGGTCGAAGACCTTTCGGTTGTCCTGATCAGTTCGTCAAGGTTGTCCACTTTCGCCGATGCTGTATATTCTTGCGCTGGAACCCTTCCTGCACAAAGTGAAGACGAATCCGGCCCTACGCGGAATAACTTTGCCTTGCAGACACACGTCAGTCAAGTATACCGCCTACGTTGACGATGTAACCCTGCTTGTAACGAGCATTGCCGAGATCAGGGAAGTCAGCGTAGAAATCCAAAGGTATGAAGTGGTGACAGGGGCCAAAACCAACTGCGACAAGTTCGAGGGCTTGTTGCTGGATTCATGGAGAGGTTGCCCTCTCCTTGGTCCCTTTGCCTGGACGGGGGTATGTGTGCAAAATACTCGGCGTCTGGTTCGGTCCCGACCTCCAATGAAGAAAAATTGGTCAGGGGTACTAGAGAAGGTTAATCTGTGGACTTGAAGGAAGCTCTCCTTCAAGGGTAGGGCTGAGGTGCGCGTTTCGCACATCTACCCCCTCATCCTTTACCGACTCTCAGTGCCCCCTCTTCCATGTACCGACCAACTAAAGTTAGAAGCTGCCCTGTTTAGACTCCTCTGGGGTCACAGACAGCCCATGGTGAGATACCATTGGCTGCCTGTGACCCCAAGATCTGTCAACTCCAACCTGCGGAGGTCGGCCAAGGGATGCTCGGTAACATACCTTGTAGCTGTCTTTCGGATGTGCACACAAGAAGAGCAGAACGGCGAATTTTGGAAGGAAGACGCCAGGAAGGCTTTCCCTGCCTTGAGAAACGTGCATTCCGACGACGGGGCCCGCTGTTTACCCTGGGTGAAATTCTCTTTCTATAGAGAATGCCGGCACGCTCTGAGAGTCTCCCCACGGGTGAAGGAAGGCCTCGACGATACCCAGTCGTTGTCGAGAAGGGCATTATATCGAATTATAGTGAGGGGGTCCGTTCGAGACGAAATAATTGAGTGGCTCAGTTTGACGAGGGTGGAGAGTTGCTCAATCTGGCCTTGGACGCCCGGTCTGAGGTGCCTCAATAACAACAAGGCGCCCCTGCATGGTGAGTCATTCGGAATGCTCTCTGGGTCGGCAAGCGGGTCTGGTGGAATCACCAGAGTGCATACGCTGCGGTGATATGGAGGAGTCTATCGAGCACGCCTTCTTTCACTGCAATGTGGTGCATCCGCCGTGCGAGCTGGTTGAAGGCTATATGGTCTGCATCGTCAGGGCACGTTTTTTTGCCGTTGATGCCTGTGCCGTTTGTAGCGATGTGTTCCCGTCGTTAGAAAAGGACGCACATCAAGTGCTGATGCGCTTACTTGGCGTGATGAGAATGATGATTTGGACGACGCACCAGAAGGGATTCCACGAAGGCGAGCATAGCACTCCCGAACAACTGATCGCATACTTTAAGCATCAGCTTAAAGTTAAGATCAGGGTCGAGAGGGAAAGGCTCCCTTGGTCGGAGTTAAACGGAAGGTGGGTGAGAGTTGGCCGACTGTGTAGAGTGAGAGATACTAAATTAGAGTGGTATTTTTGAAATTTACTGGTAAGTGATAAGGATTTTGGGGTCTTGAAACAAACGTGTCAGCCCAGCCCAAGTTTGGGTAGATTAGATTTCCTTTTCAGTTAGCCAACTGTTTCTTAGCTAGGGAGAGAATGAGCACCAGTCCCCCCTTTTTAGTCCCCGCTTTTTCATTTCGGCTACCCCCCCCCCAAATGACAAAAGGTAAAGTTCTCCAGGGGATGTTAGAGGTATTTTTTTCCCTTGCCGACATCCATCTTTTCGTCCGGTAAACTTGCTGTTCTGCCATATTAGGCTTTTGTGAGGGGTCACATACTGATTTTGTTTTTTGTAAATATACATCAATCATCGGGGTTATTTTTTAATGGTAAATATTCATCATGATTTTATTCCCCCCCCCCACAAAACTTGTAAATATGGTGTTTAGATAGGTTCATCATGGAGAGAGTCTGGTATTCTGGTAAATGTAGTATGGAAGAAATTGGGAAAAATGTGTGAGATTGGGTCAGTACATGAGACTAGCTAAGATAAAATTAGGAAAGAGAATACCAGTCCTAATACCCCCCACTTCTGACCTTGATGTCAAATTTTTCTAACTTTTTGGAAAATAGATAAATTCGTGACGGAGGTTGTTTTAGCTTCTAAGGTCGCTTGGCAACCAAAGTCGTGTCGGCTGGCGCTATTTTTCAAGGGTTGCGCCTATTTTCCCACGTCAAGCCCCGACCTTGTGTCATATTTTGCTGTGGTAGGACAGTAAATAAATAGCTTGCCCCGGGGCAACACAGCTCCATTGCACTTAAAGGAGAAGGTCAGGATTGTCCTGACGCTTTCGTGGAGGTTGGTTTGGTTGCTTAGCAAACCAAAGATGCGTCGGCTGGAGCCATTTTTGGATGAATGATTCCTATTTTCCCCACAAAGTCTCAACCTTCTGTCACATTTTGCTGCGGTGGGACAGTAAATAAATACACCATCCAGTACCATGAGGTGGGATCGAAACAGACCCAGAGGCTAGTATCCTCTCTGCCCCACGCAGAACTGGACGGTCAGTAAGGTTGAATTTAAAGCAATATATTTTACTCACACATATATTACCCATCCACCAGAGTGCTCTGTTCCTAAGTTGATGCCAGATCTTGCTATATTTAGCAAATGCTAAGATGCGTTGATGCCAGATCTTTGCTATATTTAGCAAATGCTTATATATACATGCACTTTAAATCAACGATTTGAAAACAAAATATGTGATGGCGTCTCTTTTTAAGATCAGTCTGATCTATGATTGTTGGACAGCCTAATAAGGATTGTTTTTCATGTCTTATAATCCCAGTCGATATCATCATTTAATTATACCGGACCAAAACAGAAAAATCATTTATATATATCAATATTTGGGGTGTTAGTAAGCATTGGAAATGTTAAATAGTTACCTGTCGAGTTTTGCTAGTGATTTTCTTTTGGGGTTTCAATTCTTCGTATCTCATCCTTCTTCTGCAAAATTTATTTAAGATCATATTTCTTAAAATAAAGTCAATTGCAAGATTAAGCATTTTGTTTTATTGATAAACAAAGCGATTTTGAATAATTCATAAAAGCAAACACTATGATAAAGCAAACATTATGATATAACTAATGAATATTCCAAATAAAAAATTAAGCCGGCCCAGTTCACCAATCAATGGACTATCTTTTGGCAGCAAGCCATGTCGGAGATGATGAATAGAAAAGTTGAAAAAAGGTTGATCAATGAATAAGGTACTTCTCTTGCCTTGGAGCACTCAAATCCGAATTTTCAATCATACAAAATTAATTCCTTAAATGTAAAGTCCTCCGAACAAAATGATTGTTTATCCAGTGTCAGAAGACTGTCAAGTGCGAAGTGTAAGATCCTAAATCATAAATTAGAGGGCAACTGTTATCTGTTTTGTGTTAAATTCAAAATATATGAACGGCACGAGCTATTCGGGCGAAATCATCAAAACATGAAATGGCTTAACGCAATCAATTATACACCCCAAGCCTTTACGAAAAAACGCTTATATAGCATTTGATACAATTGCCTTGCTGATTGCATTTAAGCCTGGACTGTTTGGTTCGTCTTTTTAACTGGTATTTTATGAGATAGTAATGACCGTTAACGCACAATCTCAATTCTATGTGTTTAAAAGTAAAATTTGAAGAGTTTGTTTCAATTTTTACAGCACAAGGAAGAGATTTTCTCTGTACAGAACACTGACATATTCCTGTCATTCCTATCCTTATTCAGCTGAATATCATTTGCTGTAAAAAAAAAAAAAGACATGGTCAAGATTCGGATAACGGGGAGGGGGGGGAATATTTTCAATATGATTTTTGGCTCTATCCGAATCTTATCAAAAAAGAAAGAAAGAAAAACCAAAAAACAAAACAAAACAAGAAACAGACACGAAACAATCACCTAGATTATTGTCATAAAACTACATCTTGAATAAACATCACTTGCTGAAAAAAGATATTGCTTTGTGTCCAAATAACTTTCAACTATTGTCAAGAATATCTAAGAGAACATCCAAGAAAGATTTCACTCGGTCACTTAGAAATATATATATATATATATATATATATATATATATATATATATATATATATATATATATATATATATATGGTCAAAAGTTATGGAGTCGATTCTTAAAATTCTTCTAATTAATCATAGTCTGTAGTATCGATTAAAATTCTAATTGATCCCTCGATATCTATATTTATATTTATTTATATGGGCTAAATTTTCTTAAGGCAAATTCGCATGGTCCATCGGTTCGCGAGTGTAAACAAACAAGCCCTATTTTCTTTAACCTTTCTTTTCATGTATAGCACAAAAATTACCAGATTTTTCATAATGAATTTTAATTTGAAATAGATCAACGAAACGTAAAGTCCATCGTGGTAAGTGTTATTTGATATCTTGCTGAAATTTCTGTTCTAAAATAACACTTTGCTGCAGCTGTGAAGGGTCGTTAAATGAGTTCTGTGTTTATGATTTTAACTTTTTTCCAAACAGAATTAGGTTGGAGCTATTTTTTTACGCAGCCTATAATACTGTTGGGTTTTGTTTTATGATCATGATTTGAAAAAAATAATTTCCTTGGACTTGCAACTGATTTCATATCGAAAGGTATCGATACCTAGATCGATATGCACGCTTCGCTTCACTCGCCTGGATGAAATAGTTTTAAATTGTCAAGTTTTCTTTCATTTAAAAATTACTTTGAAAAAAAAAAAATTCCCAAACCAAAATACCGTCATAAATCCCTATGCCTAAACATGGTTAAAAAAGACATTTTCGCGTTTCTCTTTCGTATTCGCTCCTGTCTACACGATATATCTGGAGTTTCTCCATAAATCTCAATGAAATTTTCAGGAGAGAAAAGCAACAGGGTGAAAAAGAAGTGATTATATAATGTAGGCTGATCTAAAAATTTTTTTTTGATTGAGAGATATCTTTTGGTTTCAATATTTTATATTTTTCTGTACTCGCTCACGTCTGTGCACATGGTAATTACAGGAATTCTCTACGGATTTCAATGAAAATTTTCGAGAAGAACTGCAATATAAAAAAGAAGTGATAAAATTTTTTGGGGGGGAGGGGTAGATCCAGAAATTAGTTTCTGAATGGGGGATAATTTTGTACTTTCTTTAAATACATAACTGTATTCGCCCCTGTCTCTCCGGGAGATCTCAACGAACCCCAATGAAATTTTATGGGAAAGTGTGCTCTGAGACAAGGAAAGAGCAATAGAAAAGGTAGACATTTTTTTTCTTTCTTTTTTTTTGTCGTACATTTCCGTTTTCACTCATGTTTGTCCTCACAATATCTCCAAAAGCTTTCAATGAATGTCAATGGGTCGCAGGGTAAGGATGCACTGTTTGAATTTTGGGATGGATTCAGGTATTTGTCTATATAGTGTATACCGCTGTATAGAAACATCTATAACTCATTTATCAAAAGATTATTATTCAAAGCATAAAATTAGGTTGAGTAATGATAATGTGGGAAAATTGTTTTCATTAGAAAAGAGAGGATAGCAGGCTGATCAGCTAGAAGATTTGAGCAGGAGCCCTATTTCGTTATAAATCAGCCCCCACAATATAAAGTGCTTTTATGGCTGTAGCAGTATTACAACTTTCGAGAAGTTATGTAGCCATCCTTTGCTAGGAAGCTGAGAAATTATTTCTGAAATATGTACTAATTGGTTCACGTACGTATGCAAGCAAAGGTAGCGTGTAGGCCCCACATACCCTGCAACTACCGGGAGGCATCGGAGCTCTGGGACTCCATACATATAAGGAACTCTGAAAAATCGAGATATAATCTACAAAATTCTAACAAATAATGTTAAAGATAAAAAAAATATCTAAAAAAATTCCAGAGGCATGCAGTCGAATCTAGTAAGAAAATAAAAAATTGGGCCTCCTAAAAGTAGAAAACATTTTCGCAATTAATTTTTTTCTGTTTTCAATCCATACGGGCCTTTTTCCCCTCAGAGAATTTATCAGTTTTGAAAAAAGTTGATTTTAAGGTTCTCGGTGGGTGTTCCATTTGCAATGAAACTATGATGTTAAATTGGACACTTACTTTCGTGCAGGAGGACAGCTTATACGAATTATTTTCCTTGCTTTAGGAATTCATTAATTTCATGAATTCTACTATTTCTTTGCATTTTAAAGCATCTTTTTGAAAAAATGGGGGCATTATTTTCAAAACATTGTTTTAGATTTTTAATAATTCTTGCTTTTCCGAACGACGTTTTTAAAATGAGAATTTCGCGAGAAGTCCATGCTTCCGTTATAGTTCTTGGAGTATGACCGCACAGACCTCCCCTGAATGCCATAATGAAATCACAAAACATTGCTTGCGAAAAAACGTTTACAACGTTCACAAGGGAAGAAACTGAATACTTCGAAATTGTACTTCCATACAACTGGTGGAAAGCACGGGTGAATGAATTGAAAAATGAAGATCATTACATTAAATGAAAACACTTTTATGAATGAAAACTTTTTCGATTGAAAACAAGAGTATTTGATTTACTCACAACAAAAGTGGATCTGGTCCCCGATTTGAATTTTTACATCCTCCTGCACTCGAGTCTTTATTTGACGATATCCAATAGATACCTGACCATACCTGTCCAGGTCCACTTCCTTAGTAAATGGGAGTATGGGAAAATAGTCATCAGAACTCGGGCAAAAATAGGCTCGTAAATAGGAATTAGAAGGGTGGACGAATGAGAATGCTCACCTGACGACTGCAATGGATACTGGGCCAGGATTCTTGAATTACTATCTCCAGCAAAACCGATAAGAGATCGGCTCAGTGAAGGTCGGCTCATTCGTCTATGGCAATGACCTTACTCCATTCACCGAAACCAAGGTCAAGCTTGAGTCGGTCTCCAAAGTCTCCAACAGCGTCTAGTGAGCTTGAGGAAGCTGAACTGAAGGTAGGCAATAAGTGCGTGGGGCCCCACAGGATCAACGACACTATCCGATACCTTGAGATACGTTTCTGAAAGGATGTGGCCATTTTTCCGCATAGGGATATGGCCTACAACATGCAGAATAAGAAGGATGCCCGACGAGAGTGAAGAAACAGCATTCTATCCATGGGAGACAGTTCAGGTCTCGAACCTGTTAATAAGTTAGCTGGCTCCGTGAGCCCGAGGGTACATTCTCAGAGTCTATATTGGGTATACAGCTCCCAGCAGTCTCCTGGAGACGAAATCTCGGAACAACCAGGGAGGGAACCCAAACTTGAGGTCAAGTGCAGGAGCAGATGTGGTAGCCCGGGAACGCTTAAGTACGTCCTGCAGAGATGTCAAGTGGCACCCACCACAATTGGAAGGTGGATCGGCTCGTGCTTCATCTCAAAGGCTGGAAGTTCACTACTTTTTGCTAACCTACTGTTTCGATGACTCGCAGCTCGATCTCAACGCCCTCAAGGATGGTTGTGTGACTATATTGGATGGTACGGTCACTACAGCAATGAATGTGGGCGAGGCTTGGATAGGAAAGGAATTGTACGGCTTCCGTACGTTACATGTTCTCTGCCACTGGGAAACCCACCAAAGAAATGGTCCATTTCCCGGTAGTCTTAACCTACGGCGGTATCCTTTATGGGAAATTCACTGCTTTGGGTGAGGAATCACTGATGTGTCTAAACTCTGCCAGCTTACCAACTTTGAGTTGCTTAAAGTCATCTCTGACTGTGGATCATTTGCAGCAGAAAGCCCAGCAAATACTTTCTCTTCAGCTCTGAAAAGAATCACCACTGGTGAGTCTTTGAGATATGTCTTATTAATGTAATTCTCTTTTGATGTAATTTTTGAATTCTGTACAACATGAGATTACTAAATTTTAGTCCTGAAATAACTGAGGACTGTTTAATTCAAAACTTGAAAAGTATAAGGGAAAAGTGTAAATAGGCAAGTACTGATTATCGAGGGAATACAATGGAAGATAAGGACCGGTGGAGCTTTGAGGTTACTTTGATCGAAATCAGTTGTAACCTATTCACCAGCAGCCTCAGCGTCATGGGCGAGCGTGGTAAGGCATGGTGTGACACTCCTCATGGTTCACTCGATCAAAAATATACTGGCCGTTCTTGCTGGGTTATCGATTCCAAAAGATCCCACTACATCACTTGCTCTGAGTGGGGTTGATGTGCTCCAAGGGCAAGTATCTAAACACACCAAGAAAACAACCGTTCCAACTGGGTCCGGAGTTTCACAAAGCTCAGCTACATCGCTTGCTTTTGGTGGGGTAGACATTGTACATAGGCACCTACAGCTACGGAAAAGTAAAAGGAAAACAAAGTGGAGTTGGCTTTCTCATCCGTAGAGAACTCAAAGACAACTTGCAGGATTCAAAGCTGTCTCCAGTCATGTTGCCAATGTTATTTACAACACTCAAAGAAGTACAAAATGAACATAATCTAAGTCCACACTCCCGCTTCATAGTTAACAAAGGAAAAATAGACAACTTCTACGATGACTGTGACTCCACACTCCAACATTCTGAAACATATTTCAATATCATTATAGGAGACTTCAACGCCCAGGTACGACAATGACATACAAGCTGCATCGGGGAGTTTGAATACAAAGCCAGATATGGAACAGGTGACAAAGCATGAAATGAAAGAGCGACGTCAATTTTGCAACAGTGAACAACTTCGAAATCATGAACACCTTCAAGAAGTAACCCAATAAAAAAAAGTAATTGGAGGAGCCCAAATCACGAAACCAAAACGAAATTGACTACGTCTCAAACAAAAGCGATAGTAACCTATGGAGCTGAAACATGGAACCTAAGCAAAAGATTGGCCCACAAACTAAGAACCATGCAACGTGCACATGAAAGAAAGTATTAGCTCCATGGCACCCATGATAGAGAGGGCTGGCAAATCCAGTCCATGTCCTACGACGGACGCTAAGAGGCTGTTTGTATTGCGGGAAGCAGTGATTAATATATAGCCCGCCTGTCTGACCATGCGATATCTTCCAAAGTGCCCAATACATTTCAATGAAATTTAGTAGCTTTTTGTTATTTGAGAATTTTTTTCGTTTTTTTCAAATATCGTATGGACAGTCATGAGCATATATACGCACATGAATGTCCACACGATAACTCCAAAAGTTCACAATGATTTTTTGTGCCACGAAAGAACTGGTCATATTTTGGGACAAATTCAGGTAAAATTACCTCCCCTTCGTCGGTATTATATGTCCAAACCACATAATCATATATTTGATATATCTGTCCACACGATACCTCCATAAGTACTCAATGAATTTCACTAACATTTTTAGAAGGCCATGGAAAAAAACCTTTTTGGGCGGATACGTGTTCGATTACGACCTACCCCTGGCAATAGCGTTGGTAGGGATATACGGTAGTTCACAATAGTTTAGAGTGCTATTATTTTCAACAATCGGTCAGCAAAATATGATAGCAAAGTTTAAAATTTCTATCCATGATGTTAATGAAGTGTTACTAAAAAGAAAATATAGTAAAACAATCATTTTTAAAACGATTATTTCGTTGAATGGCCCAACTTATAATTATAAAATGAACGATGTTACCGAGGTATCCATGATTAAATTATCACATTCGAAAGCTGTGTATGTGCAAAGAAATTGGGAATTCAATCACCTCGTCATGAAAGATAAATAAAAAATCCTTCCTTTTTGTTACCAGGTAATCATGAGTCATCAATATGCTGATGACGTCACGCAAAAGATATTCACAGAGCATTTTTTAAAACTCATTTTTTTAGTCTCATTTTCATCCTGCTTACTCGGACGTAGAAGCCCGCCCTTAATCAGCGCGTACAAACCGCGAAGATTTATTCCATTTTATTTCTAGTGCGGGTTTTTTTTCGTTAAATCATCGTCCTATCAGTATCATCGCATAAATAAAATAGGAAGCGAGAATAGAATCCTCAAGTTTCACTCTCGTTTCAAAATAATGGACGCAGCTGGAAAGAGAGAAAAGCCCAGACCTACCCGAAGGCCAGTGACTGTGAAAGGAAACCTGTCCGTCAAATATGGGATGTTAGTGCCACCAATTACTGTCTTTTCTGCATATAGGCTCAACTTCGTTCCAACCGGAGATCGCAAGAAGAGACCCAAATTGTTGGGTGGCATCGATCGACCGGCTACTTGTCCACCGGCGCCACCTTATGCTACGCTAAACGACCTCAATACAGATGAATTATCAGGGAAGAAGGACTGTTTTCAAGAAAAGCAGGTTTGTCAGGTCAAAGCTCCATATGCAGTCTTGGACGATCTTGATGAGTTTCGTAGAAAACTGGTGAAGTCTGATTTCGTACTAAAATCGCCGTATGCCACAAGTCTTTCGTATGATGTCAAAAAGGAAAGGGATGGGAAAATTACCCCACCTTATGCTTTGCACTCTTCTTTGTAAAAAGTTGAGCAACTGTAACTGATAAAAGCCAAATTCAAAAGGAAGTATTAGTCTTAATAGTAATTATTTTGCTGTTATTTTTTGCATGCAGTTTCTAGAAGCTTTGTGGGAGACGATGGGTATCTTTCATATTTAGTCCATTGGGAATTCCAAAGGACCTTGACAGTTAGCTGTTCCTCTAATATAATGCCAATAGGTGTTGAAAGGTGTTGAAAGTGACAATAGATACTTACGCATCTTTTATTTTCCATCTTTTCCTTATAAAAGTGACGGTTAATATATCATGATATCGATCTTTGTATAGTTTAAAAAAAAATAGATCAGACGCTGTGAAGCAAGCTATCGACGAAACATTACCAGTTCCTTTTCCACCGTTATGTGAAAGCCTTTTGTATAATTGTGATATTTATGCTTTTTAGATTTTCAAAATATTGAGTTTTCGGTGTGACAATCAAAGAAATTCGTGTCTGGCAGCCAGTCCCCTACTTTATCATTCATATATTAAAAGGGTGGCTTTTTCGATTCAGCCAATCCTCAAGTTAACAGAGATTAAATTCTGGTGAAATCTACAGGGAAGAAGATTCTGACAGCATTTGAAGCTTTTCGTCAAATTTTTTCTTTGTACTAACAGGAAATTTCAAGGTAAAGAATTATGTTGATGAATTTTCGAAATGATTTTTTTTACACATTCCCTGAAATTTTTAAGGCTAATGGTATCAATCTTGTCTTGTACATCACAAGATGATACTTGAGAAGAGAGACGGTGGGTGAAGTTCTGCAAATATCTTCGAATTTTGCTTCTTGACGCCGACTTATAACGACTCAAGCATACATAATCCCACGAAAATTTGAAACCATCAATGTAATCTCATATTAGCTTTAGACCATTAGGGTTGGTTGATACTATCAGAAGGGAATAATGTTGACATTGATTTTTGGCTAGGTATACATATCTAGTGCTAGAAGGTATGTGATAGAATTGCACCACTGGTAGCTTTATGTATGCTCCAATGCACTTTATAACAAAAAATATAAACATTTCAGAAGATGACCAATATAAAGTAGAGCATATATATATATATATATATATATATATATATATATATATATATATATATATATATGTATGTGTGTGTGTGTTTGTGTGTGTGTGTGTGTGTGTGTAGTTTCAATCCATAGGTATTTTGTCATAAGATTGACATTTGTCCCAATGATAGCTGCTCAAGGGGGGTTTCTCGGCTAATATGCCGGTCCTTGAACGCGACTTGTTCTCTTTCGCACGCCGATTCGACGGGCAGATTGTGCGTTGTGGACGTTACAATGAAAGGCAGTGCGTTTCTTTTAATTGAGATTTATCTGCCCAACCACCAGGTGGAGAAAGTCAACCTATTTCGACCGATCGATTCCTTCGTGATGTCGCCAAGACCGGTAGTTATAGCGAGTGATTGGAATGCTAACCTTGACCCCAATGCAGGTCTTAGAGGAAATAGAGGGCAAAACTTGGACGCGATTCCATTGTAAGATTCAATCGACTGAATAGATCATGTCGATAAATACCGAAATGAACACCCTAGTAATGTAGTATGGACTTTGATAAGCAGTGGCAACTCGAAAACAGTGCAACACTCTTGTTAAATCGATTGAGTATTAGGATAATTGACATTGCACTCTTAGAGTGTCCAGGCTTTAATAATGTTGCTTATTCAGATCGTAGACTAATCAGGATCCGAATAAATAAAGTTAAGGCTATAAATAGGATGACTGGAAAATCCAACACATCCTAACCGGACGAGAAGGATTTTGGGGACCAGTTAACACTAGTGATAATGCAGGAATTGATGGAGGCTGTCCTTTGAAATAAACGGTCGGACAACCTTAAAAGTAAGATTAGGTGTTTGCTGCCGGTTATGGCCATCGACTCAACCAAGATAAATTAGTGGCATAGACGGCATTAGAAAACGATTTACAGCCGGCAGTCCAAAGTGAGGATGCAGGAGAAGTAGCTATAGCTAGTACAGAGCTTTTCTCTTGCTCAACAAGAAGGACCTAGCATTGGTAGTTAGAGCTGAGTTCAAAATAATTTCTCCAGAGGCAATGAATATGGCTGCTGAATTGTGCACCGAGTTTGCAGCGCTTTAAGTCAACACATCGTTTGAGTCACATAGCCGGACGGACGACGGGAAATTACAAACGAAGGTCTCTGTGGATTATTTTGGTTGAAATTTTTTTTTTACCAATGTGTCTGGTCTCAGTTCATCGCTTATTTGGCTGACATCCTTCACTTTGAAGCGACTGAAGCAGCTACAAGGGGTCCATAACAGCAGAAGAAATTCAGGAAGCGCTAAAGAACATTGGAACAGAGAAAACTCCAAGGATTGATGGCCTGTCGTACTATTGTGTTAGATTCTATCGCCTTCATTCATTCACTTACTGGCACAGCTAATCAACCACTGGTTAAAGCAGGGAAATATAATAGTAATGATAATATATAATCGTGTAAAGAGATAAAAAGAGATTGCGAAAGGTGGGAGCTTTGTTGTCATTAATGGTACTTGCGTCGAAGTCGAAGCGGAAGTGTCTGAATTGTTTTTGAGTCTGTATGGCTTGGAGCGTACCAACGAATGATTATAGATACTGGGTTCAGTGTGTGTACCAAACTGCCAAGTTGTGGATGTGACTTGGGGAGGGATAATTTCATAATTTAGGTGACTGAAACTGACAAGCATGCTAAGACAATTTTGCATTTTATAAGTGACGTTCCTTTTCCTTTATTGTTCATTATCACGGTAGATCTCTCGAAACAACTTTGTGTCAGCATTTTCTCCTTTAAATCATATGAAGATTAAAAACTTTTTATTATTGAGAACCTATTCGTTTGTTAACTAACGCAGAAAAAAGGACAATCAAACTGTGTACTATTTGTAGCACCCCCTATTCTTTTACTTAAGAATTGAATACGAAACCCTCCTTTAGCTAGAAATTGAAAACGTCACTTCCTACGACGACACCAATAAAAGCCCTGGCACACATGGTCCTACCCTCATTGGCACCGGCACTCCTAGCTGGTTACGCTTTTGGCCCCGGCACTTGTTGCCAGCTACTCTTCCTCTCTCTTTCTTTCTCCCTGAGATCGTTATCATTTCGCTGATCACCCAGGCATTCAGATCTCAACTATTTTTCCACAGTGACTTATCTCTGCACTAACTTTGCTCATTTCAATTCACCAATGTCGAGGACTCTCACATACGCACAGCTACGCAGCTGTAAAAGCGTATGCATCTCTTACTCTCATGAATGAAATGGCAATGCTTTTTACTCTCCGATAATCACGGCAATCTCCTAATTTTCTTTATTTCGGGGGAACACGCTTGAATAAAACTCTGTGTTCTCTGTCTTTCATGGTATGTCCGTCGAGTGTCTATCAGCGTCAGAGAATAGCCCCCAAGTCACACGTACAACTTGGTAGTTCGGCTTGCACACTGAACCCAGTTTCCATATTCATTCATTGGTACAATCCAAGCTATATGGATTCACAAGCAGTTAGGACACCTCCGCTCCGACTACGACGCCAGTACTATCAATGGCAATAAAGCTCCCACCTTTTGCTATCTCTTCTCATCTCTTTATGCGATCGATCAGATTTATGTTTTCCTTATATGTACTTCATTTTCATTTGTCATTACTGTTCCTGTATTAAATGTACGTTTTATTTGTCCATCCAAATACTTGTATGTGTTCTTTTTTACTTTGTTTCATATCTGTTTTATATAGACTATAGAGTGTTATAATTCATGAGGTTTGATGTTCATACTTGGCATACATTCTTTTCGAACATTTCCTTTTCTTTCTCCACTTCTCCGGTGATGTTGCTGCTAAAACCAAACCATGAGGAGACAAAAATCTTCGCACTCCCACTCCTCAACCAGTTATACAACGATAACTGGTGTCAATAACGACGAAGATATCCAACATAACCTTGTTTTTGCATTTAAGCACATTCATCTCCATAGATCAATCCTGATAATCTATTTTGGAGGCTAATATAATTAGCAATCCAAAACTGATCTTGGGGAGAAAGAGGGAGAAAGAAAGAGTAGCCGGCAACAAATGCCTGGGCCAATTAGCGTTTGACCATTTGTATCCAGGGCCTTTATAAGGGTTGTTGTAGGAATTGACGTTTTCGAAAGAAGGGCTTCGTATTTAATTCTTAAGTAAAAGTATAGGGGTCGCCACAGCTTGATAAAACAGGTATGTGCATGTGGTCTTTCATATTCATACAAAAATGATTTGTATGGGTAACTTTTACAAGTTGATATGGAACATAACACAGAAGTGACTGGTACAGGTGATGAGTTCAAGTATCTGATTTAGACTTTGGGTCGTATGGGCGTTAACCGAGCCAGCCTTTTGTATAGTGTCACGAGTTCGATTATCACAAAAACTCATTCTTTATTATTACATGCAATGATCATTTATTAACTTACCGCCGAATGGAAGCCAAGCAGAGTTCAGCAGTGATACGAAGCAACAGAAATAGAGATGAAGGTAAATAGTAGCGAAAATATGTTCATGATATACAAGACTTAGTATAATAAAATAAATAGATAAATTGGATTACCGATACTGAACTACCAGTTAATAAAAACATGGTGAAGAAGAGATTATGATAGGTTATGACATTGGGCACTTGATTTGGACTTGGGTTTCCAACAGATTCCTGTAGCAGAGTGATAAGAGTGGCTGGGCGTTGATCGAGCAACCTTTCGGCATAGAGGGTCTTAATTTCGATTCTCTGTGGGAACTTATTCTTTATTGCCATCTGCACTTTAATTCATTTGCTCACTGCCGTAAAGAAACCAACCTGAGTTCAGTTATAATAAAAGGCAACATAAATTGAGATGGGCAAATTGTAGCAAAAGATTGTAAATAATGATTTATAATAATGCTTTATCTAAAAAAAAGTGTTTTAATCTATTTTCCTTGTAATCATAGTCCGATGATGGATTTCCAGTTACTTGATTACTTTAGTACTGGATCTACTTAATTTGGCTTTGCACAACAAAAGATATCTACCAACCGTGGCTGTGGGTTTAATGTACGGTCACCCCGAATAACAATCTGACTTGGCAGTAAAATATTTTGATGCAAGTCTTATTTCAACACATATTCCAAATATAATTGTGGTTCAGGATCAGGTTTAGAAAATAAGGATCAAGGTTAAAAAGGTATAGACTATGCATGGAGTTTGGATTAGACATCTACACCAAATATATCCGAGGGGGTGAAATTAAGCCCCCTTAATGTATGCATGAATCGAAATTAGTCTCTCTCCGAACCAGAAATTATGCATGGGGTTGGAATTTCTACATCTTCAATGAGAATTAGAATCGATAAATTGCTACAGTTCAAGATTTGTTGAATTTCTTCATATTCAAGATTAGAAAATATTTTAAAAATCTGAGTGAAGATTCGGTTTAGCAAAGGAAGGGAACGTTTCTTTTTTTTTTTTGCTATATATTGAATGGATAAAAATATTAAAAAATATGTATTCAAAAATATATATTTTTTACTATCATTGTTCAATAAAAGAGAAGGAAGGGGAGAAAAGTTGGGTAGTTTTCTTAAGCTGTAGGAAGAGATGGAGGAAAAAAGTGATGTTTGGTAGTTTGATAAGAGGGGAGTAGGAAAGAAACTTTGCTTACTGAGGGAATCGAAAGAGAAAAGGAAGAGATGATAAAGTCAGTTTAACAAGAGGGGGAGAATTGAGAAGGGATGAATAGAAGACTAGATAATGAGAGGGTACAAGGGTTAGGTCGTTCAATAAGAGGGTAGTAGAGAACGAGAGGAGGGGAAATTTGTAGTGTACAAGTGGTTGGGAGCGATAGGCAGCAACATAAATTGGGATGAAGGGTAATAGGAGCGTAAAAATTATTGATGATAATTGACAATACTTCATCTTATAGAATAAGAACATTAATAAATTAAATTACCAAAAGCAGAACAAGCAGTTAATAAAATAACATGGTGCAAAAGGTTTTGATTCTAATTCTGTACAGCGATCTGCACTGTGAAATTTATTCGCTTTCTAGGTTCATGGTTAAAAATATAGACTATAGAGTGTTATAATTCATGAGGTTTGATGTTTATCTCCCTAATACATGCACAATTTAGAATGAATCTCACCCCGAACCAGGAAATATGCTTAAAGTTGGAATTAACTAGGAATCGGAGTCAATAAACTGATACGGTTCAGGATAAGGTTCATTTCTTCAAGTTTTAAATAAAATTTTTTTAAAACAATCTAGGTAAATTATTTAATCCGAATATATATATATATAGAAAGGATAGAAATAGAAGGGAGAAAGGAATGTCAGCTTAATAAGAGGGTTAGAGGGAGGAAAGAAAAATAATTTATGGAGGGGATACAAAGAATCATGAAGCCAGTTCAATTAGAGGAAGAGAAATGAGAGAGGGGAAAGAAAGGTATTTAATAAGATTGCAGAATAGAAGGTTAGTTAGTTTAACACGAGGGTAGAAAGAGAGAGGGAAACATAGTGTCAAAGTAGGTTGGAAGAGAGGGAGGGGAAAAACAAAGTTAATCAGGTGATTGGGAGGGTAGGAGGGGAGAGAGCAGAAAAATTAGGTAGTTCAATAAGTGAGGAGGAGAGGGGAGAATAGAAAGTTAAGTAATTTATTGCATGTATGTAAATTTTTGTATATGAAATGAGTCTCTGTTTGTATAACGTTTAAAAAAATCAACAGGTAACAGAAATTTGAAGGGATGAGTTAGAAAATGAGATAACCTTGGATTTCAACATTGTATCAATCATGACTGTAGGGATTTCTGAGGGGATAGAAAACAGAAAGTTGCGCAAAAATAAAACCAATAAAATTTAAGCCAACTGTAGTGCCCCCTATACTTTTAGTTAGGAATTAAGTACGAAACTTGTCTTTTAGCTAGATATCCAAAACGTCACTTCCTCCTCTGACCCATATAAACGCCTGGACGCTCATGGTCTACTGGCCTTGTCTTCGGGATCAAAGTGTAGTATCTGTTCCATGGCATAGACCGAGGAGTCGGTACTTACACTTGCCCGTTGATTGGGGCGGAGATTGTGTGGGAGGTATCAAAGACCGAGTGCGCCGGTGCAAACGTTTGCCAATGAGGTTATACCGAGGCTGCGTTTGCTAAGCGCATCGGGAGGCCTTTGGACTCGTCCTTAGGCTCTCCCATCATTACTCGGCCCAGCTTTCGCAGGTAACTGCGTCAGCTGGAGCCATTTTTTGGCGGTAAGTTACTGTTTCTTCCCACGTTAAGCCCGACCTTGTGTCAGATATTGCTGCGGTGGGACAGTGATTAAATAGCCATTACCTCCAGCACCCCCAGCTGGTTACACTTCAAGCCCCAGCCTCACGGCCGGCCATTGGCGCCAGTATTCCTATCTTGCCATGCCTCTGGCCCCGGCCTTTGCAGCCGGCCACCCTCTTTCTTTCTCCCTAAGATCGTTATCATTTCGCCAACCCACTGGCTGATCCGATCTTAACCACCATCGCACGCATTCCATTCTCTCCGTACAGCATCCTTCCCTGAACAGGGCTGGCGCGCTGCACGTCAACCACGACGAGGACCAAATCCCTTCGTCCCTCAAACATCCATCGCTGTTCGGATTCAACAAAAGTTTCTACACGCGAAACAACCAATCAGAACTTGACAAACACGGTAAGAAAGTTTTATTGATATCTACCTTTGATATACGAACTAACTTCCGAATCCAAGTTCTAATAACCCTTCGGATCAATTTCAGAACTCTTTCACAATGCAAGTAGCATTTCTTTTCCATCTTACCGTTGTGTTATTATAGATAAATTCTTTTATCGTTGAGAAACAAAATCTTCCATCTTCATTCAAGTGAAATGCTAATTCTCAAAGTCACTAGTCGACTACTACCCTACCTTGTTACCATGGCAACTGCAGTAATCATTCAAATGATCATCCTGCAGTTTAAAACTGCTAGAATCGCAATCCAGTACGATTTCAGGGAGATTTTACGTAGATTTACGAACGGTCAATTTTAACTATTGTAGTGATCACACCGCTATTACAATAAAAATGTCGTTTTCTACGTATAGGTAACAGGTGGCTGTTTAGACTTCAGAGATTAATGTCCTGACTTGTTATATTGTTGGTCAAAAGCTAGTCATCACAAAATAACTAAGGAGAATTTATACTTTCAAACTGAAAAATAAGGCCATGTCTTGCCACTTAATTAAAACTAATGCAGTAGCAAAAACATATTAGCAGTAAAAAAGAACAGTACTTCTTTATTTTTTATAGATCGTCAAAAGCTAATCGAACAAGAGGATAACCAACTTTGATAACTAAATGCTGCTAGAAGGAAAATGATACGAGTACCTCAGGAAATGAATGGAAAACTTATGAGATTTCCATTCATATACTAAAGTAAATTGCAACTAAGCAGATTTAATGAAAACTCGAAATTGCAGAGAAATCAAAGTGTCAGAAATATTAGTTTTATAAGTAGCAAACAATGAAAGCAACTTGACAAGGTATTAGCAAAATATTACTCCCCAGGGAAAATGTTGGAGAATAATCATTGATTGGAAAAAGTTCGGTTCAAACATTTCAGTTTATTTACATCTTCCTACTTACACTAAGTAATATACTTTGAAGATGTTTTCCATATTGATTACTTGCGAGTTTGTTTATTGAAGTTATTTTTATCGTTGATATCTTGACATTTCTGTCGGACAATGTTTTTGCAATACTTCAGTTCTGCACCCTCAAGCATGATGAAGTGTGGTACTAAGAATGTATAAAATTTACCCATCAAAATCAAAGCACATCTGATATTTACTGAGCTCATTTTAGTTTTGTAAGCATTGGAGTGAGGGAAAATGGGATAAGAGATTGTGTTCTATCAGTGTCCAACCGGGGAGAACTTGCTTGGCTGGTAAATCAGTATTCGATATCGTAATTTTTATCTTCAGTCATGGGGCTCAAACACCGGTGCCAACGAAATAAAACAAAACGACGCAATCTCTGCGACAATCAGAAAAGATAGGATTGAGATATTTCAATGAAATACACAGACTTAATACTCTGCTGGTCAATTTAGAAGATTAAGTAAACAAGATAAGAATTCCACGTACCACTGAAAGGGAAAACCGTGGATAAGCAGGACACTGAAAGTGAAACCGAGGATGAATGACAATAATATAAGTTATATAAACTAGACTAAATAGCTGTCTTACCGGTGGGATAAATTGCTGAGACAGAGAGATAGATAAATCGAAATCAGATAGCGTTTAATATAATTTGTTTTTAAAATTGATTTAATACAATTTTTTACACAGTTAGAAAAAGAGGGGAGCTAATATAAAAAATGGATTAATGTAAAAAAAGGTGTCATGGGGATGAAATTTGACAATGGGCTTTAACATTAAGAAAAATGTAGGGCTAATCTCCAAAAAGAGGAGGGGATGATGTTAAGAAATTGTAGGAAGTTTAAAGGGAAGGGTATAACGTTACAAATCGGGCCGTAATGTTAAGGAAAAGGGGGAAGTGTTGATAAAAGAGGACCACTATTAAAAAGACGGGGCTTATGTAAAGAAAATAAGACAGATATTGAAAAACGGTGTTGGGTTAATTTTGAATAGGGAATGTCAATGTTATAAAGGGGGGAGATTTCCAACTTTATTTTGACCTTATAAAATGGAAGTAAACGTTCCTTCTCTATTTTGACCACTGAAAATGGGGAGAAATCTCACTACGTAATTTTGAAAATTTCCACTTGATTTTGACTTTTAAAAAATAGAAAAAAGTTCCCATTCGATTGTGACAATCAAGAGGTAATGTTTATTTCTTCTAAAAAAGAAGAAATCCTCAATTTTGAAATAAAAAAAGGAGGAAATTATTCACCTTGATTTTGACTCCTAATAGAGGAAGAAAAAATTCCTTGTCGATTTTGTGCCCAAAGTTTGAAAAAAAGTCTCTCAATCCGACTTCGGTCCCCAGAAGTGGAAAAAAAATCCTTCTCTCTATTTAAAGAAAATTTCCCCCTCGATTTTGACCATTGAAGTGAAAAAAAAAAAGACTTCCATTTGATTTCGACCTGCAGAACAGAAAGAAATCTTTCCTACGATTCTGAACCCGAAAATTGAAAATCGATTTTGACCAATAAATGTAAGAAAAAAAAATTCACCGCAAAATGAAAATAAAATTCATCCTTGATTTTCTCCCCTGAAAGTGAAAAAGAAATTTCCCCCTCAAATTTGACCATAAAAGTAAGAAAATGAAAGTTACCCTTCAATTTTGACCCATAAAAATGAAATAAAAATCTTTCCTTTCAATTTTGATCCCTGAAAGTGAGAACAAAAAAAACCTCCCCTGATTTTCTATCCTTAAGAATTAAAAAAAAATCACCTTTTTTGACCGCTGAAAGTGAAAAAAATATTTTCCATGATTTTGACCCCTTTAAGTAAAAAATGACAGTTCCCTCCAATTCTGACCCCTAAAAGTGAAAAACTATTACCCCCCTCAAATTATTATTAATGTAGAAAAATATTTCCTTGGATTTTGACCTCTAAAAGAGACTATGACTGACTTACCACGGAAAACATTAACTAGTAAAATTATAAATCCAAGGTATGTCCGAAAAGTAAATAATGGTGTGTAATGAAAAAGCCCGGTGTAGAGAATTCAACCAAACGGAAGGCATTTTGTTATAGCCTTACATCTAAAAAGTGACTAATTATATTAAGTAACTACCGCAAAATGATTATATTACAGGTCCTAAAAATGGTCTATGGCTGGTTTGGGAGAATTCTATTATCATACAACTTGAAAACCCTTGAGAAAGCAAAAATAATCAGCAGGGACCATCAAACATAGATTAAATACGCGGAACACCAAGGTACATTATGTAGAAGATCAGATAATGGCAACCCAGGGTAATATCACAGCAGGAAGTGTCCCGAATTAAGCGTATATTTCCAGAAAAGAAAATGGCATGAGCAGCAAAACTATAATCGAGGAGGTTTATCGAGGTAAAGTGACCAAATGACCTTGAATTACCTAATTCTCCGCCGTGTTCTAAATGTGTCAAGCCCAATATTCAAACGCTGTTTAAGCCCAGACACAAGGTGAAACATATGGAATGGGTCTGGAAGTATTTAAAAACTAAGACTTACATCTGTGATTGAAATGCAAAATCCTTGCCCACCAAATTAAATGATTTATATCAAAGTCTTTGTTCTGGTAAATAATATACTTTCGTATTTCATGTACATATACGTATAGCTTGTTGAAACTTTCTCAACTCCGTGTGACATCTAATGATTCAATAATTATATAATTAGAGTTTTACGATAAAAATTGAGGAATTAAAGAAGAATAATCTGTATTCTCCAGCATCTGCATATCTCCACCATATATAAGTTTAATATTTTTGGACTCTGCATAATACTGCTATGCAACTATTTGCATGAAAAATGATCTTCGATTGTCGCTGAATCAATGGAAAAACGTATTTGCACAATGATATGACATACACTGTATTCATGTGGTTACTTTATTAAAGACAAATTGCCAGTGCAGTAAAAAAAAGCCTAGCTGCCGCAGTAAATGAATTAAAATCCTAAAACCAAGCTTGGTTGCACTAAGGTAAAACTCCCTTACTTCATGGAAATCTAAAAGGTTAACAGAACAGAATCTGTTTGTCCACAGAGAAGTTGCAGTTCCTGTACATGGGATTAGCAAAGCAAGCCGATCCAAGTTGGGCTTTAGAAGTGGGAGTGTAATCAAAACTCAATTGTAGGAGTTGGACCAGATATTTTACGATAAATGTATCTATTAGAATGAAAAGAGCCCTTCCATATTAGTTACACTAATCTTCGTAGGCTTGCAAGACTTGTCAGTTTGCTGCCCACGGATTGTCTAGTCGTGATTTTAAATCACAATTGGATGATATTTGTTTTGAAAATATATCGATTAATAAGAAAAAAACGCCGTTGCGAAAGGAAATGTTAATTTCAGCTTGTTTTAACGTAACAAAACAGACTAACAGTGAAGAGATTATTAAAATTAGGTTGGAATTGTTGTTGACACGATAGAAAAACAAATCAGTTCTAGAACAGGGGAAATTAAGTGCGAAATATCGTTGTTGCTGTTACGGTAGAAAAGTCTAGTCCAGACTTGGACTGGATTTTCACAAGAACGTACCTTATCTTTTTTATTCGTGCAAAATGTTTTTTTTACCTGTATTGTTCGCGATCAAATGGAGCTATCTATCACATGACTTCCTTAATCCTCCATACTCCCTTTGACAGTCTGCATTGTTTACATTCTCCTTCTGATGGTAATACAGACCAATATCGTTCTAGTAGGAATACAGCTTGATATATACAATAACAGGAGCCGGAAAGAATATCACACCCAGCCAGTAATAAGATGAAGTAGTTCAGCACAATTCTTCCCTTAGAATCATTACTAGCTGGACTCATGGGAATTTTCCAGGTGTAGAAAACTAATGTATCTTTCTTTCCTGATATTGAAATATATAATTTTGTTGAAGTGATTTATCACCTACGGAATGTATCTAGACCATCTATAGTATTATATAATTGCTAGCAGAACTAACATTTTATTTATATCAATATTGACAACTTTTGTATGTTCCTGTAGTCTATGAAAACTAAAACTTAATTTTTAGGATGCAGACTTATGAAGGAAGAATTATGAATAACTGATAAATTAAAGATTGAGTCCTTTTGCTATCATGCATAGGCATCCGCTTCCGTTTTACCCTTGTTCATCACATTGCAATGGTGGATGGGGAAAGAAGAAGAAAAAGGATGAACTATACGAGAAGAATGGACAATGATTAGAAAGCGTAAGAGTCGTAAATACGAATACAAAGTAGAATAATAGTACATTAGTAATGATAGGATAAAATCAATACGATGTTCTAGTTTGCTCGAAATGTTTTTCGATGGGGATCATCGGAGGAAGAAACCCAATTGCCCCTTTTTCTAGATGCACAAGCATCTCTAGTCGGTACTGACTGATTATTGACTGACCGACTGACTTACCGAAAAACTTCCGCCATCGCTCGTTTCCTCCCACTTATTCTATATATGTCTGAAAGTGAAAGGGAAAGAACAACCGCATGTATGGACTGACTTTCAGTCTCGTTAGTCCAGTACAGGCAGCAGTGTTTATATGTCTATTACTCTAAGAAAAATGCTATTTGTTTTTAGCGAAAATGTTTCTATATCTTAACACACAATGATAATTCAACAACTCTGCTATTCTTTTAGCATAAGTCTGAACAGCAGAGAAAATTAAAACCACATATATCGATCTACCACGTACGTATTTATTGGAAAAAGTACAGAAATCAAAAGCGATTCTTATAAAAATACAGCTGGTATATGGCGACATCTGATCAAAGCCAGGTGCAAGCTAGACAGCATTCAAGAAATTCAGTGTAGACAAAAATCGATATGGTTTAATTCATCTCCAGACACTATATATGTCTAACACGCTCTATCTGTGGATGGTTTATAACATTTACGTGTCATGAATTTACGAAAACAAATGCTCTTTGAGGGGCTAAAGTATAAAAAAAACTTATTTCTGACGTTGACGTGAAAAATTAACTACGAGTGTCAATTACTTTTGCCTCCATGTAAAGATTTGTACAAAAACACAGCTTTGTTTCAGTTGGTAAGAATAAAAAAAACTAAAAAACGCTAGTGTGAAACAATAGGCACCTTGTGAGGATCAAACTCAATAGTTAGCGAGACTACCCTACAAAAAAAGCACTCAGCAGGCATCCTAAATATAAGCAGGGTATCATATCTTACCAGCTTTTCAATCGAATGACTTACAATGAAGAAGACAGAAAGATGATTAAAGAGAGAAGTGATAATTTTGAAATTCTGGGACCAAACCTGAATTGATACTTTTATCTTCTTAGCTAAACCTTATAAACCAGGCAATGAATGGAAGAAAGGTCACACCTGGATATTTCAGAAACTGAAAGTGAACATGGATGTGCTGAAGTCCTAAATGTAACATAGGGGGGAAGTAACATGTGAACCTTGTACATTCGCCCCAGCATACAGAAGTACACTTTATGCGGACGAATTCTTCAATAACCAGAATTTTAATAAACCCAGTCACAACACATTACAGCTTTCTACAGAATATCGTTGAATTGCACGTATACGTATATACATACATGTATATATTTTGATATATATAAAGACACCTACAAAGATTTATTGATATAAATAAATACACATACGTGTATATGTATACATAAATACATACATAGACGTATGTACACACACACATATATATATGTGTGTGTATATATATATATATATATATATATATATTGATACAAAACATATACATATACACACACACACACACATACACACACACACATATATATGTATATATATATATATATATATATATATATATATATATATATTATTGTTTCATCCACAAACAGCTGTTTCGTCGTATTACAACTCTTCAATGTGGGTATATACTATCCATTATCCTATCCAGTACCACAATACAGGATCAGAAAGTTCGCTTCAGAACCAAACGCTGGTATCCTCCCTCTACCGCACGGAACTTGAGGGTCAGTAAGGTTGAATTTGGGTGATATATTTATTTATGAATATATTCCCCGTCAACCAAAGTGCTCCATTCCATGTTGGAAGACAATTGCATGAGCTTATGATGAACAAATTACCTCACTTATGTTTGTATATATATATATATATATATATATATATATATATATATATATATATAGAACTTACACATATATACATATACGTACGTATATATGTTCACATATATACGTAAATACACATACGTGTACATATAAAAACATGCACACATCCAGATACGCACTCACACATATATATTCATATATACATATATAGGTACATATGTATATGCATATCCATGTATATACATATATATCTGAGTTCATATATACGTATGTATATGTATTACATATATATATATATATATATATATATAAATATATATATGGACATATATATATATATAAATATATATATGGACATATATATATATATAAATATATATATGGACATATATATATATATAAATATATATATGGACATATATATATATATATATATAAATATATATATATATATGGACATATATATAAATATATATATATATATGGACATATATATACATATATATATATCCATATATATACATATATAAATTTATACATATATATACATATATGTATATACATATACATATATATATACATGGATAAATAGATATACATATAGGTACATGTATATATATATATTTATATAGGTATATACATGTATATATATATATAGGTATATATATATATAGGCATATACATGTATATATATAGGTATATATATATATATAGGTATATATATATATAGGTGTATATACATGCATATATATATATATACGTATATATATATAAGTATATACATGTATATATAAAGGTATATATACATAGGTATATAAATGTATATATATAGGTATATACATGTATATATATACGTATACACATGTATATATAGGTATATACATGTATATATATATATAGGTATATATATATGTGTTTATATATAAGTATATACATATGTATATATATATAGGTATATATGTATAAATATAGGTACGTATATACATGTGTATATATATATATATATATATATATATATATATATATATACAAGTGTATATATAGGTATATACATGTGTATATATATATATATATATATATATACGGATAAAATATACGAGTATATATATATAGGTATATACATGCATATATATATGTATATACATCGGTAAATATATATATATATATATGTATATATATATATATATATATATACATATATATATATATATACTGATAGATATATATATACATATATGTTGATATACATGTACATATATTGATTTATTTATACATATGTGGATATACGTCTATACATATATATATATACACTTATACATATTTATAAATATATAGATATTCTTATACATATATATATATATATATATGTTTCAATATATATGCATATATCAATGTGTATATATATATATATATACATATACACATATATGTGCATACATGTATGCATGCATATATAAGTACATTTATTTGCATTTATATTTTTATGTTTTTATTTATATATTATTTATATATATACATACTAATGTACATGTATAGGTATACACACACGCATATATATATATATATATAAATATATATATACATATATATATATATATATATAGAGAGAGAGAGAGAGATAGAGAGATATACACGTATATTTATATTTATATATATATATATATATATATATATAAATGCATGTATACAAATATAGATATGATATAGATATACCTATAATTTATACACATATATATTTATACATATATGCGTATATATATACATATATATATCTGTGAATTTTCAAATATATATACACGTATATAACATACATTTATATATTCTAAACACATACGCATGTATATATATATATATATACATATAGATATATATACAAATACATATGTATGCACATGCATATACATATATATATTAACTGATATTTATTTATATATACATATGTATGTATACATATGTATATATGAACAGATATATACATATATCTGTTTATATATATATATAAATATATATATATATATATATGTATATATATATATATATATTATACACCATTATATGAACATGCATACAATATAAATATATACGAAATGCATATGATACACACTTATATATAAATATACATAAAATTCACATATATCTTTGAATATACATACAATCAATATTAATCAATATTAATATAATATACGAAATACACATAATATAAATATATACATATAATATACAAATATTCATATAATATACAGATATACATATAATACACAGATATGCACATAACATACAAATATATATACTATAAACAAATATAAATATATACATCTATATATATAAATATACGTATGATAAATTCATATTTATTAATATAAAATAAACATGTATATATACGTGTACATGTGATATACATAAATATCTATACAATTGAATAGATCTAAGAAATGCATTTATATATAAATGTACATACATATCTATATCCAAATTCATAATATTTTTACCTATAATACAAATACATTTAACACACACACATACACACACACACACACACATATATATATATATATATATATATATATATATATATATATATATATGATACCTTCATATTCATACATATCAATATATGTATAATAAACAGGGAGGTATTTTTTTTTACTTTAACGAAATAGAAGAATGGGCAATAAAAAGATACTTTCCGAATGGAACATACATTTATTTCATTGAGTGTCTTACCTTTGTCTTTCGCTCAGGTGTGGAGTCCATACCTGAGAATAATTTTGTACCATGGAACACTGTCTCTGTACTTTCGAGTGCAACCCAGAGGAATTATCAACAACATTGATTGCTGAAGGAGATTCTTTGTTCTTTGGAGACATTGCGAACTGACATTCGAAAAGGGAACAGCACTAAATTTATAATATTTTTCAAAACTCAGACAATCTGTCCTAATCAATGCGTTATCAGTAATTCTCTTTACTTGGCTATGCATAAAAAATCTACGTATTTAACTTCTAACTACCGTGTTCCCAAGTCTTTCATTCAGTTTGTTAGACTGTTTTTTTTTTTTTTTTTTGAGAATCGAACTCCGCATACTAAATAAAGTGTGCTAACTTTCTTCTTGGGAAGAAGTTTGGAAGAAAAAATAAAGAGGAAAACAATATTGCGAAAAAACAGCGCGTAGTCGTGACAGTTATTAAACTGATTGATTTAGTATTGGTAGAAACAATTATAGTTGTAAACAAAAAACCTTAAAAGCAGTGTGTTGACTGACAACAGCAACGAATGAAATAACCTTTCCAAATCAAGTGAATGAAAGTGTCTGCCAGTCAGACTCTTAACCAACCAGGTGTCCCATTCTCAACCACTCAGTCGCTAACAACGTCAGTTGGCCTACATAAGTGCTAATTCGTCCTCCTCCAATGACATTCTAGATAATTCACTGCTATTTACTGTCAACAGTTGGAAATGAATTGAATATTCATCTAAAACGTGGCAAATAATCTTTTTCGATACAGTATTAGTAAAATGCAGAAATCTGTACTTCTGGAAGCTTGGTCCTCATATCCGACCATTTAAATGAGATTAATTTATTCGAAATGCCAGTTGAAGGGTGTCATTTAAGGGGAGCATTGTGATCTTCACAATGTCACTCATCTCTAATAGCTTACAAAGCAAACCTTCAGAAAATTTTATTCATTGACTCAAAGTAGTAACAATATATTGTATATGAGTTGATATTTTCTCTCGAGGGTTTTTATCCAAATTTAATCAGCCGACATAATTTAGAAGAGGTTATATTGGCACATTTAAACCAAAGGAACTTGTTCTAGCCTCACCAAATTATACATAAACTAAGAAAGGAGAGCATAAACAACCTCAGAACTGGTGTAACTAACAGCCGGTTCAAACAATAAGAAGAAAATTCAGCAGATAGTAAAAATTAAGCGTAAATGTGAAGTCATAAAATGTTTATATTATTGTAGTAATTTATAGTAGCTTTTTATACTTCCATTGATGTTATATCTTTTTTTAAAATTTGTTATAGACATTTAGATTTCAGTCATATATTTTATTGCTGATCATTATGATTAGAAGTTTTCACCCGCCAGCCAGGCATTTGCCGACGTTATAGAACTGATCCGGCAGAATGACAACCAACTCTATAGAAAAGTTGTAACTTTGGCATTTTTTGAAATGAGGGATCAAAGGCACTAGAATCAGCACAACGCCCCAAAACGTGTTTATACTGGATATTTATATTTTGATTTATTAATCCATGGCTTTTCAGGGACTTCTGAAAATAACATAGAAAGATCAGACCCTTTCTTTCCCTAATAGCTTTAGGTACAAAAATAGGAATTTTGTCAAATCAAAATAGTAAATGCAAGTTGCAATGCATTGAGAAAGATGCATATAAAACGTGCATGCAACTGAATGATAATTTATGGGGACACCCCAAAATACACAATAGGAATCGCCAAAGAACATGGGAAGAGAATTCAAGGACATAGACTACGGAGAACTCATAGTATTGAACGAAACTGCCCTCCGAAAAATAACCAACTGGAGAGCACCAGGATCGGATCTACGGATATTGGTTTAGGAAATTCACCACACTACACGACAGGCTCACACATCAACCCCAAAGTTGCCTAAATAAAGGCGAGGCACCAGAATTGAGGCGGAACCAGTCTCATCCAAAAGGACCCTGAAAAAAAAAAAGAAACTGACAAGCAATTGTAGATCAATCACATGCTTTCCTCTCACGTGGGAAATTCTGACCAGCAAAGAGAATGTATATATCCATAGAAAAGAAGAGGGCGTACCAGAAGAACAGGAAGGATGCAGGAGAGGAACCAAGGGGGCAAATGACTTGCTCCCCATCGACCAAATGTTCTTAAAAGGAGTAAGAAAAAGGAAGAACATTGCATTGGGTTGGATAGACTATAAAAATGCATACAACATGATTCCACACAGCTGCATACTCGAATGCCTCAGAATGTTCAAGATCAGTGAACCATTGGTGAGATTCATTGCAAAACTGGAAAGTAGACTTGAGACTAATTGGAGAAAATTCAGCAGAGGTGAGTATAAAAAGGGGAATCTTCTCGGTACACTTGCTGTCTCCACTACTATTTGTTCTAACTATGATAACGTTCAACAAAATCCTGAAAAACAGCAAAGGATAAAAATTCTCCAAAACAAAGGGAAAAGTCAAATACCTGATGTTATATAAAACTATTTGCAGAAAACAGGGGAGAACTCGAGACGCTGTTCAATAAAGTGAATGAATACAGTGATGACATTGGGATGGAGTTTGGAATTTTAAAAAAGTGCTACAATGCTAATGCACAAAGGAAAGCTCACAGTGCCCGGATGAATCGAACTCCTGGACCACAGGTAGACTGCACAAGACCGATAGATATACGTGGGTATTGGGAGTTCTCGAATGCAACACGATAAAATGGGAAGAAACGAAGGAGAAAAAATAAAGAGTATACCTTAGGAGGATAAAAAATTACCTAAACAGCAGGAATCTCATAAAACACAGGGACCGTATTAGTAACATACACAGGACCATTTTTCATAGGTGTTGTTGGTTAAATTGAATGTGATGTCTAAAAAATTAACAGTTTTTAAGTTGGCTTTAATTTCGACTTTGAAATTCATTTTTTTCATTTCTTTTATGAAATATTTTTTGATGTTTTCGCACTTTTGAGCGTTACAGTTTTCTACAATCAATAGTCCATCATCCCAGTACAGGGAAATAGGTTGGTACATTCCGAAATAAGGGTTGAATGAATTTAGGAAAAGTGTAAAAAAAGGAAAGCTAAGATGTTTTGAGGTATAGTAGTTTTTGTTAAACCTTAACCGTTTTCGTACATGTCTTTAGAAGGCTGATGTGATTCTGTTTTTGGTCATTATTTTCCACTGTCCAGTGGAGGGGGTTAAATTCAAGTAATTTGTATATCAATCATGATCAAGATGTAAATTCCAAAGGTGTGATAGAATTCCAGTTGATGGCGGGATTTTTGAGCAAGGGGTTGATGTTGGAACTCTCTTTAAGAAGAGAGGTGAAAGGGTATCAATCGGTGTAATGTGCATGTTCACAGTGGGGTTGAATTGTATTTTGATATCGTAGAAGATTAGTGCAGTAAGTGATAATGTGAATGTGTATGAGAGAGAGGTAAAGGGATTAAGAATCGATGTGTATATATATATACACATTAATATATATATATATATATATATATATATATATATATATATATATATATCAAAATATATATATATTGATATATATATATATATATACATTAATATTTTCTTATATGTATCTCATATATATATATATATATATATATATGTATTTAGATATGTAATACATATGAATGTATATATATGTACATATGAATATATATATATAGATATATATATGATAAATATATATATATATATATATATATGTATATGTGAATATATGCATATGTGAATATATATATATGAATATATATATATGAATATATTCATACATATAAGAATATATGTATATATATATATATATTGATTTCATATCACTTTCTATGCTGTTAGGAAAAGGGGAAGAAGTGGAGAGCTAATATAAAAAAAAAGGATGTTTGACAAATCTGAAAAAGGAGTCGAGCTGATGTAAGAGGGGAGAGTAATGCACAAAAGTGGTTGATATCATAGGACAAAGTTAAAAACGGACCCTAATGCTAGAAAGGAGGACCAATCTCTAATTTCAATCTGAAAGAAAAATTGGTTGGATGTTGAAAAATGGTAAGGAGCTTAAAGGGAGAGGTATAAGGATGAAAATGGGAGAGTAATAGAATAGTAAAGGGGGTAATATTAAAAATAAGGGGACAATTGTTGAAAAAGGGGCTCAATGTTCAAAAATTGGGCAAAAAGTAAAATAGGGCATTGGGAGTAGATTTTGGAAAGAAGAGAGGATTTATGTAAAAACTTCCCACTTTATTTTGAGCCCATGAAATGAAAGTTAATAGCCTCTCGATTTTGACTCCTAAAATAAAATTTCACCCAATAATTATGACTTCTATGAAAAGAAACGTTCACTCTCGATTGTCACAAAAGGGAAGGAATGTTTATTCACTAAAAGAAAGAGAAAAAAAAAACTCCATCCTCGATATTGAAACCAAAAAAAGAGAAAAAAATCTCAAAAAATTAAAGTTCCCCTTCAATTTTTTGCCCCCAAAGAGAAAAAATCCTCCCCTTTTGACCTCTGAAGGTAAAAATAAAATCCTTCTGATTTAAACCTTTGATTGTGACCCTTGATGTTGACCTCTAGAAGTTAAAAAAGAAATTCTCTTGCATTTCACTGATAAGTGAAAGAGTTCCACTGAAAAATAATTTATCCACATTTATCATTATTAGAAACACCAGTTGAGCTATTGATGACGTGAAAAATATAAAAATATCTGTATCTGTTAGTCTCTGTCTCTTTCTCGCCTCCCTTTTCTCTTAACTCTCCATTTTCTCATTATTTCGTTCGTTTTCTTTCTTTTGTTCTCTCTCTCTTTCTCTATTTCTCTCTCTCTCTTTCCTTCTCTTTTTCGTCCTCATTCTTTCGCTTTCTCCCTCTTTCTCCTCGATTTTGACCTCTGAAACCGGGGAAAAGAAAATCTTGCATCAAAATAAGAAAAAGAAAAAAAAAAGAAAAAGAGATGGAGAAATAATTCCCTTCTCCGATTGTGACCCCTAGAAAAGAAAAAAAAAATTCCCTTTGCTTTCGCCCCTAAAAAGTGAAAACTAAAAGTTCTATGTTGATTTCGACCCCCCAAAATGAAAAATAAAATTATCTTTCATGTGACTGACGTAACATCTGATGCCCAAAATTCATGTTTTGGAAAAATGTATCTTATCTGAAATACATGAAAACGTGCACAAATGAAAACACTGCTACGCAAGGTATGCCTATTCAACCAATAGAGTCAGTCTACGGACATTTTTATCTCTGAGGATTGTGTTGAAGAAAAAAAATTCTTTCATTTCGCCATCAAAAAGTATTTTACCATAATGGAATAATCATATACATAGACACACCGAATTTGCAACCCCCTGAAAACATATTTTGGAGGCTGGTATTTAAGAACTAATTAGCTAAAATCACTTCCCATGGATCAGATTCGTACCCAAAGAAACTTTAATGGATTTATATCAAGTAGTTTCTGTGATTGGCGAGTAGATTTTTGGAAAGTTATAATAAGTTGAAGTAAATAATGAAATACAATCATGATTTTTTAATTACAAATGGGAAGTTATGGTATATCGTTTATGTAGGAAAACAGATACAAGACCATGATCTTGTGTATTTACATGCTCCCCTACAAAAGCAGTATGTGACAGATGGTCGTTTCAATGTGGGATTCCGTACATAGGAAGTCTAAAAATGATCCAGTGCTCGCAACTGTTGTTGCAAAGGCGTCACGGCAAGCCCAAACCAGTATTTTAAAAATTTGTCGAATTTATCTGTCCGTCTTGTATACTGTCAGCCTCGGTTTCGCAAGTGATCTCTGGGGATCTGCGTTTTGAGTTGTGATGTCCATCGGTTGTCTGCCATTCTTGTAACATGACCGGCCCATTGCCATTCAAGTTCTCCAGTAGATTCTATGATGTCTCCGACTCCCGTTTTCTTCCTGATGTACTTTGCTATCTTGTGATCTCTCCATGTGAAGTTGAGCACCTATTTATTTACTCTCCCACCGGAAGCAAAATGCGACACATGGTCAAGCTTAACGTGGGCTAAAATGGAGCAACCCTTCATATAGCTCCAGCCAACGCGTCTTAGGTTGTTAAGCAACCACAGTCACGAAAGCGTCAGGACAATGTCAGGACTGCGCCGCCCCGGGGAAACGGATCACCTGAAGCTGGACTGAGTAATAGTAGGAGAGCTTAAGGACGAGTCCAAAGGCTCCCAATGCGCGTAGCAATGCACAGCCTCTGTATAATCTCATTGGTTGACGCATTGCACCTGCACACTCGCCGGCCCATTTGGCAGGCAAGCGCTAGTACCAGTGCCTCGGGCTAATCTGTGGATCAGATGCTACAGAAAAATGGAGAGGTTGGCATGATTCTCTCATGCAAATGTTGCACGCTTCTTAGTTTGTGGGTCTGTCTCTTGGTTAGGTTCTATGTTTCAACTCAATAAGTGACTATCAGGGGGATGCATTGGTTATTTACTCATCTTTTTAGGATTATTAAGATCGTCTTATTTTTGAAAGTTGAACTTGCACTGCCAAAGGCTTGCCATCCTTGAGTGATTCTTTGCTTGATATCTTCTTCTATCGTAGGCTTCATAGAGATTTATAGTCCTAGGTAGATGTAGTGGTCTACTTTACCCAGTTTTGCATTTTCGATTTTGACAGTTATGTTCTTATTCTCGATGTGATTGTTGCACATGAATTTCGTTTTACTGAAGTTCATGTGTAGGGCGACTTTTTGATTTCTTTGTTTAATTCATTTAGCATTAGTCGGAGGTCGTGTTGGTTCTCGGCGAAAAGGACGATATCGTCTGCAAAATCTGAGGTTGATCAGACATTCGCTGTCTATTTTGGTCCCTCTAATCTTCCAGTCCAGGTCTCGGAATGTCATCTAAAGGCAGGCTGTGAATAATTTTGGTGAGCTGGTATCAACTTGCCATACTACTTTTTGGAGCAGGAAAGGTTCAGAGTCTTTTTGTAGCCCGATGAAGGAGTTGTTGTGACTGCATATATGTTGCAGTACTCTAACATATGCAGGGTCTACGCCATGTAGGATGAAGGCCTTCATGACCATGGGAATTTCCATATAGTTAAATGCCTTCTTGAAGTCTATAAATGCTATAGCAAGTGGCATTTTGTATTCTCTTGTTCTACTCCACTGTTGTTCTACTCCATTCTACTCCAGCTGATTTATTGAATGAAGATGGTCCATTATCGTGTTGCTTCTAAAGCCAGCTTGCTCCCGTGGTTGGTTTTCATCTCGTGTTTTAGTGATCCGGTAGGTGATGATTTTTATGAAAAGTTTGTAGATGCAGTTGAGTAGGCTTATAGGCTTGTAGTTGCTGAGATATTTGGTGTAGAATGTAGAAGCATTATGATTGCTGTGTTCCAGTCTTTCAGGAATTTACTCTGTTGTAGACACAATTTGAATGGTATTGCTAGTTTTCTTGTTGATGATCTTACCAGCTTTTTTGAGAAAATCGATTGTGATGATATCTGGTCCAAGGGCTTTTCTTTTGTTTGTCTTCTTGGTTGATTTGTTTTACCTCCCGTGGTATAACATTTGAGAAGTGCACAGACTGATTGACAGCTTGCTGCGTATCCTGGTTATTGTTTCGTAACCCGTGTCTTGAAGAATGGAGTTCTTTGTAGAATTCTTGGGCGCGTTCGACGATCCTGTGTCTGTCCGTTGTTATGTCTCTGTTTTCTTCAAGTATGCTAGTAATTTGTTTCTGCCCTGCATTTATTGTTTTCTTTATTGTTCTAAAGCCCAGACGTTTTTTGAGAGTGGTTTTGATGATTGCTGTCGTATACCTTCGCTTAGTTTCTTTTTGATTGTTCTGTTTAGTTCGATCTCCTCCATTTTCCCCTTGTTTTGGTGGTGGTTTGAGGTTTCTGCGTTCTTCGATAAGTATCCTGGTTTCGTCCGAGATTGTGCTAATGATCTGTATGATTCTTAGTATAAACATGACAGCAGTTTCTATTAGAGAAGTTGTTATTTTGCTGTGGAGTTCGTTGATGTTGGTGTCGTTTTAAACGGTAAGGATCTTATATCTGTTTTTCATTTCTAGCGCGAAGAGTTGGGTGAGTTCATTTGGTACGTTTAGTGGTTGTGGTTTGGTGTGGAAAATTTTCCTACGTTTTTCATTGATGCTTACTTGAATCTTACTTCTTACCATTCTATGGTCGCTTCCTATGTTTATTTGGTTTAAAATTTGAATGTCTTTGTGTCGCTTTTGTCTATCACGATGTAGGCTATTTCTTTTTTTTGTTTCATTGTTGGGACTTTTCTTCTCAAAACCACTCTTTTTTAAGAATATATTCATGATTCGTGCGCTGAAATCTCCCAAGATGACATCGGAGTATTTTTTTGTATCATGTATTAGGGAGTTCAAGTCATCATAGAAGTTGTTCATTTCTTCTTTGGTTTATTGCGGAGTGGGAGCGTAGACTTGGATGACATTTAGCTTGTACCTCTTTGAAAGTTGTATGGTACACTGGATGTACGGTCTGAGATAGCTTTGAAACCTTCCACGTTGTCTTTGAGGTCTTTATTGATGAGAAAGCCTACTCCACTTTGTTTTACTTTATCTCCTCCGTAGTTGTAGAGAAGATGATTGCTTTCCATTTTTATCAGTTCTTCTCCAGGTATTCTCATTTAGCTAATACCGATGATGTCTCATTTGATATTTTTAATTTCGTTTTCTAGATTGTTTAGGTGAGAGTCTGTTGAGCGGGTTCTGATGTTATAGGTGCTAATGTATGATGCTGTTCTCTTGGTGACGTTTTTTTTTGGTTTTGTTCTGTTGGTCTCTGTTTGAGCACATCACCCCTACTCAAGGAAAGTGATGTGGTTGGGCTTTTTTGGACGGAGGATCCAGCAGGAACGGCTGGTATAACCTTCATTATGAGAACCATGGGGGTGTTTAGTCGTTAGTTGGCCCATGACGTGTTGATCTATTTGCGTCTACAACGGGGCCCAGCTTTGAACTGGTGTATTACTAACTGGTTTGATGGATTTATATAGTTTTTGTTCAGCCAGATGGGCGGTTCAGGCTTGAGCATACCTCTCCCTTATATAATAAGTATTCGACTCATAAGAGTCCACAGACGGCGGAGTTTGGAACAAAGCTTGACAAATGAACAAATGAGTAAAAATGAAAAAATACGACAAATTTAGTTGTATTCATCTGGTTCAATTTCACCTTGCTGCAGGTTGAAGGGTTCATTTGACCGTTGAAAAGATTTTTTTTACCCTGCTAAAGAGTTAATCGTTCGACCCCGGCTTGGAGAAACTAGAATTCATTTCTTGAACGGTGTGTCTTTGAATCTAATCGTTTAAATGAGGATATAAAAGGTTGTGTTCGATCAACACTTCTGTGGTACTGTGTTAGTATAACTGCTTTGTTCTTAAAATTCCCGAAACTATTACATGGTAAATAACTGAGGATCCCAACATTATATATATATATGTATGAAGAGAGAAATAGATATAGCCCCTCATATATATATATATATATATATATATATATATATATATATATATATATATATATATATCGATATATTCACGTATACATATTTATGTTTACCAGTATTTAGTATATATATGTGCGTGTGTACATATATGATGAAACTAAGGATTTGCTACACAAACATGTTCATGTTTTTGCCTTGTTTGGTCTCTTCAGTGTTTGTGTAAAGGATTCCTTTATCTAGGGATATTTCTACTCTAACTTGACTTAATGTTGAATGCACCAAGCATTTTTTGAAATAAACCCATGATGCATCAGGTATTGCATTATATTATACTACGTCATATTGTATTCCTGATTTGTGCCGTGTATATCTATCTATATCTATATCTGAATATATGGATACATATATAAATCTATCTATCTATCTATCCACGTATCTATCAATCTACACACACACACACACATATATATATATATATATATATATAATATATATATATATATATATATATATATATAAACCCCCTACCACCGAATATGGAAGGGGGGTTAGAAAACCTGATACCAACACGAGTAAGTAGTTTAGAAAACTTACTAAAAAACTACTACACATCATCAGAATTAAGGAAGACCCAGAAGGGAAAGAAATGAACCTAAGTAAATTTCGATTTACTAGGGACACATTCAAGCTCCTTAACAAGGGCCTTAATTTCTGTCCCCGACTCCCACACTTTAACAATCACACACTCAACAAAGATCTCTATGACTTCTTCAGAAGGATCAAACTTAGAGCCCACTTTGGAAAAACAGGCCATGATAGTGACATCCTTGATAGGCTTAAAGACCCCAACAAATCCTTCATCTCAAAAAACATAGACACTACCATTCAAACTTTTGAGCTAGCTGCCAGAGAAGACATAAAAACCTACATCAACAATAACACACAACAATCCCTACCACATGATAACCTTACAACTAAAGAGCGAAAGGCCCTTAATAAACTAAAAAACAATACCAACTTGATCATCACAAGAGCAGATAAGGGTGGATCCATAGTCATCTGGGGTTTAGATGAATACCTCACGGAAGCAAACTCACAATTAAGCAACACAGAATTTTACAAAGAACTCCCCAAAGACCCTTTTAACGAATACACAAACACAATAACCCAATCCCTAACAGAAGTACACAATAGCAACATGATAGATAAAAGGAAACAAAATATACTGAAACCCACTTCCACAAAACCTGCAAAGTTCTACCTACTCCCCAAATTCCACAAACCAAATAACCCAGGTAGACCAGTCATCTCCTCCACGAACTGCCACACTGCCAAACTATCCAAATTTGTAGACCACTACATCCAACCCTTAGCAACACAAATTAAATCATACATACGTGACACCACAGACCTCCTAAACAAAATCAAACACATCACAGCAATCCCAGACAAAGCACTTCTAGTCAGTATGGATGTTAAATCCCTATACTCCAACATCAAACATGATGAAGGTATCCTAGCACTGACTGAAGCCCTAAACAATAGAACTACTAAAGAACCCAGTACTAGAACAATTACCACTCTTATGCACCACATTCTAACTCTAAATAGCTTCAACTTTAATAATAGACACTTCCTCCAGGTGAAAGGCTGCGCCATGGGCACAGTAGCAGCCCCATCCTATGCTAATATCTTCATGGGTAAATTTGAAGAAACCTACATTTACCCAGAGATATATAATGACTGCATCTTTTATGGTAGATATATAGACGACATTTTTTTCATATATACAGGCGAAAAAACCAAACTAGATAATTCCTTTATACATCTAAACTCGGCACATGACTCTATTAAGTTTGACTTCACAACATCCACTGACTCCATAGCCTTCTTAGACACACGCATATATATAGATGACAACAGAAACCTCCAAATTACCCTCTACACTAAACCCATGGACACCCACAATTACCTCCACTCCAAATCAGCCCATCCCCAACACTTAAAAAGAAGCCTACCATTTTCACAAGCTCTTAGAATTAGAAGAATCTGCTCTACTAATATTGAACTCAACAGACACAAACATAACCTAATACAATACTTCACCCAACGAAGTTATCCGCTACATGACACAAAAAAAAACAAATAAAAAAGCGACTGGAATACCCAGAGATGAAACCCTTATACTGTCCCACAATAACGAACCCGACCACATACCCCTTATAACAACCTTCAACAACACACCCCCACCCTTAGCACACATCATCAATAATAGATGGAACATTCTCACGATCAAAACAGATCTAAAAGAAACATTCACAGACCCATGTGTTATCTCCTACCGCAGACCAAAAAACATCAAAGACATGATCAGTAGCAATAATATCGTTAACAATAAAGTCGTACACAAAAATACACCTAGAACAATTAAATTCTGCACACCTTGCAACATAAGAAACAGTCTATGTTGCAACCACCTCAAGTACACCAACACATTCACAAGCACCACCACAAAAGAGAGTTACCACATATATCACAATAGCATCTGCCGCAGTAAGAACATTATATACCTTCTAGAGTGCAATAGATGTAAGTTACAGTACATAGGCAAGTCCGAGTGGCAATTTAATATTAGACTCAACAATTATAGACATAGGATCAAGTCAAAAAATAATCGTAGCCCACTTCCCGTAGAAATACACTTTCGCACACCTGACCACAATTTTGCCACTGACGCTAGCTTCACCATCATAGAAAAAATAGAAAAAACTACTCCAATTGACATAACTAAAGTTCTAGAGAAACACGAAGACATGTGGATCAACAAACTTAAAACCCTATATCCTAATGGATTAAACACTAAACTGAACAACCCTCACCACACAGAACCCTAATATACACAACTCCTATCATTAATATCCTCACACCCACATCTAAGACACATTCAATAATGGAAGCTTCAAAGTCACCCAGACCCATAGGAAAAACTTCACCTTAGCCTGTTATAACCCCTGTCCAAATCATAGCCAAAACATTTTCAATAACTTTTAAGGTTGATACCTATGTAGCTCCTTGACCTCACCACCCTCCTTCTACACTACCCCAAACATACCAAAAAATCCAACTCCACATCACTACCCCCTACCTTGACACACTCTGCCCTCCCCAAGACCAACTGCTGCTACTTTACCAAAGACCTGATACCTACTGAACATTCTTCCATTCAGCAGGAGGCCTCCAGCAGCCCTGACAAAAAAACTCACCCACAATGCATAGCTCCTGGCAGTGGAATCTGGTTCCACATAGTACATTTTAATACACACTCACACAGCACACACCACTGATGATGGGAAGAATCCCAAAACATGTATGGACTATTGACTTATAAGGATTAATAAACCTTACCACCAAACACTTCACTCCTGAGTCTGTCTCACTCTCTAAAGTACACATTATATATTTATACATATATAAATATATATATACATATACATACATATATATATATATACATACATACATACATACATATATGTACATATATATATGCACATGTATATATATATATATATATATATATATATATATATATATATCCATATATGTATATGTACATATATATATACATGTATACATGCATATATATATATATATATATATACATATATATATATATATATATATATATATACATATATGCATTTTTAAAAAGATCAAATCATTTTAATGAGTCAAAATACAACTATTCAATAGCAGTATTATTTATATTTTCTTCTGTTTATATATCATATCCTTTTAATTGTTAATTGAAATTACACAAACGAAAGTGAATTAAGAAGAATTATTTACATTTATTTTTACAGTCAGCATCTTTCAGTTTCGTTCCTTTCTCTATTGGATTCATTGAAGAACCTTCCGTTGGAACAAAAACGTTTGCACACGTATTCCCTCATGGAGTATCCTTTCTGCGTTTTTTTACCATAAAGGTTACATTTTCATTTTATCAAATTCTGACTTGATGATATTTTCTTTTCGACCTTATCCCGTGAATGATATTTACCTCTGTGTTGGTGCAATGGACATGACTTTTCCCTTGTTATTTTCATTTCTGAGAAGCTATGGTGTGGTTTTTGCTTTAAGAAAAAATTAACTAATTTTTGGGACATATATTACCACGGTATAGGTTTTAAGAAATTTTAGAAGGCTAAATTATTGGTTATTCTACACGGCAAATGAAAAATATAAGTGGGTATTTATTGCAAAAGGTTGAGTCTGGACTGTACTCCCCCCGCTCGAAGTTTTATAAATCAGACGAGGTTTTACTGATAACATGTGATGCAAAAAAACTAACTACTATTCTATTTCAGCTGTCCTCCTCTATATTTACATTACCGATCGTAGCATTCTCTGAGGAATGGTGAAGATTTGGATCGATTTTTAGTCATTTGTAAATCGTTGAGAATAGTAGTACTGAAATGTGTTGGTCGAGAAACTTAATGAAATAAAGAGTTTCGTTTCATCATACAGTTTTGAAAAATCTCTGTGGCGAAGATATGGTATGTGCCATTAAATCTCTCTAAGGCCACTTATTACTTCTCATTGCTTTCTGTCCGAGTTCAGGAAATGTTGTGTTATGATTCCATTCTACTATTTAAGCTATCACACTGACTCTTTCATTGAGGATGGTTTCAAAATACTCAGTGTATACGGTAAAAGATTTGTTTGGATAATTTTGCAATTATTTCAAAAACTTGTGTATCCGCTCTATATTCTATGCAATGAGATACAGTTCCCAACTGTGCTGTCACTTATGATTAATTTAATGTCGAAGTTTACTCAGGCTAAAATACAAACCTAACTGATTCAACTACACTCATCAGTATACCATATCAAATGTAACAGAGTATAAACTTCACAATTATCAAAATGGTTTGCTGAATATGATATGTTTCAAATGACTCTTATTTGAAGTATTTTACTGACGAATCAGTGCAGGAGCCAAAAATTAAAACAATTTAATCAGTGTTTCGAATGCTATTTCGATATTCATTTTTCTTTACTTGTTTCTATCTAATCCTCTTCTTGTGGTGACGTGTTCGATAATTTATTTTCCTAATCAAAAGTCAAGATTGAAGCATTCTTGGAGTTTATACTTTTAAATCTACTCTCTCTCTCTCTCTCTCTCTCTCTCTCTCTCTCTCTATATATATATATATATATATATATATATATATACATATATATGTGTGTGTATGAGTAGATATATATGTGTATATATTTGTTGGATTTATAAGTATATGGTTATATTACTGGTAATTCTGGTTGAGGAATGAGTAACTCAAAGATGTTAGAAACAAAAAGATTTACGTTCAGGAAAGGAGATGTACGAAGAGAAAATACACCAAGTATGAACGTTGGCGCAGAGATGAAACAAAGTAAAAGGAACACATACTAGTATTTGGGTGGACAAATAAAACTTACATTTAGAACAGGAACAGTAATGACAACGAATGAAAATGAAATACATATAATGATAAATACTCATTAATACGATCAATCGTGTAAAGAGAAGAGAAGGGATAGCAAAAGGTGGGAACTTTGTTGCCATTGATAATACAGTCATCAGTGTCGAAGCGGAGGTATCTGAACTGCTTTTGAATCCAAAAGGCTTGGAATATACCATAGAATGGTTATGGAGACCGGCTCCAGTGTGTGTGCGAAATTGCCAAGTTGCGTGTGGAACTTGGGGGCTATTCTCTGACGGTGGTAGACACTCGACAGACAGACTATGAAAGACTGAGAACACGGACTTTAATCCATACACGTTTCCTGAAGTGAGGAGAATTAGGAGAGATCATCGTGACTATCGAATAGTAAAAAGCATTGCTATTTGATTCATGTGAGTGAGAGGTGTATATGCGTGTAAGGCACGTGATGAAGAGCTATGTAGCTGTACGTATGTGAGATGTATAGCTGTGTAGCTGTACGTATGTGAGATGCCTCAACATGAGCGCTTGACCATGTTTTCTGATATCTAGCTAAAAGAAAGGTTTCGTATTTAATTCCAAACTAAAAGTATATGGGATGATATATATATATATATATATATATATATGTGTGTGTGTGTGTGTGCTTGTACCATTTCTTAAATGGGCAATTGGTTGTTAGCTTATTCCCTGTATCTTAGTGTTGTAATGTCTTGTATCTATGTGATTCTGTTTTAAAATCCATGCATTCAGAGGGTTTGCTATCTGAAAGTTATTGTACTGCATTGGAATATAAGGGCTGCTTCGATGCATTTGCGTGTCAAGGAGTCATGAATACTTTTGATGAGATGAACGCGGTGAAAAATGAAGTTCTGGTTGTGTGTATTTCAATGTTCGACCTGGGTGTTTGTCTTTTCATCCAATTTAAGGGCTCATGTTATAATATTATTTTCATGAGAGGTCTCAGTATCTCTCCGCTGTCGATTTCCTCGCTGTCTTTGCACAGAATTGCGTAAACTTTAAAGAAGGTTATACAACCTATGCATCATTGAACGTAACCGAAAGATTGACCCTCAAACCGAGAACTATACAATGCTCAAATGATAGAATCATGGGGGAATCATAGGAAAGCACAATATATTAGAGAAAAGACAGGTGTCCGAGATATCATAGAAAGCATTAGAAAACTCAAATGGCAATGGGTTGGACATGTTGCAAGAATGTTAATCAACCACTGGACACCAGGACTCATGAAAATATGCAAAACTGTGACCGATCGAGTTTTTTCTCTTATACATAGCTTTACTTCAAATATGGCTTGAGAACCAAGACAAATTCTGAAAGTACCGTCCGTGAGACGTACATGATAGAGATTGGCATATATATATATATATATACATATATATATATATATATATATATATATATATAAAATTCAGGGAAGCATTTTGTACTTACTTGTTTAAGAGATCCTTGAGGTTTGGTGACCAGTTCGGTTCTCTTGTTGGTGGCCATCGGTAACCAAGTTCTTTTTTTGCCGATCCTTCGTCATTTGATTTGGAACATTTCCACTCCATGGAGTATTTTCTGAATAAAATCCAAATTTAAACACTGGTAAGATTACACATAAAAAGTTTTCTGAATAATAGGGACCGTTAGTACAAATCAATTCAAAAGAAATATTCTTTTGAATCACAACAAATTTTACTCGAGAAAAAAATTGTGCATAAGATAATTCAGATATATTTTAACTATTGCAGTAGACGTAAAGGTGATTGGTATTCATTTAAGTAGAGGATAGAGAAATGAATACACAAATCAAGTATTGAAAATATCGGTAACAAGTATTTATTTTTATCATGGATACATCCATGTGGAGGTTACTCATGTAACTCGTGCCACAATGATACAAAATGAGAAATTTAATTACGCAAATGTATTAAGATAAATCATCATTTGAAAATGTTAAAACAACGGAGTAACACTCCCTTCTTCAGGGTTGAGCACTCTTTAAAGTGAAGTAACGTTAATTATGAGGTTATGCAATGTTCTTCCAACGTAGGAATAGAGCACTGGTGGATGAGTGATATATGCATGAATAAATATATTGCTCAAATTCAACTTTACTGACCATCCAGTCCCGTGGGGTAGAGATAGGATGCTCTGGGTTTAAAGTGAAGGTTTTGATCCTACCTCGTGGTACTGGATGGGGTGTTTATTTGCTGTCCCACCGCAGCAAAATATGACACAAGGTCGAGCTTAATGTGGGAAGAATAGGAAACCATCTGTCCAAAAATGGCTCCAGTCGACACGGCTTCGGTTTTGCAATGCAACCAAAACAACCTCCGCTACGAAAGTGTCCACCACGGGACCTGCTCCGTTAAGTGCTGCTCCGGGGAAACTGACCCTCCGCAGCTAGGCTGAGTAATAACAGGAGGTCCCAAGAACGAGTCCAAAGGCCTCCAATGCGCTTAGCAGTGACAGCTGTAAAACCTCAGTAAAACCTCATTGGCTCACACGCTGCACCAGCGCACTTGGCCTTTGACACCATCCACAACCCAATCTCCGGCCCATTCGACGGGCAAGTGTCAGTAACTGCGCCTCGGGCTCTGCCGCGGAACAGATACTACACTTTGATCCTGAAGAAAGGGCCAGATATTAGGCAAGGGGTGGGGTATTCATTCGCTGTCCCACTGCAGCAAAATGTGACACAAGCTCGAGCTTAACGTGGGAAGAATAGGAAACCATCCGTCCAAAAATGGCTCCAGGCTCCGCAGTTACCGTTGAAGAGCTCATCGTAATGGCTAGACATCGTCACCCGCGAAAGCAACCACCAGGGGACCTGCTCCTTTAAGTGCAATGGAGCAGTGCTGCCCTGGGGAAACTGAGACCCTGCAGCTGGGCCGAATAATAATGGGAGAGCCTTAGGACGATTCGAAAGGCTCCCCAATGCGCTTAGCAAACGCAGCCCCAGTTAAACCTCATTGGCTAACGCTTCCAACGGCGCACTCAGTCTTTAACGCACTCCCTCTCCAGCCCATACGACAGGCAAGTGCCAGTACCGACTCCTCGGTCTATGCTGTGGAACGGACACTACACTTTGATCCTGAAGAACAGGCCAGAAAAAGGGTGTGCGTGTGAAGGGATGGGGTGCTATTTAATCACTGTCCCAGCACGGCAATATGTGACACAAGCTCGAGCTTAACGTGGGAAGAAAAAGGAGCATCCCTTCCAAAAATGGCTCCAGCCGACGCAGTTACCGTTGAAGAGCTCATCGTAATGGCTAGACATCGTCACCTGCGAAAGCATCCACCAGGGGACCTGCTCCTATTAGTGCAATGGAGCAGTGCTGCCCCGGGGAAACTGAGACCCTGCAGCTGGGCCGAGTAATAATGGGAGAGCCCAAGGACGAGTCCAAAGGCCTCCCGATGCGCTTAGCAAACGCAGCCCCAGTTAAACCTCATTTGCTAACGCTTGCAACGGCGCACTCGGTCTTTGACACCCACCCTCTCAGGCCCATTCAGCAGGCAAGTGTCAGTACCGCAATGAGCCGGATAAGTAGTAAGATTATCAGATAACCGCTGGACGACGCGGATCCCTGGAGATCACATGTTGAACCGTGGCCTGCAAAATATAAAATGGCAAGACAAACTACACAAGTTCGGAAAGTATTGGCTCCACAGTGCCCATGAAAAAGAGGTCGGGCGAATTTTAGGAAAGGTCACTATCCAACGACGCTACGAAGCTTAGAGGCTGCTGCTGCTGATGAATTTATTACACACATGAGTGAATATTTTCTTGTACTGGGTAAAAAAGGTAAAATGTAAATATAAACTCAGGTCAATTTTACTGGAGATGTTGCCGGGCCATGTTCTTATCTCCTACCTTCACTTGAATAAATAGCAGTTCCTGCCATCGATTGGGTAGACAGTATGTACATGGAAAATGAACATATTTGGTCTGACAGAATTATATATATATATATCTATATCTATATGCTTTGGCAGTATGCACACTAAGATGTTCAGGGCCTTCTTTTTCACTTTTGGAAGATCACGACAACATACAACAGAATAATTATTATCACAGAAAAAAATTGTAACAAAATTGGTAAAAGAACAAATGTTGCATATGACAAGTATGACAAAAAATAATGATGAAATTTGGAAGCAAAAGCATTTTTTAGAACGAACGAAAGGAATTGCAGGCAAAATGACATGGAGAATAGTGCAGAGGACCCCCTAAAGAGAAAAACAGAATAGCAACCAAGAACAAATGTATCAAAATACCGTAATTTGCGGTGTAAAAGACGAATTTATATGCCTGAAAATCTTCCGAAAATTAGGTGTCGACTTATATGACGAGTGTAAAATATCTATAAATTATATAAGCCTAAACCAGAATTTTGGACAAAAAACCTGAGGTACGCTTATACGCCAGGTCAACTCGTGAGCCGCAATTTACGATAGTTTATATCAAAGGATGTATCAGAACAGTAAATATTGTGTGTTCGATGACAGTCAATCATATCAGTGGATATAGAAAATGAGCCATGAAATACGAAAATACTGAAATTTGAATTAAAGTAAAAGCTGATTGTGCATAGAAAGATTGAAATTTTTGACTGAAACTAAAACAGACACCCAATCCAGACCAGGTAATCAGATGTATTCTCTGTAAACAAAGTGATGTGTATCAGATAATGGTTATTGCAATTCCAACAGACCTTGGAGTAGAATTAAAAGGGGGTAAAAAGCAAGAAAATAACTCCACAGAGAATTGATGAATAATGGGACAGAAAGGTAATGTGGCAATCCCTATACTTTTACTTTGGAATTTAATACGAAAACCCCCTTTTGGCGAGATATCGAAAAACTCACTTCCTTCCACAACCCCTATAGAAACCCTGGATGCACATTGTGAAACGCTCATTGGCGCCGGCATACCTAGCTGGTTACACTTTTTATTTTGGCCCTGGCACTTATTCCCCGCGACTCTTTCTCTCTCTTTCCTCCTTCCTAAGATCGGTATCATTTCGCTGACCACCCCGCTGATCCGATCCAAACCATTTTCCAACCGTATAATCTCTGTACTAACTTTGCCTACTTCACTTCCCCGATGTTGAGGCATCTCACATATGCACAGCTACGCAATCGTGTCCTCATCACGTTCTCCAAACGTGTATACACCTCTCACTCTCATGAATGAAATGGCTATGCTTTTTATTATCTGGTAGCTAAGACAATCTCTACTAATTCTTTTTATTTTGGGAAACATGTATCGATAAAACTCCGTGTTCTCTGTCTTTCATGGTCTGTTCGTCGAGTGTCTATCAGATTTAAAGAATAGCCCCAAAGTCACGCACATAACTTGGTAGCCGGTCTTCATAACCATTCCTTGGTACGCTCCAAGTCTTGTGGATTCAAAAGCAGTTGAGACACCCCCACTCCGACACTGACGACTGTACTATCAATGACAGCAAGCTCTCAGCTTTTGCTATTTCTTCTCATCCCTCTACGCGATCGGTCGTATTAATGTTATCATTATGTATATTTCATTTTCATTCGTTATTTGTCATTACTGTTCCTCTATTAAATGTACGTCGTATTTGTTCATCCAAATACGTGTATGTGTCCTTTTTACTCTGTTTCATCACCGCGCCTACGTTCATACTGGGTGCGTTTTCTCTTCGTACACCAACCTATCTCCTTTCACATCTTCAGTGACGTCAACGCTACCACCAAACCACATGGAAGCAAAATCCTTTGTATCCAACAATTTCACACAACTCATTCCTCAACAAGAACGGCTAGAAATATTCAGAACCATATTTTCTACAAACACTTCATTTTTTAACCAGAATATATACCAAAATTAACAATTGCACTCATCATCAAATGTCTCAAAGAGCATTTCGTAAAGATAAGATCCTTCATAAAATTCGAAACCTGGGGAAAATGAAACTGCAGAGATAACAGCATTGCAAAAATCAGCTACAACACCCTCGAGAATACTCAATCAGAAGATTTGCTATGACTTAATGTCGAGTTGAGTAATGATTTAATGTTTTACAGCAGTACGCCCCATATGTTGGGATTTCCCGACTCCGGGTGGTTATTTCCAGCTACTTTAAATAAAGTCTTCTTAATTCCTGCTGACAAACAGTGAACGTTGATTAAATCTAAATGGTAATTATTATGAGTGTAATATTTTTGAGTTTGTACCAGCAGTAAATTAAATATAGCCCGCCCTTTTAAGACAAATCAAAAATTTCGAATCGATTTATACTTATTTGTGTCAATTAATTCTTTAATGCCAGGAATCTTGATATTTGAATGGCAAATAAATACTTTTAGTAATTAGAATCAATACACACGGTTGTTGTCCATGATTTGTTCAGTTTGAATATATATAGCAGTTTTCATGTATTTTTTATTTACTTTTTATGGAATGTCAAATGGATACTGAAAGAATTGAACCCACATCGAAATAAATCCAGTTATGACATATAACAATTTGGGCTTGCTTAATTTTATTCAGGTAACTAAACTTACAATACAATCATGGTAGGTGATTTTAAGCTTCTGTTCCTTGAAATCTTTAGCCGACAACCGTTTTGTCTTGGTTAAAACGCAACTGTCCTGTAGAAACCCCGTGACATAGATGTTTAGCATATATATATATATATATATATATATATATATATATATATATATATGCTAAACCTCTATGACATAGATGTTTAGCATATATATATATATATATATATATATATATATATATATATATATGCTAAACCTCTATGTCACGGGGTATATATATATATATATATATACACAATTCAATTTAGGAATGCAATATAATATAATATAGAAGATATTGAGAAATACGTTTTTTAACAGATTGGATTCTATAGTTTTGGCAGATGTTATACTGCTATAACTATATTAAAACACACGCACACACTCATATATATTTAAGAAATGGACATATCTTGTCTGACATAATGGATTATAAATTGCATTATATTATATAGGAACTTTTTTTAGATGATCTCCCGTCGTTAGGCGTTCAATGTATCACTCAATTTAGACAATGTAAATAGAATAAACAATCAAGAAAATGGGATTCCTGCAAGAATCGAACCTGCCACAGTTAGGATCACCACTTCACGGTAGCAATGCTCTTACGATTGAGCTAAACAGCCACCGATTATAAAATGAGTCAAAACTGTAAGGTTCAAACGGATCACACATACAAATATACTAGTAACATATACTGTAATAGAATTTTTATAATTCGTCCCAAACTATTTGGAATCAACTGGATCAAACATTTTGTACATGACTTTTTGTTTCGCTTGTGTCTGTGTGTCGTTTTAAAATGAACCAAAATCGATAGCTACTTTGGACAATTAAAAAAAATCAGGTTTCATGCGGTTTCCTACCGGTAATTTTCAAAATTTTAAATGTTACCACTTCCGTGTAGAATCTTGGCGTTTTCAGTTATGGCTGTCAGCTCTTGCCTTATTTCCGTTTCAATTTATCTACCTCTTTTTTGAAGAGTGCAGCACTTATGATGATGAGAACAAAAAATAAAAGCAGCAGTAGCAATGAAAACAACAATTAGAAGAAAGATATTCTTTTAAAGGAAGAAGATACTAAGATATACGTTCTTTTTGAACAGATTGGATTCTGTAGTTTTTACAGATGTCATACTGCTACTATAACTGTATTAACGCACATGCGCACGCACACACACACACACACACACACACACATACATATATATATATATATATATATATATATATATATATATATATATATATAAGAGATGGACATATGTGGTCCGATAGAATGAATCATAAATTGAGTTATATTATATAGACACTTATTTTGAATGATCTCCCGTCGTTACACGTTTAATATATCATTCAATTTAGACAACCTAAATAGAATTAAATAGTATCGAAAAAAAACATACTATTTGGTCCGTAAGAATGAATTGTAAACTGCGTTATATTATATAAAAAAACTTCAAAATGATCTCTCATCGTTACATGATGCATATATCACTCGATTTAACAACGTGGATAGAATGAACAATTAAAAAGAATGGGAGTTTAACAGGAATCGAACCTACCAAAGATAGGGTAGCCGCTCCACGGTAGCGATGCTTTCACCATTGCGCTGAACAGCAGTCGGTATTACAAAGGCCAAATAACTGCTTTCGACCTAAATCGTCATTTCAGTCATTCTCGGTCTATACGTCTTTTTAGATGCAACAGTAATGTATTTAAGAAATGGACATATTTGGTCTGACAGAATGAATTGTAAATTGCGTAATATTATTATATCATTTAGTATGATTACCCGTCATTACACAGTTAATATATCACCCGATTTAGACAAGGTAAATAGAATGAACAATTGGAGAAAATGGGTCTGCTGCAGGAATCAAACCTACCACCATTAAGTCTTTTGCATTACCAGCGGCTGTCTGTCCCAGTGGATGGAGTATTACAGCGTTGAAGCAGTTACCCTAGCTAACAGTGCATAATTGACCACATGATCATCACGGTAGATAACGATGACAAACATTTGCACAATGTGGAGCCAGTGCTTCAAAGTCTCAAGGATCGTAACTCAAACGCAAGCTTGGTGAAATCTGAATCCTTCAAAGAGAAGATTGCCCATTGTGGTTATGATATCACTGCTTAAAGATTGTAGGTAAGCCCTAGAAAGGAGCAGGAAGTACCAGAAGTACCATCACCTAAAATGTATACCAGCTTCAATCATTCCACGGATTAGTGAACTACTATAATTGGATTCTTCCTAATCTAGCCACTGATCATCATCTCTCAGAGCAAAATTATTCTCAGATTGACAAAGAGGCACTAGCTCTCTTATGGGGAGCGCCAATGTTTCATTACTACCTTTTCGGGCAAATACACAATCTACTTACCAGGGTATGATGATGACATAATGTATAGTAAGCACTACAGTGCTGGTGCATTGTTTAAATTGCTGTTTGTAACCAAGCAACCCAAAGAGGAATATGGCGTGAGATACTTGCTTATCTATTCCATATTTCTCAAATCGAACGTCTGCCATTTACATGTGACGAGATCAGAACCGTAACAAGAAGTGGGCAAACAGTTTCCCATGTTCTAGACTGAGTTTAAAAAGGATGAGATAAGAAAGATAGGGAATATCGGACTTATTATACGAAGAAAAACAAACTATCAACATCCTAAGGTGCATTACTCTGGGGAACGAGAGCGGTAAAGCGTCACCATTGCGAGAGCATGTCTTACAGATACTGTATGAGAGACACTTGGGAATAGTAAAAACGAAACCCCTGGCCCCAAGCTAAATGCAGAAGATGTCAAAAAATAATAACATTCCTCAGCGTGTTTATGTATTCCCGTGGAAATGGCAAGTTCACCATGGCAACACATTCATGTAGATTCCACTGGCTCATTTCCAATGCTGGTTCATTTCCGATGCTTTCCCTTGATGTGAACGCTCATTTAAAATGGTTTGAAGTGTATAACATCAGGGGCACAACTTTTTGACGAACAATCCGAGTGTCGTGCGAAATATTTGCTCGCAACAGAGTGCCACTGCAACTGCATCGGTCAATAGTTCATAGTTTCTTTCAGAAGAATTTTCTGTGTTCATGCGTCAAAATGGCATTCGTTCTGCCCTATTTCATGTATCCTCAAATGGAATAGCATTATAATTTGTGCACATGTCCAAGCACAACGTCAAAGTAATGAGGGGAGGATAATCAGCTGAAAAAAGGCAGAGAAACTTTCTATTGATGTACAGGGACATGCCACATGCAACAACAGGTGAAGACCCAGCGATAATTCGCCAAAAGTGCGTTTGTCGGTCTATCACGCCAACCACAAAAACTACTTGTAATAAATCAAGGGGTATGGATTTGATCACGGGGAAGTGTTTTTAGTTGATAAGTTTTTGAAAACCACCCGACAAAATATGTTTTTAGAGAGTTTGAAATCAAGGGAGAGTCTATTTACATGAATATTCAAATTCTTTTCAAATGATGTTTTTCATCACAATATTTAGAGATGATTTCTCTATTGAGAACAAAAGCAAAAACATTTCTTAAAATATAGCAATGTTTATTGGTTGGATATGAATACCTTGAATAATGGTGTTTTCATTAGTACATATTATGACGTGGTACGGTTGAAATACATTTTATGAGGTTATGTCGATAAAACGTGGGGGCCGTTTATTTTTCACTTTTAGGAGTCTAAGTCGATGAGGAACTTTCATTTTTTCACTTTTATGAAGCGAAATCTGGGGAAAATTTATTTTTTCCTTTCTTTTCTAGATTTATTACAAAATCAGGTTTATTATCACTATTTTCCGCTTATATCCGTCAAAATCAAGGAAGAACATTTTTCCACTTTTAAAGTTCAAAATTGGAGGGGAATCCATTCTATTCGATTCCTGGAGTAAAAAAAGGAGAGAGAACTTATTTAAGGGCATGATTAATAGGTATTTTTCCACTTTTAGGGGTCCAAATTTTTGGAGGTCGAAATCGAGAGATAATTCAAGGGGATCTCTTTTCACTTCTAGGACGTTGAAATCCAGGGGAATTTCTCCCACTTTGGGCGGGGAAAGGAGGGGGGGGGGTTGGTGTGTCAAAATTTAGGCGGGTGATTCCTTGAACTTTTACGGGTAAAAATTTGAGGAAATTCTTCTTTACTTTTAAGGTTCACTACAGAGGGTCAAAATTTAGGAAGAGTCTACTTTAAGGGGTCAAAATGGATAGGATTTTTTTTCACATCTAGGGGTAAAAATCCAAGGGAAATTTCTTACTTTTAGGGGTCACTTTTATTGGGTGGGGCTAATTTCAGGGGGGGGGCTACTTTTAGGGGTCAAGTGGGTTTTACAAGAAGATTCCTCTGCACCTTTAAAGTTCAAAATCAATCGGAGGATTTTGTTCCCACTTTTAGGGGTGAAAATCGAAGGGAATTCATCTAAGATTTGGGGCAAAATCAAGGGAGGGGGTTCCACCTGTAATTGTCAAAATCGCAGGGAAATTTTCTCCATTTTCACGGATTAAAGTTGAGAGTGATTCAGTTTTAGGGGGTCGGGATCAAGGATGAGATTTTTTTCACTTTTAGGTGTCGAAATCCAAGGATTTTTAAAAAAAGTTTAAAAATGAAGTTTTTTCTCTTTTAGGGTCGATTTTTTCCACTTCAAAGTGTCAAAATTGAGGGAAAGATCCCCTCCCACTTTCAGGGGCAAAATGAAAGGGAATTTCCTTTTGCTCGAATCCAAATCCCAGAGGAATTTATTTTGAATTTTGGAGCAAAAATTGAAAATAGACTTCGATTTTTTACTTTCAGGCGTCGAAATTGTAGAGAAATTTTTTTTCAGATTCAGCTGTCGAAATTGAAGAAAACATTTTTTTCAATTTTAAGGGTCAAAATCCAAGGGAATTTATCATTTTACATTTAAGGAACAAAATAGGGTGGGCAATTTTCCATGTCAAAATTGAGGGGGATATTATTTTCACTTGAAAGAATTTTTCTGACATTAAAAGGTTAAAATCAATGGGGAATGTGGTATTTATTTTGCTTCACTTCCAAAGGTCGAAATCCAAAGGAATCTTGTGGGAAAGAATTTTTTTACACACAGGATACAGAATCGGGGGCAGGCAATTTTTGTTTTACTCTCTAGAGGTCGAAATGCAAATAATTTTTTTTCAGGCGTCAAAATCGAGAAGATTTTTTTAACTTTCAAGTCACATAACCCTGGGGGATTCTTTTTTACGTTTGGGGGGTCAAAATCAAGGAGATTTCTTTTTACTCTTAAGGGTCAATATTACAGATTGTGATAATTAAGAGGGAACGTTTATTTTAATTTTTTGAAACAAAAAATTCGAAATCGCTGGGTAAAATTTTCTCTATCTTAGGGTCAAAATCGAATGGGACCGTTCACTATCAATTTTGGGGCTTAAAATAGAGTTGGGGCTCTTCCTCTCTTGTTAACATTGATGACACAAATCTTTTGACCTCAACTCTCACTGTTTTTTTAGTATTTGCCCAATTTTTTTAAAAGTCTGCCCCTTTTAAATAATAGCTCCTTTTTAAGAGAAGTCTCTTAAAAAATACTCCCCGTTTCCCTAACAGGTTTTTTTAGTATCCAATTAAGTCGTACACTATCAAACACCTTTTGGTAATCTATTCAGGCTATACTCAGATTACGACTTTCGTTTCGACAGTTCCCTAGTATCATCTTATTAATTAGAAGTTGGTCTTAGCACCCACAAAAACTTCTTTTGCAAGCTTTTTGTTCTTAAGGGAAAATACTTTTATTTCCACGGTAGGAATACAATCTATTCAAGAGCAACGCCACTAGTAGTTTGTCAATGGTTGTGAGACAGTTGATGGGTCCGTAGTTTTGGGGTCTTTTTTTCACACCTTTTGGGTAGAAGGTAAGTGGTACCATTGCTTAACCACGCTGGTGTTTCATGTGGGGCGTTAATGACGTTGGACAAAGATTTTATAAAGTTTACGTAGGTAGATGAGAGTGCGTTTAGCCATAAATTGAGGATTTTAACCATTCCTGGCAATTCCCATTTGATTGGGAGCTTCATAGACTTCTTCCACTCTTATATTGCTCAATTCCAGTAAGGTTTTACGTTCCATTCTTTTGTATTCTCTCTTAAGTCACTCTGCTTTTGTGTAGAATGTTTTGAACCATATGTTCGCCCAGAATCTCTGTACATCATTAATTGAAGGTGGTTCTTTTATATCCACTTTTTTGGCGTCTGTGTTAAACACCAGGTTTTGTCGGTGAAAGTTAATTCTTTTCTCAAACTGCCTTACCCTTTGGGCTTTGTCTGATTATTCCTTTATTTGGAGGTAAGTTTTTTCTGTTTGTTCACATTTCCTCTTGACCTTCCTGCAATGCTTTGTTTTAATGTTAACCGCTTTAGAGAGCTCATAACTCTCCCCTTAGGTAATTTACTCCTTCTGTATCTTTTCTTTCCATTTTTGTTACTGTATACGCAGTGGTGGGTATTATATTATTTAGAATAGTAATATACGTGATATTCTTTTCCTGTAATAGGATTCTAAGTACTCTATCACATATTTTCACCGTGAGGAGATTTCAATTTTGTCGGATTTTAGGAAGCGATTGTCTGTTGTTAAGGTTTGGGTTTTCTATTCTATTTGTTTCTTTAACTACGTTCCCTTAATGAAAGGGAACTTAGTTATCTTATCTATATTGATTTAAAAAAAATTCACTACTTATTTTGTTTGTTGCTACAGGTAATACCAAACTTCCAGGTCTTATGTCATTGGTATTTAGTTGTGTTTCTCCTCTGTCAGGTCTCAGAAATGTACTGACGGTCACTGTCATTGTTTCATTCCTATGTTCCGACTGGTTTATCTCTGCCGGTTCGATGTTGTTTGTGGTGTTCTTTATTTCATCTGCTGTTGATCAGTTATTCCGTTAAACGTCTCGGTAGGCATCCACATCAATGTAGGTGCGAGTAATTTCATCCCCCTTTCCCCTCCATCTGGAATATCTGGACTGTTAAGTTCTTACTTGGGTTGTTAACTGCTGTGTAAAATACAGTCATATCTATATTATACTCCTCAAGTAATCATTTCGTGTATGTTGCATTGTGACGCTTGCTTGGTTGTGAATCCGATGGACTAGGGTTGGAGTCGTTCTGGTTCTTGGGATCTATCTGAAAATTTGGGGAGGAGTTTGTTCTGATTGTTCTCTTGCACATACTTTTCTGATTCCCGTTTTGGCCTTTTGGTCGCAGTCTTCTGTGTTGATGCGCTATCTACCACTTTACTTCCTCTTCATTTAAAGTTCATCTGCTTCATCTCTGATGTGTACAGTCTTGTACATTGTCACAAGTTTTCTTGTTGGTCCTTTGATTATCCATCCAAAAATGGACCTATATATCTTATATTGCTAATGTGTTCACCCTTTTCATCAAATTTCTGAGTCTTTATATCTTTTGACCATTTTGCTTTCTCTTGAATTTCTTCTCATTTAATCGAGACAAATTCAAGAACCCTTAAGGATTTTCATCGGATCTGAGTTGTTCATACTGTATTTTTTGTTGTTTGGTATGTCGATTTCTGCTGCTGCCTTCCGCTGCACATTTCCAATATCGCACATTCTTCTATTCTGAATTCTAATGTCATCGCTGATTTTGTACATCTTGCACCATTCAAGTATCCAATCAAGTAGGATCATGACGTATGCGTCTTTGTAATCTATCCATCCCTTTGCAACATTTTTACTTCTTTCGTAAACTTCTCTTAGAATTACCTGGTCAATATATCTTGAGTCATTCGCTCCTTTGATCCTTCTCCAGCATTCTTTCTGTTCTGGTAAGAGATACCTTCTTCCTATATATATATATATATATATATATATATATATATATATATATATATATATATATTGTCTGCTATCTGTGTGGTCAGAGTTTCCAACATGAGTGGTTGACACGTGATTGGTCTATAGTCGTTTGCCTTATTACTCTTCCAGTGCTCTGGATGACCAGAAGTAGAACGACCCTTGGACCTTTCTCTCTTTCTAGGAAAATCTGGAGTTGATGGATCAATCTGTAGAGTGGTGAATTTCTCAAAACCAATATCCGTGGATCCCATCGGGTTCTAGAGCTTTTTATTTGACTTTTTTGGAAAGTATTTTTCAGCGTGGTTTCATTCAATAGAATTTGTTAAATCCCATTTAAGCTAAAGTTGCATTTTGGTACTGTCAAACCATTTTGGCTCCCCCATATGTCGTCCCAGAAGTTCTTTGCCTCTGTGTAGTGTGGCTCTATGTATTGTTTTTTCACCCATTCAGGTCTTGGTGAAATTGTGTCTCCTTTTTTTTTTTGAGAATTAAGTTCTGTAGGTATCAACCAATCCTTTGTCTATATCTCTGCAGTCCTGCTTAGTTAGCCAGTCTTTGTTCATGGTAATCCTATCGCTTTCGATTTATATTTTGACTGGGGTTATTGTTTATATTTGTTTCTAATTTGTCATTTATCATCTTACTGGTGTAAGCGTGTTTGTCTCTCGGAAAACTCCATTTTTCTTCTTTAATCTTTTTGTGGATTTTCCACAGTTCCTGATAGCCATTATTCCAGACATTTTTTGCTCGTTCAGCCAGACGTTAACTTGATGTCTATTATGTAGATTTTAGCCTGTTGTTAGCATATGGTCTGTGCAATACCTATCAGAAGGTTTGCTTCTAAGTTTATCAAACATAATGTACTCTTTTATTTCGCTAGCTATCATTTTATTGTTTTTTGCACTGCTTCGAGCACTTTTCATAATATCTTATATGCTTGATTCTTCATGCTTTTCCGAATTGTTCTTGCCTTTTTGACACATTCTCCTGATGAGTCCTCCATCGCCTTCTCTCCTTTTCATATACAATCTGTGTCATCTCTGGGATGCTGGGCCTTATATAACGTGATAGATTTCCAAGTTCGCTGGTTCTTTAATCCGATTTCATGCTCTTACAGTTTGATTGTCTTCTAAGACTATTCTTTCTATCGTCATAAGCTGTCCTCTACGCTTACCAATAGCGCACACTTTTCTATTCCAAATTTCATTCCAATGTCATCGATGCCTTCTCTCACTTTTTTGAAAAACATTTAAGCTCTTTCCTGTTCTTAGCAAATAACTTTATGTCGAAAAGAGGTTGACTTTTCCCCTTGATTTGTAGAATTTGTAAACTTTGCTGTTGCTCGATATTCTGTTTAGTGGTTTACAAATATCCGTAGAGACAGAGAGTCCCCAGGAAAATACTTCGTTTCATACCTACCTCGGCCAAGTTTTCACCTGTGCCTGTAAAGTTTACTTTCCAGATTTTCATAGAGTTAGCTGTAAATATCACTTTAGACTAGATATCCTGAGGTACTCAAGTATCCAATCCTACCCATAGCAACATTTTTCTTCTCCCCCTTGCTTTTTTCTTGGTCATCTGGTCAATGTAGAGCAAGTAATTTGCTCCTCTGGTTCATTTTCTGCATGCTTGCGGGGATAAGTATATATTTCTACGGAAATATATACTCTCTCAGCCATCAAAATTTTCGCAGAAATATATATTCTCACAGGAATCTCTCGGTATTTTCGACCTTAGTGGCAAGCATTCGATTGGTCTATTGCTACCCGATTCCTTATTTTCATCCCTTTTATAATTAAGGGTTATTCTGCCTCTGATAATCTATTCTGGAACCCCACCTTCATCTTAGCAGCTTCGAAGTTCGTGAATCAGTCTTTCACGAAGTGAGGTGAATTTCTGGAACCAAAACCCGTGAATCCCATCGTTCCTGGTGCTTTCCGTTTTTTTTCGGAAAGCATTTTTCAGTGTGGTTGAGTTCAATTTTCATTTAATGTCTTGGAGATCATTTTTAATATAATGAAACCATTTTTGGTGATTTGTTTGGGTCTCTTTTTACATCTTCATATATCATTCAAGAAGTTTTTTTTACATCTGTGGCATCTGGTCTTGGGTTCTATCTCCTTTCTTCATACAAGTCTTGGTAAAATATTCTTTTGATGTTTTGCAGATTTTGGTTCTGTGTGTATTAGATGAACTTTTGTCTATATATGTTCAGTCTTGCTTTTTTAGATATTCATCTTTGATGTATTTCTTACATTGCAGCGAGTACCCCTTCTTGCATGCGTCCCATAGTTTTGCTCGTTGTCCTTCCAGGTGTGATGTGTTTTTCAAAAATCTTCCGTTATGACTGGAAAGTGGGGTTCTATGTGTACTGGACATCCCTTTGTCTACATCGGTTTAGTCTTGCTTCTTTGCTAGTCGATTCAAAAACAAGTAAAAATATGTTTTTGCTTTGCTTTCTGACACACATTTTTTTGCAGTCCATTAACCAGCGAAGAAATGTTGCAACATCACATGCAGCTCAGTAGTATGTCGGGATCATGCGCTTGCTTTTCATACATTCGACAGTAGAAGCGAGATGAATTTGGAAGCTTTGACATTGTTTGTACAGCTGGTTTAATGTGTTATCTAGAGTGGCTGATATGATTGAAGTTGACAAGATCATTACCCAACTTGAAATCTCTGGGTGGTATACCGGACTTGAAGCAACGGAAAGTTATTGAAGTGCATATGGAAGCTTTACCTTTTGATTGATCCGAACAAAGTATCTGCAACCACTTTACGGCTTGAGTCGGGAATGTTCTTTGTAAGTCGCAAGGTTGTTACTGCTGTCGTCTGGGCCTCTTTACATAATGATTGTGAGCCATGATATCCTTACTTCGAGGAAGATAACAACGTGTGAAGCAGTATCACTCATATTCTTTCATATCATTGCAAATGGGTTTTTGCTTTCTAAATATTTTCGTCTTTCCTTTTTGGGGACGATTCAAGGCTTTGGTCATGCTCTCGTCTAGAACTATAGTCAGTAAATTTACACATTTGCTGATTACTATCTAGGCAATCTGATAACTAAAGTTAGCTTACGATATCCTAAAGTCTTTCATGGGATATTGTCCTTCCAAAATTCATGGCTGGAAATAAGTCGTTGTCATCATCCATCCAGTATATTTTTAGATCATTTTTTCATGTCAAATCCCACCAACCCTACACTTTTTGCTCTCTGTATCTGTTAGTTGCACGGATTATGGCCTTATTGATATACGGCATTAGAATAGAATATTTTTAAAACAAATTTTCCTCTTGATTCTAATTTAAGCGGTAGCCCGATTGGATGACAATTCCAAAGGATTTTTATTCTAACCTGAAGTAAGGTAAGTGGAAAAATTGCTCAGTTTCTTGCCTGATAATTTTATGCATACTTAATTGATTCTACATTTGATAGGTTTTTAATTGAGGCGAAAGGATCTAATTTTTGTTTTGTTTTAATGGGAAAAAATGAAAAAAATCTAATCACCAGAAATTATGTCATGAAACAGATCAAACACTGATTGGGACGTCAGTTGATGAAATGTTGGAAAAAAAAAACGAAAACATGACTGAAATTATAAAACCAAAAGTTAAACTTTAAAACATGTCTGACATCCTACAGTCCATATCTACTTTTCCTCATAAGGTTCAAGGTTTATCGTGGGTGAGAGAATCCGGGATGAATATTTTCAACACTTTCTCAAGTACACATTAGCTCCAGCTCCTATTCTCCAGAATCAATCATATTTGGAATGTACTATGCTTGTATATGCAATCTTTTCAGTTTGCTTTGGAAAGAAAAAACAAACTTCTGCTTCCCCACCAAGTCACCATTTTGTTGTTTTGATCTATCTGCCATGATGTTATGCTGTCAAATATAAAATATTATTTACTGCAAGGATCAAAAAATCTATTCTACGTCAGACCCTGATCGCACCTAGAAATAACGCAGATGACGTGGATGCAGTTCATCTCATGCAATCAGCTGAATATTCAGAAAGCTGTTATAATTTACTGGCTCATTATACCTATCTACCATCCATTCCAATTTATCATTCCGTGATATGCCAAGCATTATTTTTAAATGCAAGGTTATGGATGTAAATACCTTTTATATTCACATACCTCATTATTGTATAAAGATTAGCAAGAAAAACTAGGGTTGAAATTATTTTTAGTTCGGCATAAGATACGATGAAAAAGCCAATCCAAATGAGTTTGCTTTCCTTGTTAACACTACAAAATACCTTGAGAAAGTGCACAGTTTTTAGTCGATGTATTGAAACCTTGGAAATACTCTTACTTGTAAAATCTTTGATATCTTAAGGAAATTTCCGAATATTTGTAAAAAGTGCAACTCCAGATCTAGAGAGGACACCGAGTAAAATTTTAATACCAGATAAGTACATCAAATTGCATGGTATCAAATATTCGAATGAATACATAAAAAAAAATCTGTATTCTTTTACTCCTTACTGGTTTATTTGAAAAATGTACCCGAAGCAACGCACCGAGCCAAAGGAAAGAAAAATAGGAATAGAAGAAATTATACGGAGAATTTAGAAGACAGGTGTAGGATGTTGCAGACGAGGAATCATGGAAACAGCTACACAAAGGAGAAAAACTGAATTGCTCATCATCGCAGCCCAAAACAATGTGGGGTAAGGGATAAGACTATAAATCACATAACTAGTCATCATCATCATCATCATCATCATCATCATCATCATCATCATCATCATCATCATCATCAGTCTTTTAGCGTCCGTCGTTGGACATAGACCTTCCCCAGGATTTGCCACACTTCTCTATCATGGGCGTCACGGAGCCAGTACTTCCTGAACCTGTCTAGCTCGTCTCTCCATCTAACATTTTGCCGGCCTCGGTTGCGCATGTGGTCTCGCGGAATCCACGTTATGAGTCGTGATGTCCATCGATTGTCTGCCATTCTTGCAACATGGCCAGCCCACCGCCATTTGATATTTTTTATGGATTCTATGATGTCTCTAACTCTTGTCTTTTCCCGGATGTACTGTGCTGTTTTGCAGTCTCTCCATGTGAGGCCCAGCATTATTCTTTCATGTGCACGTTGCATGGTTTTCAGCTTACAGGTCTGTCTCTTGGTTAAATTCCATGTTTCAGCCCCATAAGTGACTATTGGGAGGATGCATTGGTTATACACCCTTCTCTTTAGGATTAATGGGATCTTATCATTTTTGAAGGTTGAGCTAGCTCTGCCAAAGGCTTGCCATCCTAGTGTGACTCTTCGCTTGATCTCTTCTTCCTTTGAGGGTCTCATAGAGATTCGTTGCCCTAGGTAGATGTAGTGGTCTACTTTCTCGAGTTCTGTGTCCTCGATTTCAATCTTAGTGTTTTTATCTCCAATGTGGTTGTTGCACATGATCATCTTGCTGAAGTTCATGTGTAGGCCGGCTTTCTTGCTCACTTCATTTAGTTCATCTATCATTAGTTGGAGGTTGTGTAGGTTCTCTGCGAAAAGGGCTATGTCGTCTGCGAATCCGAGGTTGCTCAGATACTCTCTGTCTATTTTAATTCCTTTACTCTCCCAGTCTAGCCTTCTGAAGATCATCTCGAGGCAGGCTGTGAAGAGTTTAGGTGAGCTGGTATCACCTTGTCTTACTCCTTTCTGGAGCTGGAAGGGGTCCGAGTCTTTATGTAGCCTGATAAATGAGCTGCCGTGATTGTATATATGTTTCAACACTTCAACATATACTGGATCTACACCTTGCCGACTGATGGCCTCCATGACCTTAGGGATTTCTACTGAGTCGAACACCTTTTTGAAGTCGATAAATGCTACGGCAAGTGGTAGTTTATACTCTGCTGCTTTTTCTTTCAGTTGATTTATCGAGTGCAGGTGGTCCATGGTCGAGTAGCTTCTTCTAAAGCCAGCCTGTTCACGTGGCTGGTTTTCATCGAGTGTTTTTGTGATTAGGTTGGTGATGATCTTCGTGAAAAGTTTGTATACACAGTTGAGTAGGCTTATAGGCCTATAGTTGTTGAGGTCTTTCGGGTTTCCTTTTTTATATAAAAGCATTATAATAGCAGTGTTCCAATCGTCTGGGACTTTACTGTGTTCTAGACACAAGTTGAAGAGGACGGCCAGTTTCCTAGTGATGATTTTACCTGCTTTTCGGAGTAGGTCGATGGTGATGTTGTCTGGTCCAGGGGCAGTTTGAACAAACGTATTGGATTTAACCATGCAGAAAAGTGGTACCACCACAAAACGGAGACAGCCCTGGAGATTGGAACCCACAAATTACTTTGGGACTTTTACATTCAAACAGACCACCTCATAAAAGTGAGAAGACCAGACTTAGTAATCGTGGACAAAAAGAGGAGAACTGAGCAAATGATAGACAGACCAAAGAGTAAATGGGAAAGTGTGAAAAGCATGAAAAATACCAGCATCTGGCAAAAGAGCTGAAGGAGGTGAGGAATATGAAAGTCAGGGTAGCACTAATAATAGTAAGTGCCGTCGGAACCGTACCAAGGACACTGAAAACGAAATTAGAGGAACTAGGGATGAAAAGAAGGATTGAGACTGTACGGACCACTGCTGGGGACTGCACGATTATTGGAGAAAATGCTACAACCAATAATTTACAAACCAGCTGTTAGCAATGGCCTAAGTGGAGAGGAGGGCTAGAGACCTGAGGAGACTAGCTGACACTAAATCTCTAGCAACTAACGTGAATAATAATAATAATAATAATAATAATAATAATAATATAACTGACTGATCTTCAAGATTAATTCTGCATAAAGCATTACACCCAAGAGATGACACAGATAGACTATACGTTAAGAGAAAAGAAGGTGGCAGGGGGCTCATCAGCATAAAAGACTGTGTCCAGAGAGCTAAAGCAGTCCTGGAAAGGTATGAGCAAACGAATAGTGAAGAAATCATAAAGAGTGCGAGATATAGCGAAACAAACAACAAAGTAGAAAACAATGGAACAGCACAGCAAACAAGAAATGAAAGATTGGAAAAGAAGAAATTGTATGGCGAGTTTAAAAGGCAGATACATGATGTAGCAGACAAACAGCAAATGCCGCATGTGCGGTGAAAGAGATGAGACAGTAAACCTCATAACTAGTGAGTGTAGTCAACTTGCCCAGAAGGAGTATAAGCATAGACACGATAGAGAAGCAACGATGATACACTGGGAACTAAGCAAACAAATGGGATTCAACCATGCAGAAAAGTGGTATCAGCACAAACCAGAGGCAGTCTTGGAGAATGACGACCACAAACTACTCTGGGACTTTGACATCCAAACTGACCACCTCATCTAGGCAGGAAGACCGGACTTGGTAATGGTAGACAAGAAAAAGAAGACCAGCCAAATAGTAAACGTGGCTGTGCCCGCAGACCATAGAGTAAAGAGGAAGGCGAGTGAAAAACTGGAAAAATACCAGGATCTAGCAAGAGAATTGAGGAAGATGTGGAACATGAAAGCCAGGGTAGTACCGGTCATAGTGGGCGCACTAGGAACTGTCCCCAAAACGCTGAGGGAGAGACTGGAGGAGATCGGGATTAGGGGAAGGATTGAGACTGTACAGACCACAGCATTACGGGGAACGGCACGGATACTGAGGAAAGTGCTAGAAATATAAGGACTGCAACGCTAACTGTCCATAGTGACCCAACAGAGGAAGGGAAATGAAAGCGGAAACTTAAATTGTAGCACTGCCATGAGAGGCGAAAGAGAGAGGAGACGTTAGCTGAAGACCTGAGGAGACTTATCGTCACTCAGCCTTCAGCGATAACCACTGGGCAACCGGTGTGAAACTGTAAATCGCAGAATTACTGCGACCTATGAGCACTAGGGGGGAGGGCTGGAGAATTGAGGAGACTTGCTGTCACTCAAACTCCAGCAGATACCACCAAGCAACTGGTGTGAGATTGCAAATAATAATAATAATAATATAAAAAAAACCAAAAAAAAAACCCCAAAAAACCAAAAAAAACGTGAAGTTGAATGGGTATTTGTAAGTGAGATTCTTCTGGCAAGACATGGTATGTTATATAGTTTAACACAACCAAGTACATAACAGAAGCGTTCCTCAGCTAGTTTACGAATTTCTTCTGACGATTACTCCCTCGTAGATATTGATGAACTGTCTTATTGATGACATTGAAGTCAAGACTATTGGGCCAATCATTCAATATGTATTTAATGAGGTAGTATTTATTGGAAAGTATTACTTGAACCATTTTTTTCAATCTTCACAGAGCAAGAGTCGCAGAAGTATAAAAAACTGAAAGAGTCCTGTTTGCTCCGGCCATACCAGCTAAATATTTTCCGACAAGAGAAAAAAAAGTCTTTATAAAGAGAGGACAAGAATTAAAGAAAATATTTTTGCCTTAATTTCATTGTTTGAATTTTATCAAAAAAGAAAAAAAAACTGATTGAAGCTTTTTTGGTTGCAATTTGTGTAAGGTGAAGTCATTCATTGGAGTGAAAGCCTATGCAAAAGTATAAAATAAAAGAGTATGATTTTAAAAAGGTACATTTGTTTCATTAGAAATCGCAATTATTATTAATCTCTGTCCGGTAAGACTCCTTGCCTCTGCATATCTCAACAAAAAGTTGATAAAGCACACGATAACCTCTGCAAAGTTGCTAAAAAAGAGTGTATCTTCAAAAAAGGTTCAATCTTAAAAACCAAATAAGACTCCCTTCAGTTATGATTCACTCAAGTTCAGTAAATCGTCTTCTCTCCTTTCGGTCATTATTTGCTAATAACAGTGTAAACAGAAACATTGACTTTTAAAAAGTCCAATATCACGTTATAAAATGGAAGGAAAATCTAATAATTTTCTTGAAAAAAGACTTTGAAAATTTTTGTGTGTGTATATGATAATCGATACTTCTCTTGGCAAATCCTCTATGCTCGACAAAATGGCAACATGATAACGACAAAACTCACAAAAGCCTATACAAAGTTACTAAAAGAGAAAAATATATCTTTGAATAGGTTTAATCACGAAATACAAATAAGACTCTATGTATATCAACAAACAGAAAATTGCAGCATAATGTCGATAAAACCCACGAAAGCCTATCTTGAGTTACTAAAAAATCTCTGGAAAAATCTCTAAAAATGTGTAATCCAATCAAAAACCCTTCAACACTCTTTTTAGAACTTCACCCTTCTCCATCCAGTCCTGTACTGGTCTGTTCGGTTCAGTTCGACAAATCCTTTCCGTCCGATAGTTAGTCAAAGCCCTTAGATTTATTTACATGAGCTAAATCATCCTTGGGGAAAATTCTCATGGTTCAATCCCTCTTTTTTACGATTATTTTCACAAGGATGAGTTTATCACGATAAAATTGATAGATTACAAGTTTTTTCTATACATGTTTAATTCTATTTTTGCTTTTAACAAGCAACAAAATGAAAATTCCGTCATGGTAGCTGTTATTTAATCTTTCGCTCGAAATAACGCACATTTTGAAATAATGCTTTGAGTGCTCCAGCCACGAAGGGTAATTAAATGATCTCAGGGTTGATGATTTTAAGTGTACTTTTCTTTCCAACAAAATGGGGAAATCTTGCTTTTTTTGCAAGGTTGTGTTATACATGCATAAATATTTTTTTCAAATTTCAGTTTTGGGTTGCAGGTTGCGCTCGAGGTTTTTTTCCACACTACGACTCGGGGTGGGGGGCAGTCTTTTAAGAATTTACGTACATTTGAACTTTATGCTTACAAAATATGTTGAATATTTGTGGTTTAAACATTTTTGAAACCTTAATGTGGGCCAGTGAACACTAATTGATTACTTAAAAATTTCAAGAATATGTTTTTAAGATCTGCTTCATAGTAGTACATCATCAAAGGGAGAGCATAAGACTACATCAGGCTCAAATGTAAGAGACAGTACTCCAACAGAAAGACCCCGGTACTTTACTGTCATCGTCTCATCTCTGGGCATGTAAACCCTTGGTTTCAAAAGTGGGTCGGTCACTAAATCACTAACCTTAGATTTAATTATCCGCATCTTTAACTATCTCACTTACATCAATATCTCAAAATTTTTCTAATAGTAGTAATTTTAAGGGTCCGTGTCCATTTTTCGGAATTTGAGCATTTTGTGAAGGGGAAGGGTAAATTGAAATTGGCGGTACGATAAACAGGAAATTTGACATTTTTACTCTTAGAAGGATTGCAAATTTAGTATTTACGTTGGAATTATGCTTTTCCTGACAAGAAAATTTTTTTTTAGTTTATTCGGTCATCTCTACCCATTAAACTAAATATCCAGGATAATGAAATTCAATTAAGCGGCCCATCGAGGAGTATCTGCTTATAAAAAAACCCTAAGTACGATTTTTATGTCAGAATCATAAATTTCTAGAACACAGCATATTTTGCCCTTTTTTCATTCGATTTACATTCATTGAATTAAATATCCAGGTGCCGAAAATTCAAAATAGCAGAACAAAAATTAAAAATATTTGCTTTCAAATTTTGAAATAATGCGCGTGAAAATGATTTTCTAACGTCATCTAAATCTTAGTTGTATGCTTGGTTCTTCATTTTGGCGTTGTTAGTCATGCAAATGTCTTCAAAGTGACTCGGCTGAAATTGAATCGAAAAAGTTATGTCGATTTTTGCTCTCCCCCAATACAGTTCTTTTTTTTTGTTTAGAAACATTTTGGTGATATTATCTTCTGTTTGACAGTCTATTTCATTCAAAGTTTTCTTTTGTTCTGTTTCAGTTTCCGCCACTGCAAAAGTTTTGGTTGATGCGAAGTTGTAACGATAAGACGTAGTAACTTTGTGATTTTAAGATAAACGCCTAAGCATGCTGATTTAGCTGGAGGCACCTTTGTCACGGAACGAAAAAAGCAAGGCAGTCCGCATGTAAGCTTTGCTGTGAGGCTTCCCAAGAAGGAAAAAGTAATACCCATTTGACTGAGAGAGAAAATTGAAGCAACAGGACTAAATAGAACTATCTAGAAAAAATGAAGAGAAGACACGAGAAAATACACGTCAGCAACCATAGAAACAATTCTAGAAAAAGGCCGTGGTTCAAGACAGAAACAAATAACAAGTATACTCGATGAAAATGGACACCAAACAATAGACAGATATCCTACCAAAAGCTCTTCTCTTCCTTTGTCAGGCTGCATAAAGACTCAGAGTCCTTACAGCTTCCAAAAGGGGTAAGACAAGGTCATACTAGCTCATCAAAACTCATCAAAGTCTGCCACGAGACGATCAGCTTGTTTACACCTTGATTGTTCAATTACGAAATGAAGAATGAGAATATGTTGGGTGATTCTCGATCTACACTGTCACACTTGTAATCATGCAACTCCGGCTCTCCCGTAATGACAAGAAAATGGTGAATGTCAAGCAGCAGATTTTGAATCAACTTCTTGGAAATATCTTACAAACCGAATTCGACTTAAAAAATGCCCAGTTCTCGAAATATACCATTATCAATTGAGGTGGATAGTGGCCATTTCGAACTTCATGATTTCCCCACAATAAAATTTCGTAGACTTTCTCCTTTCATTCAGACACAAATTCTGTTGAGGATTTTTTGTTGCAATTTTTGAAAACTAAATACGAGAAGAACTTATTACTGGGAGTGTTTTTTTGAGATTTTTTGTACACTAATGAGTTCCGGTTTGGTGTGGAGCACTTTCCAACATTTCTTTCTGGTATTAATTTGAATTACAGGACCAATAAAAAAAAAAACAAATTAAAAAAAATACAGAAAGACGCATTACACGGCCCACCAACTCAATAACTACGCAGATCAGCAAAAATGTGGAAGACCTAGGCATAAAGATCATATAAAAAACACGCACCATTATCAAAAAGATCGTCAGAAAAAACACACTACCTCCTCCGGAGCCGGCATCAACAAGATCATTCGCCAAAATTGCAACAATCTACACAGGACAAAACAATAGTTGTTTCAAAAGCGAATCTAAAAACACCAAAAGGTTTTAATGGATAATCACCTTAACGCTTTGGTCCAACATCAGAAGCTCTTACACCATAATCTCAACATAAAAAAAGCACAGATGATCAAGCACGAACACATCTCTAGGAGATATCGTATCAATTTACAACACGATCATCTAAGGTCCAGGTAGTAACTAATTTGTCAAGCACTTGCACAATTAGTCGTACATAGAATAACACCTCGTACAAATGGCAACAAAATATTCGATGCTGGCTAAATATACTCCCAAAGAAATGATTAAAAGAAGGGTTGCTAACCCCTCTATTTCTTTCATTTATTTACATCTGCTCGGTACAGATCAATTATCTTTGACTTCTGTGAACGACAACGATTCTGTTATACGTTTTTAGAATTGTGAGTCTGAATATCGCTAACGCATGGCCTAAATGAATTGATTTTATACCGTGTTTCTTTAGTTATAAGAATAGTCAATCGAGGCGGTTAAATTGGTAATTTTTAGACAATTTTATAAAGCCATGACTGGATATCATAATTCCTGTAAAACCTATCAGTTTGACCATAATGAAATGATAAAGAAGATCAAAGAATATATCAACGAGATAATAAAAATAGATCCACTGGGTAATGTATATTAAATCGAATATTTATGTTTTAATGTTAAGGCAAATAGGCAATAGAGAAATGGATTTAGAGTGAAAGATCATTGAATTGACTAAAACAGGGGAAAAAGAAAAAAAAAACCTGACTCTGGTTCATCCACCTGACTGATTGGTAGTTAGGTGGTTTGAGAGATAGAACATGGTTTGCCAAAGAACAGATTGTCTAAGTATAATAATGGAATAAACATAAAATGAAAAATAAAAAATAAAACCAAAACTGAAGTGTTTTCTACAAAAAAAATTGTAAATACACAAGGTGAGCTGCATATGAAAGTTGCAAGAGCACACACAGATTAGTACCGATGATCTTGCATGGTTTTATATGTACATCACTTTCATAATGCCTCCTGGTTATATGTAAATCATTGAAAGTTTTATTTAGGTCTCTATTTAAAACCTTATCGGAAGTATGTATTCTTTTCTCCAAGTGGGAAGCCCCGTCATATTATATTTATACATACCTTTTCCGTTTTTCTATTTTATGATTGTCCCATTTGTAGTATCCCTTTTTCTTTAATTCGAAGTAGCTTTTGGTTTCGTTAGTTGTGTTAGATTTGAAGAAAAAATCTTCTGGTTATGCTACTGATTTATGGTCTAAAAATGTTTTTGATATGATGTATCATCTGTTGATAATTCATATATATATATATATAATATGAACAATGGAATATAAATTCACCATAGGATACTTCGCTTTTTGAGCAAAAATTGGAATCCCTTCTTTTAGGGTCATCCTGGTGTGAGGGACTTAGTTCAGTCTGTGATGAAGTCTGTGCTTGTCCGTGGTAAGCTGTGGTGTTAGCGGTAGTAGTAGGTCTTGGAGAGTCCATAGGGTGTCAAGGTAGAAGGGAAGTGGTTTAGCATTGGATTATGTGCGTAAGTTGAGAATGATATAGATGGCAGGATGATGAGGTCATGGAACTTCCTATGTATTAGCTTTACAGGTCATTGAAAGTTTGTTAGCCCTGATTTATACAAATGGAATACCATACGGAGGTTTCAGTGGTTATGGGTCTCAGTGACTGTGAAGTTCCCAATATTAGATATACCTGAGGGAGGGTAGAGTGTGAAATTGAGGTTGTTATTAGTGGGAGGATTATGATTTAGAGATTTATGTACAATCTGTTGGCTGTTGAGTTTGGTGTCAAGTCCAGGGGGGAATTTTTGAGCTTGTTGATCCACATATCTTCACATTTTTCTAGAGCTAGTGGAGGTGTTGCTGAACTTGAAGTGGTTGTAATATTGACTATTTCTTTAATCACACGGTTTTAATTTAGTGGTTTTAGGGATGTTGATTTTGATGTTTTGGGGTGTAAAATAGGCGTTGACACACGGATCTGTGAATATTTCTCTGGCAATATTCCTAGAACCGCTAAATTCTGTAAACCATGCGACAAAAGAAATAGTCTATGTTGCAACCATCTTAAATACACCAACACCTTCACAAGCACTATCACCAAAGAGAATTACCGCATATACCATAGCACTAAATAGTATAGCAAAAACATTATATAACTTCTAGAGTGCAACAGATGTGAGTGCAATAGATGTGAGTTATAATACATACGCAATTAATGGCAATTAAACATTCGACTCAACAATTACAGACACTGAATTAAATCACAAAACAATCCCAGTCCACTTCCCGTAGAACTGCACTTTCGCACACCCAGCCACAATTCTGCCACCGACGCTAGCTTTACTATTATTGAAAAATAGAAAAAAATACTCCAACAGACATAACTGAAATTCTAGAAAGATATGAGGATATGTTGATCAACAATCTCTAGACTTTCTCCCCTAATGGACTTAACACCAAACTTAATAACCGTAATCACACAGATCTCTAATTCATAAACCTCTTACTAACAAAAACCTCGCATGCACATCTACCCTCCCCCAGATATATCCAATACTGGGAACTTCAAAGTCACCCAGACCCATAGCAAGCTCCACCTTAGTCAGTCATCTCACTTGTACAAATCATAGCCAACATATGTTTGATGACTTGTAAGGTCAAAACCGATGTAGTTCCTTAACCTCATCACCCCCTACGTTTACACTATCCCTAACATACCCACACAATCTAACACCACATCACTTCCCTCCTATCCTAACACTTTATGCCCTCTCCAAGACCCACTGCTGCTCCTAAGCCATATTCATCACTGGCTTGACTTTTTCTCACACAACAGGATGCTCACCTCCCAGCAGATGGGATACCATTTTGCTCACAAAGCAAAGCTCTTGATGGTGGACTCCTGTTCCAGATCAGACCTATAATATCTAAAAGTATACACACACACAGCATACAGTGCTGGAGATTGGGACCCCCCCCCAAAACATGTCAAAACATTTACAGATAAATAAACCTAACTTCCATACACTTTACTCCCAAGTCCGTCTCACTCTCTGTAGTTAATATTATATATATATATATATATATATATATATATATATATATATATATATATATATATATATATTAAAACGTCTTTCTTTTCATAATCGTCGTGTTGTGTTAGAAAAATGTAAAGAACATATTTTTTCGAATATCGTCTTATTTTCTTGGGTATCCTATTTTAAAAACTTGAAAAGAAAAGCAGTCGTCTTCATGATTCATAGGGAATTTATTGATATGTAGAGAAGACTAAATGGCCCTCACTCGGATCAATTGTTTTTTCTATCAGTCCATTGGACTTTGGGCGTTCGAATAAGGGAGATAATAGATACTAGATTTCTTTAAGAGTTATCTCCCATGTATACACTGTAGTGTCCACAAGATGCACGAATCTGCAAGCATGCACGTATGCATGCTTGCATGAACCCATGCACGGATAATACACGATCACGCGTATATTAATTTAACATAGATCACATGAGGGGAAAAAAGAAAAAAAATGTTTTCTGAATGGATGAGAAGAGAGTGGGAGAATAGAAAGTTAGATGAGAAGGTGGGAAAGAAGAGAACAGAAAAAAAAGTTAGTTACATGGGCACATGAAACTAATCCATATTAGAAACTGTACATCTAAACTGACAACAAAACCCTGGAAATAGATTTCTTCAGTTTTAAAAGTTGTCCGAATGGCTGGTTATGTATGTTTTTGTGTAGAATGATTCAGTTTACAATGTTAGATTTAGCTAAATTGGTCCTTAGTTTTGGAGGACAATGGTGGGGGACATTTCTTTGCATGTACATGCACTGCAGCTGCAGCAATGGAGAGAACAGAAGACGCTTGTCGGGATTCAAAATCAAACCTTTATTTTTTTTTCTTCGGCAGACCGAAAATACATCGATAGTTTCCGTTTGAAGACCCAACAAAATCCTCGATCAGAGAGAGAGAGAGAGAGAGAGACAGACAGACAGACAGACAGAGACAGAGGTTAATCAGCCCTTTACTGCCGAAGGCTTGTGAATTGTCCAACCTTTTTTTTGGTCTACTCTCGTCTGGCCTGATGACCAAACTCTGGTCTCCTATTTAGAATTCCTTTTCCACCTTCCTATCAAATTTTCCGTTTTTCCCTCTCTTCTCATCTGTCTACACAACAAATCTTTTTTTCTTAGTGTATGAAACCTATTTTATTAAATTAACTTACATTTTCCCTTTACCTGATACCGGAACTAAATGATCCTTTACCCATTCTCTTCTATTTTCACCTTGCTTTCTGTCGTTTCTCACGCCACTAAATTTGCTGTCATTCTCTTTCATTTCCACTGTTAGAATCCTTAGACACCATCCCTTTTGTATCAACCCAATTTCATGTGCATTGTGAGGTTTGTGAACTCTGAGACAAGTAACTAGAAGTGGTAGAGTTGAGAGACAAGAGGTGGCAGAAATATTTGATCATCTTTAAAAATAATTATTATGTCATACATCCATCAATGTTTGATTTGTGTTCACACATCATTTTGGCCTAGGTACGCTCCTGTTTTTTATTGTTACAACGAAAAAATTATGGTAATTTTTAACACTTAATTATATATATATATATATATATATATATATATATATATATATATATATATATATATATATATATATGAGGGGGTTGTAGAAGACCAAGGCCCCGTAGATTATGATGCTGCAGTCAGGACTTGAAGCCCTAAGCATGACCCAAAATGATGCCCCCATCTCAGCCTGATCAACATACAAATTTTTTTTTCTTCAAAAATCACGGTTATATGAATTTAAAACACATCAAAATACGTTAGAAAAAATACATTTCTCACAAAAATGTACTTATTAACTAAACGAAATCTTTACCAACGAAAATGACCAGTTTTATAGAAAAGTGTTTGGGTGTACGAGTGAATCATTTGCATGTCTGAATTAATTAACTCAATGTACGAGAAACAAATTGATTCTAGATTTAAACTTTCTTGTTGAGCTATTTAAACAACTTATATTAATTTAACATGGGAAACTGCCAGAAACCTGATATAAAACCTAAAGCCCAGTCAGTAATATATGAGCGCACTAAAGCACATAATATACTCGTGTATACGCGGCACTATTGTGTATACATAAAAAAATGCTACCACAGAATATATGCCCTTAGCTATAGCTCACGTACGATCTTTGTCATACAGAGAAAAAAAAAATGTGCGAAATCCTGCAAAGCCTCGCTCAATGCATCATCCAGTAAGTTTGCATTTCTAATCTTTTAACATAAAGAATATAATCCCTACATTGACAAATCATCGTATATACAAACAGATACATGGATTCACAAACATTTTCCCAACCATGTATATACATTAAGTATACACACAAGTAATTTTTTTGTTAAATCACTTCGCAACCTTATATGACAAAAGATTCAACTTTTATGTATGTTTAATGACATATTTTAGTTATCTTGCTTGTGTGTATGCGTCTAATAGAGTTCAAAACGACTACACTTCGGGAGCTGCAAATTGGTCTGTAAGGGTAAGTTGACCACGGGATTAACAAATTAACAAGATTTCCTTTGGGCAAAATCCTTAAGCGCTAATTCCAAACCAAGCATTACAATAAAATTTGATTATTCAAATCTGATGGTCCGTTTTGACATGCAAACTACAAACGCCAAAACTCAACACATGAATTCTCAGTTTCGATAAAAAAAGGAGAGTTTTTTTTTCGGTTTTAAGAGTGGCTATGCGAGACTGTCCGATAGTGCACGTAGACCTACGCAAGTCTTCCTGAGAGTGGATGCGGAACCAACCAGGGAGAGGGTGCACAAGGACAGCCGCCCATATGTAATGATTTCCTGTGTTTTCTTTTGAATTTGTTCACGGGCCACGCCGAATACTCTAGCTTCTATATATATTGATGTATGTGGATGGGTGTATATTAACAAATTTTGTTGTAATTGATCAGGTTTACGCAGTCATTGTGATCAACGATTTTTCTGCTTTCTTTCGTCTTAACGTACCAACGGGGTTTAGCATCTATGTTGATTTTTGTCCATTATCTTATCCTGTTTGTTGATTTAGAAGGAATTGTGTTACCCAGTCATGTTAGCTGGGAATCCGGTGAGGAGTATAGTTGTTGAGTGATGTGGTTGTGTTTTTTGTTCTCTTATCTCAGGGTTGGAGGTAGGGAGTTGTTGTAATTTGAATTTGTGAATGCACCCATGAACAAATTAAAGGTAGATTTGATAATCATACTAGTGCTTAATGAGATTTTTCTTAATGATAGGTCTTGCTTCTTCTCTGACATATAATATAAGTGAGTGAATAAATGGGATCGTATGGAGTAGGATGAATTGAATTGATTTTGAAATTGATAAACATTAGAGAGGTTCAATTGATTTTTACACTAGTGATTTTTCAGTAACATATGAAATGGTATTTTTCCGACAAGATACGATTCAATGACATTATTGGAACCTTTCTCTGATTTTGTTGCGTGATGTTATTTATGTTCTTAAGCCATACTCTCGCTTTTGTTGTTCATCACTTATATTTGTTTTTTTTTCAATATTATCTTACCTGGTAGCAATGATATGTAAATCTTATCAATTTGTTACTCTATCTTGATTGAATCTAATATGTGATGATTCTGTTGTCAGTTTTCTTGCTCTGTTTGAGTCTTTAATGACCTTTTTGCGTTTTTAAAATCGAAATTGCGTTATTCCTTGTTTTGGTGGACAGCGAGCGTATTCAGTCTATCATCTATTGTTAGGGACCTATCGTGTTAGTAAATTTTCTTTTTTTAATGTTCTTGATGTTCTTCCTATGCATCTCCTGTTGCAATCTTCATGTACTTCGTATAAGCCAGTCCTAGATCTTGGTTCGTTCATTGTTTTTTTTTTGTTGTCTATGCCTTTCATAGTTTTAGATGCACAGTTCACAATTTGGATTTCAAGATTTCTCATTTTGTTCTCAATTGTTTTGATTATTGGATAAGGTTGGAGTATCATGCATCTGGTTATATCATTGTTATCATTTTTGCTATAGTTTCGATGGATTTTTTAGGCCTTTCTTTTGGTGCTGAATGATATGGGGTAGTACAGGAATTTGAATGTATATTTCATTGATTCTTCTTCATCATTCAGGTATTTTGGATGGCAAATTATTAAGAATCTTAAATAGCCAATGATTACACCTGATTTAATTTTATTGTTTCAGTGTTAATAACAGTTTACCAAGTCATTTTCGTTTTTAGATTTTCGATATACACAAAATTGCAAATCACTGTTCAGTGTAATATAATGCCACGGGTGGCCACTTTAGGTATTTTCCTTTACATCATCGTGTATACACTTAATTTTTTTTCTGTATTTTGTAAAATGTTATGTTTGAGATTACTCTGTTATGTCGATATATTGATGGGATCTCGCTTATGTACTGAAAGGATTTGGTGTATTGGGGTAAAATCTTTTGCATTGGTCCCACTTCCCATAATTCAAAAAGAAGCACGCTAACAATCCGCTTAGAGGGCAACCTACTGATAGTTCGAGTTTTCATTCGTAGAAGTTGTTGCTGAATGCGAAAAAAATATTGGTCTGAAATGAATTTGCATATTTTATAATTCTATGTTTCGATGGAGAGAATTTCATTTTTGAGTTAGATAAGGTCTCTGCATTTGTTAAATGATTAGGCTAACCATTCTTTTGTTTTACATGCTGATATCATCTAGTTTTTTTAATGTGTCCTGAGTTCTCAATCACGTCCCAGAAAAAAAGTATAAAAGAAAGTATGATTATTTTTCCAGATATTGTCATCAAATTGTATAAGTAAGTAAATAAATTCTGGGTTGTGTTGCTGTACTTTCAGATTTTGTTGATTTTAATTTAGGTTCTTGACTTTTGATTGATATTTTGTTTTTAGTTGTTAGTTTTCATCTTGTGATATATAGTTGTACAAAAAATGGAGGACTTACGCAGAGCTAGAAACGCCCGCAAGTGATAATACTTATAGCAGCAAGCTGTGTCGTTGTTTACAGCAAACAGTAATTTACCGTGTGACTTCTCCATTTGGATACTTGTCACAACGATCAGTGTCCCTTTTTACAGCAAACAGTAATTTGTCGTGTGACATTCCCAGACGGATACTTTTTGAAATAAGCTGTGTCGTTGTTTAGAGCAAACAGTAATTTCCCCTATGACTTTCCAGTTGGATAATTATTGCAAAGACCTGGGTCGCTGTCTACAGAAAACGGCCGACTACCAACAATAGTTTAACTCTGATAAATAGAGTAAGATCAACTTTCGAATCGATTATACTTTATTATTATTATTATTATTATTATTATCATATTTCACACCAGTTGCCTGGTGGTTATCGCAGTAGATTGAGTGACGGCAGGTCTCCTCAAGTCTCCATCCCTTCTCTCTACACTCTCATAGTCCGCAGCAAGACTGGTTTACAGTTTCACACAAGTTTTCCAGTGGTTATCACTGAAAGCTGAGTGACAGTAAGTCTCTTCGAGTCTTCAGCCCACATCTCATCTCTCACCTATCACAGCTCTTTTTGTTTGTGTGTGTGTGTGTGTGTGTGTATTTTCTCCCTTTCCTCCTCCATTGGGCCTCTGTTAACTGCTGGAGTCGTAAATCTCATATTTCTAACACTTTCCTCAGTATTCGCACAGATCATACCAGTGCTGTGGTCTGCACAGTCTCAATCCTCCCTTTTATCCGTAGTCCCTCCAATCTCACCTTCAATGTCTTTGGTACGGTTATGAATGCACATATTATTACTGGTGCTACCCTGACGTCCAAGTTTCACACCTACCTCAGTACTCTTGCCAGATCCTGGTATTTTTTCCAGTTTTTCACCCTCTTTTTTAATTACTCTATGGTCTGCAGGTACGGCCACATCTATTATTTGGTAGGTTTTCCTCTTATTGCCCATGATCACTAGGTCCAGTCATTTAACTCGGATGAGGTGGTCCATTGAAAGTCTCAAAGTTATTCGTAGTTTCCATTCTCCCAGGTTGTCTCCATGTGGTTAAATCCCATTCGTTTACTCAGTTCCCTGCGTATCACTGATACTACTGTATCATGTCTGTGTTTTTACTCCTTCTAGGCTAGTTAAAACATTCACTAGTTTAGTGGTTTACAGTATCATCTTTTTCACCATACAGGCAGGACTTGCTGTTTGTCAGTGTTCTGTCGATTTTTGTTTCCGTGCATCTGTTTTGAGCCACAATGATGGACGTTTCGATTTTTCTCATCAGGTTTCCTTTTCATAGCCATGTTCATGATCACTCGTCTGCCTCATCCTGTGTCTGTCTTCTGAATTCTCCGTGTAGTTTCTTCTGTTCCCATTTTTCTTTCCTTGTTTGCTGTTCCATTGTTTTCTACTTTTTGTTGTTCGCTGTGCTACTTTAGGGGCTCTTTATGAAGTCTTATTGCTGGGGTGTAAGGCTTTATGCATTGTCATAAGCTTCTTTGTTCGCCGGTCCATTAATTGGAGTTCTACCTTTGTCCATCCAAGGTCCTGTGTATTTAACTATTGATACAGCCCAGGTGTTAATTCCTGTTATCAGATTCCCACAGTTTAGTTTGGACTCGAATATTTTCCTTATCTACCTAAGGTATTCTCTCTTTTTTTTCTCCTTCATTTCTTGCCGTTTTATCGAGTCACATTCGAAAACTCCCTGGTATTTGTATCGGTCTTGTGCAGTCAGTGCTTTAAATTTCATGTTGTCTTGAAGTTCAATTCCTTCTGACGTTTCGAGTTTTCTTTTGTGCATTACCATAATTGCACATTTTTCTATTCTAAACTCTATCCCAATGCCATCACTATATTCTTTCACTTTATCAAACAATATCTCCAGCTCTCCCCCGTTTTTTGCAAATAATCTTAAATCGTCCATGTACATTAGACGTTTGACTTTCTCCTTTGTTTTGGAGAAATGGTATCCTTTGGTATTTTTCACGATTCTATTTGGTGGTATCATAGTTAGAAAAATAGTAATGGGGACAGCAAGTCTCACTGGAAGATCCCTTTATACTTACTTCTGCTGAATTTTCTCCAGTGGCTATCAAGTCTACTTTCCAGTTTTCCATAGAGTTGGCAATGAATTTCACCACTGATTCACTGATCTTGAACATTCTGAGGCATTGAGTATCCAGCTGTGAGGAATCATGCCGTATGATTTTTTGTAGTCTATCCATCCCATTGCAACGTTTTTCTTCATTTTTCTTACTTATTTTAAGATCATCTGATCGACGTAGAGCAAGTCTTTCGCCCCACGGGATCCTCTCCGGCATACGTTCTGTTCTTCTGGTAATAGTTCCCTTCTTTCCATGTATATTTTTTCCGCTACTTGTCAGGTCAGGATTTTCAACATGAGTGCTATGCAAGTGATTGGTCCATAATTGCTTGTCATGTTTCCCTTTTCAGGGTCTTTTTGCCTCTAGTCATCCATTATGATACCTTGCCTGTATTATTATTATTATTAATGACAGATGTTTGATTTTGAAGTGCTAGTTAAATTCATAAAAAGTGAAAAGAAAAACAAGAATTTTGAATTTTAGAAAAGATATTTTATGATGAAACAAAACTGGAAATTTTCAATCTGTTGTCCTCAACCAATTCAGATGTATAACACATTTGATAACATTAGTGTAGGGTTCAGCAATCATCATCAAATAAAAGAAACTAAATTTGAACGCAACCCACGTCCAAAAACTTTAAAAATGTGAAAAAAGATAATTACAAAAATGTAATAATTACAAAAACTGTAATAAACGTTTTGATGTACTTGATGATAGTTTACAAAAAAGATATTTTAATCGGATACTAAAAACACAGCTGAGGACATTTTTTTCGAAAACAAGATCAACAAATTCACGGTTTATAATCTCTCAGGACGGACCTTGACTGAAAACGAAAAGATATTTTAGAACTAGGACATTCTTTTTGCCTTTGCCTTAGTCAATCTGAATTTAATAAAGAGAAACACGTAAACGATGTTTACCTGTTCGTCAAAAAGCGAAAACTTGAAGATTTTTTCCGGAAAAGATAATCAAATAACCTCAAAAGAATCTAATCATAAAGTGTACAAACTTAATGAAGACAGATCTGAATTAGGACAGTCAATCAAAAATCCACATTGGTACCCAGAAAAAGCACGAGAAGGCATATTGTTTTTTTTACCAACCCACAGAAATGATTTGTCTTACTTTTTCTGTGAAATTTGAATTTTGCTAAAAACTTTTTACATTATTCTGGACAACAGTTAACTCACAACAAGAATGTTTTTTTAACAACTTAATTGTGAAGCAACGGGAAGCTGCCAAGTTCCCTCCAATTGATCATTCCATAACAATTAAACCAGCAGATAAAAGTAGTGGCATAGTAATTATGGATACAAAAGACTTACCTAAATATCTTAACGAATATTCAATATCATAGAAAAGTTTGATTCCAATCCAAGTCCCAGATGTTGGTAAGACTTGAATTTTATCATCGATTTGAAAGAAAAAAAGATGCATTAATGAAATAGAAAACAAAGAAAAAGCAGGTGTAAGGACCTCTTATTTTATGGCCTTCCAAAAATCCACAAAAGAATTTAAGGGTTTCCTCTCTTGTAGTAGATATGAATCCTGTACTGCTGAAGAATAAAAATGTATTGACAGATGCCTAAATCCCATAGCCAAAAAATCATTTTCTTACATCAAAGATACCACAGGTTTTGTGGAACACATTGCAAATTTTTTCTCGTTACCATAGTTTTTTTTTCTTGTTGCTTCTTCATTAACATTAATCACGAAGGTTTTCTAAAAAGCTCTTGATAAACAGAAAGGTGGTTCAGTACAATGATTTCTTATATAATTTCGTTTATTCTCATGAACAATATTCCGAAGGGGATCTTTATCATAAAAGAAAAGAAACAGCTATGGGAACTCCAATGTCAGAAACAAATCCCTACATATACATAGCGGATTTCCGGATCATCTTAATCACATTATCACATCAAATCCATTCTTTTGACATTCATTGGAAATAGATGGAAATGAATATTCGTATGATTTACTTCAACCACTTCGAGCAGCCATGCGACAAATGAAAGGGAGTTTCATACAAAAAGGAATCTCTGCTTCCCCGAATCCTTCTTCTTCTTCTCCTTCTTCTTCTTCTTCTTCTTCTTCTTCTTATTATTATTATTATTATCAGCAGCAATCTCACACCAGCTGCCTGGTGGTATCCGCTGGAGTTTGAGTGACAGCAAGTCTCCTCAAATCTCCAGCCCTTCTCTCCTAGTGCTCATAGGTCACAGTAATACTGTGGTTGCCCGGTGGTCATTGCTAAAGGCTGAGTGACAATAAGTCTCCTCAGGTCTTCAGCTAACGTCTCCTCTCTCTTTCACCTATCATATCAGAGCTACAATTCGTTGCAGTCCTTATATTTCTAGCACTTTCCTTAGTGCAGTTCCCAGTAGTGCTGCGGTCTGTACAGTCTCAATCCTTCCCCTAATCCCGATTTCCTCCAGTTTCTCCCTCAGCGTTTTGGGGACAGTTCCTAGTGCGCCCACTATGACCGGTACTACCCTGGCTTTCATGTTCCACATCTTCCTCAATTCTCTTGCTAGATCCTGGTATTTTTCCAGTTTTTCACTCTCCTTCCTCTTTACCCTATGGTCTGGAGGTACAGCCACGTCTACTACTTAGCAGGCCTTCCTTTTTTTGTCTACTATTACTAAGTCCGGCCTTCTTGCCTGGATGAGGTGGTCAGTTTGGATGTCAAAGTCCCACAGTAGTTTGTGGCTGTCACTCTCCAAAACTGCCTCTGGCTTGTGCTGATACCACTTTTCCGCATGGTTGAATCCCATTTGTTTACTTAGTTCCCAGTGTATCATCGTTGCTTCTCTATTGTGTCTATGCTTATACTCCTTCTGGGCAAGTTGACTAGTTACGTGGTTTACTGTTTCATCTCTTTCACCGCACATGCAGCATTTGCTGTTTGTCTGTGTTCTGTCAATTTTTGTTTTTATGTAGTTTGTCCTTATGCTTTGGTTTTGAGCTGCCATAATTAGCGATTCTGTTTCTCTCTTCAGGTTTCCTTTTTGTAACCACGTCCATGATTTCTCGTCTACTACATCTTGTATCTGCCTTTTAAACTCGCCATACAAATTTTTCTGTGCTTTTCCATTATTTTCTGCTTTGTTGTTTGTTGTGCCCTCTCTCGCACTCTTTATGATTTCTTCACTATTCGTTTGCTCATACCTTTTTAGGACTGCTTTAGCTCTCTGGACACAGTCTTTTATGCCGATGAGCCCCCTGCCACCTTCTTTTCTCTTAACGTATAGTCTATCTGTATCATCTCTAGGGTGTAATGCTTTATGCATTGTCACAAGTTTCCTTGTTCGCCTTTCCATTGCTTGGATTTCTTCCTTTATCCATCCTAGGAATGGTCCTGTATATCTAACTACTGACACAGCCCAGGTGTTAATTCCTTTTATTAGATTTCTTCTGTTTAATTTGGTCTCTAATATTTTCCTTATCCTTCTAAGGTATTTTCTCTTTATTTTCTCCTTCATCTCTTCCCGTTTTATCGTGTCACATTCAAGGACGCCTAGGTATTTGTATTGGTCTTGTGCAGTCAATGCCCTAATCTTGTTGTTGTCCGGAAGTTCGATTCCCTCAGTCATTGAAAGCCTTCCTTTATGCATCACCATGATTGCGCATTTTTCTATCCCAAACTCCATTCCTATGTCCTCACTATATTCCCTTACTTCGTTGAACAGAGTCTTAAGCTCTCCCCTGTTTTTTGCAAACAATTTTATATCATCCATGTACATTAGGTGGTTGACTTTTCCTTTTGTTTTAGAGAAATGGTACCCTTTGCTGTTCTTCAGGGTTCTTTTGAGCGGTATCATTGTTAGAACAAATAATAGTGGGGACAGCGAGTCTCTTTGGAAGATTCTCCTTTTTATCCCTACCTTTGCTAGGTTTTCTCCTGTGGCTGTCAAGTCTACTTTTCAGTTTTTCATAGAGTTTCCAATGAATCTAACCACCGGTTCGCTGATCTTGAACATTCTAAGGCATTCAAGTATCCAGCTATGATTATGTACGCTTTTTTGTAATCTATCCATCCCATTTAATATTCTTTCTCCTTTCCTCACTTCTCCTAAGATCATCTGGTCTATGTAGAGTAAATCATCTGCCCCTTTGTTCTTCAGGTAACAGTCCCCTTCTTTTCATTGATATATATATTCTCTCTGCTATTTGGCCGGTCAGGATTTTCCACATAAGTGGTAAGCTCGTTATTGGTCTATAGTTGCTCGCTATGTTCCCCTTTTCTGGGTCTTTTTGGATGAGGGTGGTTCTGCCTTTGGTCATCCATTCTGGTGCCTCGCCTTCGTTTAGACAACTTTGGAGTAGGTGGGTGAGTCTGCCGTGTAATGCGGTGAATTCCTTGAACCAATATCCATGGATCCCGTTGGGACCCGGTGCTTTCCAGTTGGCTACTTTCCTAAAAGCATGTTTCAATGTGGTTTCATTCAATAGTATTGGTTCTCCATTGTCTATACTTTTAGTTCTTTTCTCATGTTTCCTAACCATCACGGTATTACGGTGTCCCCATATGCTATTCCAATAGTTCTTGGCCTCTGTCGCGTCTGGTTTCATGTTCTGTCGTCTTTCTCCGTGTAAATCTTGGTAAAACATTTTCTCATTGTTTTGGAATGTGAAGTTTTGTGTGTATTGGGCCGTTCTTAGTCTGTATCTTTTCAGTCTTGCCTCTTTGGCTAATCTCTTTGATGTATTTCTTCCACTACAGTGGCGATGCCTTTTTGTGTTACCTTGTAATTGTTCCAAAGTCTTACTCGTGGTTTGTCTATGTGTGGTGTATTTCAAAGCAGTACTTCATATCTCTGTAGTTAGGAGATCTGCTTTTGTAATCTTCTTCTTTCCAAATTGGGTTTCTCTTCCCTATTATTGCTTGGGGTTCTTTCATGTGTTGTGAAGCTTTGTGTTACCATTTTTGCCCCAGCGTAAATTAAGTTGTTGTGCTCCAGACGGTTGTTCGTTTCAATGTGCTGTAAGAGGCAGTTGACATGTTCGGTCACTTCTCCAAGTTTCTTTCTGTCTTTGTCTCTTAGGGAGGTGAGTGTTGTTTTCTCTCCTCGCATGATTTCTTTCAAAGCTTGAATTTTAGTTTTCTCTTCTTCCGTTGGTGCCTCGTCGTCACCCTCTGGTGCGTGGCTTTCTGTAGGGGTCTCGTGTGGAATTCTTCCAATTTTGTCGTTGGTGTTAGTTGTGCTGGGGGGTATTCTTCAGTTGTGTCACCTTCTTCCCTCTCTACGTTATTGCAGATCTCTAGTAGTTCAGTCTCAGAGAGCTATTTCTTGTTTTGGATTTGTTTTACTTGGTCAGTCAGGCGTTGGCTCGATACTTCCACAGCAGATTTTTCCCTCCATATTTGGAGCATACGCTCCCTATAAGATCTCATCGAAGGTTTGCTTTAAAGTAACAATACATAACTAGTCTATTCTCCTCTCTTGACCATCTCTTTCTCTTGTTCTTTATAGCAGTCACTGTGCCTTTCCTGGTTGTCATTAGAGGTATATGAGTTTTGGCCAATAGTAGCTATGTAACGACTGTGTCCCCCCTTGAAGGCCATGAAGGGTACACAAGCCAGAGTTTTGGCCAGCAGTCACAGGATGACGACCGAGTCCCACCTGGTGGCTAACTGCCGGTTACGACACACAAATCTTGAATCTGTGCCCCGTTTTTTGCGGTAAAATAATTTGGTTGTACTGTCATGATAGGGGTTTTCGGTTCTTTAAGGTATCACCAGACCTTGGTGGGTTGGTTAAGACCGATGTGGTTCAGTAATAACCTAAGAGCCCCACCGGCTCTTTTTTGGTTCTTTTAAGGTAGCACCAGACCTTGGTGGGTTGGTGAAGACCGATATGGTTCAGCGATAACCTCAGAGCCCCACCCCAGGCATTACTTTTCTATACTATAGGACAACTCAATCTCGACAGGATGGGGAGAATTATAAATTTGATTTTAAATTTTAAATTTGATTCCATTTACCCGCGTGCAGGTCCAAATACAACAAACTACTTTTTTTTTAACTTGGCTATGGTCATTTCATCAAAGTTGAAATATTCTCAAAATCACGAAGAAAACAATCTCAGAAGTAAAAAAATATCATCAGAATATCAAGAATAATCAATCTTAAAGCCAAAAGTAAAATATCATTAAAATATTCAAAATAATCACAGAGTTCATCTCAAAGCCAAACGTTAAGTATTATTAAAATCTTAAAAATAATCACAGAATTAAACTAAGCCGAAAGTGAGATCATCAGGAGGAGCCTACAATCAAAATATTATCATTATTATTAAGACAATAAATAAAAATTATTATTATTATTATTATTTGGAATCTCACACCAGTTGCCTGGTGGTAACCGCTGGAGTTTGAGTGACAGCAAGTCTCCTCAAGTTTCCAGCCCTCCTCTCCTAGTACTCATAGGTCGCAGTAATTCTGCGATTTACAGTTTCACACCGGTTGCCCAGTGGTTATCGCTGAAGGCTGAGTGACAATAAGTCTCCTCAGGTCCTCAGCTAACGTCTCCTCCCTCTTTCACATATCATGATAGAGCTACTATTCGTTGCAGTCCTTATATCTCTAGCACCTTCCTCAGTATCCGTGCAGTTCCCAGTAGTGCTGTGGTCTGTACGGTCTCTATCCTCCCCCTAATCCCGATCTCCTCCAGTCTCTCCCTCAGCGTTTTGGGGACAGTTCCTAGTGCTCCCACTATGACCGGTACTACCCTGGTTTTCATGTTCCACATTTTCTTTAACTCCCTTGCTAGGTCTTGTTATTTTTCCCGTGTTTCACTCTCCTTTTTTTTACTCTATGGTCTGCTGGTACAGCCACATTTACTATTTGGCAGGCCTTCCTCTTTCTGTCTACTATTGACAAGTCCGGTCTTCTTGCCTGGATGAGGTGGTCAGTTTGGATGTCAAAGTCCCAGAGTAGTTTGTGGTTGTCATTCTCCAAAACTGCCTCTGGCTTGTGCTGATACCACTTTTCCGCATGGTTGAATCCCATTTGTTTACTTAGTTCCCAGTGTATCATCGTTGCTACTCTATTGTGTCTATGCTTATACTCCTTCTGGGCGAGTTGGCTACATTCACTAGTTATGTGGTTTACTGTTTCATCTCTTTCACCGCACATGCAGCATTTGCTGTTTGTCTGTGTTCTGTCGATTTTTGCTTTTATGTAGTTTGTCCTTATGCTTTTGTTTTAGGCTGCCATGATGAGCGATTCTGTTTCTCTCTTAAGGTTCCCCTTTCGTAACCACGTCCATGATTTCTCATCTGCTATATCTTTTATCTGTCTTTTAAACTCGCCGTACAATTTTTTCCCTTCCCACTTTTCTTTTCTAGTTTGCTGTACTGTTCCATTGTTTTCTACTTTATTGTTTGTTGCACTATCCCTCGCGCTCTTTATGATTTTTTCACTATTTGTTTGCACATATCTATCTAGGACTACTTTAGCTCTCTGGACACAATCTTCTATGCCGATGAGCCCCCTACCACCTTCTTTTCTCTTAACGTATAGTCTATCTGTATCATCCCTGGGATGTAATGCTTTATGCATCGTCATAAGTTTCCTTGTTCGCCTATCCATTGATTGGAGCTCTTCCTTTGTCCATCCTAGGAATGGTCCTGTATACTTAACTACTGACACAGCCCAGGTGTTCATTCCTTTTATTAGATTTCTGCTATTTAATTTGGTTTCTAATATTTTCCTTATCCTTCTGAGGTATTCTCTCTTAATTTTCTCCTTCATCTCTTCCCGTTTTATCGTGTCACATTCAAGGACACCTAGGTACTTGTATCGGTCTTGTGCAGTCAATGCCCTAATCTTGTTGTTGTCCGGAAGTTCAATTCCCTCAGTCATTGAAAGCCTTCCTTTATGCATCACCATGATTGCGCATTTTTCTATCCCAAACTCCATTCCTATGTCCTCACTATATTCCCTTACTTCGTTGAACAGAGTCTCAAGCTCTCCCCTGTTTTTTGCAAACAATTTAATATCGTCCATGTACATTAAGTGGTTGACCTTTCCTTTTGTTTTAGAGAAGTGGTATCCTTTGCTGTTCTTCAGGATTCTGTTAAGCGGTATCATTGTTAGAACAAATAATAGTGGGGACAACGAGTCTCCTTGGAAGATTCCCCTTTTTATCCCTACCTCGGCTAGTTTGTCCCCTGCGGCTGTCAAATCTACTTTCCAGTCTTCCATTGAATTACCAAAGAATTTAACCACCGGTTCGCTAATTTTGAACATTCTAAGGCATTCGAGTATCCAGCTATGTGGAATCATATCGTAATTATTATTATTATTATTATCATTATTATTATTATTATTATTATTATAATATTTGCTGTATGATACAATCATTTACGAAGACTATACTAAATGAAGGTTTGTCTTACGAAATTACTGTGCTTATTTTTTTTCCTCTCTCTGTCTTTTCCTCCCCTTTTCTTTTATCAATTGAACATAGAAGGATGTATAGTATAATTAAAAGAAATCTAAACAAGTACAAAATTCAATGAAAAAAAGTTCGAGTGAGTTTTATATATATATACGTAAGTTGCGTATTAGATTTAGGCAGGGGATGATTGGATTGAGTGATTTTTTTTAAAAGTATGTCTCTGATGAAGATCGATTTTCTGGTATTTTTCCTGGTATTAATCTTAGCATCCCTACCACTATGATAGATAGATAATGGCTGTGGTCTAATGCAATTCTTATGATTTCTACTTAAGGATCTTTGAATTATGTTGGTTTTTCATTTTTTTGTCGTTCCTTCCATCAAATGGGATGGACATGTCTATACAATGTAACTTACGATGTGTGAAGTCTTTTATTAATGTTGTATTGGATTGTATAAAGTGGTAGGTATGTATGATTAAGTCCCATAGCAAAGTTACACCTCACCTTATCATGCCCATTCAAATTCATTTGGGGCCACAGTAGAGCAGCCTGATATTAGATGGTCAATTGACTCCTCAACGTGTTTACAGAAGCAACACTTTGGATCTGTTTTGTTCCTTAAAATATGTGCCTGGTGAGATCTTGTAGGCTTTGGCTTTCCGTGACTACAATGCAACCACTGATGGGATATATTTCTGCCAAAATCAATATTTTCTGCTCGCAGTCAGATTGGGAGTTTTTTCCTCAGTTGGGTCACTGGTTAGTTGAGCTGTTATTTTTTTTTTCCTCTTTTGTTGGTATCTCTATTTCACCTTACATCTGCTTTGAGTGATGCATGCTGCACATGGTTAGAAGCTTTCTGAGTTTTCTATCCGCACATTTTCAAGATTCCAATTTATCACACTGAAAGACTGCTTTAGACTTATCTCGTGCATTTTGCTCAGTTTTGTTTATCACCTTTCCACGTCTAAAATAGCTCTTTCTAATGTTCTCATCCATTTTCTGCATGTTGGTTCCTTGTCCTTAATTGATTCCATACTTTTTTCTGGTTCAATTCATTGGTCATGGATTCCCCCTCTCTTTCAAAAGTTGCCTTAACACTTTTGTGTAGACCGAATTCCTAAAAAAAAAGGGTGAATAACCAATGCATTTTCCCAATGGTCACTTATGGAGCTGAAACATAGAACCTAACCAAGAGACAGATCCGCAAATTGAGAACTATGCAACGTGCACATGAAAGAATTATGCTGGGCCTCACATGGAGAGACCACAATACAGCACAGTACATCCGGAATTAGACAAGAGTCAGGGACATCATAGAATCAGTCAAAAATCTCTAATGGTGGTGGGCTGGCCATGTCGCAAGAATGGCAGACAACCGATGTACAAGGCAACTCAGGACATGGATTCCCCGAGATCACATGCGGAATTGAGGCCGGCAGAACGTTAGATGAAGAGACGAACTAGACAAATTCAGAAAGTACTGGCTCTGCGACGCCCATGATGAAGAAGTGGGGTGAATCTCGGGGAAGGTCTATGTCCAACGATGGACGTTGAAAGAATGATGATGATGATGATGATGATGATTTCAATAAGATCTTTTTGATCATCAATTGATCTTTGCTGTGGTAAGAACCTCCTCTGGATCTTTTTTCTCTTCTGGATGTATGTTATTAGTTTCAAGGAAGTGGTACGTTTTTTTGGTTAAAATCGATGTAAGTATTTTGTGGATAAACACGTCATTGATCGATAATTTTGGGTGGGATGACAGTGTCAGCAGTATTTAGGAGTAAGAAGTAATGTTTTGGATTAGCCATTCCATGTTCAGTTTTAATACTGCCTAGCCTACCTCGAGATGATCTTCAGAAGACTAGACTGGGAGAGTAAAGGAATTAAAATAGACAGAGAGTATCTGAGCAACCTCAGATTCGCAGACGACATAGCCCTTTTCGCAAAGAACCTACACGACCTCCAACTAATGATAGATGAACTAAATGGAGAGAGCAAGAAAGTCGGCCTACACATGAACTTCAGCAAGACGAAGATCATGTGCAACAACCACATTGGAGATAAAAACACTAAGATCGAAATCGAGGACACAGAACTCGAGAAAGTAGACCACTACATCTACCTAGGGCAACGAATCTCCATGAGACCCTCAAAAGAAGAAGCGAAGAATCACACTAGGATGGCAAGCCTTTGGCAGAGCTAGCTCAACCTTCAAAAATAATAAGATCCCATTAATCCTAAAGAGAAGGGTGTATAACCAATGCATCCTCCCAATAGTCACTTATGGAGCTGAAACATGGAACTTAACCAAGAGACAGATCCGTAAATTGAGAACTATGCAACGTGCACATGAAAGAATTATGCTGGGCCTCACATGGAGAGACCACAAAACAGCACAGTACATCCGGGAAAAGACAAGAGTTAGAGACATCATAGAATCCATAAAAAATCTCAAATGGCGGTGGGCTGGCCATGTTGCAAGAATGGCTGACAATCGATGGACATCACGACTCACAACATGGATTCCCCGAGACCACATGCGCAACCGAGGCCGGCAAAATGTTAGATGGAGAGACGAGCTAGACAAGTTCAGGAAGTACTGGCTCCGTGACGCCTATGATAGAGAAGTGTGGCAAATCCTGGGGAAGGTCTATGTCCAACGACGGACGCTAAAAGACTGATGATGATGATGATGATGATGATGAATTCATTAATCCGTAACCCTAACCCTAACACTCTACCATTTGGGTGTTTTACTTGTTTTTTTTCTCTACCTCCTCTTTTAGGCCACTGCTAACATTTAGGGTCGCAGACCTTATATTTCTACTACTTTCCTGCAGTCCCGAGCAAAGCTGTGGTCTGTACAGTCTCAATCCTTCTTTTTATCCCGAACTCCTCCAATCTCGCCCCCAGTGTCCTTAGGACAGTTCTAAGTGCACATAATTACTGATACTACCTTGACTTTCATGTTACACATCTTCTTCAGTTCTCTCACCAAATCTTGGTATTTTTTCAGTTTTTCACTCTCTTCCCTATTTATTCTACGGTCTGCAGGCAGAGCAACATCTATTATTTGACTGGCCTTCCTCTTCTTGACTACAATAACCAGCCCAGGTTTTCTTGCTTGGATGAGGTGGTCTGTTTGGATGTCAAAGTTCCAATATAATTTGTGGTTTCCATTCTCCAGGGCTATCTCCGGTTTGTGCTGGTATCACTTTTCCCTATGGTTAAATCCCATTCGTTTACTCAGTTCCAAGTGTGTCTGTCTTTTATACTCCCTCTGGGTTAGTTGACTACAATCACCAGTAATATGGTTCACGGTCTCATTTCTTTCACACCACTATCTGTTTGTCTGTGTTCTGTCGATTTTTGTTTCGATGTAGTTTGTCTTGATGCATTTGTTTTGAGCTGCCATGATGAGCTATTCCGTTTCATTCTTCTGTTTTCCTTTTCGAAGCCATGTCCATGATCTCTCGTGTGCCAGATCCTGTATTTGTAATTTTAATTCTTCGAAAAATTTTTTCAGTTCCAATTTTTTTCTTGGTTGGGATGCTGTTTCATTGATTTCTACTTTTTTTATTGTTCGCTATCCTACATCAAGGACTCTTTGTGATGTCTTTGCTGTTTGTTTGCACATACTTTTCTGGATTTGCTTTGGCCCCCTGGACACAGTCTTCTACGAGCCCCCCCCCCCGCCACATTTTTTTCTCTTCACGTATAATCTATTCATGTTAATGCTTGGGTGTTAGGCTTTATGCATTGTCATAAGCTTCTTTGTTCGCCAGACGATTAATTGGAGTTCTACCTTTGTCCATCCAAGGAATGGTCCCGTGTATCTAACTATTGCTACGGCCTAGGTGTTAATTCCTATTATCAGATTCCCATCGTTTAGTTTGGTCTCGAATATTTTCCTTATCTACCTAAGGTATTCTCTCTTTATTTTCTCCTTCATTTCTTGCCGTTTTATCGAGTCACATTCGAGAACTCCCTGGTATTTGTATCGGCTTGTGCAGTCAGTGCTTTAAGCTTCCTGTTGTCCTGAAGTTCGTTTCCTTCTGACGTTGCGAGGTTTCCTTTGCGCATTATCCTAATTGTACATTTTTCTATTCCAAACTCCATCCCAATGCCATCACTATATTCTTTCACTCTATTGAACAATATCTCCTCTCTCCCCCGTTTTTTTTGCAAACGATTTTATATCGTTTATGTACACTAGCGAGTCTCCTTGGAAGATAACCATTGTTATACTCACTTCTGCTGAATATCCTCCTGTGGCTGTCAGTTTTACTTCCCAGTTTTCCAGTTGGCGACAAGTCTCACCACTGGTGCACTAATCTTGAACATTCTGAGGCATTTGAGTGTCCAGTTGTGTGAAATCATGCTGTATGCTTTTTTGTAGTCTATCCATCCCATTGCAACGTTTTTCTTCATTTTCTTTACTTCTTTCAAAACCGTCTGGTTGATGAAGATCAAATCATTCACCCCCTTATTTCCTCTCCCGTATCCTTCCTGTTCTTCTGGTAATAGGCCCTTCTTTTCATGGATATGTACATTCTATTTGTTTGGTTAGGATTTTCCACAATACTGGTAAGCTTGTGATTGGTCTATAATTGGTTGCCACTTCCCCCTTTCAAGGTCTTTTCGGATGAGGTTGGTCCTGCCTCTGGTCATCCATTCTGGTACATCACCGCCATTTAGTCAATTTTGGAGTTGATGGGTGTGCCTGTCATGAAGTGTGGTGAATTTGTTTTACTAATATCTGTGGATCCCGTCAGGTCCTGGCGCTCTTCATTTGGCTATTTTCCTGAGAGCATGTTTCATTACTGTTTATTTAATACTAGTGGTTCTCCATTGTCTATGTCTTTGAGTTCTCTTTTCATGTTCTCTAACCATTCGAGGGTTTTGTTGTGTCTTTTGGGGTGTCTCCATATGCTGTACCAGTAGATTCTGGTCTCAGTGGCATCCGTTTTTATGTTCTGTCTTCGTTCTCCGTTCAGATCTCGGTGAAACTTTCTCTCGTTGTTTTGAAACGTGCAGTTGTGTATGTATTGGGCAGTTCTTTGCCTGTATCGCCTCAGCCTTGCCTCCTTTGCTAATTTACTCAGATGTATTTCTTCCACTGCTGCAGGGAAACCTTTTTGTGTTATCTTGCATTGTCCCAAAGTCTTACTCGTGGTCTGCTCGTATGTAGTAGATTTTTCAGTAGTACTTCATATCTCTGTAGTTTTGAAATCAGTCTTTCTAATCTTTTTTACCGCTTGGGTTTTTTCTTCCCATTATTATTTGAGGTTCTTTATCATGTTGTGAAAAATTCTGTTACCATTTTCGTTCGAGTGTAAATTAGGTTGTTGAGGTCCAAAAGGCTATTGGTTTCAATATGCCGTTGGAGGCAGTTGACATCTTTGGTCGCTTATCCGAGTTTCCTTCTGTGTTTGTCTCGTATGATTTCTTTCAAAGTTAGTATCTGAGTTTTCTCTTCTTCTGCTGTGGTGTCATTGCCTCTCTCTGGTGTGTGCTTTTCTTCAGGAATTTTGTTTTTGTTGGGTTTCTTTCAGTTGAGCCATGTACTGTGTTGGTTGTGTCGAGAGGTTCTTCTTCGAGAAATTCACTTTCTTCCTTCTCTATTTTATTGCAGATCTCTTGTAGTACAGTCTCCGAGAGCCATTCGTTTTTCAGGAACTGTTTTACTTGGTCAGCCAGGCGCTGGCTTGATACCTCCACGGCGGATTTTTCCCTCCGTGTTTTGAGCATGCATTCCTTATAACATCGCACCAAAGGTTTGCTTTTGAGATAGCAATACATTACTAACATTCTCCTTTCTTAACCATTTCCTCCGCTTGTTTTTAATAACAGCCACTCGATGGTGGCTGTGCCCTTTCTAGGTGTCGTTTGTTAGGTATGAGTTGGGGTTTCGGCCAACTGTAGCTAAGTAACAACTGTATTCTTCCTGAAAGCCATTAAAGATACACGACCAGATTCTTCCTGCTGGCAAACAAGGGAACACCTGCCGGTCATGACACACAAATCTCTGATCTATGCCCCATTTTTTGCGGCGAATTGATTTGGTTGTACTGTCATTTTTTGTTATTCAAGGTAGTACCAGACTTTGGTGGGTTGGTTAGAACTGTAAGCTCAGAGCCCCACCGCCTCTTAGCACCCAAGGTATATTCTGACCAGGAGGAGCCATATGGGTGTACGCAAAAGTGTGGAGAAGTGTTTGTCCTTCACCATCAACTCAAGACCAAAGGCACTAAGCTTGGCCTCTTAGCTAATTGTGTACAACTAGTAAAGTCATACCTCGCCCTTGTTTCTTCTAGGTCCACATTGTAGCTGGTAGTGAGGCCGGCTACCGATTGCTTTTCCCACCTTGCTACTTCCTAACCCATGTTGGAATTCGAAATATTGTAGCCAATTCAAACATGAGGCTACCATCAGAATATTCATATGAAAAAGCATTAGTTTTGTATAAGAGAACTTACTTTCGTCAAGAGAGGGAGAAGTGTAAATTCAATTAGAAATTTAATTTCACTTACTCTCATAGACGGCTTACAGGTCCAAGGTAGACTTTGAAATTATGTTTTGAATTGGCAGTGGTCATTTTAAAAGTAAAAAAAAGTCAAAATCATACATATAGCGATTTCAGTGGTCGTTGCTGAAGACTGGATGACGGTCAGTCTGCTCAAGCCTCCAAGCCCTCCTTCAAACACTCAGTCCGTGGTAGTGCTATGGTCTGCAGTTTAACACCAGTGCCTGATGGTCATCGCTGAAGACTGGATGACAGCCAGTCTGCAGCTATCCTGCCTGCTCTCTTCATCTTCACGTATCACCGAAGCGCTGTGGTTTGTACCGTACCAACATTCCCAAATTTTGCCTTTTTATTCTAATTTTAGGTTATTAATGACAAAATTAATGTCTGATATTTCAGATACTCACCTCTGTGGTGCTGTGGTCTGCATAGTCTCAATCTCTCCTTTCCAGTACCTCCAATCTTGTTTTCAATGTCTCTGATATATTTTATCACTGTGCTTACCAATATTGGTACTACCCTGACTTTCAGTTGCGATATTTTCCAAGCTTTTCACTCTTTCATCTTGTGATTGCAGCCAAAGTTACGTCTATTTTTTGCAGTCTCCCCTTCCTTCGCTCATTATTGTCAGATCTGGTCTTCTTATTTGATGGATTAGTATTTTAGGATGTTGAATTTCCGGTTTGTGCTGATAACATTCGTCTATATGGCCGACTCCCAGTCATTTGTATCGTCCCAAGTGTATAACAGTTGCTACTCAGTCGTGCTCATTGTTGTACTTCTTTTGGACTAGTCTTCTACAGTCAGTGCTTGTGTGGTCAACAGTGTCATCTCCTATACCACACAGGCGGCATTTGCTGTTTTTGTCAATTTTTGCCTAGACATAATTTGTGCTGATACCTCATAATTTTGTGTATCTCCACAGATTTCCTTTGCATAGCCATGTTTATGGTCACTCGTCTGTGATATTTTCCGTCTTTTCAATTCCTCAGGTAGTCTCTGTTTCTATTATTCATTCCTTGTTGTATCCTTTGCTGCAACCCCTTTTCACCTATTAATTGTTCGTTGCACTATCAAGCGCTTTACATAATATCTTCAATGCTTGCTTGCAAATAATTTTCTGATCCTGTTTTGGCTTATTGGGAACAATCTTTTATGCTGACGAGTTCTCTGCTGCCTTCCTCTCCTCATATAGTCTATGTATGTCATCTTTGTGGTGTAGGGTTTCGTGCATAGTCATAAGCTTCTTAATTTACCGGTCCATTGTTTGGAGCTCTTCTTTTGCCCATCCAAGAAATCAACCTGTGTATCTTACTATCGATACTGCCTATCTGTTCGCTCCCCTTATCAAAGTTTTGCTACTTAGCTTGGTCTCTTATATGTTTTTTTTCCTATCGTCTTAAAATATGGCTTTATGATTTTTTTCCAGTTTTCTGTTTTATCATGTCACATTCGAGAACTCACCAGTATTTATATCGGTCCTATGGAGTTGATCTAATTTTTGTTTTTGTCTGGTAATTTGATTCCCTCTCCCACTGTAACCATACTTCTGAGCATTACGATTAGCACACATCTTTTTATTTCACATTCCATCCAAATCTCATCACTGTAATTTTTTACTTTGATGACCAGCATTCCATTGCCATCTATGTTCTTTGCATGGATTTATACTTATGAGGTGGTTTACTTTTTCCTTTATTTTGGAAAATTGGTATCTTTTGCTGTTTTTTTTTCAATAATCTTCTGAGTGATATTATGGTTTGTACGAAAAGTAATAAGAACAGAGAGTCCCCAGAAACATCCCTCTTTTTACACTTACCTATGCTAAGTTTTTCTTCTGCAGTAGTTAGGCTTACTTTCTAGTCTTTCATAGAGTTGACTATGGATCTCACCACTGGTTCTCTTATCTTGAATATCTGAAGTCATCTTAGTATCTAGCTGTGTAGGTTAATGGTGTATGCTTTTTCTTCACTTCCTTAAGAAACACCTGGTTAATTGAGATCAGATTTGTTCCTTATCTGCACCCTTTCTGTTCTTCTGGTAAGAGTCTTCTTCTTTCCGTGGAAAATATATAATCTCTCTGCTATCACTCGGGTCATAATTTTCTACATGAGTGGTAGGCATGTGATTGGTCTATTGCTATTTGCCTGATTCCCTTTCCGCTTTTTTGCAACAGGGTCGTTCTGGCTCTGAGACCTTCATCTGGGCAACTCTGGATGGGGCGTATCTTCAAATCCAATATCCGTGGATCCCATCAAGTCCCGATGTTTTCCATGTTATTTTTAGAGGGTATATCCAGTGCAATTTATTCTCCATCATTGAAGCCCTCTTTTAACTATTTTTTATTATTCATTGTGTCTTTTTCGGTATCCCCATATATCGTTCCAGAAGCTTTTCGCTTCTGCAGGGTCTGATTTTATGTTGAACATTTTTTCCCCATTTTCTCACTTAGACAGCCAGACGATGACTTGATGCCTCTTTGGTACATTTTCCGTTCTTATCGTGAACATCTGTTCTCTTCAAAGTCTATTCAATGGTTTGCTTCCAGGATAGCTATGCATAACTAAATTGTTGCCCTCTTTACTCCATTTTCTTGTTTTGGCCAAATTGAATAAAATGCCTCCATAAGTATCTACATGACGAATTTTACTCAATTCATTGAAGTCTATATTGATTCAAGTGGTACTTGATGAAATTTCTTTTTATACCCTCGTATATATATATATATATATATATATATATATATATATATATATATATATATATATATATATGTATCTATATATATATATGTGTGCGTGTGTGTGTGTGTGTGTGTGTGTATAACTATCGGCATATATAAAAGTATGTATAGGAAAATTTGCCCCTCTTTCATCAATCCATCTATAGCTATAGCACACTTCCAGTTCAGTAAATACACAAGGGTGCATAAGAGTTATGAATCCTATACAGTGGTGCAGGGAGGGCCCCCAACTCGGCTTTATTATACGTAGAATGAGAACATATTTATTGAGTTACTAGTTACTATGAAAAAAATCATGGATATATTTGAATTTATCTGGACTGATTTAAAAAAGATAGGGAATTCGTTTCAGTTGAAAAGATTATAGGCCCAGTTTCAGTTGAAAAGATTATGGGAGGTATTTCTATCGGCAAGATTTTTATCCCCTGACTGTTTGAGTCCAGTGTCTCGGACAGAGAAGTAACATATCGCACCTCTCGTCAAATAAGTAATCCCTGTCGTATAAGTTAATCCTTGAGGAAAAAAAAAATTAGATATAAGGTTTCCTTGCAATCCGTATAGAGTTCCTAAGGAGGTCTTTTGTTAGTCCGAATGGTATAGAACAGAGAAGCAAATTACCATTAATCAACGTGGGAATAATTTTGAGCGTCCCAAGACCAAAAAAATCGTGAGGATAGTATGTCAAGTTAAGTCATTGGAAGTAAAAAGTGACTGATGTGTTGAAGAAAAACGAAAAGGTGTGCTCTATCTTCTTAATGGCTCGCAGCAAATCAAAAATTGAACTCTACTTTCTCTAATGCCTTTTTCGAAAAAAACGAAAACGTAAAATGGAGTGAAATTTCGAAAAGTGAGGACAACTAATATAAGATTTCTATTAAATTATTTTTTCAGAAAAAAGATATAGTTATCATCTATACTGGGAGATCTGTTGAGTATCGAACCCATAAATGACGCCATATTTTGAAATTCTGGGTAGAAAGTATTATTAACTACGAAATTCTAATCCTATAGTGGAAGAGTCAATTGTTAAAGATCACGAACGGAGAAAATCACACTGTTCATTGTTACTATAGATTTAAGTGAGAAAAATTAATTCCTGTACACATGGTCCGAAATGAGGTTCTTTTTCTTTCTGATTTGAGTAAAACAATGTCAAATCAAAGCTAACTGACGTATTTCATTCATTTCCAAAACTAATTGTCCCCTGCTAACTGACATCATCAGCTTTCACTAGCATGGGTTCATAGACTTAAGTTGCTTTTTTAGATAATAGGTAAAAGGCAACCTCCAATGCAGTCAGACGGCTTTCTGTTGCATCAGTTTAATGATTCAAAAGTCTGGTCGAAACTAGGATTTTATACCTACGAGTTTTATGACCATAACTTTGGTAAGATGCAAGTCTATCAAACAGATACTTAGCATGTACTCAGTCGACTGCTGATTGAACCAGAAAATTTGTTTTCCATACTCCTCGCTCATACTTGGAATTATATATATATATATATATATATATATATTTCATCATCATCATCATCATCATCATCATCATCATCATCATCATCATCAGTCTTTTTACGTCCGTCGTTGGACATAGACCTTCCCCAGGATTCGCCGCAATTCTCTATCATGGGCTTCATGGAGCCAGTACTTCCTGCATTTCTCTAGTTCATCTCTCCATTTTGTGTTCTATCGTCCTCGGTTTCTCATGTGATTTCTAGGGATCCATGTTGTGAGACATGATGTCCATCAGTTGTCTTTCATTCTTGCAGCATAGCCTGCCCATTGCCATTTGAGTTTTTTAATAGTCTCTATGATATCTCGGACTCCCGTTTTCTTCCTGGTGTACTCTGCTGTCTTGTGATCTCTCCATGTAGGGTTGAGCAAGATTCCCCCATGTGCACGTTGCATGCTTCTCAGTTTGTAGGTCTGTCTCTTGGTTAGGTTCCATGTTTCAGCTCCATAAGTGACTATCGGGAGAATGCATCGATTGTATACTGTTCTTTTCAGGATTATTGGGATCGTCTGGTTCCTGAAAGTTGAGCTTACTCTGCCGAAAGTTTGCCATCCCAGACTGATTCTTTGCTCGATTTCCTCCTCTTCTGAGGATCTCATGGAGATTCGTTGTCCTCGGTAGATGTAGTGGTCTACCTTTCTGAGTTTTGCATCTTCTATCTTGACAATTATGTTTTTATTCTCAACATGATTATTGCACAGGGTTACCAATAAGATAAGTGATCGTTATCTTTACGGTATTCAAACTATGGCGGTAAATCATCTCTCTCTTCTCTGTGTTCTGACGGCCTTGAGGTAAGCCCGTCTCCTAACTCTCTCTCTCTTTAGTTTGGATTGTCAGTATAGTTTTTATACACACTTTCTTCTTACACACACATCATCACATGTATCTCAAGAATACATTCTATGTAAGTTAAGCTCTCTCACCGTAGTTAGGTCGAACTTCCTAAGATAACTTCATAGTAGCAACAACTAGGATGACCAAACTGACGGACACTATAGACTCTATCTTGCATCTACTTAGTGACATTCCTTTCCCTTCATTCTTCCTATCTCTTCATCCTATCCTGGAAGATTCCTCCACACATCCGTGTTGGCAGAAACTCCAGTCCTCATTTATTTTAATTCACTCATGAATTAAAACTCAGCACTGTTGTTAACCTATTTATTCTTATTTCTGCATTTTATTAACAACCCAACTAACTGTTTAGTAACCTTGTTTTTGTGCTTGAACAGTGAGTATGTTTCTTACCAGGATTTATCTCCTTCGATAAAATGATAAGGTCATTTTGCATGTTTACTGACAAACGTTATACAAGCGTTATTCATATGTTTGCGAACGACCTAAACATTACACCAACGGTTATAAACGTAATTTACCTTTTTGCATACAGGCCAAACGTCAGATATACAGTACATGATTGTTTTACTGATGATTGCAAACTCTTTGCCCTGGATGGGTTTTAAATATAAATTGTCTATGATTGTTGATAAGCAAAGAAATATGAATCATAAATTATATGAAATTTCAAGAGATTAACTTAATTTCATTTTAATAAATAGATTCATACTAAAATATGCATAAGTGTATAATTCATCCACACCGAACATGAACATCCCATCATTCTTTCATCAATTCGATGATAGTATGTAAATATCGGTTAATAATCTCTGATCCTCCTCAACAAGGTATGATCACAGACACACATGTACACGTGATGTGCAAGGTGGTTGAGATATCACAGATTTACCACTGATCACATAAAACATAGGATCGAGGAAGGTAAAAGAATATATCGTCCGAAACGTTGTTTTAAAAACAACACAGATAAAGGCAATAGTCTGGAAAAACATACAATGTTAAAATCTATTTTGCCTTGAACTCAAGCACTTACAACCGGTATGTCTCTCTGGCTCAACTGCAGATTCTATTCTTGCTTCAATCCTATCATTTATAGTTACCGAGCTTAGTACTGCACAAATTTACAATCTTGGCCACCAGAGCTGGTTCCACGCATAAGCAAATGGGTGCCAAGTGCTCAATGATCTGCAAAAGGTGCTCAAAAGCGCTTGAAATGAAAAAATATATGAAAAACAACCAAGATGAGGATAGTCCAAATAATAATAGAAATAATAATAATAATACCTCATCTCAAAAATTCAGAGATATACGTCCGACCTAGTCCAAGTCCACGCAAAACCTGACCAAAAAATCCCCCTCTCACTAAAAGAGAATAAAAAATCCCCCTCTCACTAAAAGAGAATGGTATTCAATTAAAACTCAGCCGCTATACCTATTGATGTCACCCTTTACTCCACTCTTAAGCTCATTTGTGCGGCCGGCCCACTACCACTTTGTTTACTTGAGAGAAACACTTTTTGAAAGTAACTTACTGCTCGCTGTCTCTCATCACTCAGCATTTTTTTCTTTTCCTCTCCACTAACATCGAAAAATAAATAAGGCCCGACATTTATCAATACACTCTTCAGAATGGAACCATATTACTAGAGTATATACACAAAACAATATAGTTGTATCGAAACATTTTGTGATAAGAGAAATATATATGAATCGTGATGAAATGAAATGAGAGAAATGTTAATTAAGAATCAATGAAAATTAATGTTCTTCATTAAGAATAAGATTCTACTCTTTTGCTTATTTCTATTATTTTAACTTCAACATTTTTTCATGCACTGGTCGAAGAGAGAAAAACCTAAACGTGCTGGGAGGTGAATTCTGATTCAGGCATTTAACCCCAAGCTTGGAAAAGTTTTGCATTCGGCCAAATGCTGTCATTAATCTATCAATGGTTTACAACGGAATCCATATTGGTTTGGGGGGTTTATGAAGCTGATAAATCTATACATTTTTTCTATTTCATGGCAAAAATTGAAGTAGTTCATTTTTTTACTTTCAGAAGATTTTTTCAATTACTCATCATCATCAGCATCAATCTTTTAACATCCGTCGTTGGACATATACCTTCCCCAGGATTCGCCACAATTCTCTATCATGGGCGTTGCGGAGCCAGTATTTCCTGAATCTGTTTAGTTCATCCCTCCATCATGTGTTCTGTCGGCCTCAGTTTCTTATGTGATCTCTAGGGATCCATGTTGTGAAATGTGATGTCCATCAGATGTCTTTCATTCTTGCAACATGGCTTGCCCATTGCCATTTGAGTTTTTTGATAGTTTCTATGATGTCACGGACATCTTTATATACTGTGCCGTCTTATGATCACTCCATGATTCTTTCATGTGCACGTTGCATACTTTTCAGCTCGCAGGTCTGTCTCTTGGTTAGGTTCCATGTTTCAGCTCCATAAGTGACTATCGGGAGAATGCATCAATTGTATACTGTTCTTTTCAGGATTATTGGGGTTGTCTGGCTTTTGAAAGTTGAGCTTGCTCTGCCGAAGGCTTGCCATTCCAAAGTGATTCTTCGCTTGATTTCCTCCTCTTCTGAGGATCTCATGGAGATTCGTTGTCCTCGGTAGATGTAGTGGTCTACCTTTCTGAGTTTTGCATCTTCTATCTTGACAGTTATGTTTTTATTCTCAACATGATTATTGCACATAATTTTCGTCTTACTGAAGTTCATGTGTAAGCCGTCTTTTTTGCTTTCTTCGTTTAGCTCATCTAGCATTAGTTGGAGGTTGTGTAGGTTCTCTGCGAAAAAGGACGATGTCATCTGCAAGGTTGTTCAGATATTCGCCGTCTATTTTGATTCCCCTATTTTTCCAGTTCATGTTTCAGAACATCATCTCAAGGCAGGCTGTAAAGAGTTTGGGTGAGCTGGTATCACCTTGTCTTACTCTTTTTTTGGAGCTGAAACGGTTCCGAGTCTCTATGTAGCCTAATGAATGAGTCGCTTTGGTTGTATATGTGTTTCAGTACTTTAACGTATAAAGGGTTTACACGTTGTAAGTTGATGCCCCTCATGACCAAGGGGATTTTTACAGTGGAATGCCTTCTTGAAGTCTATGAATTCTACAGAGAGTTGGAATTCATCGAATTTTCTTGTTTACTTGGTAAAAATGCAAGGAATTCTTTTTGTTTTAGGCGTCAAAACGAAAGGGAACATCTTTTTCACTTTTGTCTGACAGAGTCCTTGGGAAATATTTCCCACCTTAGAACTCGATATCGAGGAGGATATTTTTTTTACCTATGGAAGTCAAAATCCAAGGGGATGATTTTTCTGGTTTCAAAATCGAGGATGAAGATCTTTTTCTCTTTTAGATTGTAACAATCGAGAGGGAACGTTTACTTTCAATTGTAGAAGACAAAATCAAATGAAAATTCTCAAAATTGCTTGATGAAAATATTCTCATTTTTAGTTATCTACACCGAGAGAGAACCTTCACTTTAATTCCATGGACTTTAAAAAAAGTGGGGGACTCTTATCCTCTTCAACACTAACCCCTGCTTTCCATCTACTTCAACCTTGGTACTATTTACTCACTTTTTAAGTTAGCTTCTCTTTTAACATTACACCCTTTTTAACAGTAGTGCCCCTTTTCTCAGCCTTTTCTCTCCTCTTTTCCTCAACATTACGCCCCCAATTTATTCAACATTATACCTCTCCTTTCACATTTTCTACCATTTTTTTAACATCACAACCCCATTTTTGGCATCAGACAGCTCTTTTTTCAGATTAGCCCTATTTTTCTAGCATCAAGACAGATTTTTGACATTGCCCTATGCCCCTTTACAAAAAAAAAAACCCTTTTTTCACATTATCCCCCCTTTTTACGTTAGCCCAACCCCTTTTTCACATTAACCTAACACCCTTTCTTACAGTAGCACCCTATTCTTTTTTCTAACAAAAATCATGTGAATTTAAATTGTGGTAATACGTCAATTTGAAAATCAAATTAAATTGGATGCTGCTCTCCATCCATCTATCATTCTATTTCTTTTGTTGGATAACAATTAACACTGCTTCTTAGGGTGGGTATTTTGTCTAGTTACTCTGACTCATCAGGAAGAGTTTTGATAAAAGAAAGTCATAATTTGTGCTTTTACTGGATTTATGACCACAACCAAAATAGACAAGTCATATTCTCAATCAAGCCCAGTTGGAAAAAAGATTAACAGGATGTATTTGTACTAAATATATATCGTTTTCTGTTTTGTATCATTTTTCATATTACTATTGAAAAACAACACTTCATTTTTGACAACCTGATACGTTTGTGCGCGTAAGAATATTCCCATCAGGCTTAGATTTTGTTTTTAAAGTAAAGTAATGACTCTCTAAAACAATACGATAACTCAGTAAGTCTAAGTAAATATATGCATAGGATTGTTGAATATATATATATATATATATATATATACACATATATATATATATATATAAGTGAATATATGCATATGATTGTTGAATATATATATATATGTATATATATATATATATATGTATATATATATATATATATATATATATATATATATATATATGATCTGGCTGTATTTGTATTCACACTTCTGATTTTATCATAGAGTACATCAGCCTTTATAATATTGTCTTTTTTCCGGAGTATTAAAAAAAGAAGACAGCTTTTTCATAGGGCACTCCTTGTCATATTCGCATGTGCTTATTTGAATATAACTATAACTAAATTTAAATTTAAAATGCGTACACATCTTGTATGACAGGGTCTAAGTAGAATCTTTCCTTTATTAGGCAACATAAGGACTCGGAACCGTTTCAGCTCCAAAAAGGAGTAAGACAAGGCAATACCAGCTCACTCAAACTCTTTACAGCCTGCCTTGAGATGATGTTCAAAAACATGGACTGGTTTGCTTTTGATGTTTGCTTTTCAATTCTATTAGTTCTTTCCCTGGTCTTCTCATTTTGCTTATACTTATGATGTCCCATTTTATGTTTTTAATTTCATTTTCTAGATGGGTCAAGTGAGAGTCTGTTGGGAGTGTCGTGGCGTTGTAGGTGCTGATGTATAACATTGGTCTAATTGGTTTTGGGGTTTTGTTTGGGTGGTTGCTGTTGGGACGCGTCACTCCCATCCAAGGCAAGAGATGTGGCTGGGCCTTTTGCAACCGTTGGCCAAGCAGGAACGGGCGGTCTCCTGGTGCAGTGTTTGGGTAGTTGCAATTTCAAGAAGGCATTCGACTCGGTAAAAATTTCCATGGTCACGAAAGCCATCACTCTTCAAAGTGTAGACCCTGTATATGTCAATCACAGCAACTCCTTCATTAGGCTACATGAGGACTCTGAACCCTTCCAGCTCCAAAAAAAGAGTAAGACAAGGTGATACCAGCTCACCCAAACTCTTTACAGCCTGCCTTGAGATGATGTTCTGAAACATGAACTGGAAAAATAGGGGAATCAAAATAGACGGCGAATATCTGAACAACCTTGCAGATGACATCGTCCTTTTTCGCAGAGAACCTACACAACCTCCAACTAATGCTAGATGAGCTAAACGAAGAAAGCAAAAAAGACGGCTTACACATGAACTTCAGTAAGACGAAAATTATGTGCAATAATCATGTTGAGAATAAAAACATAACTGTCAAGATAGAAGATGCAAAACTCAGAAAGGTAGACCACTACATCTACCGAGGACAACGAATCTCCATGAGATCCTCAGAAGTGGAGAAAATCGAGCGAAGAATCAGTCTGGGATGGCAAACTTTAAGCAGAATGAGCCAACTTTTCAGAAACCAGACGACCCCAATAATCCTGAAAAGAACAGTATACAATCGATGCATTCTCCCGATAGTCACTTATGGAGCTGAAACATGGAACCTAACCAAGAGACGGACCAACAAACTGGGAAGCATGCAACGTTCACATGAGAGAATCTTGCTCAACCCTACATGGAGAGATCACAAGACAGCACAAGGATGTCCGTGACATCATAGAAACTATCAAAAAACTCAAATGGCAATGGGCAGAATGAAAGACAACTGATGGAAATCACATTTCACAACATGGATCCCTAGAAATCACATGAGAAACTGAGGACGATAGAACACAAGATGGAAGGATGAACTTGACAAATTCAGGAAGTACTGGCTCCATGACGCCCATGATAGAGAATTGTGGCGAATCCTGGGGAAGGTCTATGTCCAACGACGGACGTTAAAAGATTGATGATGATGATGATGATGATGATATTTAAAGTGAAATGCCCATTTATATCTATATTTATGAGCTGAAATCAGAATTATACTTCATGTTCATGAAATGCGTCAGTATGATTTCGAATAGTCCCGAAACAAGCTTTTTCCTTGTGTTACATTCATTTCTATTTAAATGTGTATTATCTAATAAAGAGAAATTTGATAAAGAGAAATTTTTTCGAGCATTTTATAGATAAGCATAATTGAGTATGCATTATTTCATGATGTTTTGGATGAGACTCAGTTTTTGAGTATGTATTATTCGGAAGAGATTCAAATTATTTATCTAAAATATGAATTTTCCTTATCTTGAAATCATCTGAAAACTATTTTGTTTTGTCAAATATGTCTAATGCTATATGTTTTCGTTTATCCTTTCACCTCGATGGTCAATATTTTATTCCTGTTACTGTTCCAATAATTCGAATACACATTATTTAGCAATGTTTCAAAAAGATTTTGAACGAATAAAAATCAATGTAGTTTACAAATGAACTCAGATTGTATTTTTACGATAAAATTCCTATTAATGCCTATCATTATATAATGTAATTTGTTATGAAACACTTTTTAGTTCTTGCTACATATATTTTCGGACATGTATAGTTTAACAAGGTTTATGAATAGATTCAGCGAACAGAATCAACTTCGAACTTATATTGTTTTTGATTGATGTTGACTGCTATGTTATTTCAATTTCATTTTATTATTAAGGTATTTCCCTCACATGTACACTCATTTTGCCGAGTCTCTTGTTTCTCTCTGGAGGAAGGTATGAACTATAGACCATTACCCAAAGTCCAGTTTGAAGCTAAATGCCTTAATTATAATCGCTGGGGCAAAGAATCCAATAACGTTGTCATGAATTCTATTTCACCAACTAAAAATTAAGTTCTTGGAGGTGGCTCCCCGGTTGATCACTCGATATAGAAAAAGGTAACTGTTATGGTGCCATTGCATGACCATACGCCATTATAGAAAGCGATTGTAGTTTTCGATGGTTCAGTGAAGGTTCTTCAATCAGCGGCCAAATTAAGTGCTTCCAACTGACCCCCTGATGAAAGGACACATTTTAGCAGAGAAAACCGAATCCATATTGAATGCTACCAATTCCCTCTCTTTGAACACTGCCCCATTTCCAGATCATGGTAAATTACAATCTGACAAGCTACAATATATTTATGAAATTCAATTAGCAAACAATAAAATCATAGAAACGAAAAACACCCGAACAAAACTACTACATATTAATGATAAGGCTGTTGTGACTGACAAAAAGTTTGAAACAGCCAAACTTTGAAATGTATTCAAATACTGATGAGTCGAACGAATTTTGCTACCCCTTTACTTCTTTCGTGACCTTTGTGTATTAGAGTAATCTGAAACCTGAACAACTTCTGCTTCGAGGCAAAACCTGTTTTACATTCTGATCTAGATCATTCAATCAGTATCCCTGCGTCACTACTACAACGTTATACCTAGAGGAATTAGATCTTTGTATCTCTACCTCTATTTTGGGAAATTAATATACGCACCCATGAATTAGATTGCATATTGCACTTTTACCACATACGCCCATAGCAAACAAAGAAGAAATTTCAACATTTTTCTCAGTAAAAAAAAAATCAATCAAAATTCTTTTGCTCAAAGAAAAGAAATTGTTGCTTCCAATACGAATTTTAATCGTTCTGATGCGACCGTTATACGCTATAAAAGTTTGAAGTATGTGAGACAATAATCTGCTCCCATACGTATACATTTTTGCCAAATCGTAGATTATTCACATGCGTTATATATTCACTCTCTTTCTCTTTCTCTCTCTCTCTCTCTCTCTCTCTCTCTCTCTCTCTCTATATATATATATATATATATATATATATATATATATATATATATATATATCCTTTAAGAAACAGCAGATTCTGCACCCATGTGATTCGGGTGTGGTCGTATTTTGCTATAAAAAAACCTCACAGCATGTAGGACAAAGGTCTGCATCTGTGCATATTTTGGCTAAACCTATGTTTACTTATACACACAATATATTCTCTTTCTTTCTTCCTCTCTACACACACACACATACACACACATACACACATACATGTATATACTTGAAGCAACAGAATTCGCACCTTCGTGACTACTCTGCAAACCCACTCTTCGCCTGCTAACAGCGAGTCATACCCAGAGAGAATATCGATAACAGCCATACATGATTCAGCAGATGCCGAAAATATATTTTTACATCCATCTTTTATGTCATACAACTCGAAAAACTATTGAATGCGCATAAAACACGGACAGGAAAGGCCCAGTCAATTAAATATTTAAATGGCAACTCCGAAAAAAATGTAATCGAAATCTTTGAACAGTCACAGTATTACACATAACAAGGCATATAACTTTCCTGCCAGTATTCGAGGACTTAATCGTCCTTTCTTTTTTGAACACATACACAAAATACACATATAGAGCTTTTTTTTCCAGGGAGCAAGCCTGCTCCTAACATGACTTTTGGAAACGTGAAAACTTCCAAATACCACCGCGTCAAGGTATAAACAATAAGTTGATATTCCAGCAAAGAACCACGAGCATATTCTCAGTGAATTACTGATGCAATCTGTTGCAAATATCATACCGATCACACTTCCTGGGTCCTAGGTCTTGAAAGTCCCAGCTAAATCACTTACTTCGGAACTGGGTGATGTGCTCCAACAGCAGGTACCCAAACTCAAACTCAACACCAAAACCATCACAAAAAACAAAGACACTATACATTGGCACCTACAACATTAAAACAACAGACATGCATAAAACCGACCTTGAAAATGAAATCAAGAACATCAAATAGGACATAATCAGTCTTAGCGAAATGAGAATACACGGAGAAGAATTAATCGAACTGAAGAGCTAGCATCTTTGAAACTACGAGAAAGAGAAAGCAAAACAAACCAGAGTAGGTTTTCTAATCAATAGGAAACTTGAAAACAACGGAGTTGGCTACAAAGCTTTCTCTGATCGCGTATTTAGTTTCACCATAAAAGTCTTAAAAAAGGATAGACATCATCCAAGTCTATGCTTCCACCTTGCAGTCAAATTGAGAGGAAATTGATAACTTCTACAATGACTTGTGAAACGAGAGTGGATGTTCGGAGCACCGAGGTGAAAAAAAAAAAAAAAAAAATTTCTTTTTTTTGCACAATTCGATCAATTTTCCAAATAAGTTGGATGCAAATTCCAGTGGGGACAACTTGGAGAATACCTCTCCCTTATATATTAAGTTTTTAACTTAAATAAAGTCCACAGAGGTTTAAGTTTATAAACACAGTTGCAACAGCATAGTTGGTCTGGGGACTTCATTTCAGCAGTTGAAAAAGTTTCAATTTTTCATCGTTCCTTTAATCGTCCTTTCTTTTTTGAACACATACACAAAATACACATTTAGTTTCGTGCCCGTCTCCCAGCAAGAATTTACTACTAACAATAGACACAGCCTGGACCCATCCAACAATAGATTCGTTCGTTTTTTATGGCAAGTCAGAGTTAGGTCGAAGTAGTGGGGGGGGGGTATGGGGTTGGTTTAGCTTTTAGAGACAATCACGGCAGCTCATTTATCAGGCTACATGAGGACTCTGAACCCTTCCAGCTCCAAAAAAGAGTAAGACAAAGTGATACCAGCTCACCCATACTCTTTACAGCCTGCCTCGAGATGATCTTCAGAAGACTAGACTGGGAGAGTAAAGGAATTAAAATAGACGGCGAGTATCTGAGCAACCTCAGATTTGCAGACGACATAGCCCTTTTCGCAGAGAACCTACACGACCTCCAACTAATGATAGATGAACTGAATGAAGAAAGCAAAAAAGACGGCTTACACATGAACTTCAGCAAGACGAAGATCATGTGCAACAACCACATTGGAGATAAAAACACTAAGATCGAAATCGAGGATACAGAACTCGAGAAAGTAGACCACTACATCTACCTAGGGTAACGAATCTCCATGAGACCCTCAAAAGAAGAAGAAATCAAGCGAAGAATCACACTAGGATGGCAAGCCTTTGGCAGAGCTAGCTCAACCTTCAAAAATAATAAGATCCCATTGATCCTAAAGAGAAGGGTGTACAACCAATGCATCCTCCCAATAGTCACTTATGGAGCTGAAACATAGAACTTAACCGAGAGACAGACCCGTAAATTGAGAACCATACAACGTGCACAGAGACCACAAAACAGCACAGCACATCCGGGAAAAGACAAGAGTTAGAGACATCATAGAATCCATAAAAAATCTCAAATGGCGGTGGGCTGGCCATGTTGCAAGAATGGCTGACAATCGATGGACATCACGACTCACAACATGGATTCCCCGAGACCACATGCGCAACCGAGGCCGGCAAAATGTTAGATGGAGAGACGAGCTAGACAAGTTCAGGAAGTACTGGCTCCGTGACGCCTATGATAGAGAAGTGTGGCAAATCCTGGGGAAGGTCTATGTCCAAAAACGGACGCTAAAAGACTGATGATGATGATGATGATAATGACTTGAACTCCCTACTCCAAGATACCAGAAAATACTTCAATATTATGTAATACTTCAATGCACATCTAAGGCCGAGGAAATGCACGTTGCGTCGGCTAGTTCGGATATAATGTACGGAACGATAGAGGTGAAGCCTTTATAAACTTTGAGTCTGCAAACAGGTTCAAAATCATGAACACAGTCACAACAAGAGAGAAAGAATTGGAGCAATCGAACTGAATAAAACGATCCAAAAGAAACCAAGAGAAGACAAGTGGAAATACACGACAGTAATCAAAACATTCTCCAAAAAGGTTGGTATTTCATCCACAAGAGAGGAAAAACAATGAAAATGGACTTGGATGACCCCCAACCATGAAACCAAAAACGAAATAGAGTACATCCTTGTGGAAGAAAAGCAGCACTGTCAAAGATATCCAGGTCTGAAATCAAACCAACGCAGGAAGAGACCGCAGAAGATGTAAAATGCCAATAAACACCAACTACAAAACGCAGGAAAATGTTCCACAACAAACTGCAACCACAAAAGAACTCACTCAATCCTTCAAGCTTGAATGAAAAATAGGTATGAATTTTTTACTGAACCAGAAGAGAATGACACCAACATCAGCGAATTCAACAAGAGAACAGCCTCTCTAATCGAAGTTGCCTATATGTTTAAACCAAAGAACACACACCATTAGTATAATCTGGGATGAAACCAAGAACCCCAAGGAAAAATGCAAACAATCTTAAGCGCCCAACCACAACAAGAGAGAAAGAATTGGAGCAATCGAACTGAATAAAACGATCCAAAAGAAACCAAGAGAAGACAAGTGGAGATACACGACAGTAATCAAAACATTCTCCAAAAAGGTTGGTATTTCAACGGAATTAACAAAACTTTTAACACAAATAACTAGTGTACTCGAAGAAAATGTAAACCTATCAATAGACAGAGACCGGATCGTTGAACATGCACATGAATTCTACCAAAATCTCTATTCCTCTAAACAATGAACACAAAACAGCAAACAAGGTGTGCAAGAGGCGAGCAATCAGTTCGAGGACTTTCCAGAAGTTACGCCATGGAAAGGGAAACAATCCATTAAACGAACAAAGAAAGGAAAGGCCCCTTGACGGAATATCATCCTCAACCTACTCAAAGAATCTGATGAGGTCATCTAGGAAACTAGTCATTCTATTCAACATATGATTAAAACAAAAACTCAAATGGCAGACAATCGATTGACATCATGACACACAACATTGATCTCCAGATATCAAATACGAAACCAAGGCCAATAGATGGCGAGAAGAACTACACAGGTTAAAAAAATACTGGCACCGCGATGCCCATGATACAAAAATGTGGCGGATCCTGGAGGGGGTTTATGTCCAACGACAGACGATTAATGATGATACTAATTGCTCGGACGCATTCTACCCCTCTTTTCACCTTTCCCGTGGCCTTTGTGTCAGGGTCAATTGAAATCAGAGACTTGTTCAATCTACATATCTGGCTCACTTTTACTACCATTTACCTGTAAACGTCAGATCTTAGTAGTGTGAAACGAACACATGCTCAAAAATCAAAGTGGTAGCTAATCATAAGTATCACAGATTCCAACTGAGGATCATCAAATCTTTTCATTGTTTTTCGAAAAAAAAATTCTCAGAATCTGCAAAATAAACTTGTTCATTTGTTGGATAGACAATTTTGAAGGAAAGTCAATTTGGCTCGTGAAATTTCGGAATGAAACATCTGGGCTTACGCTAAACAGAAACTTTGCCATTACCAATTTACTCTGAAGACTCAATTGAATTTTGCTTGAAAATTTTGATCCAGTTGCTTGAGAAATGAGAACATGTATATACATATGATAAAATAATTTGTGTTCATCGGGAGGGTAGCTGCTCCAATAGACCCCTACACCACTTCATTTTAAAAATCTATCCAGCATAGTGTGAAATTATCTCCTTTGATTCTTCTATAGTACAGGCATTCAAAAGCAATGTCGAAACGGCAACATTTATAGAGATATTCACTTTATTTTAATCAATTTTCTGAAACATAAATGTTAGGAATTTCCTGCTAACCATGATGGATTTATTGATATAATATAAAATTCGGCGATAATCAATGCATATTAATTGATAAATCAAATATGTGCCAAGATCATCTATATGTATACATAGAGAGAGAGAGAGAGAGAGAGAGAGAGAGAGAGAGAGGGAGATAAATAGATAGATAGATAGAGAGAGGGAGAGAGAGAGAGAGAGAGAGAGATGAGGATAATTATAACCAACAATATGCAAACCTTGAATATCTTTTTTTCTGTTCAAGTCAGAGCATATGAGAAACTTTGTGGAAGTATACAATCTAGCAGCTGATAGGGGAGGATAAACACCTGGGAATGTGTTTCCAAGCGGTTGGCAGTACTAGAATATTCATCAAATTATATCACCATTAAACAGTTGATACTTGTATTCCATAGGGGAGAAAGTGGGTGTAGGATTATATATTGCTACATATTCTCCATCTATCTAAATATAATAGAAATTGCTAGAGCTGATACAACGAATTTCGAGACTCATCAAATTCACAAGCATTTTATGCATTGAAAAAAATGACCGACTTAAGCATGCCGTTCATTTACTCACTCATTAACTATATTGCCAAAGTTAAAATACGTATGTGCTAAACCATGCACAATAGATACACAAGATAGGATTAGATTAAGATAGAAATTGAGTTTGTTCAATTATATCATGAGAAAAAGAAAAAAATAACTTTAACGACTGATGTGAAAAATATTTTCATTGGACTGCCGTTTAAACTGTTATTTCTGAGATCATGGTGCCAAGAACACCGTGGCGGCTGAAAGTGTAAAGAATCTTCACTTCGGCGTTATTTGTCACTTTGCTTCCGTTCATAACCTAAAATGTGAATTTTCCTTGCTTTTAAGGATTGTGCTGCCGATGTCTCTCAAAATATTTATTTGTTATCTTTGGCGACAAAAAAAAAAAACAAAAAACTCCTGCCCACTATTCAATACTTGAAGGTGCAGGGTGTCTTGAAAGATGAACAAGTAAGATAGTTATCTGTACTTCCCATCTTTAGTCGGTGCATTCTTCTCTATCCTAATCTTTCGCAATCTTTGCGTAGATTCATTTTTGTTCTTCATCGTTTTACTTTCATTGTTTCCAAAGACAATGGGGAAATATGGCGCAAAAATGCCGCAGAAGAATTTTATGAATGGGGTTGAAATACAACTATGCATGAACATAAGTATTAACATGTATGTGAATTTGTTTATACAGTCATACGCACGCGATTAGAACTGTGAAGACGCAGATGCATGTATTGTACATCGTTTAGGTGAAATAGGTGGAAAATACATAGGATATGTTTAGAGGCTCTTCCACATTAAACCGTTCGTAAACGCACATATTTGTTATTGGAAGCCATATAGTTTTCTCAATCTTTCTCTCTCTACATATATAGTGAGGAACTCAGACATCATGATCAATGACATGTTGGAAAAACTAATCTACTGTCTGCGCATGTCAGGGTCAAAGGTAAGGTTTCGAACATAAATTGGCACACTCCTATCAATTTTCTTCATAAAAAGTTATTTTTTTCACTAAACCAAACATACCAGGAATTTTTTTTAAAGTGTAGCATAACACAATGAAAACGGATATTATAATAATCATACGGCATTGAAACTCATAAATTCATTGGATGTAATCAGACAAAAATTTGTTGATTCTCGTTTCATCTGACCACAGTACACTTTCCTAAAACGTTGGAATCTTGTCCCCCTTTGATAACATCATTGTGTTCATATGAAATTAATATCAACCAGTGGATCTTTGGCATCGTCATAAAGAAGCATTAGAAGAGAAGAGTTTGGAATCAACAGATAAACATGGTGGTAGAAACGTCATGGTCTCGGATTGTACGATGTCTGATTGAACTGGTGAACTGCCTTCCATCGACAGGATAATGGATGCTGAAGGTTGAACCAATATATTGAAAGAAAGCATTTTGTCTCCAACATATATGCATTTTTGTATGTAATCATTTTTTTAATGTTTCGTATTCATATTTTTGGTTACAGGGTTTAAATGCTGCCCCACAATATGAGTACTGATGGGGTCTTATTCATTGAATATTTCATTTTTATTCTTAAATATTTTATTTGGTTTTTAAATGACACTTTTGTTAAAGATACCTTTTGTTTTTGCGTGGGTAAATGTGAATTATACTTATATATTTGATAAGAGATACTTTACTTACTTATATGTATGTATGCAGGTGTAACAGAGTAAGACTTCCAAGACACCAAAAAGATGATAGAAACATCCTAAGATAGAAACATCATTAAGACAAAATAATGCGTGGTCACTTGGAAGCCCTGCAGTCACAGCCACTTAATCAAAAATACATCAGGAGAAATAAAATGAAAAAGGGTTGATAAAAAGAGGTGTATAAGGATCATAACAGGCGAAGTACCAAAGATAAACAATAAGTTTAGTGGCGTGATAAAGGAAAGGAAGCAGGAAGAAAATAGATGTAAAAAGGGTGGATTACCATTTATTTCCGGTATCAGGTCAAAGAGGAGGGAAAGTTAATTTAGTGAAAGAGACAGCAATATGAAAAGGATCTTATAAGTTAGGGGACCAAATGTTAGTCACTAGAGAGAAAGGGAATCACATCTCTCTCTCTGTGAGTGATGATTTTGTTATATTTTTCGTTTGCTGAAGTAAAGAAATCAAAGGTTTGAGAACTCTTTACCTGAGTCTTGCGTCTCTCGTTCCTTCCCTCGCTGCAACCGTGGTGTGCATGTATGGAATGATGACACTCATTTCGGTACAGTTGTGGAGTTAGGTAAAAAATGCTAATGATATAAGTTTTGATTGTATAATGCTTCACTACTAATGATAAAATCTTGGTATGTTTGGTTTCGAAGGAAATCAAATTGTTTATTAAAAGTTGGTAGGAGTGTACTCATTCATAGGTAATACTGTATATATGATGATAAGCCGGTTCTAAGTGCATCATTACATGCGATAGTCCATTCTTTTCTCTGATATACTGACTTGCGATCTCTCCTTTGGGTATGCTTTTCTGTTGCGTGCATTGCATGGTTCTCAGTTTTAGGGTCAATCTTTTTGTTAGATACCATGTTTTAGCTCCGTAGGGGACTATCAATAGAATGAATTGTTTATAGATACATCTTTTTGGCCAAGTGGGATTTTCTTGTTCTTGAAAGTTGAGCTTAGTCTACCGGGAGCTTGTCAACCTGAAGTGATAATTTTTTGCTTAATCTTTTTTTCTTTTGAAGAATTCATGGAGATTCGTTGTCCTTGGTAGATGCAGTTGTCTACTTTTTTAAGCTACGTGTTTTCAGTTTTGATCGTTGCGTCCTGTCCTCGACATATTTGTATTCCTGAAGTTCATGTAGAAGCCAACTTTTTTGCTTTCTTCATGAAGCATTATTCGGAGATCATGAAATTCTCAACAAAAATGGACGATGTAGATAGCAAATGTGAGCATTAATATTTGTCGTCTATTCTGATTCTTTCATTTTCCCAGTTCAGGTTTCAGAAGACAATCTCAAGGCAGTCTGTGAGAGGTTTGGATGAGCTGTTATCACCTTGACCCTCACAGCTGAAAAAAATCAGTGTCTTTATTTAAACTGATTAAAGAACTGCTGTGTTCGAAGATATTTTGCAAAAACTTGATAGAAACGGGGTTTACGCCTTGTTTGTTAACATAATGACTTCGGGGGTGTCCCCAATGGAATATTACTCTATGTATTCTATCTTGGCTTTTTTGAAGTCAGCAAATGCTACAGTGAGTGGCATTTTATATTCTGCTGTGTTATAATTACGGTGGTCCAATCTTCTAGCATTATTTAATTTGAGGCATAAGTTGAATAGAATAGCTAGTTTTCAAGTTATGACTTTACCAGTCTTTTCGAATCAATTATGACGTTTTCGGATCCAGGAGCCTTTACTTTTTATTTGTATGATGACTTGCTTCACTTCCTACGTAGGAACATCTGGGAAATCCTCGAACTGGTTACTTTTGACGTGTGTCCCATTCATTGATCCATCTTCTTTGTTTGGCTGAATAGAGACTCATGAAGACTTCTTGGGCACGTTCGATAACTTTGTCTCAGTCAGTCATTAAATTTCTATTTTCCTCAAGGACAACTAGTTATATGCTTCCTTCCTGCACTGTGAGATTTTTGCAATTGTTTGAAGCCCCTTCCTTTTTGAGAATGCTTTCAATGACTTATTTTCTTTTGTGCAGTTTTTCTCGGTTCTGTTGCTTTAGCTTTCTTTCTTCTTGTTTTCGGTGGTTTGTCGTTTTCTGTGTTTTCTCATGAGATTCCTAGTCACTGCTGAGAGTTTACTGATGGTTAGCGTGCTCTTCAGCTTACACATACTGGCAACTTCAATAAAAGAGGTTGTTATATTGTCGTGTAGCTCGTTGTTTAACCTGCAGCAATTAAACTTTGTGGAACTATATTCAGAAGGAAACCTTTTACAGTTCATGCCTGATCGGGTAAAAGCTGCTTTGAGGGCGCATTGAGGACCAACACAATACTAGTATACATTACCATTCATGCATATATGCGTATATGCGTGTTGATATTATTATTATTATTATTATTATTATTATTATTTTTAAGAAATGGATACACACGTGCACGCACACACACACACACACTCACATATATATATATACACACACACACACACTCACACACACACACACACATATATATATATATATGTATACATTAAGAAATCAGAACAAAGCTACTTTTAAGCGGCTACCGATAGATCACAGGTTTAATTTCTGCAGCAGCCCCATTTTATTTAATTGTTTACTCTACTAATACTGTCCATGCTACATGATATATTCCCTGTGTTTTGATGGGAGATCATTTCAAAAAATTTCGAAGTAAAGTAACTCATATATATAATGGAATTTCTGATATTGGGGTTGTCTTATAACGATAACCTACTTAGGGAAAGCCCCTAATTTCAAAAAGAAATCTCTTGACAAAATATTTACAAATTGCAAGAAAGAAAAACTACGAAAACTATGTTGAAAAATCGGTAATTGCGAACACTGAATCTCTTAAAACACAAAATATTCCGAGACCATGAGAGCCTGAAAACGTAGACGAGAAATGAGCCAGTTCGGATAGTTATGCCACTTTTATATTTAGAATTGCCCCAAATCATATGCATATGTTCCTGCCATTTATTTAGAGAATCATCTTGATACAATTTTATATTTAACTGTAATACTAATGAAAAAAGTCATAATCAAAGCAATACTTGAATTATTTTATTTGCTATGTTGTAGGTCATCTGAGTTCGAGGTTCATTTCTTTTCATTCATGATAATAATTCCTTCCTCGTCCAAATAACCACTCATAATCATAACCATGCTTTGTTTATTTGTTATTTTTTTTTGTATTTAGGATACTATGATGTGGCAAAAACTGCGAAAAACTATCCACCTCTTACTCTTGGAACCTTCGTCCCAAAGCCAGATCTTACAGAATATCTGTTCATATTGTTTGCATTTGAGGGTGTATATCACAAACTATAATTAAAAAGATTTACAATGATACTTCTCAAGATGAAAAGTAACTTTTGCAATAAAAAATTATGATTCAGGGGCCAATACTGATATTATCACGAATTGACACCACCCAAAGAGGCCATAAAATTCCATGTGTGTGTCTTCCTACATGTCTATAGTTTAACAACTCATACCATAGATCCCCAAAGATCATTTGAGAAACAACTTCTCAAATGTCCGGCAAAATATAAGATGACGTGACGAGCTAGAAAAATTCAGGAAGTATTGGCTCCGCGACACCCATGATAGAGGCGCCTGGCGAATCCTGAGGAAGGTCCAACAGCAGACTCTAAAAGGCTGATGATGATGATAACTCTGTTTATCTCGTATCTTTTTGATAGTCATCACTTTGTATAAAAAATTACTATCATAAAAATGCCATTTTTTTTTTATTTCTCATTTTTTTTCATAGCCCATGCTTCCACCAAATCCCATTGAAATTTATTGTGTAACTTTTGAAGATATTTTAGGAAGAGCCTTTAGTTCATATACGTTTACATGTACGAACAAAATGGAAAAATATATCTCAATCAGAAAAATATTCTTTGATCAACCCCACAATTTAACCAACTCTTTCTGATCCAATACCCCACTCATCAAGAAACTTTCATTGGAAATCATTGAGAACTTTTGGGGATATCTTGTGATTGATGGTAGTTAGCCACCGTAGGGGATATAATCAATTTGCTCCAAATTTTAATGGCTTCTTCCAGAGTCTATTATCCAGCTTTTTTGCATATTTGGCAAAGATATGTACTCTCTTAGAACCTTCTAGTTTTATAATGAGGGTAGGTTTATTTACAAAATGATTGCTATCATCAAGCCACTCGATAAACAGGGTTATCATACCAAAATATGAACTACATTTACGTAAAAAGACAAAAATACAAAAACTGTTTGACCATCTCAAGTGGGGCCAAAAATATGGTCTAGCATCTACATATGTCTGTAATTATTGAATTGATTAGAATCACATTATTTATTTAATTCTCAATTTTTGCTTTTTTGTCTAAAAACATAACAACGATTCATTAGAGATCAATGCTTAATTTGATCAAAATTTGATTCAGTTTATTTTCATTTTGAGATAAGTAATTTGATTTTAAGAACACGCATAAAGTTCATGTAGTTTCAAAATGATATTATTTGAAGATTGAATAAAGTTCTATTTTGTTGAATCAACTTGAATGAAATTGATATTATACTCACATTGTAAATCGAGAGCCCTCTGAAAACATTTAACGGATTCCATAAAATTATCTAGAATCATTTAGATATCATTCATCATTTTCTAAATTCATATGTAGTACTTGGGCGTCTATTTTCATAATCTACATACAACCTAAGATATCTAGATTGGATGGACATCAACTGAATTTAAATTAGATTATTTATTTATCACATTATTCTCATGTTTATTTGTATGTATACAGTACTTAATCACCAAAGGTACAGTCTCCGAACCGACCAAATGGCAAACATGGTGGCTTGGTTGTCTTTCTTCTTCACTCAGTTGTCCTCTTTGTATCAGCTCTAACGGACACAACATTTGGTCTAGAATATTGCAAATTCGCATGAGTATCATAGTTTTATGGGATGTTTGGAAATTTTCTGTAGTTTTTCTTTAATGGGTAATTTTCCTTCCTTTCTGACGTTTTCTTTAAAATATTGTGTTGCTAAAAGACACACAATTTGGCTTACAACATTGCAGATTCGCATGCATACTCCCCTGAAAATCTTATAAGAACATGTTTCTGGATATTTTTTTGATATTTTTGAATTTCATAATTATTTTTGAATTTTTAATCATAAATTCTTGTATTAGCTTTACCAGTCACATATTTTGGTCCCAAACCTTGAAAATTTGCATGTGTTATCAAGTAAACGTCCTCTGGAAACACTATGTTGTTTTTTTCTTTTTTTTTTCGGAATTTCTCTATATCTTTTAAAATGGACATTTTTGGGGTTTTTTTCAGACTTAAAAAAATTTTTTTTTCAGCGCTACTTGACTCACAATTTGGCCTAGAACTTTCTAGGCATATCTTAAAACAGTTTTTCGAATTTTCTGAAGTTTTTCTTCATCAGTTATCGAAAAAATACCTCACCTACAATAAACCTCTTCCAAAAACGTTTTTTTTATTTTTCAAGATGTTCTATAAATTATTCCATCATTCAAAATTATTTTTCCAGACTTTTAACTCTTGAACACACAGTTTGGCCTCGAACCTTGTAAATTTGTATGGTTACTCCCAATGACTCTCCTAAAAACGGCTTTCCGAAGTTTTTTGTGAATTTTGTTTATGGAATTTTTTTTAGGTATTCTACGAAACATTTTTTTGAATATTGTGTTAGCGGTCCTGAACACAGCATTCGGCATAAAACCTTGCAAATTCATATTTGTTCTCCACTCTGCATACTTTAAAGAGAAACTTTTGGATTTTACAAAATACTTGCACATTTTTTCTATGGAACTTCCTGTATCAGATCCTCATACAACTTCTATTATGGTGTTGTACCCGGCTCAACTAATCTAATATCAATTTGAGTGCACGCACACTGTTATGTCTCGCTTAGATTACCTAATTCAAAGAAAACAAACAGAGATATTACTTATGAACAATTTTTACTTATGAACAATTGTAGTTCAGTGTGTATGTATGTATGTTTGTATGCATAATACATACATACAGAATATATGTATATATGTATCATATATAAATATGTGTGTGTGTGTGTGTGTGTGTGTGTATCATACATTTATACAGAATATATATATATATATATATATATTTATATATATATAGTATATGTGGTACAAACCAGGCTAGTCGTATAATATAATATGATAATGTATCAATAATATAAAGCCGCTTCTGAAATGTAATAGATTTATTTCATAGAGTTCTCGATACATACAGCTTTAAACTCTTGAAGTTGAGTTGTTTTAGAGTAGAGCAGACTGTGGATTTGTTACACGAACTAGCTCATGTTTCTGCCCTTTCCAGGCCTCATCATACTTATATATATATATATATATATATATATATATATATATATATATATATATATATATATATATATATATATATATAATTGGATATAGATTTGCTACACAAAAAAGTTTATGTTTCTGCCCTTTCTGGGCCTCATCAGTATCTGTATTTTAGATTCTAGTTTGGTGAGTTGGGTGAGTATCTTGTGGATCTCAATGTGAGTGGGAGGAGTTATTTTTTTTGTTTTATCGTTTTCAGTCGTGTGAATTTTTTGTAGGTGGTTATCAGTTACATGTCAAAGGGTGTGTGTTAGGTATAGGAAGTATCTATGAATGGATGCTTAATTGTTTTCTGAGTGATGTTTTTGTCTTGACCTTGATGTTTTGTCTTGACCTTGATATTTGGCATTGGGTTTATTGCCTATGTTTTATGGCCCTAGTGGAATGTATCATTCTAAATTTACTGCCTACGTTACCTTCTATTCAGTAATGTATGGATTGCGATTACATTATATTCGTTAAAAAGAATTCTTAGTGTTGCCTGTATTTTAGTTTTATTTCATTTATTCTACCGAATATTTCTTTTTTTCACCATACAGATATGAAATATGTATATATCACATATTTACTGAATATATACATACAGAGAGAATTTATATATATAAATATATGTATCATGCGTATATACAGAATCTCTCTCTCTCACCCTCTCTCCATATATATACATGTATCATATATACAGAATATATATATATATATATATATATATATATATATATATATATATATATACATAGAGAGAGAGAGAGAGAGAGAGAGAGGGAGAGAGAGAGAGAGAGAGGGAGAGAGAGAGAGGCGGGGGAGATAATGGAGCTCTATGTTGGATTGGGAAATGCGTAAAGGAGATGTTTCGTTTAAATTCGGATTTACTGACTGTCTAGTTCTGTGAAGGGCAGGGGTAAACTGCTTTTCGCTTGTCTGAAGCGAAGGTTTTGATTCTGCGAAATGTTAATGGATGAGATTTTGGATAATTTATAGCCACATTGAATAGTTGTAACACAACGAAACAGCAGTCTATGGATGACTCAATTATTAATCTTTATTACATATATAAATATATATATATATATATATATATATATATATATATATATATATATATATATATATATATATATATATACAAGTTTAGTTTAGCTTAGTTTAGATAAAGATGTCTCCTCTGGCAAGAAAAAGCCATAAAGAGAAAAACTTTTTCATGTACATAGGATGAGTAGGCGGGTTGACTGATAGGGAGCTGCTTCAAAGCGTCGGAATGATAATTACTTTCTGGGAAAATCAGCTTTTGATGTATCATTCTTAATTCTGAATGTCTGAATGCAAAGGTTTTTCAATGTAAGCATGAACCTCAGAGAGTGATATTCTTGTGCTCGTCATGTCAGAGCAGTCTTGGACAATCACCCATGCTGTGACGGTAATGAGGAGGGAGATGATGGAGCAATAATTGCCGAAGAAAGAGAAAGGGTGAAAATGATATCAGCTACATGGTCCCATGCTGGACAGCTAAGGTAAAAGAAAGAGCCAAATATCAGCCGAGAAAGAAATGGCAAGAGAGGATATAAACCACCAAAGTTGGTGGTAGTAGGGAAATTTCTGATTCTGAGCGACTCTCAATACTTGATGCATTCTGCCATTTGATTGCTATTCAGTCGCACCAGGAGGGGGTTGATACAACAATATATAATAGTTTTAAAAACAGACTGTCTTTAGTTGTTTTCCTGGGTGGGAAAATCGTTGCTTTCCCCTCACATTAAATGTAGATACAAAGAAGTAACAGTTTTATCATGCAATGAAATAAACCTGAAAATGTGACATCGGAGATATTATCACAAAAGTTCTTACCAAGATGCATCCAAAAAAGACTGTGATCATGCAACGACGTGAGATTTTTCGTGCTCGGAGAACGCACGTCAGTGCAGTCTCAGACAAGTTTGATGACAATACCGGTTACACTACAAAATATGCATCTTTCATTTCGACAACTTCAATAATATATCTTATCCATCGAAAACGAAACATCTTGACAAAATTGAAAAGAAAAAACGTGTTGTGACTCCCCATCACTGGAGAATCTGTTTGTATCAGCGGGAAGGTAGATTTTAACAAAGAGATTGGCTGTTTGCTTGAGAATGAGTTCAGGGTTAAAGGAACATTAGTTGCTGGCCAATCACAGAGTCTCAGAGAAATTAGTTTGGTTCGCTTAGCCAATCAAGAATTGCTCTCTGTTCCGGTTAGCCAGAAAGGAAGAGAGTGAGATTTTAATGGTTAGGGTCAGTTAGTCTGACTGAAGCTGATAGAAGGGGACAGAGTCGGGAAGTGCGAGAACTAGTAATCATGTTAGAAATGTTTTGAAACAGTCAGTGTTCAACAATGGATGCTAATAGGGACTTGATGCTTATTTCGGTTTAGTTGAGGAAAATATTACTCCGACATTTTTGTTGTTCCGTCAAATTCAAAATCAACCCCCATTTCCCTCTCTGAAGCACAGCAGCTTTTGGACGCCGATGTAGTAATATTTCGTTTTCGTTCATATATGCCTATATGGTTTTGATACGTAGCCTCGTCAATTTCAGCTCATCATGTGCTCCTGTTGATTGAAACCTTCACCGAGCAACTTAGAATCAAACTACCAAGCAATCAAACGAGTCACCTGAAGAGGAAACCATGTAGCGAGACGCATGACGATGTGATGTAACAAAGATATTGATGGCAGAATTAGCGCAGGATATTTTCAGATCTATCTGTTTTGGGGTCTAGTGGAATATTCCGATCAAATTTTATGTACATTTAGAAATATTAAAGCCTCACTCTTGCTTTAAGTTTTGGTAGATATTAGATGGTGTTAAAGATTGGGGGAAGGGTACAGTATACATTGTAATGGTCAAGCAACATAGCTGAATGAATGAACAATGAGAAAAATTGAGAGAAAAATAGAGAGAAAAACTTTAGGTCTACTTATCTGGTTCAATTTCATCTTGCAGTTGAAAAAAGTTTTCCATTTTTCACCTTATATTGTTGAAGAATTCATCGGTCATCCCAACTACTAGCTGCAAGAATCTATCTCTGTATTTATTTTCAAAACAAGAAAAATGTGACACAAGGTCAAAAGAAGGGGTGGGGGTTTCGGGCTGGTCTCCTCTTTCCTATCTTTATCTTAGCTAGTCTCATGCACGGACCCAATCTCATTTTATTGTTCCATTCACCAAAACAACACATTTTTCTTGATTTCTTCCACACTACATTTACCACAATACTGGACTTTCTCCATGATGAACCTATCTAATCCCATATTTTCAATTCTGTGTGTGTGTGTGTGGGGGGGGGAGAATTAAAACATGATGAATGTATACAATTAAGAATTAAGAAACCGATATTCAATATATATTTACAAAAGGAGGTTAGTATGTGTCCCTCCAAGGCCTAATACAACAGAAGAGCAAGTTAACCGGACGAAAAAAAGGATGTCAGCAGAAAAAAGAATTGAAAATTCCAACATACTCCGGAGAACTTTACCGTCTGTCATCTATGGTGAAGGGAGGGGTAACCAAAACGAAAAAAAGGGGACTGAAAAAGCAAAGAAGGGACTGATACTCATTTTCTCCCTAGCTAAGAAACAGTTGGTTAACTCAAAGGAAAGACAAAACTTTTCTACCCTAACTTAGGCTGGGCTGACAAGTCTTTTCCAGTTCCTTCAAATTCTTGTCACTTAATCAGTGACTTCACAGATACCACTCTAGTTTAGCAGCTCTCAATCCGCACAGTCAAGCAACTTTCACCCACTTTTCGTTGAAATCCGACCAAAGGAGCCTTTCCCTCTTGACCCTGATCTTAACCACAAGCAGATGCTTAAAGTATGCGACCAGTTTTACGGGAGTGAAATGCTCACCTTCATGGAATCCCCTCTGGCGTGTCGTCCAAATTACTACAAGTAAGCACATGAGCACGATGTGCGTCCTTTTCTAGCGGCTGAAACACGTTGCTACACACAGCGCTGGCATCAAGTTAAAAAAACCGTGCCCCGACGATGCAGACTATGTAGCCCTCAATCAGTTTGCACAATGGATGTATTACACTGCAGTGAAAGAGAGCCCCCCACCTCAACCATTTCGTCTCGGACGGAGCCCCTTACTATTATCCAATATAATGCCCTTTTCAACATCGGCCAGGTTTCAGAGTGGACTTCCTTCGCCGGTGCGTGCCCGACATTTTCTGTAGAAAGAGCATTCCGCCTGGGGTGCAGGATGGGCATCATCCCCGTCGGAATGCACATTTCTCAAGGCTGGGAAAGCCTTCTTTGCGTCTTCCTCCCAGAATTCACCGTTCTCTTCTTGTGTACACATTCGACCCCGGAAAGACAACTGCAAGGTATGTTGCCGAACTTTGATGTTCGGCATGCCTAAGCCGCCCTCTACAGGTTGAAGCTGACAGATTTGGGGAGATACCATAGGCTGCCTGTGACCTCAGAGGAGGCTGAACTGGATGCACTCCAACTTTAGTTGGTCGGTGTACAGAAGAGGAAGCACTGAGATTTGGTAAAGGATGACGGGGTAGATATGTACATCGGCCCTATCCATGAAGGAAAGTTTCTTTCGAGTTTGCAGATTAACTGCTTTCTCTACCTTCCCCAGGAACTTCGACCAATTTTTCTCCGACTGGAGGTCAGAACCGAACCAGATGCCGAGTATCTTGTACGGCCTGACCGTCCAGTCAAAGGGACTGGGGAGAGGGCAATCCCTCCACGAGTTCAGTAACAAGCCCATGGACTTTTCACAGTTGGTTTTGGCCCCTGTCACAATCTCATATTTTGGGATTTCTATGTTGACTTCTCTAATCTCGGCAATACTCATCACAAATAACATAGGCAGTATACTTGACTGACGTGTGACCACCAGGCTGCGTTATTCTGTGTAGGACCGGATTCGTCTTTACTTTGTGTAGGAAGGGTTCCAGCACAACAATGTATAGCATCAGCCAATGTATACCACCTTGACAAACTGATCTGGACAGCTGGAAGGGCCTCGACCTTACTCCATTCACCTCTACTGCCCAGCTGGGGGTGCACACAAGAGGCAAATCCAGGAGCGAACATCTTGACTGAAGCCCCGGGAAAATGATGGGGTCCTCGACGTCTCACCGACTGGGCTCAACGCAGTTCCCTAGGGGGTTGCTGCTGGACTTTTGCCTTTTTTCACCCGTTTCTGGGTCCACACGACAGGCGTGAACCTCTCTCTAGTGTCTATTTTTTTTCCTTTTTTTTAAATTTGATCACCGGCGTCACCCACAGCCGGGCTTTTGGCCTCTTCTGAGAGGCTGTCAGTGTTAGTGTTGGTGGTGACAGCGGCGGTAACGACTACAGCACTGGTGGTGCTGGTCGTGGTGAGGTTGGAGGAAGGGGAGATGCAATTTTTTGTTGTGGGTTGGGAGATTTTTTGTGGGGGTTGTTGAAGTCTGGAATTCAATCTTTGGTAGAGTCTTGTTGGAGGGGGACTCCTCAGGATCCTTTGTGAGTGAGGAGTGGTTGGAGGGGTAACCATCTCCACTGGCTGCCTGGACATTTGTCTGTTCAGGTTTGCCACTTTTTTGTCTGTTCAGGTTTGCCTTTTTTTCCTCTCCCGGAGTAGCATACCCCCAGCTCTAGCCCAATCTGCATATGACTGCAGGATCTCTCCCTTGGGTCTGTTGTTGCTGCCAAGTTTGGGAATATGTGAAAACCGAGGCCCTGCTATTTCAGCCTTTCTCCCACCTTTTCCACTACCTGCCACTCTCCCTCCGACCTCTCTCTTTAGGTGTCCTCGTATCTGAGGAGCTGGCTCAGGCGAGTGGGGACATTCCTGCAGTCGACCAGATTTTTCCGGTCTGGGTAGCGGTGAATCTACATGAGATTCCTTTTTGACGGTCTGAGTAGAAGGGAGGGATCTTGTGTTTGGGCAGCCGACCTTCTTTTTTTTTACAGATAGCGGCAAGGTGACCACTCTCGCTGCATATCCAGCAAACTAGCCTCCTACCTTTAACAATAAGAGGCAGTTTTCTTCGGCTGTCCAAGTCCAAATAATTGGGAATGGCTTTCCTGTCGATCATTAAATCGAAACGCCACTCCCTGCACACGACCTCAGAGGCAACTGAGACAATTTCCCCATATTTCATCCGAAATTCCCCAATATGTTCCCCGAGGACGAACGAAGGGACCTCATGCACAACTATCTTAGTACTATCCGGCCCAGGTACTCCACACAAACAAAGTGATCCCTTGTCTCGAGCTCCTTTTGCATGTGAGCAATGCAGTGCTCTTCTTGGTTAGTAGTACGTCCCACGAGGCAAAACTGTTAATCTTTCACAACTTGTTCTGCCTTTATTCCCAAACTCGTTAGTGATTTTATCACCGCGTCTTTTCATTACCTGACAATTTTGTTTTGCTTTTTGTCAATCAAAAAGACTGACAGTGTTTTCTTTTCAATGTCTCTTAATTATGCTAGGTCCACGAGCAAACCATCCTCTTTTATGAGGTGTGAGAATGTCTGGCATCTCCTAAATTCGTCACATTGATGTTGTTTATTACTGGGGAGGATTCCACATATTAGGAGAGCCCCCGCTTGTCAAATTTTGCTTCACTGAAAGAGGCGAGTTTACATTCCCCCCTCCCTTCATTGACAGGGTAATTCTAATTTTCTTTCCTTTCATTTCATTTCTTTTCATTTTTTTTTTCATTGATTTTTTCACTTTTGGGGGAAGTTTTCGACTTTTCGCCAATTTTCCCCCCATTTCAGGTGGTGATATCTTCCCCCGTCTTCTCCCTTATCGGGGAAAGCAAACAAAGCCCTCCTGGACTCGTCAGCCATGAAGGAAAAAGAAAACAATACAAAAAACTGGGCAAAAATACCTTGGCGGACTGGACTTTATGGAGGTAATATCTAGTCCGGAATCCTTCCGTCTTTTCACTTCGCTACAGTCTGCCAACACGCCTCGAAACTCTCCTGCAAATGGCATCCTAATTCTGAAACCGGATGTGCTTCTCTACGCAGCAGCGACAATTTTGTTCGGCAAGAATTTATCTCTAGGATGGTTGAAGATGGTCTGTCTTTTAATCTAAGTTTTATAGCCGATTTATTCCTAGCTGATGGGGGTGACTTTTTTGTTTTGTTTTCGGATCTATCTGTTTTGTTTTGGTTCCAGATCTATCAGTCTAAATTCAACCATTCAACAAAATTTAATGGAGAACTTTTGGAGAAATCGTGTTAACAAACATAAAATATTGACAATATTATGTGGTGCAGACATATAACTAGTACAGGGAAGGTAATAAAAAGGATGAGATTTTCAATTATGAACAAAATAAGCCAAGTTAGTGTCATTTTGAGGGTGTTTTCTCTCTTTTTCGGTCTTAAAATCCTAAATGATAAAATTCCAACAATAAAATCAAAGGTGTTATGCTATCCCTAATCATAAATCGCACTTATTGGCACATTTAAAGTAAAAAATAATGATATATTTTCCAATTATCAACAAGAAGCTCATTTTGGGGTCGTTTTGCCTCCTTTTTAACACAGAGTAGGGTTAAAAAATGGGATGTATTTTTCCTAATCCTTAGGCACAAAGCTTTCACTCAATGCATCAATTTGTTTTTAATGGAAGTTGCATACGACGTCCAAATTTCCTAGAATATGGCCTGCACCAATCGTCCTATTAAATCAATATAGCAGAAAATATAGCATGTATGTCAAGTACAATATAACAATGTTGAAAATCAGCTATCCGTAATTAGCTCTTACTAGAGCAAGTTCTAACTCTCAACCTATGTCTAAATTTACTCTTAAAAGTCTAAAGCATTCACACACAACTTACATAAAACAAAAAAAATAATGCTTCAAAACATCTTCCTATGATATTTTTTGTGTGTTTCTGTATGAGTGCAATCTGAATATGTGTGTCGGATTAGTGAATCCTTTGCTAAAGAAACAAATAACTAATTATACAGTACGATGTTATGATGATAATGATCAAGTCTTCATTCGGGAGCTACCATTTGAAACAATCCAAAGTTAATTTCTCTATCAAATGAGACAGAGCATTAATTCCAATATTCAATTTATTAAGTCTGTTTGGTGGCTGAGACTGTAGCTATTTCGATTTTGATTGTTCAAGTTTAGGTGAAAGGCAGAATTTCGGAAGCTGATTTTTGTGGCAGGTAGGCTCTTTCAACTTTTAGTTAACCCCAAGAAAAATACTTATGAAATACCAAACCCTACTTATCTTTCGTGTTTTATCTTTATAAAACTGATCAAATGATATTAACGCGAGTCATAGTATTTTCATAGACTCGAAATGCTTAAACCTATGGGGTCAGAATTTTCAAAATGCAACCATTTCTTGACATTCATTCTAGTGAGCAAACAACTGACTCCCTTATTTCATGCTCAAAAGCAAAATTGGACCTCCCTTGAGTTGGGGGCTAAATATGGGGCAAATAATGGAGAACAAGCCTGTCTCAAAGACCATTACTCCTGTGGTGAGTTCAATCCTCACTATGTGAAGTTTCAAGGGGAAGTGATATTGTAAATATGATTCCCTAAATTACCATCGTCAAACTAATATGTCTTCATACTAAATCAACTCAACTTTCGACCCAAAAGCCTAGTCTGACCACGGATAAGTAGTATTTGATCGTGATTTTTATTTCAAATTATATCTACTATATTTTGCAAGAATTTTAACTCTAGATTTCATGGGTAAAGATCGCTCCCCGATTTCTTGTCTTCTCTCTCTCTCTCTCTCTCTCTCTCTCTCTCTCTCTCTCTCTCTCTTTATCCATCTCTATCTCTCTCCCTTATCCGAAGAGATTGGCAAGGGTAGCACTGAATTAAAAAAAATCTAACCCTGGGATTTTATCTAAGTTAAAACTTCGATAAATAGGGGATACTTATGATAAACGAACATTTTTTATATTGTTGCAAACACCCATAACTGCCTTCCAAGAATTGATTGGAAGGTTTTTGAGAACTGCTGGAGCCACTGAATCACATCATCATTGGCCAGTACACCATACCCCCTGCCAACATGTCATGGGCCAGCGCGGCAGGGAAAGGCCCATCACTTCCCATGGTTTGCCCAATGAAAATTATAACTGCCGTATATCACTTGCTTTGGGTGGGGTGATGCGCTCTAAAAGCGACTATACAAATACTTCACCAAGAGAGCATCTCTCCTGGCTGGATTATCGGCCCTAAGAGACTCAGCCACATCACTCACCTTGGGTGATGTGCTCAAAGAGCCATTATCCAAACTCTCCACCAAGAAAACACCCATTCCTAGTCATCTAACGAGTCATCGGTCCAACAGTAACCATCGAAACAATTCAAAAACCGTCCCCCAAAAGACAAATTTATACATTAGCACCTACAACGTCAGAACACTATCAGCTGACTTGCACCTAAATGATCTAGAAAGTGAATTTAAAATGTTAAATGGGTGCATTAGTGAGGCATTAATGAAATGGGGAAACCCGAAGAACTAATCGAACTGAAGGGCCGAAATCTTCTTTGCAGCTACAGAAAAGAGAAAGTAAAACAAAGTGGAGCTGACTTTCTCATCAATAAGGACCCCAAAGACAATGTAGTAGGCATCAAAGCCGTCTCTGACTGAATAGTCAACGTCACAATACAACTTTCAAAGAAATACAAACTCAATATCATCCAAGTCTACGCTCCCATATTGCAATCAAACCAAGAGGAAATAGACATTTTCTATGATAGCTTGAAGTCTCTACTCCAAGACTCTACAAAATACTTCAACGTCATCATGGGAGACTTCAACGCGCAGGTAGGACAAGGAAATAAAGATTGCACCGGTAAATTCGGATACAAAGTATAGAACGTGAGAGATCTTTGCAACGGCTAACGGGTTCAAAATCATGAACACCTTCAAGAAGACACCCAGCATGAAATGGACTTGGGAGAGCTCCAATTACGAAACGAACAATGAAATAGACCACATCCTTACAGACGAAGCGATATTGTCAAAGACATTCAAATCCTGAAGTCAATATAAGAAGCGGCCATAGAATGGTAAAATGTAAAATGCAAGTAAATACCAGCAAAGAACGCAGGAAAATATTCCACACCAAACTGCAACCACGAGACATACCAAAAGAACACATTCAATCCTACAAGCTCGAACTGAAAAACAGATTTAAAATTCTTACTGAACAAGAAGACGCCAACAATAATGAACTAAACAACAAAATGACAGCATCAATAATAGAAGTCGCCATTGTATTTATACAAACAAACACAGAGACCATTAGTAAAATCTAGGATCAAATCAGGAATCCCATGGTAAAACGTAGAAACCTCAAGCCACTGACAACAACAAGAGAAGAAATTGAAGAGGCCGAATTTAATAGATTAATGAGGGAAAAACGGAGGGAAGACAGAAGAAGATACACGACGTCCGTCATTGAATCGGCCCTTGAAAAAGGTCGGGGCTTCAAAGCAATAAACAAAGGCCTCAGTTCAGGACAAAAGCAAATAACCAGCATACTCGAGGGAAATGGAGACCTAACAACAGACAGACACAGGATTGTCGAACTTGCCAAATAATTAATCAGAAACTCTATTTGTCCAAACAAACAATACTCGTCCATACAAAACAATGAACGGAATACGCAAGACGCCAGTAATCAACTCGAGGACTTCCCAGAAGTAAGCCCGTGGGAGATAAAACAATCCATCAAACAGATGAAGAAAGGATAAGACAGCATCATCACCGACCTACTTCGAAAAGCAGTTGAGATCCTCACTAAGAAACTGGCTGTTCTTTTCAACTTGTGTTTAGAACAGAGTAAAGTCCAAGATGATTGGAGCCCTGCAAATTTAATGCTTTTATATAAATAAGGAAATAAGGGAACCCGAAAGACCTATAACTATAGACCTATAAGCCCACTCAGCTGCATACACAAACTTCTCACAAAATTCGTCACCAACTGAATCACAAAAACACTAGATGAAAACCTACCACGAGAGTAAGCTGGCTTTAGGAGAAGCTGCTCGACCATGGAACACCTGCACTCGAAAATCAGCTGAAAGAAAAAACTGTAGCATCTATCGACTTCAAAAAGGCTTTCGACTCAGTGGAAATCCCCAAAGTCATGAAGGCCATCACTCTAGTGTAGATCCAGTATATGTCAAAGTGCTGAAACATATATGCAATCACAAAAGTTCTTTTATCGGTCTACATAAAGACTCAACTAATGCTAGAGGAATTAAATGAAGAGAGCAAGAAAGTCGGCCTACACATGAACTTCAGCAAGACAAAGATCATGTGCAACAACCACATCGGAGATAAAAACAAAAATTTAGGACATAGAACCGGTGAAAGAAGATCACTACATCTACCTAGGACAATGAATCTCCATGAGACCCTCAAAAAAAGAAGAAATCAAGCGAATAATCACACTAAGATGGTAAGCATTTGACAGAGCAAGCACAACTTTCAAATTCAAAAAGATCCCATTAATCCCCAAAAGAAAGGTGTACAACCAATGCATCCCCCAATAGTCACTTATGGAGCTGAAACATGGTACCTAACCAAGAGACAGATCTGCAAATTGAGAACCATGCAACGCGCACATGAAAGAATTATGCTGGGCCTATCATGGACAGACCACAAGACAGTACCATACATCTGGGTGAAAGCAGGAGTCAGGGACATCATAGAATCCATTAAAAAACTTAAATGGCAGTAGGCCGGCCATGTTGCAAGAATGGCGAACAACCGATGGACGTCGTGACTCACGACATGGATCCCCAGAGATCACGTCTGCCATCGAGGCCGGCAGAGTATTAGATGGAGAGACGAGCTAGACAAATCCTGAGAGTGCTGGCTCCGCGACGCCCACGATAGAGAAGTTTTGCGAATCAGAGGAAAGGTTTGTCTAACGTCGGACGTTGAAAGACTGATGATGATGATACCACTTTGTTTCTTACATTTACGCTCGTTTTTAGTTTTGCCTTTCATGACCTCTTCTCATATCAACCTTTTTTTCACATTGGCCAAACGTTTTTTCCTATATCAACACAAAACTTCTTCAACATTGGACTCCTTTTTTTTCTAACGATGCAAAAAGTGGTATTATTGATTTTAAAAACAAATCAAATTAAACGCCATCTGATTTCCATAGACTTATCTTTCTATTTTTTTTTCGACCGCATTTCATACCACCTGTTAGGGTGGGTATTTAGCCTAGTGGCATGAATATGGAAAAAAGTAACGGGGGGAGAAAAGAAGTAAAAAAAAAACGACACAAATTAAAAATGAAGGTGAATATCAGAAAATGTTTTGAGAAATAGGAAAAAAGCTTTTGTAGATGAATCTTTAGCTAGGTTTACATTTGTCATAAAAAAACATTCGCAAGGAGAACTGAAAACAAATTAAAACACGAACCAAAAGAACTAAAAAAAAAAAACAAAAACAAACTGAAAAAAAGAAAAAAGAAAGAGAGGAAAAAAGAAAAAGTCAATAAAACTAAATAGTTGGCATGGACAACTTCAAACAAATATTTTCGCCGTGAAATCAATACCTGATTTTGAAAACGTGAAAGAAATTTAAAAAACCGTTTCCCATTCTCTTAATGTTTTTCAAAATTGTAATTTAGCCCAAATTTTTGTCTGAACAACAACAAAAAACCCAAAACATTTTCATTAATTAAGACGTAAATGTCGACTGTTATAAATTCAATGTTTCCTCTTTCCAGCAGAAAATTAATACTTACGTCATTAACGATTATGTTAAACTTTTTAAAATTTGAAATTCAGTTTTGAGAAATTTATTTTTTTCATGTCAATCCCAGATAATCTTAACGAAAAAACTTTATTATCGATCAGCTAAATTGCGCTAAAATGTGCAATATTTTGTGAACGAAAAAATGAAAAACACTTCTGACATTAACAATCAGCACCTTTCGAAAGAAGTTGGTGATATTCATGATCTATGTTAACATTCATGGCATTTCCTGATGAGTATGGAAGTCCGAGAAAATATGTATAAGAATACCGAAAAGTATCATTCTTAATTCAGCTGTATTTCATTATGTCGATCAAAGTTTTGCATATGATCATTGGGAAGCCCGTTGTGAGTTGTAATGTCTAGCGATTATCTGACATCCTTGCAACATGACCAGCCTATTGCCACTTGAGTTTTCTAGTATAATCAGTTGTCTGGTGATCTCATTATGAGATATTAAGAATGATTTTCTCTTTTGCACATTACATGGTTCTTAATTCGAGGGCTAATGTTTTGGTTTGGTTCCATGTTTCAGCCCCATCGGTTGTTTTTTAAAACTAGATGAATCTTCTTGATCTTGAATGTTGAGCATGCGTTACCGTCTCGTTTAACTCTTGGTGCTTGGTAGATGATGTGTATAAGCTTGTCATCAGTTTTCATCATTATCCTAGTAAAAAGGAACGCTCAGAAACATACGATTACTTTGAATGCATGCACACATACATACACATCACTTATAAGAGCAAATATATACTCAGGCACACTCATGCATACAAAAAGACACTGAGAGCATATGTATGTAAACCGTACACAAACTCGCTGGCACGCTTGCAAGAAAGTGCAACACACATACTTATATAAACACTTGCAAAAAAGCAATAAAGCTAAGCATAAATATATCTATAATATTTATAAACATCTCATACGCATTCTCAACCTTCTGCCTAAATGACATCCAATAGTATATCTCATAAACTAACCCTAAAACATGTGGACATGCTAGAGATATGCACTCACGCTTTCATACATTGTCCAACGCATGTGCATTTGTTTAGACGTATACATATGAAAATGCATATAAATATTGATTCACTACGAATAACACATGTAACCTAAACACAAAGTCCAAAGCATTAACACCATACGCATTGTTACGCACACTCACACGTGCACACAGAAATATGAAAATACCCCTATGCGTATGCATAAACAGTCATATATACAAACATGTACATACACCATTTCATGACCATATCAGTTAACTTTCTGCTTCATATGTTGTCCTTTCTTCTCGCTGTGTACCCCGTTCAGCTCCATTCCTATTGCATAACTAGTTATATGGTATACTTCTCCTTGGCTTTCCCTCGGATTCATGTTGATTTTCTCTCGCTGAGCGTTTTTCCTCACATTGTTCTTATCATTGCTCTCTGTGCTATAATGAGTTTGTTTTTTAGTGGTTTTGTGAATTTCAAGGTTTAGCGCTGCCCGTCATACCTAATATTATGCATTGATTGTACATTTTACGTATCAAGCATATGGGCAAATTGTTTATGAGCATGTTTCTATTTATACTAAATGCTTTCCTGCCAAACATAACGCGCAGTCTCATTTCATTTCCGTGAATTTTCTCTAGCTTTATCGCTGGACATAGGTAAATGTATACCATGACCCCTTCTAAGGCTTCTCCATTCTTCTTATGGTCGTTTCCAGGACTTTATCATTAAACATCACTTTTGTCTTCGTCTTTGTTTTGTTCATCTCTAACCTTTTTTGGGGCTTTGTCCATTAAGATCACTTATATGTTTTGTAGATCTCCTTCTGTTTCTGCTATTAATGTATTATCATCACCACAGTAGCGTAAATTGTTGAAATATTCTCCGTCTATGTTTACTGTTTACTTTCCAAGATCGTTTTTCAGGAGGTGCTTTCAAGAGTCTTTGAGATAATATAGCCTCTTGTTCCACTCCTTTCCAATCTTTATCTTGTTAGTGTCTTTATGGAGACTAATTATTGCAGTGCCATTTTGTATTCTCAATCACTTTCCATGTACTTTACAATATATATATATATATATATATATATATATATATATATATATATATATATATATATATATATAATGTGTACTGTAAAAAGTGAGACCGACTCGGGAGTAATGTGTTTAGAGGTGACGTTTATCAATCCTTAGATGTAAATTGTCCAGACATGTTTCGGGATTCTTCCCACCTTCGGTGGTGTGTGCTGTGTGAGTGTGTGTTTAAAGTTCCCAAGTGGAACCACTATCAGGAGCTATACTTTGTGGGTAAAATATGTTATAAGGGCTGCTGGAGTTTTTTTGAGTTTGTTGATCCACATATCTTCGTGTTTCTCTAGTACTTTAGTTATGTCAATCGGAGTACTTTTTCTATTTTTCCTATGATGGTAAAGCTAGCGTCCGTGGCAAAATTGTGGTCGAGTGTGCTAAAGTGTATTTCTACGAGAAGTGGGCTACGATTGTTTTGTGACTTATGTCTGTAATTGTTGAGTCTAATATTAAATTGCCACTCGGACTTGCCTATGTATTGTAACTTACATCTATTGCACTCTAGAAGGTATATAATGTTCTTACTGCGACAGTTGGTGTTGTGATATATGTGGTAACTCTCTTTTGTGGCAGTGCTTGTGAATGCGTTAGTGTACTTGAGGTGGTTGCAACATTGACTATTTCTTATGTCGCAAGGTTTGCAGAATTTAGTGGTTCTAGGTGTATTTTTGTGTACGACTATTGTTAACGATATTATTACTACTAATCATGTCTCTGATGTTTTTGGGCCTGCGGTAAGCGATGACACATGGGTCTATGAATGTTTCTCTTAGATCTGTTTTAATCGTGAGGATGTTCCATCTCTTATTGGGAGTGGAGTGGGAGTGTGTTGTTGAAGGTGGTTATAAGTGGTATGCAGTAAGGTTTATTATTGTGAGAAAGTATAAGGGTTTGATTCCTGGGTATTCTAGTTGCTTTTTTTTCATTTGGTTTTTAGTGTCATCAAGTGGATAACCTCGTTGGGTGAAGTATTGTATAAGGTTATGTTTGTGTCTGTTAAGTTCACTATTTGTAGAGCAGATTCTTCTAATTCTAAGGGCTTGTGAAGATGGTAGGTTTCTTTTTATGTGTTGGACATGGGCTGATTTAGAGTGGAGGCAATTGTGGGTGTCTGTGGGTTCAGTGTAGATGGTAGTTTGGAGGTTTCTGTTGTTATCTATGTATATGCAGGTGTCTAAGAAGGCTATGGAGTCAGTGGATGTCGTAAAGTCAAACTTAATAGTGTCATATGCCGAGTTTATATGTGTAAAGAAATTATCTACTTTGGCTTTTTCACCTGTATATATGAAAAAAATTATATATATATATATATAAATCATCTGATGGTGGACTTATGTTCCACAGTAAACTTATAACATTTAAATCGTACACACACACACACACACGAACACACAGAGCACATGTGTATGCGTGTGTGTATAATGAAATAAATGATACGCTACATAAACATGTTTATGCATCTGCCCTGTTCGGGTGTCATCAAGCAAATGGATCTATTTATTTTAGATCCCTATTAAGAAAGATTTTTTTTATGGGCGGGTCTATTTTTTCTAGGGTGGAGAGCCTTCCTCTTCTTCTGTTCACATATTTTTTCTTTTTTTTCCTTTTCCTTGTTCAGCTCTTGTAATGTTTTTCTCTTTTACATAGTGGAGATACTTTATTTTCTAGTAGTTATAAGTTAGCAGGTGATCTACTCTAACTTGACAATGCTTAATGTTGAATGTATCGAGCACTTTATGAAATAAACCAATCAAATATCGTATAATATATGATATTCCCGATGTGTAAAATATATATATATGTGTGTGTGTGTGTGTGTGTCTAAAATCAAATGTTTTTTCTATCAATGTTAGGAGATTAAGTAACCAAAAGAGGAAGACTTCGCCATTGTCAGGGGGAAAAACTATTGAATTAAAAAAAATGATAGAAGAGAGATGCTGTACGGTGTGGGAAAATCAGCAACAACTTCATTCCCTTAAGTAGCTTTTTTACGCAACAAGTGTGTAAATTAGTGATTGCTACCGATTTGGATCTTCGATCTAAAGGTTTGAACTCGGAGTACACTACGAGAAACACAGAGTGACAATCCCTCCAAATGAGAGCACAAAACAAGGGAAGAAGTGGTATCAACAGAGCGAGGCAGAAGAGCAACATATGTTGGTGCATTTATTTTTTTGTGGATTTTTATTTCTTTTCTGTGACCTGGACCTTAATGTTTTTAACAACATGATGGTGCATCATATTAATGATTTGCAACAATTAGGTGACAAGTTTAGAAAGTCTAGCATTATAGGCGTCTCACTTGCAAGTATCATTAAATTTGATGGGGAAAAGAGAACCATATATCACAGAGGAAAGATATGAAGAAATTATCTATAGTTGCAGGAACACGAGAAGAGAAAATGGCACACAGCTTATTAAATAGTGGTGGGGAAAGTTGAGGACCTCATGAAAGCTTCTAAAAGTTGGTGCCAGGTGCAACTTGATACTGGGTGTATGGTTATAGGATATGAGCGATTCGGAAGCGATGGAGCCAATAGAGGCGATGCATCAGCTATCAAATGTACAACAATAGGATAGGCGGTGAAAGTGTGAACAAATTTAAACACAGATATTCCTCTGTGAAAAATGCCTTTCTGAATGTAATTAGGAGCCCTGAAACAGAAAAATGGTCAGTCATTGCGTTTAGGAGTGGACAAAGAAAGTTACGAATTCAGCGACTGCAAAGAGAAGCAGCTCGGATAGCGCTAGTGGAAGTTTCCATCCTAATCCTATCCCACACAAAAAGGGTGGATCTCTATGAACCAATGGAAATAAACCACTGCAGACAACGAGTAGAAATAGAGAGTGTAGATAGGGATAGAGAAAAAATTTGGTACCCAGTAGACAAAACAAATAAAGAAGTTAGAGAATCGAAGATAAAAAAGAAACAAATTTAGAAATAACCAACCACCAAATCGGGGAAATTTCAACCAACCGTTCATCACTTGTTGACGATACAGTCGCAAAGGTCAAATTCAAGAAAAATCTTATGTCTTTCGGGGAAACTGAACCCCATTATTCAAAGAAAGACGGTTGCTGAACGAACAGGTGTGCTAACCTTAAAGATTCGTGCTATGGGGAATCATAATTTGGATCAATGATGCAAATTATCGTGCACTTGTTTGTACTGATGCAGGAGGGTATCATCCTCAGGAGGGTATTTCAGGCTATGTAACGGGGATCATCCCATCCACTGATGTTAAACTTATAATCCAAAAATACCCTTGATCATTACTAATACTATAAAGCAGACAATATAACTGTATTGAGGGTGTACAATAATGAGTGTTTCTCTGGACTTGAATATAGCAGCAACAGCAGTTGTAAGAGATGGCGGTGTAGTGCACATCTTTTAACCATTAAAATAATGAATACAAAAATCAATTATATTTGGAGTGATCTCATGTGATTTCCAAACACACTGTGAAGAAGTCTAAAAATAGTAAATTCCCTTCCCGCTTGACGTCACACAGTAGTACCAATAGGATAACCGACTGTTATCTTTATAGTATTTAAGCTTTTGGCGATATACTCTTTCTCCCTCTCTCTCTCTCGACGGCTTCGAGGTAAGCTCGCATTTTCGCTATCTCCTTTAGTTAGGGTAGTTTTTATAATCACAACTTTTCATCTACAAAGTAATCCTCTCTCTAGAGAACTTTCCCTCTTCATCTCAAAAGACACATTGAAACAAAACTCAGCACTCTCTATGAAGCTTGGACGAACCGAAGGAGACCGAAAACTGAGGATATTCCGAGACTCAATCTTACATTCTACAAGTGACATTCCTTTTCCTACATTCTTTATTTTACCTCATTATTTACTGTGGTAGATCTCGTCAAACAACTTCGCACCAAAAGTAAACTTTTGCCCTTTCTTTGTAATTTCTCTAAGAATTAAAACTTAATTATCATTCTTAACCTTTTCGTTCGTACTTTTATCCACGTTTGAGAACATATTTTTTCTAGAATTCATCTTCATAGATCTTTTCCAGGAATTTATCCGGGGCTTTTATTCTCAGCCAGGCGATAACAGTAATAATGTTAATTTGGACAGCATAGAGATAACCAGTCAGATAATAGCCCCGATCAAAAAATAAATAAATAAATAATGAATAATAATATTATTTTTGCAACCGCAGATAAAGATCTCGATATAACTTATACAATGAAGATGGCAATAGATATCAATCTCATAAAATAATTCACTACCACACGCCCTTAAAATAGCGAGTTGACGTAGATAGAGCAGTAGATGAAATGTTGCAAGCTTGAGTTATTTGGGAAATCCTGTAGTCCTTGCTCATTTGCTATAGTTGAATAAGGCAAAAGGAGAACGGCACAGAATGTTTCTGCATTGATTACAAAGAATTGAATAATATTACAAGGAGCAATGCATATCTCCTTTCGATTATTGATGATGTATTGGCTACTTTAGGTGACCCTAAATATTTGTCTAAATTAGACATGAAGTCCAGGTATTGGTAGGTAGAAATTGACGAACATGAGTAGGACTATTCAATTTCAACGTCATGTTTTTCGGATTAACTAATATGTCCAGTATTTTCCAAGAGTTAATGTAGGTGGCCTTAGAAGAGATAGATAAATAAGCATACCTGGACGACATCTTAATTTTATCCTCGGCAAAAGAAGATCATTTACAACCCAAGCTAAAATTATCAGTTTTTTTTAATTATGATAGAGGTGCATTATTTCAGATTTACCATCAACAGTGAAGGTATTAAATAAGATAAAGATAGGATAGACGCAATCATTTCACTTACATCACCTAAAACTGTGCAGAATGTACGTAATTCTATTGGAACGCACTTCTATTATAAAAGATTCATCCAAAAATGTTCTACTATTGCTGAACTCTTTATAGAATTATCAAAAAAATACGCTAGATTTAAGCAGATAGAAAGCTGTCGACTAGGCTTTGACTTTTTAAAGGATATCTTAGCTAAGGCTTCGATGCTAGCTTACCTCGATCTTAATAGAATAGACACTGTAACTTTCATACAGATCCATTGAATTTAGCAGTTGGTGCATGCCGAACACACATTCAATTTAACCTGGCCTAAGGAAGGATGATTGAGAAACAGATCTATTTTCTTTCACATAGATTAAGTGATTAGTAGTCTCGCTGGTCTGCAATCGAGAAAGATGCGTGTGCCATACACTACTTTTCATAAAAATTAGATCACTACTTCCATAAGTCTAAATTTGTCATTTATTGAGATTATTAGCCATTGGAGCAACTCTTCAAGTCCACAAAATAAAAAGATTCAATTGTGTGCATCGAAGCCAATGATAGTGAAATCAAAGGAAATCAGGGAAATACAACGTCTGTGTAGACCTCTATATTATCTGTATTAGATGACATCCTTTATAATTTGTCTCTCCAAGAAGATGAGCAAACAATTAGATAACATATACCTAAGGAAGTATCACTACAATATCATGATGAGGGCCTATGGGAGTAGACAAAACTGACAAAGCGATCACGGATAAAAATTTTGAGCACAGTTTGTTTACTAAATCGTCTCCATATGTGTTCCTTGTCAGACAATGAATCTCAAGACAGTTACCCCGAAAATATAAGAAAGCAACCTACCACCATATCCGTTCGCAAAAATTACTGTCGATATTTCAGATCTCTATCCGCTTTTGTTATCAAGGAATCAATACATAGTTAGTTTCATTGATTTATATAGTGGGTGGTAAGAATGTTACGCAGTGCATAACATGAAAGCAGAAACGGTTGCACACTTGTTAATCGACGAAATTCCCAGAACTTATGGGTCTCCATTACAAATACTTCCTGGCAACATTTGGAACTGACTCAGCGAGTTTGTTTTTTTTTTTCAGAAAAAAAAAAAATGAAATTAATAAATGAAAGCTACGGGAAACATTGGAAGAAAAGGGGATTTTTGAAATACGTGAGTACATTATAGTGGCCTGTATAATCTGTGAGTTCCTCTGCATCTCTCAGTCATGTATCTCAGATACTAATGTTAAAAAGAGAATATAGATAGTTCAACTTCAACTGAGTTTGTTAACATATTTTCAAGTGTAGCTGTCTTTTACCAACAGCTACACTTGAAATAGATATCTTGTGACAACAAATAAAAAATCCTCCAAGTATGGTTGAAAGGTATGGCGAAGCTCTTTGACAAAGTAACGAATGATTGAATTCTGAAAACTTTGAACTGCAACTGTTATATGGAAAATCGACCCTCTCTTCGACCCATAACCCTTGTCTGAGGTAAGTAAGTACTCCTTGATCCTGATTTGATTTTTGATTTATTTTTATTTCGCTTGAATTAGATTCAATGGGTAAAGATTTCTCCCTGGCATTCTGTGTCCGCCTGCCTTTCTCAAGGCTCTAACTAAAATTTTTCAAAGATGCATCCCCGGGACTTTAAATAAGTTAAAAACTGGGAAAAATAAGGGGGGCATATGATTAAACAAACTGTGCTGTACACCTATAAGACCAATAAGAAAATCACTTGCTTGGGAAGGAGAAGAAAATGCGTGTATCCTCTTCTTTTGTGTCAGCGTTGCAAACAGCCATACATACGTTCCAAGAACTGATGAGAAGGTGGTTAAGAGCCAGTGGTGCTCTGAGGCAATTGAACCACATTAGCAGTGACAAATCCAGCAGACCCCCTCCAACAAGTCATGGGCCAGCATGGCAGTGCATAGTTCAGCATTCCCCATAGTTCCCACGATGAAGTTATACCGGTCGTACCTGCTGGGTCCTCAGTCTCAAAAGGACTACACACATCACTTGCTTTAGGTGTAGATGATGTGCTTCAGGGGTGACTACTCAAACTCATCATCAAGAAAACACCCGTTTCTACCGGGTCATCGGTCCAACAGTAACAATCTAAACATAGTCAAAAAACCATCATCAAAAGGACATTATTATACATTGGCACCTGCAACATCAGAATACTGTGACATGCACCTAACCAACCTAGAAAGTGAAATCAAAAACGTCAAATGGATCATTCCAAGCATTAGCACTAATCGAATTGTGGGGCCGACATTTTTGCAGCTACAGAAAAGAGAAAGTAAAACAAAGTGGAGCTGGCTTTCTCATCAATAAGGACCCCAAAGACAATGTAGTAGGCTTCAAAGCCGTCTCTGACCGAATAGCCTGCGTCAACGTACAACTTTCAAAGAGGAGCAAACTGAATATCATTCAAGTCCACGCTCCCACTTTGCAATCAAACCAAAAGGAAATAGACAACTTTTATGAACACTTAAACTCCCTACTCCAAGACACTAGAAAATATTTCAATGTCATCATGGGAGACTTCAAAGCACAGGTAGGACACCGAAATGAAGATTGCGTCAGCAAATTTGGATACTAAGTACGGAACGAGAGAGGAGAAGATCTTTGCAACAGCTAACGGGTTCAAAATCATGAACACTTTCTTTAAGAAGGGACCTAATAGGGAAATGGACTTAGAAGAGCCCCAACCATGAAACAAAGAACGAAATAGACAACATCCTAACGGACAAATATATTCAAATCCCGAATCAAGTCAACATAGGAAATGACCACAGAATGGTATGATGTAAAATGAAAGTAAATACCAACAAAGAATGCAAGAAAATGTTCCACACCACTAAACAGACCGAAAGAACACACTCGAACTGAAAAACAGATTTAGAATTCTTACTAAACACGACGCCAACAATGATGAACTAAACAACAAAATGACAGTATCTTTAATAGAATTCACCGCAATGTTTAAACCAACGGCCACACATTAGAAAAATCTCCGATGAAACCAGGAATCTCACGGAAAAACGCAGAAATCACAAGTCACCGACGACAACAAAACAGAAAATGGAAGAGACCAAGAAAAAAAAGGGAAGACAGAAGATACACGACAGCAGTCATCGAATCGACCCTCCAAAAAGGTCGGGGCTTCGAAGCTATAAACAAACGCCTCAGTTCAGGGTGGAAGCAAATAACCAGTATACTCGAGGAAAATAGTGACAGAGACAGGATTGTCGAATGTCCCATAGAATTTTTATCAAAAACTCTATTTGTCCAAACAAGAACTACAAAACAATGAAAAAATACGCAAGACGCCACCAATCAACTCAGGGATTTTCTAGAAGTCATCAGGAGGTAAAACAGGCCATCAAACATACAAAGAAAGAGAAGGCCCCTGACAACATCAACATCGATCTACTTAAAAAAGCAGGTAAGATTATCATTAGAAAACTGCCCAAGATGAACACTGCAATCATAATGTTCTTTTTTCATAAAAAAGGATAGCCAAAAGATCTCAACAACTACAGGCCTATAAGACTACTCAGCTGTATATACAAACTTTTCACAAAAATCACCATCATCCAAATCGCAAGGACACTAGATGAAAACCAACCATGAAAGAAAACTGGCTTTGAAGCTAATCGATAACCACCTGCACTCGATAAATCAGTTGAAAGAAAAAGCAGTAAATTATAAGGTACAACTTGCTGTAGCATTTATCAAATTCAAAAAAGCCTTCCACGCAATAGAAATCCCCAAGGTCATGGAGGCCATCACCCTACAAAGCGTAGATCCAGTATATGTCGAAGTGCTGAAAAATATATATAGTCACAGCAGCTTTTTTAAGAGGTTATATAAAGACTCAGAGCCTCTCAGCTCAAGAAAGGGGAAAGACAAGGTGATACCAGCTCATCCAAACTTTTCATAGCCTGTCTTGAAATGATCTCCAAAAGACAAGACTGGGAGAATAAAGGAATCAAAATAGATCTTAACAATCTCAGATTTGCAGACGACATTGCCCTTTCCGCAGAGAACCTACACGAGCCTGTCTGCTTACTCACCAGGATCACATAGAACTGGTGCTAAGCCACTCCAAACGACACCAGCAGTGAACTATTTACCATACCCCCCCAACAAGTCATGGGCCAGCGCAGCAGAGCATGGCCGAAAACTCCCCATGGTTTGCACAATGAAAGTTGGACTGGCCGTTCCTGCTGTGCCCTCGGTCCCAAAAGGCCCAGCCGCTTCATTCGCTTTGGGTGGTGATGATGTGCTCCAACAGTGACTACCCAAACACTGCACCAGAAGAATGCCTGTTCCTGCTAGTTCATCGGTCCCAGAAGACCCAGCTGCATCACTTGCTTTGGGTAGGAGCGATGCACCCCAACAGCGACCGCCCAAACAAAACCCCAAAACCTTCAACAAGAGAACAACGTTATACATCAGCACTTACAACATCAGAACACTCTCAACAGACTCTCACCAAACCCATCCAGAAAACAAAATGAAAAACATCAAATCGGACATCATTTGTATAGGCGAGATGAAAAGACCGAGAGAAGAACATATAGAATTGAAAAGCAAACATTTTATCTACGACTATGGAAAAGAGAAAGTAAAACAAAGTGGAGTAGGCTTTCTCATCAATAAGGACCTCAAAGACAACGTGGTAAGCTTTAAAGCATAGCCAGCGTCAACATGCAAGTCTCAAAAAGGTACAAGCTGAATGTCATCCAAGTTTACGCTCCCAATCAACAAGAGAAGAAATAAACTTCTATGATGATTTGAACTCGCTGTTATAAGATACCAGAAGGTACTTTAAAGTCGTGATTTCAACGCACAAGTAGGGCAAGGAAGCAAGCACCGAGTCGGAGAATTCGGAGACAAAAGATGGAACGAGTGAGGTGAAGATCTTTTGCAAACACAAACGACTTCAAAATCACGAATACATTCTTAAAAAAGAAACCCAGAAAAGAATGAACTACGGAGAGCCCCAATCATAAAACCAAAAACGAAATAGACTACATCCTGACGGACAAAAGCGACATCATAAAAGACATTCAAATTTTAAACCAAGGAAACATAAGAGGCGACCATAGAATGGTGAGATGTGAGATGCAAATAAACATCAATAAAGAATGCAGGAAAACATTTCACAACTAAACTTCAGCTAATAAATCAATTCGCAAAACCCTTCAAGCTAAAACTGAAAAACATATTTAATATCCTCACCGGCGAAAACGACATCAACAAACTCCAAAGCAAAATAACAACCTATCTATTTAAACTGAGAAACACACAGACCATTAGCAAAATTTCAGATGAAACCAGGAAATTTGTTGAAAAGCGCAGAAACATCATCAACCAGATAGGAAAAAATAAAAGAGATCGAGCAAAACAAAACAATAGAAAATAAACTAAAGGATGACAAAAGAGGGTATACGGCAGCCATCATCGAAACCACTCTCGAAAAACGTCTGGGCTTTGAAGCAATAAACAAAGCTCTCAGAATAGGACAGAGACAAATAACTAGCTTACTCGAAAAAAAAAAAACAAAAAAAAAAAAACGGAGACAACAACAGACAGAGAAGAATTTTCCAAAAACTTTACTGTTCAAAACGCGGGCAGCAAAACAACGACCAAAATACATAAGACGCTGACAATCGGTTCGAGGAGTTCCCAGAATTTACTCCATGGAAAGTTAAGCAAGCCATGAGACAAACAAGAAAAAGAAAAGCTCCTGGACTAGATAACATCACCATCGATTTACTCGAAAAAGCTGGTGAGAGCGTCTACAAAAACTAGCTATTCTATTAAACTTGTGTCTAAAACAGACTGAAGTCCCAAAGGACTGGAGCACTGCAATCATAATGCTTCTACATAAAAACAGAAACCCCCAAAAACTTTACAACTACTGACTTACTCAACTGCATATAAAAACTTTTCACAAAAATCATCACCTACCGGGTCATCAAAAACACTAGATGAAAACAAACCACGGGAACAGGCTGTATTTAGAAGTTACTCGACCATGGTCAATCTCCATTCAATAATGTAGCATTTATAAACTTCAAGAAGGCATTTAACTCTATTGAAATTCCTATGGTCATGGAGGCCATCACCTTACAAGGTGTAGACCCTGTATACGTCAAAGTACTGCAACATATATGCAATCACAGCAACTCCTTCATCAGGCTACGTAAAGACTCTGAACCCTTCAAACTCCAAAAAAAGAGTAAGACAAGGTGATACCAGTTCATCCAAACTCTTCACAGCCTGCCTCGAGATGATCTTCCGAAACCTGAAATGTGAGAATAGAGGAATCAAACCAAACAGCAAATAACTGAGCAACCCCAAATTTGCAGACGACATCATCATTTTCGCAGAAAACCTATACGACCTCCAACTAATGCTATGTGAATTAAACGAAGAGAGCAAAAAAATCTTCAGTAAAACAAAAATCATGTGCGACAATTATAACGAGAATAAGGGCATTACTGTCGAAATTGGAGATGCAAAACTGAGAAAAGTAGACTATTACATCTACCTAGGAAAACGAATATCCATGAGATCCTCAAAAGAAGGGGAAAACAAGCAAAGAATCACTCTAGGATGGCAAGCCTTCGGCAGAGCAAGCTCAACTTACGACTTTGAAAAACCAGACAATCCCAATAATCCTAAAAAGAAGAGTATACAACCAATGCACTCTCCGAATAGTCAATTATGGAGCTGACACATGGAACTTAACCAGAGGACAGACCTGCAAACTGAGAAGCATGCAACGTGCGCACGACAGCACTATATATCAGGAAGAAAATTGGAGTCTGAGACATCATAGAATATTTTTAAAAACTTAAATGGAAATGGACATCATGACTCACAACATGGATTCCCGGAGATCACATGCAAAACCAAGGCCGATAGAATACAAGATGAAGAGATGAACTAAACAAATTCAGAAAATACTGGCTCTGCAACGTCCATGATAAAGAATTTTGCCGGATCCCGGGGAAGGTCTAAAAGACTGATGATGACCATACATGGGTTGGCCATAATATACTTATATCTGTTGTTTGCCTGACGGGCTAAAATTCCTGTTCTACTCTGCCTGACGGGCTGAAAAGGTTGTTACTCTCCTTACACACTGGCGTTGAAAAATCAACTTTATCTTTCTATATTCGATACTAACAGATACCCATGTCTATTAACGTCTTTGGGCTCTCCCACTATTACTCAGCCCAGCTGTGACGGCGGTTGTTTTAGCAACCACAGTAACTTGGTAACCAAAGTCGCATTGGCTGGAGCCATTTTTGATTGGTTGCTCCTTTTTCCCCACGTAAAGACCTATATTTTTTAAGTATTTCTACGCATAATGATGTCTATGTCGACAGCATTATATGATGTGGATATAAGTATCCTACAGTGTGAATAGAGAAAGTTTAAGAACAAATTTTCTTAAAATTTGGTCCGAGCAAAAAATGTTGTCACTGTTTTGCCTCACCCAATTTAGAAAAAGAATTTTGTGAGTGTCAAATGCTCAAAGTTACAGGATTGAAATTACAATAATTATAGTACCCGACAACAATACTGTTTTCAAACAGGTAATACGTTTTTGTAGATGCTATTCATGATTCTATAGCATATTAACCCCTCTATTATATTCAAAATTGGATTTAATCCATCTGTTAGTCTATACTTTGTGTCCTTGGCGAATGCATACATTGAAAGTGTGCAAATTACAAATTGTTATCTCGTCTACGATACTTATGTTACCGTTATGTGAAAGTGGGATATATTTCGCTACCGTTATGTGTGCAAACACCCCCATAGTCTCATAATATCTACTTTACAGGTGAAAAGTTTTAAGACTATGATTTGTGAATTGAAATCAGGAGCCATAATTGCAGAATTGAAGATCCTTACGTTAGCTTCATTTAGTAATTTAAAATCTATAAATGTGGGCTAGTATCACAATCCCAAGTGAGTACAGAGTATAGTGCCACATTTACTACAAATGCTTTGAGTATACCCAACGTAGTCGATACTCACATTATCGAGACATATTACCACAATATTAGAATAGAAAAATGATACCTGATACGTACATATAGCCTTAAAACTTTGAAATTGGGCTTAATACTCAAATGATGTCACTGGATATGGGGGGATACTAAAAGCCCGTTGATGTATGCCTTAATATGAAATTAAAAAAGATCCTATTCTATAATTTAGATCCTAATTTGTGACATGGGTGACTCATTGTACATTGTACTAGTAGGTCCACGATAACGAACATTCAAAAGAAATGTGGTCCACCCATTTAAAGCGATATTTAAGCCTCATTGATATGTAATTATATGAATTTTTGGGTGAACAAAGTATCAGCGTCAGTCTTCAGTGATTTAGAACGATATTGTATCATTCAGTGTAATTTGTAAACCTCAGAATAACAAGTTATGGCAGTTATTATAATTAAATACTATGCTTTTGCCATGTCCATGTTTTTGTTATGTTATTGACGGTCGGTTTTATCTTATTTATTGCGATGCCATCCTGTATTTTCCCTTCCCCTTTAAAAGAAAATGATAACCAACTCTCTTCATTTGCACCGCTTTGTAAAGCCCACATCACACTTTAGGTTGGCACAATGAGCCTATGTCAAAACCTGCTCCATTTGAGTCTTCATGCTCGAAATTCGTAAATGGGCCTTGTCATTTAGCATTATGATATTCCAAAACAACAATCCTTGTACTTTAAAAAAAGTTTTGTATTTTATACTATGGTTCCACCAAGAAGACACTGAAGTGAAACCTTAAAGAAAAATTTTGAATGAGTTTTCAAACTCTGATTTATTTAAATTTTGTTCCTGTACATAGTTCTTGTAATGTTCCTGATTCCACAAAGATATAGAGGCATAACAAAAGTAACAAGCTTGGCTGTGCTAGGGTCAAACACCATTGTTTCAAATCTAAAATCTGAAACATAAACAAAAAAGATTTCATTTCACCATACAATATTATTCCCAAATTATGTGTACCATTTTAACTCTTTTATCAGTATTTCTTGTAAATGGGATCTGAAAACTGTAGCAAAACAAGTTGACATGAGTTTGGCTTTAGAAATGTGGATGAAATCATCATCTGTTTTGCATGCGTCACTTGTTTCTTATCATTGTCATTTTTAGCCATTGTTGTTTAAAGTCATAATTCAATAGTAAGAGTTTGGCAATAAACAACTCTAATTTTCCTATTATTGTATTTAATCACCAATCTAAACAATTCAAGAATATCGCGCAAAAAAAAAAAAATGTGCAGTTGCCATTAAAAACTATTTGTATTATCAAATGTATTATTCAGATCTTTTTAGACATCTTTGTTCTATTGAGGAACTAGAGAAACCCTGCACCCAGTATAGCAGGGAATGGTTTGGACTTGCCCTGTCTTTAAGATGTTTCGCATTGTATGGACAGTTTCCCATTAGCAGTGAATCGGAGCTATTCAAGTCACCCGAACAAGGGAAGTGATGATGTACCGCGGTTCCTCTGATGGCAAAGGCGTTCGTGATTCCTGCCGATGAGATTGGAGTAGATAACACAGCAGATTGTAGATATATTAAAAGTACGACTGTGGCACAAAATGTGCTGGGTGCTGTGGCAGTCAGACGCACGGGATTGGGTATTTCTCCCAAACCTTGCCCACGGAAAGGAAATGTGTTGGTACAGTTGGTATAAAAACGCTGCCGTAAGATGATCAGCATGCGCCAACAAGTCGTCTAGATCAAGTTGAAATGTGCAGAACCATGGAAGATCATCTGGTAGAGCTCTGAGTGAGCTGAATCAGTGCACGTCGAGTTCCTCATCAAATCAATTTTTTATTAGCCTGACCAATCTACATATCTTGGCTATAACAGACACTCCTGTCTGCCAAATGTACCGATTACTGGATACCCTGGAGGATATCTTGGTTACTACCAAGTATAATAGATAATAAAAAAAAATGATTTAAAATTGATTGTAAGTTATTTTTAATTTTACTTTGGTCTTATTTTGTTGTTGTCTTTATCCAGTGACCATTTAAAAAATGATTTTCTTTTACATCTTTAACTAGTTGATGAAATAAATATCATACGATTAAATTTACCAAAGGATTACAAATAATTCGGAAGATATCAACACGGCTCTATTCTAAGAATTCAATTAATTAAGATTTAAAAAATTCGTCCTTGAGTTTTTTCTTGGCTTTACCAGATAGAAAAAACCCCAAATGTTTAAAGAAACGAATTTTCATTGCTAGCAATAATACCCGGCGTTGCTTGGGGAAATAACAAGTATAACAACCGTTTCGCTCTGCTGAGAAGGCCACAATCTCGATTTTCCTCTCAATTTTGACCTATTGACCTTAAAAATGAAGAAACCGCTGCTGATTTGACCCACAAAAGAAAAAAATACATGAAAAAAAATCAAATTTGTCCCCTGAAAGTAAAGAAAACAAACAAACTGTAATTTGGCCATTAAATGAGAAAACAATCCAAATGATTTTGAATCTTAAAAAATCGCACAGAAATTGACACTGAAAAGGAAAGAAAGATTTGCTTCGTTTATTACCCCCTTAAAGAGAAAAGAAATTGTTCACCTCGATTACAAAATTAAAAAAAATCCATTGTAAATAGAAACTGTCTACCATCCTCATTCCCCCGATTTTATGACCAGGAAAAATGACTGACACCAGAAAAATATATAATTGTCATGTAAATAAATCTTCCAGAGAATAAATGTGGACGAAATGATTGTTCTGGAGTGACATATTTATAGCATCACAGACATTCTCACTAAGCTGACACAAATTTGGTTCAAAATTATAGCTGTGTAGTAAATTCCCTATCTCATGTTGTTAATACTTAATAATCGATGAAAATTATTTTTTTTGTTTCTTCAGAAATTAAGGCCTTTTTTCTTTCTAGCAAAGCCCCCAATATTTTAAGGACAATTTAAGAAAAGTAATGATTAATTACGTTTTAGAAATAGGGTATCAAAATTTCCTGGATAATTTCAATCATCTGCAAAAATTAATTTCACAATTATCACTTTAATCTCCCAAGCCGTTCAAAGTGTAAGATGGGATACTTTTTGAGAATTTCCTTTTTTTGACCTTGAGGTCGAAAAATTAAATACGTTAGACCCATGTCGGTCTTTAAATTAAATTAAATTTTAAGAAAAACATGAAATATACTTTAAACAAACTCGAGTTTGTTTATTCATTTTTACGATATGATGTATACGATACATTCATATTTGAGACAATAAACAAGCAGATTCATGAATAATAAGATCTCTTTCCGGCAAAAAAGGTTTTCGACGAAGTGTCTATACGTCGATATGTTGTTGGCTAACTGTGTGTGGGCAAAACGTGAGCAGTTCCGCCTATAACTGTGTTTTGTGTGGCTGTTATTCATCTATGGAGTTACATCATCGTGTGTTGAAATCATCGTGCAGAGCCTTAATGCGTTTGTCGAGAATTGTCTTGATCACTCTCGAATCAAAAGCACCTTGTCACTCTATCACAAGAGTGGCACTCCGCAGTTACCTTTAACATTGATTGCTGAGGTCTATAATGGTGCAGAAGAGGCAATGCTGAGAGAAAGCTTCATCTAATTCAATTATCTCAACAGGGTCAGATGACATCTTCCAGGCATCAATTGCGCTGAGTAAACAAGTAATCGAACGAAGTTGATGGAATCTTGAATCAAAAATCGAAAATTCTAATTGAACGGATAGTGAATCTTGTAGAATTAACATTTCTTCATGAAGACAATACAGATGCAGATCATGTTTGGAAGGGAGTAAATTTTTACACACTTTGAATATTGAAAATATGAGGACAAGGTTAAAACAAAAAGTAAGGCAGTTGTTCGGCCCGTCTAAAGCTTTATTTGCAACATACCCCTCAGATTTGCGATAGCGAAATTACCACCGCACTAGTGAAGTTTTCTGTTTTTATTAGTTCTGTAATTGGTTTATATAACCCTCAGGGTCCAGTTTAGGGGATATCTTATTGGAAATTGGACATTGGGCGTTGCATAGACACCAAAAGCAAGGTGAAGTTTTACGTTGTACGTACATTGTAAATTGATCATTTGCTTTAGATTGCCCGAAAAAAATACTTTCTCAAAAATGAAAACGTATCTCGAAGAAGCAACGATTGGATTATTCTGCTAAGGAAAATATGTTTTTATAACAAATTTGTTAAGTTCAATTTAACGAATCTTGATCCGTCCAATTTTTCACACAGTGTAAGCAACTTCTTCGAAAACAAAATTATGTGGTTTTAAGCATTGGGTGAATGTAATTTTTTTGTCAGATCTTTATCCAATCATTTTCCTCACAAAGGGTACTAAGATTTGATACATTATAATAATTCTTTTAAAGTGCTATGCATTCACTTATAAAAAATTACTTACAAATATTATTTACATGGCTGAAAATATAAATGATACAGTTCAGTATCCAAGGATATTTTTTTGAAATTGGCATTTGTGATTTTTTTCCTTTACATATTTTCTTTACTTAGATTATGACAGGGTTGATTCCACCATTTTCTGCAAGTTGGGTCTGAATCCCCTTTTTTTGTAATGAAAATTCGAGGAAAAAAGAGGACCATCTTTGCTATTCATTTCCAGTGTTTGAATCCATCAAAAACAATAGATATTTCAGTATTGAGGTAAATCAAATTTTCCAACTTTTGCAAAACACATACATCTATATGCAGAGGTAAGGCCTCGAAGTATGCAGGTCGTTTTCGGAAAAAAATTAACAGTTCTTTACGTGGTTACCCATTTCCTTTCTTAATATCCACGCTTTCATTATGTTGTGAAGGGTCAACTCTCAACTTCCTGGTTACATTTTTCATTCGAACATCTTGATTGATAACCGATATGACAGTCAATTTCAGGTATGGTAAAAAAGGATTACTTTCAAACAAGATGTTTCCCTTCACCCATTTGTTTTTCTTATGTATTCATGTGATATTTCACATGATATTTCCTCAAAATAATTGCATACATCGAAGCCTTACACTTCTTATACTTCTGGTATACAGACGCAAAGTAACGACCAACTTTCGGATCCAATTTTTTGTAAATATAAGCTCAAAGCCCCGCACCCAACTTTGAATTGATTTGTTTTCAAGGGTAAATACGCTATTTTGGACTGAAAGCAAAAAAATCACCAGTAAAAATAATTGATGCTTATCTTAAAATAAGATGGATAGATATTTTTATACGACAATCTTAATTGTAAATTATTTCAATGTACTCTGTAATTGCTTCAAATATTGATACTGAATTTGGATGTATCTTACAAATTCTGCTATTCAAGTTAATGAACTATTCATCATGCAAGATAATTGACTTATAAATATTGTAAAAGTAACTACCATTGAAATGAATAAAACGGCAATCGTAATAAAAATATTACTAAAAAGGTTTAATTTGATTTGTAAAATACGAAATAATTAAAGGAAAAGAGAGACAGAAAGCAACAGAATTCAATGAGGCATCAATTTCATAAGAAGCCAAACATATACATAGACACGCACTATACCACATCTCACAGACACGCCAGTACAGATATATGATAAGAATAAATAACACACTTAAAATCATATCTATATAGACATACAAAGATAGATGTTTATATGCATAAACAGAAATAGAAATGCTTACAGATGTACTTAGGATTCTTGGTGATAAGTAGCATCACATTGAGTGCAAATCCTTTAAATTATGTGACCGCTGTGGCAAGAAATGGAACGCTTCCTCCAAAGTAACTTCAAGAATGAAAATATAAGCAATTACGCAGACTACCATCTTTCTTTCATATCTCTATATATATCAATCTCTCTCTCTCTCTCTCTATATATATATATATATATATCAATCTCCCTCTCTCTCTGTGTCTCTCTCTGTCTCCGTTTCTCTCTCTCTCTCTCTCTCTCTCTCTCTATATATATATATATATATATATATATATATATTGATGCAAGTGTTCCCAATGCTATATTTGCACCATGTAAGAGAAATATCTGTTACGGGCAATAAAAAATTGATTTACTTTGGAAACGCAAATAAATCACGCTTAGATCTGGAACAGCATCTCAATTAAACAGATTGTATTGGAAAATGTTCTCTATGGTTGATGGGATCAGAAGGAGTTTTTTTTAATACAATTTACTAAAATCTGAACAGACTGTTACTGAGAAACGTTACGGGGAGTAATTGGCTTAGTTGAATGAGGCTTTAGAATGGAACATATTTTTTTCGAACCGAGATAGTCCACTTGTGATTCGTTGCATAATAATACCTGTTCTTATTTAGTTCATACGACGGAGGAACGAATCATGGAGCAGGGATGTGAAGTTTTTCTACGTACCATATGGTGTGTGTTTTTTTAAACTTATGATATTCAGTTTAGTATTTAGTCCGTTGTTAAAAAGTTTCAAAAATATCAAAAAATACCTCGAAGAATTCCTGAAGTCATGTTGATGAAATTGACCGTTGGGAGGTGAAGAGGAGTAATTTAAGAGAAAAGCAGGCAACACATCTTTAATTTTTCTCCATCATAACGTGGGCATGTTTCGATGCATTTTGGTGGGTGACAACCAGAGAAAACCATGTGCTGTTTAGATATTTGAGGTTTAGGAAGGGAATTGCGATATTTCTTTATTGTTTAGCAGGAGGGGAGGTGTTTGTACCTCTGTATGCAAGAGTTAAGTTTGGTGTGGAATAAGAAGGGTCTGTAAAAAGATTGGTAAGAGGTTGATTTTCTACATGTCTGTGAATGTTGGGCTTAGATAAGGGACAGTGGGGGGAACAGGGTGAATATGGTCGGTTCTCAGGCGAGGTTTGTTTGTGTTTTTTGAAATGAGAAGTGGTGTCTAGCATTTAATGGATAGGTTTTGACGTATATGTGGCTGGGTAGAAGTTCTTTCTATCTTTTTCGTTAAATTGGCCAACCGTACATTTAAGAAACAGTATAAACACGTGTACCAACCATTTGAGACATTTCACCCGCGTACACACTTTTCTCTGCACTGCTGCAAATTTCTTTGAAAAAGATGATGAGCAGCCTACTTTCCTCTTATTTTTGCCGCTTTCCAATTGTCATCTTAATCAACATTCTGTTGGATCACCTTTATCTACAGAACAATCATATATATACCCAAATGTTGTGCTTTTTATGTGAGGACACGTTTCCTACCGATGAAAAGCCTGTAATGTTTTAGATGGGTCGCCGGAATAATTGGACAGATAGAAAAAATGCTTTTTTGAGAACAACTGATTCCACACAAAGAACGAAGTCTGTTGATGAGATTATCCATCGTTTATATCTCCTCCTTTGACCTCTCTCTTGGAGCTATACCGGTGATATCTCTCTCCAGAGATGGTACAGTGCGTTGCTGATTGTAGCGCACCAAGTTATTAATTTTGCTTGGTTTTTAATTTTGCTCAAGTTCGAACTGCTGATATCCAAGACAAACGACATTCCGTGTGTAAACTAAACGAGGTTGATTGCAAAACTTTACTACTACTGCCATCATCTTAGTTGTCTGTTCCATATCCGCGCACACATACATGCACATAATATCCAACCGTTGTGGGTATCATACAGCGTGCATTCTCACACACACACACACACACACACACACACACACACACACACACACACACATAATTTAGCTGCGTGTCACTTATATAAACTAACACACACCACTAACACACGGGGCAGAGTAGAATATCCCAACCAGTAATTTTTCACGCATTGCTGTTAATCTTCTAAATGACCCTAAATGACAAATCTGAAGCAACGAGCAGGTATCTCCAGAAAGGTCAACCCCATTTTGACATGAATCCTTTCTCCTTTCACCCTGTGATGAGAAAAACGTACAGCAGCGCACACATTTACTCACATATTAAGACAGATACTTTTTTCAATTTCCACCCACACTGGCATTTACAAATAACGCACCCACATGAGATGAGGAAATGAATAGAAGTTAATTGTTATGGAGTAAAAAAAACAAGTTTCAATGTTAAATTTCCGTTTTAGTTAAGATGATGTAATTACTTTCCTCTCTAACTTTCTGCTTATTAGAAAATGTCCGCAAATATGTCAGTAAATAGGAAGAAAGTTCACTATAGTACAAGTGCTCGTTAAACATGGAAATCGTTGTATGGAGATTCGTTATAATAAGGGTTACACACACGTGCGCGCGCACACACACACACACACACACGCACGCACACACACACACACACACACATATATATATATATATATATATATATATATGCTGGGGCATGTTATTGTTATCTTTCCTCCTGGATGTAATGTTTGTTTTTGTAGCTCATGTTACCCTACAGCCACCTATTTTCAAAGAAATGCTTTTGTGCACACGCATATGTATGAGCCTTTTGTAGATTGCACGGTTATCAGGTGGGGCTATCCAACTCAACATTCGCACCCTGTACGTTGGCTGCCAAGCTGATAGAATGGGTTGTGGTGGTGGTAAGTTGGTGGGTATCACTCTTGAAGCGTACTGATATGCTGAAAACAGAGTAAGCAACATCAAAGCTTCCAATTCTGAACCCATTACTTTCTTAACGTATTCGTTATTTGTGTTATTTCATCTCTTACCCATATTAACAGATGTTTTCTCTCGTTTTCTTCTTCCATTTTTGCTCTTTCTATCATTCATTTATTCATTTATGCCTTTTAAAAAACGTTTTCAAGACTTTCCTCCACTGATGTTGCGTTTTGATCTTTCTCTACACAATAAATTTGCTTCCAGTGTTTTCATTGTTCCATTTTATTTTTCTAATTGTTATCCTTTCTTGATTCACTTGCTTTCTTAAGCTTTGCTCTTCGTTTCGTTCCATTCTTCCAATTGTTCATTGTTTTTCCCCTCTCTTTGCATGCTGACAATGATTTCTAATCCATGCCCTCTTCTAATCATAGTTTTGTCTCACTTCATGCGCATCAACTTCAAACGCATTCTTGCCCAGAGAAACAAAAGCATCTTCCCACACAGAGATGAAGCAATTTATTCAATTTACCATTCTTGTAGTTGACAGTCTCATAGCCCTTTACCATTGAATATTTTAATTTTTTTTTTAGTTTATGTACTGATCAACCACCCAACCAATTCCAATAATTGAAAAAAACCCCAAAACAACAGTGACAACAGAATAAATTTCTTTGAGAAAAGTATAGATCATCATCATCTTCATTATCAGACTTTTAATGTCCGTCTTTTGGACATGAACCTTCCCCAGGATTCGCCACACTTCTCTGACATGAGTCACGATGTCCATTGGTTGTCCGCCATTCTTGCGAAAGGCCAGCCCACTGCCATTTGAGATTTTTGATGGATTATATTATGTCCCTGACTCCCGTCTTCTTCCGAATGTACAGTGCTATCTTGTAGTCTCTCCATAATTCTTTTCATAATTCTCCATAATTCTTTCAGGTGCACGTTGCATACTTCTCAATTTTCAGTTTCAGCTCCATAAGTGACTATTTGGGGATGCATGGGTTGTACATCCTTCTTTTTAGGATTAATGGGATCTTCTTGTTTTTGGAGGTTGAGCTTGCTCTGCCAAAGGCTAGCCATCCTAAGGTGATTCCTTGCTTGATTTCTTCTTCTCTTGGGGGTCTCATGGAGATCCTAGGTAGATGTAGTGGTCTATTTTCTCTAGTTCTTATTTCCGATGTGTTTGTTGCACATGATCTTCGTATTGCCGAAGTTCATATGTTAACCAAATTTCTTGCTCTTTTCATTTAGTTCATCTAACATTAGTTGGAGGTCGTGTAGGTTCTCTGCGAAAAGGGTAATGTCGCGTGCAAATCTTAGGTTGCTTAGATATTCGCTGTCTATTCCAATTCCTGCACTTCCCCAGTCTAGTCTTCTGAAGATCATCTCGAGGCAGGCTGTGAAGAGTTTGGGTGACTGGTATCACCTTGTCTTACCGCTTTTTGGAGCTAAAAGGGATCCTAGTCTTAATGTAGCCTGATGTAGCCCTCCGAAATGAACTTGATCTACAACTGTAGTTTCCAATCAATCCAGCTTGTTCTTGTGGTTTGTTTCCATCTAGTATTCTTGTGATTTTTTAGATGATTTTTTTGAAAAGCTTGTACATGCAGTTAAGTTGGCTTACAGGTTCGTAATTGTTGAGATCTTTTGGATTTTCTTTTTTATATGAAAGCATTATGATTGCAGTGTTCCAATCATCCGGAACTTTCGGGACTCTGTTTTAGACGCAAGTTGAAAAGGACGGTCTGTTTCCTAACAATGATCTTACCTGCTCTATTAAGTAGGTCGATGGTGATGTTATCTGGTCCCGCAGCCATTTCATTTTTCGTCTGTTTGATGGCTTGTTTCGCCTCCCATGGGTTACCTCTGGAAAATCCTCAAATTGATTACCTGCATCTTGCATATCTCATTCATTGTTTTGTAGTCATTGTCTGGATGAATACAGTTTTTGGTAAAACTCTTTGGCACGTTCGTTTGGTATGTTTAGTGGTTGCAGTTTGATGTGAAATATTTTGTTGCGTTGTTTGTTAGAATTTACTTGTATTTTACATCTTACCATTCTGTGGTTGTTTCCTACGTTGACTTGATTCAGGATTTGGATATCCTTAACGGTATCGCTTTTTCCTTTAGGATTTAGTCTATTTCGTTCTTTGTTTCGTGGTTGGGGCTTTCCTAGTCCATTTCTTATTGGGTCTCTCCTTGAAGAAAGTGATTTTGAACCCGCTAGTTGTTGCAACGTTTACAAGATCTTCTCTTCTCTCATTCCGTACTTAGTATCCGAATTTGCTGACGCAATCTTCATTTCCTTGTCCTACGTGTGCGTTGGAGTTTCTCATGATGACATTGAAATATTTTCTGGTTTCTTGGAGTAAAAAGTTCAAGTCATCACAGAAGTTTTCTATTTCTTCATGGGTTGATTGCAAAGTGGGAGCGTAGACTTTGATGATATTAAGTTTGTACGTCTTTGAAAGTTGTATGGTGACGCTGGCTATTCGATCAGAGATGGCTTTGAAACCGGCTACATTGTCTTCGGAGTCCTCATTGATGAGAAAGCCTACTCAACTTTGTTTTACTTTCTCTTTTCCGTTGCTGTAAAGAAGATGTTAGCCCCTCAGTTCGATCAGCTCTTCACCTTCTCATCTTGCTAATATCTATAATGTTCCATTTGATGTTTTCGATTCCAATTTCAAGACCAATTAGGTGCATGTCAGTTGACAGTGTTCTGATGTTGAAGGTGCCATGTATAATGTTGTCCTTTTGATGATGGTCTTTGGGCTATGTTTGGATAGTTGCTGTTGGACTGATGACCCGGTAGGAACAGGTGTTTTCTGGATGAAGAGTTTGGATAGTCACTTTTAGAGCACATCATCCCAACCCAAAGCAAATGTTGTGGCTGAGCTTTTGGGTCCAATTACTCAGCAGGAACGGATATTCTCTTGCTGAAGTGTTTTTGGTAGTCACCTTTGAAACACATCATCCTCACTCAAAGCAAGTGATGTGTGTGGGCCTTTTGGGACAGAAGACCCAGCAGGAACAGCTGGTATAATTTTTTTCGTGCGAGTCCTGGGAAGTGTTGTTAAATAAAGTTTTTGGGTTGATGGAGGGTTGATTTTCCAGATGAAAGTCACAGATCGAAGTTTTTAGAATTCAATCATATGTTTTTTGTCAAGGAGCCTTGCCATGCCTTTCAACCTTACTTTGATAGTCTGAGGATTTTTCTATTAGTTGTCATCTGTCTATCTATAGACGGGAGTCTGCTGGGAAGTAGGGGATGGACATCTATATACTGGTTGGATTCTCCCCTTGGCATAGTGAAACTTGATGTACTGAAAAATTTCAGATGAGAAGACAATCTGAAATGAACTTTCCTGGTAACGGTTGCCGGATAATATTTCTTAGCTCACCTATCTCCCAACAAAACATAGTTCCTACGTCTATCCCAAATTGTGATCACCTCTTTTCTATTTTGTAGCCCACTTTCCCCTTTTTATTGAAATTCATGAAAACTTAAGAAAAAACAGTAAGTCCTGAATTAATTTCAACGAAACTTTGTGGAAGGGTAAGGAAGAAGGAAATCTTTGTTGTGAATACAAGGATTTGTTTTCGATTGACTGATGTTTTTTTTCTGTTGGAATATTTTATTAATTTCTGTATTCGCTCCTGTCCGTCTAAATGATATCTCTAGAAGTGCTCTATGAATGGAATGAAATTCTAAAGGAGAATGGGGCACATTGTAAGAAATAACTGATTAAATTTAGTGTATCCGGGAGATCTATTATGAAATATATTTGGGTTTTTATCTTTTTAAAAATGTCTATAATCTCTCCAGAAGTTTCCAATGAATTATGATATAATTTCTTAGAAGGGTAAGGCACATATCATGGGAGATGTGATAAGATTTGGGGAATTATGGACAAATTCCCGTCTTTTCTTCTTCCTTCATTCACTCCTACCTATCAATCCAGTATTCTTATTAAATATCAATCAGACTTCATGGAAAGGTGGGCCCTTGGGTAAAAAGACGTGATTAAAGTTTAAAGTAGAGCAAGGGACGTATTTTTTATCTATTAGTTTCTCCTTTTCTGTATCTACTCCTATCTTATACATACGATATCTCAAATAATTCTGAATGGATTTCAGTGAATATTCACAAATGGGAAAGACATATGGATAGAAACGTGTTGAAATATTGGGGTGGATAAAGATATTTGTTCACAGTTGAGTTATATTTTTTCATTCTCTTTTTTTTTGTGCATTTCTACATTCTCTCGTGTCTGCCCACACAAGATCTGCAAAGGTCTCAGTGAATTTCAATGCAATTCCTTGGGGGAGTAATTCACGTATCGAAGGAGACGGATCGGAGTGGATCCAGAAATTCATTTCTCAGTGAATTTCAATGCAATTTTTTGAATGGGTAACGCACGTATCAGTCAAGATATGCTGAGATATTAAGGTAGATCCAGGAATTTATCACTGGTTAAGATATATTTTTTCATTCTTTCTGTGTTTTTTTCTGTGTATTTCCGTATTTTCTCACATCTGCCCACACAAGTTCTTCAAAAATTCTCAGCAAATGTAAATGCATTTCTTGAAACGATAATGCACATATCAAGGGTGACAAAGTTTATTTGTGTCTGAGGTACGAGTTCGTTTCCGGTTGAGATATATTTTTTCATTCTTGTTGTGTTTTTGCACACATCAGTAATCTCTCACGTCTGCCCACATAAAAGCTCCGAAAGTTCTCAGCAAACACGATGAAATCTCTTGATTGGGTAACGAACGTATCAAGGGAGACGTAATGGAATATTAGGATCAGAGCTAAGAATATATTTTTAGTTTAGATTTATATTTTTTCTTCTTTTGTGTTCTCTTTTGATGCATATCTGTATTCTCACATGTCTGCCCACAAAAGATCTAAAGGTTCAAGTAAATTTCAATGAAATTTTTGAATTCTTGCTGACATATATTTCTTCCTTCTCTGCGTGTTTTTTCTTTGTGCTTTCCTGCATTCTCTCTTGTCTGATAACACTAGATTTCCGAAGCTTCTTGGCAAATTTCAACAAAATTTCTTGAATGGGTAACACACGTATCAAGGGAGACATGTTACAATATTTGGGTCTGATCCAGGAATATATTTCTGGTTCAGATACATTTTTCATTCTTTTCGGGTGTTTTCTTTGTGTATTTCTGTATTCTCTTATGTCTGCCCACCCTAGATCTTCAAAGAGTCTCAGTGAATTTCAAAGCAATTTCTAGAAATTGGTAATGCGTGTATAAATGGGGACTTCTGGTTGAGATATATTTTTTCATTCATTTTGTGTTTTTATTTTCGATTTCGGCGGCCTCATTTTCTTTAGTAGCTTACCCCATTGAGTTGAGTAATATCTTGACCATGTAATGACGAGAAATCATTTCAAATAAGTTTCTTTTTAATACAGTGCTATTCATAATTATTTCCAGTGGACCAAATACGTCCATTCCTCAATCAAATTTCATATTATATATATATATATATATATATATATATATATATATTATTGTGTCATCCCCAGACAGCTGTTTCATTGTATTACAACTCTTCAGATTATACTTTCAACTTTATAGACAATCCATTATTCCATCCAGTACCAAGAAGCAGGATATAAAAACATTCGCTTCAGACCCGGAGGCCGATATCCTACCGCTGAGCTACGGAACTGGACGGTCAATAAGGCTGAATTTAAGCGATATATTTATTTTACATTTGAATTCTCCATCCACCAGAGTCCTCTATTCCTATGGAAGAGCATTGCATAAGATTACAATGAACGGGTTACCCCACTTAAAGAGTGCTCAACCCTGAATAGAGGAGCGTTAATTATTGTATGTATTTGTATGAATTATGGTTAATCAAAGGGTTTGAAACCACAATATTTGAATACTTGTAAAGAACAAATTGATATTAACTCCAATGCTTTGTTCTGTCAGAACTTAGTCAAGGAATTGAGGGGAAAACACTCACTCCCCTGTTTTCTCCTCATTTCCTTGACCAATTTCTGATAAAACATCTATTTATTCTTAACAAGCCTTTGTATTTAGTAATTTCAAATGTTCCATATATAGAAAGACAGAGAGCAAGATCGACCGACAGATGGAAAATACATGATTAAATGTAACAATTTTTAGAGAGTAAGGCTTACTTTTGACCATTTTTCTTACTTCACACATCTCGTTGAGGAAAATTAACCATTCTAATAAAGAGACAAAAATGACTACCAGATGTTTACATCTAAACATGATGGCCACTTATGTCTTTCTTGATTCTTATCGTGATGTCACAACATATTGCAGTAAACTCAAACACATGGTGCAGATTCATTCGTCCCCTACGACTCATCTCATCTTCTCGGTACAGAGAAACGACTATCATTTCTACTCTCCTACGCAATATAAGATCAATTGACCATCATTCCTATGATTGTTGACCGTAGCGTTTGATAAAACAGGAGCCTGTCGTTGATTTTTCTACGTAGATTCTGAAATGGATACAAGCACTCTGTTGCATTGTTCTTTTTTCTCGAAATTGTTTTTTTTTCTGACAGTCTGGCATTAAAATAAGATAAAAATGGAAGCACAAGTGTAGGTTATTGGTAGTAATTTTGAAATTCCATTCTTAGTGAACGAACCATCATCTGGTTTGTGCAGCTTGAGGTCGGTTCCTTTTAAACAATAAACATCCTCAGAAGCAAAGTTTTCACATGAAATTTCCATTTTACCCCCAAGTATAGTAATAGAAGTTAAGGATTTATCATCCTTTCTTTCTGACTACAGAGGAATTAGGGGACAGAAATCCATTGCAGAAGTGGAGAAGTATGCGTTTGTTAGCATGCACACACCACAGTGATGGAATACTCAACCACATATTTCACAAAGGCTTTCGACATAGATGTATCCATATCTAACTTCTTTCGACAGCAATATTCAAAAACATAAATTTGTTGAAATAGCAGATAATTTTTAGGAAGAACTATGTTTCCCATAGTAGCGCCACAGTTGCAAATACCGCCATGGTTCAAACTAGCTTCAAGAAAATGAAAGACTTCATTAGAGAGGAATGATAAGTAAGAAACAACAAAGAGGATCAACGACCCTGAGACCCTTGTTGCTAGGTGCGGTAGAACGAGATTCAAGTCTAGACCAAGGTCGAAGAGCCCAACTGCAGTCTGCTGGTACCACTATAAATACGACGAGGCAATTGCTTGTGCTCTTACTCGAGTGCAGCGAAAAATTGACGCCCTGGCAGACTGAGACAGCGGACTCAGTTGACCCGCAAACTTGTGGTCGCCTATTACACATATAAAATAGGTGCGCTGGATATAATTTTCTCGATATTGCTATACAATTTTTTTAGTTCCTTCCACCCTAAAAGAAATTCAAAGTGTTTCAGTTAAAAGAAACCTTATAGTTCATTTTCTGTAATCTTCATCTAATTTCGTGCATGTGCCGACAATCATCGGTTGGATTTTGTTGAACATTCTGATCGCCCCACCGTCCCATAAATACACGACACCGCTACCCGGATTCAAGGGAAAACAAGATTTCCCAATCTCGATTGATTAGAACATACCATCAAATTCCTGTAGAAGCTGCTGACATTCCAAAGTTAGCAAATACCACTTTTTATGGATAGTTCGAATTCTGACATGTTCCTTTCGGATTGAAAAATGCAGCCCAGAAATTTCTGTGTTTTTTTAACTGCATTCGACTCGGTCGAGACTGCGTGTCGTACATTGACGACGTGTTTATAGCTGGTTCGTCTCCAAGGGAATATTCCGAACACCAGGATAGGGGTTTTCAACATTTTAAGAGGTACTGCGTGGTCATTAATCCTATCAAGTGCCAATTTGACAAGGCTTAAGTTGATTTTGGGGAACATAGAATTAGTGCCGTCGGTATAACTCCAATTCCTGATAAAACTTAGATAACTTGCTATTTTCCTGCACCGAAAACAATGAATCAACTAAGACAATTCCAAGGGATAGTGAATTTTCACTGGCATTTTATTCCTACAATACTTGCACCATTAACTAGTGTCCTTACTGAGACTAAGAATTGTGACATGTTTGCTTCCGAAATATCAAAGCTAGGTTGATAAATGCTGGTAAGTTGTCGAGTGTTTTTCAGGATGCCGAATTATGCCTTGCTAGTGATGCACTGAATCACGCTATAAGCGCTGTTTTACAGCAAAATATAAAAGGTAACTGGCGTCCTATAGCCCACCTCGAAAAAGCTGACGGATACAGAATCACATTACAACACATTCGGTGAGAGCTATATGTAGCATATGCAGTAGTCTGTGAATCTTGCAACTTTCTTGAGGGTTATTTCTTTTGTATTCCACCAGACCACAGACAATGCTTGGGGTATTCAGAACCAACCCTGACAAGCACTCACCTCGAGAAATCGGGCACCAGGATTTTTTACTTGAACTTACGACGAACATTCGCCACATAAAAGGCAAGCAAAAAATCCTGATAGATGCACTATCACGTACTGTAAATGGCTTCATATCGAAACCTGTGATATGTTAAAAAAAATTACAGCAGCACGCAAAATTCCCAGTACCTGATTCCAACTGATTTCGTCCCTGAAAAGATGAGAAAACTTTATCTTCAATACTCTGCACAACATTTCACACCCAAGAAGAAAGTCTTGATCAAGGTTGAACCATACTATCATTTACATTTATTCTCATTGTCAGTATCATTCAGTTTGGTTCGTTCCTCAACTGGATATATCCAAGAACATCTTGTTATACCTAAAAACTTGGGTACCTGCATTCTCTTATTCTGTATTTACATTTTGTGCTTTTATTATAATCGTTACGTCTTCGTTCTATCAAATCTTGACTTGTCATTATTTTTTCTCTGGCAATTGACACGTGTATTCTTTCGACTGATATTTACTTCTTTTAATCAGTTCAAGGGACATAACTCCTCCACTTATTGCTTTTTTTTAATTTCACGATTGGTTTTTGCTTAGAAAAAAAATTAATCCTCATATGCTGCCACAGTATAGGTTAAAAAATGTCGAAAGCCAAGTTATTGGCTATCTTAAAATATATAAATCGCCTTTAATTATATCTAGAATTATATGTATTTCCATGACATTTATCTTGAAAGTATTCAAATACTTCTAATTAAGTCCCTTCAATGGCAAAGTGTAAAGATATTTCATGTTGAGCAAACATATAAACAAGCATGCAAACACTTGCACGTCATTTTGTTCGAGTTGCAAACCACACAGACTGCGACAGAAGACTGCATTAAAAGACAGGAAGAGCAAAATCATCATGCAACATGGCCAGCACGTTACTATTAAACAAAGCAGAAGTAATGTTAAATGATGAAGTCCAGGAGAAGACCATCAGAATAGACGGTGAAGCCTTAGAAGAAGTTTAAGTCATTCAAATCAGGCGATAAAGATTGAGAAATACCACGGAAACCAAATAAGACGACGAACTATGAAAATATAAATGGAGACATATTTACAAGCAAATCATCAATATGTTTAAGACATAAAAATACACTATATACATCATCATAGCTATGACGTAAGGATGCAAAACCTAGAAATCTACAAAACAACACAAAACAAGCTCAGAATAGCACTGAGGGCAATGGAGAGAGCAATCTTGATATTAACTATTGGGGATAGAAAAATATCAACATGGATCTGATATGATCAGGATGAGGGATATCGTATTAGTGATCAAGCGATAGAAACAGAGATAGGCAGGGGTACATATAAAAAACAGAGGAAAACAGATGTAGCAAAAAGCGAACCGATTGGTGCAGTAAAAGCATTGAGAAAAGATTAGATACAGGACGGGGAGATTTGATAGAAAATTTTATTGGTAAAACTTGGCATGAAGGGAAATGGGAAAGGCCTTTGTCCTGCAGTGAACCACCACTACTGCTGCTGCTGCTGATGATGAAATATATGGATGAAGCTCTTACTTCCATCATCCTTTTAGCGTCCGTCGTTGGACAAAGAACCTCCCTTCTATATCATGGGTGTCGTAGAGCCAATACTTTCCGAATTTTTCTAATTTCTTGTACCATCTTATTTTCTGCTGGGCACACAGTTTCGTGCTTGATCTCTGCAGATCTACGCTATGAGGAGTCAGACATCCTTGCAACTTGACCAGCCCATTGTTATTCGAGTTTTGCAATGGTTTCTCTGATGTCTCTGACACTTGTTTTCCTTATCATACTGTGATGGTATGTGATCTCTCTTGTACGTTATAAGGTTCTTGGTTTGAGAGGTAATCTTTAGTTTGATCCAATGTTTCATCAATACAGGTGACTATCGGGAGGATACATTGGTCGTATACCCTTCTTTTGGAACTACGCGACGGCAGTCATTGAATCAACTCTTGAAAAAGGTCGGAGCTTCAAAGCTATAAACAAACTCCTCAACTCGGGACGAAGGCAAATAACTAGCATACTCGAGGAAAATGGAAACCTAACAACAGAGACAGGATTGTCGAACGTGCCAAAGAATTCTACCAAAAACTTTATTCGTCCAAAGAAGGACTGCAAAACAATGAGCAAGATACACAAGAAACGAGCAATCAACTCGAGGACTTCCCAAAAGTAACCCCGTGGGAGTTGAAAGAAGCCATTAAACAGACGAAGAAAGGAACTGTCCCTGGACCAGACAACATCACTATCGACCTACTCCGAAAAGCAGGTAAAATCATCACTAGGAAACTGGCCGTCCTCTTCAACTTTTGTCTAAAACACAGTGAAGTCCCAGACGATTGGAACACTGCTATCATAATGCTTTTATATAGAAAAGGAAACCCGAAAGACCTCAACAACTATAGGCCTATAAGCCTACTCAACTGTGTATACAAACTTTTCACAAAGATCATCACCAACCGAATCACAAAAACACTCGATGAAAACTAGCCACGTGAACAGGCTGGCTTTAAAAGAAGCTACTCGACCATGGACCACCTGCAATGCACTCGATAAATCAACTGAAAGAAAAGGCAGCAGAGTATAAACTACCACTTGCCGTGGCATTTATCGACTTCAAAAAGGCGTTCGACTCAGTAGAAATCCCTAAGGTCGTGGAGGCCATCAGTCGGCAAGGTGTAGATCCAGTATATGTTGAAGTGTTGAAACATATATACAATCACGGCAGCTCCTTTACCAGGCTACATAAGACTCGGACCCCTTCCAGCTCCAAAAAGGAGTAAGACAAAGTGATACCAGCTCACCTAAACTCTTCACAGCCTGCCTCGAGATGATCTTCAGAAGACTAGACGGTGAGAGTAAAGGAATTAAAATAGACGGCGAGTATCTGAGCAACCTCAGATTCGCAGACATAGCCCTCTTCACAGAGAACCTACATGACCTCCAGCTAATGATAGATGAACTAAATGAAGAGAGCAAGAAAGTCGGCCTACACATGAACTTCAGCAAGACAAAGATCATGTGCAACAACCACATTGGAGATAGAAACACTAAGATCGAAATCGAGGACACAGAACTCGAGAAAGTAGACCACTACATCTACCTAGGGCAACGAATCTCCATGAGACCCTCAAAAGAAGAAGAAATCAAGCGAAGAATCACACTAGGATGGCAAGCCGTTGGCAGAGCTAGCTCAACCTTCAAAAATAATAAGATCCCTTTAATCCTAAAGAGAAGGGTGTACAACCAATGCATCCTCCCAATAGTCACTTATGAAGCTGAAACATGGAACTTAACCCGTAAACTGAGAACCATGCAACGTGCGCATGAAAGAATAATGCTGGGCCTCACATGGAGAGACCACAAAACAGCACAGTACATCCGGGAAAAGACAAGAGTTAGAGACATCATAGAATCCATAAAAAATCTCAAATGGCGGTGGGCTGGCCATGTTGCAAGAATGGCTGACAATCGATGGACATCACGACTCACAACATGGATTCCCCGAGACCACATGCGCAACCAAGGCTGGCAAAATGTTAGATGGAGAGACGAGCTAGACAAGTTCAGGAAGTACTGGCTCCGTGACGCCCATGATAGAGAAGTGTGGCAAATCTCGGGGAAGGTCTATGTTCAACGACGGACGCTAAAAGACTGATGATGATGATGATGATGATGATGATGAGAATTTCTTATTCTTACTCTACTGAAATACTTGCCATCCTAGAGTGATTCTTCGTTTGATTTTTCTTCTTTTGAAGATTTCATTGAGAAACGTTGTCCTACATCGATGTTGTGTTCCACTTTCTTGGGTTCAGCGTTTACAATTTTGATAGTTTTGTTATCGACGTGTTCGGTATACAGCATTATTTGAAGGCTATGAAGCTTCGTTTGTAATTATTCCCTAATTGAACGAAGCTTCTATATGTGTGTGTGTGTGTGTGTGTGTGTGTGTGTGTTTGTAGTAACAGGAATGGATGGGCAATGGGTGAGACTTACATATGCTATTACACACTTAAAAATGAGATGTACTCAAGCTTTTTTCCATACTGTCAACTTTCCAAAAACATACGTACATATATATATATATATATATATATATATATATATATATATATATATATATATATATATATATATATATATATATATATATATATATATATCATAAAGCCAAGACAGTGCAAATTGATCAAACGAGTACAGAAAGTGAGCTACTGCAGGAATTGAATCTGCAACGGATAGGTAGTCGTTTTAATGTAACATTACTCTTACTGTTGAGCTAAACAGCCCCTTGGAGTGGGGGAAGGCCAAAATAAGTGCTAAAAAAATTTCAAATCTATTGTGCAGTGAATGGCAGATAGTGCGATTCTTGGGATGAGTATTGTTCACTCGTTTGCAGATTAGCACACACTCTCATAGTGGAGAGCATGTTCTTTGATATATTCATTTAAAGTACGCCACATAACAAATGGAAAGGAAGATTATTTACACAAAGTGTTTTTTCTTTATTTCCAATTTGCACAGTTTATTGAATGCTATAGATTCCCAGTGGCTAAAGAATAGCATACGTTTTTAAATACAACTCAGTATTTAAAAACGTATGCTATTCTTTAGGCACGAACACCAAAAACTTAAAGGAGATTAATTGTTTGTAAGTGGGGTTTTCAGAGGAAACTTTTGGTGCTTTAAATCGGTATGACCGCCATTACGTTTATGGAAGTGTCAGTTTGGGAAGCAAACAAATTTTGTGTGCGCGTGGGGGAGGAATTCCGTTCATGTTGTAATTATAATTCTGATCCAAATACTTATTTTTTGCCAGCAGGTACAGACATTGAAGTATTCAGGTTACCCCGACTTTGAAATGAATCATTTTGTTTTTTTTTGAGTTTTAATTATATTCAGATAGATTTCTATTTTTTTGAATAATGATTTTGAACAATTATCGAACGAAAAGAAAGTTTTTAGTCGAGCATTATAGTCACATCTTAGATAGCGCCCCAGTATTTTTTCTAAATAACTGACAAGCATCAAATGGTAACAGAGGTATTGATGAAAACATAAACAATCATTTTGGGAAAAAATATTAGTATTAATACACAAGTTCAGGCAAAAGACTGAAAAAAAGTTTGATTCATTCTAAAAAAGACCAGTGATTGACGAAAATGATCTTTGAGAAAATCTCTTTTTGAAATCTTTCCCTTGATAAGGGAAAATGTATACTGAAACTTATCGATACATAAGAGTGGGTTTCTTATCACATTTTTTTTTTAAAATCCACTTTGGACAAGTGTAGATCGTGGCTATGAACTGATATCAAAACTTAGATTCCAAGCTTTCATCATCATTTGAGGAAGCATTCAAATTTTGTCTGCTAAACTGCATGAAAAAAAAAACCAACGCATTTTTGCAAGATTTCGTCGAAAAATTATATTTAAGAAAAAAAATTCAGAAAAATTGCTTTTTTGTTTAGTACAATAGATGTAAAGTGAATTCAAATTATGATATTTAAACCATACTTGCATCAAATACTTTATGTACGAACTCTTAGAAGCAAAGGAACACCTTATCTAATGGAAGAATGGGAAACAAAGGAATGCGAATGAGGAATGGGAATAAAGGAAGGGAAATAGGAGAATTGAAATAGGGTAATGAAAATGAAGGCTTGATAAGAAAATTAAAAGGACACAAAATAACAACCTTATCAAATTGTTAAGAGAGAGAAATATATATAAACCATAACAAAAACTATTCCTTGATTATTATGACATTTGTGCACTATTAGTCTTCAGCACTGAATACTTCAGTCCGGTTATTGTTTTGGGTAACACTGCAATAATATTCCACAACTTCTAAATTTTACACTTTGAAGTAATTTCTATAAAGGATCGGGAAATTTAGTTATAATATAATTTGTGTCAGTTTTGATTATATCAAATTGCAACTATCTTGACTTATCCAAAACTACTGTTCCAAAATCGACCCACTATACACCCTAATGTGTGTTTGTTTTATTTCTGAATCTAATAAAAATGAAGAATGAAAAAGCAAATAAAAGTTAAGCTGGAGGTAAAAAGTAGTCATCAAAATTAATAATGATAATTCATAATAATTCATTGAATGAGATTAAATGAAGATATCTTTATTTGACACCCACTTATGTCCGTCAGGCATAATAATAATAATAATAATAATAATAATAATAATAATAATAATAATAATAATAATAATAATAATAATAATGATGATGATGATGATGATATCAACACTGCCAAGTTAAAAAAGTAGTTTATTGTATTGGACCTGCACGTGGGTAAGTGGAATTAAATTTAAAATTCAAAATTAAATTTACAAATTCTCCCCATCCCGTCGAGTTGTCCTATAGTATAGAAAAGTGATGCTTTTTCATGTGAATGCCCCCTGGCCACCCTCGTGTATAAACCTCCCACCACCCTCATGTATAAATTGGCAGGGCGAAGAAGTCCCAACCACGTGAAGGAATCCACTACTTGAAAACAGAACAGATACCGAGACTCTTACTAAGTCAAGACTTGAAAGATTTAATGAAGACGTATGATCTTAAATACATGTAATTACCCCTGACGAGGCTTTGCGTTTTTGGTTGTTTATCAGGAGGTGATTTTCATATCACCAAATAGATTTTCCGCACGCCCGAATTGCTCCTCTTTGTGAGGTCATACCCTGGGTGGTAAGAGCTGGTGGGGCTCTAAGGTTATCACTGAACCACATCGGTCTGCACCAACCCACCAAGGTCTGGTGATACTAAAAGGAACAGTACAACCAAATCATTTTACCGCCAAAAATGGGGCACAGATTCAAGATTTGTGTGTCATAACCGGCAGGTGTTCCCTTGTTAGCCACCATTAGGGACCCGGTCGTCATCCTGTGACTGCTGGCCCAAACTCCGGCTAGTGTACCCTTCATGGTCTTCAGGAGGGACACAATCGTTACACAGCTACTGTTGGTCAAAACTCAGATACCACCAACGACACCCAGGAAAGGCGCAGCCCTCACCGAGTGAATGCTATAAAGAACAAGAGAAAGAGATGGCCAAGAGAGGAGAACAGACTAGTCATGTATTGTTACTTTAAAAGCAAACCTTCGGTGCAATCTTATAGGGAGCGTATGCTCCAAATATGGAGGGAGAAATCTGCCGTGGAGGTATCAAGCCAACACCTGGCCGACGAAGTAAAACAAATCCAAAACAAGAAATGGCTCTCTGAGACTGAACTACAAGAGATCCACAATAACGTAGAGAGGGAAGAAGGTGACACAACAGAAGAATATCCCCCAAGCACAACTAACACAAACGACAAAACAGGAAGAATTCCACACGAAACCCCTACCGAAAACCATGCACCAGAGGGAGATGAGGAAGCCCTAACGGAAGAAGAGAAAACCAAAATACAAGCTTTGAAAGAAATCATGCGAGTAGAGAAAACAACACAAGACAGAAAGAAACTCGGAGAAGTGACCAAACATGTCAACTGCCTCTTACAGCACATTGAAACGAAAATGGTAACACAAAGCTTCACAACACAAGAAAGAACCCCAAGCAATAATAGGGAAGAAAAACCCAACTTGGAAAGAAGATTAGAGAAGCAGATCTCTCAACTCCAGAGAGATGAAGAACTGCTGAGAAACGCACCACACACAGACAGACCACGAGTAAGACTTTGGAACAAATACAAGGTAACACAAAAAGGCATCCCCACTGCAGTGGAAGAGACACATCAGAAGAGATTAACCTAAGAGGCAAGACTGAAGAGATACAGACTAAGAACAGACCAATACACACAAAACTGCACATTCCAAAACAACGAGAGAAAGTTTTACCAAGATTCAAACGGAGAAAGAAGACAGAACATAAAACCAGACGCCACAGAGGCCAAGAACTACTGGAATAGCATATGGAGGCATTCGAAAAGACACCATGTAATACCGCGATGGCTAGGATACATGAGAAAAGAACTTGAAGATGTAGAAAATGGAGAACCAATATTATTGAATGAAACCACATTGAAACATGCTTTTAGGAAAATAGCCAACTGCAAATCACCGGGTCCCGACGGGATCCATGGATTTTGGTTCAAGAAATTCACCAGATTACACGACAGACTCACCCACCTACTCCAAAGTTGCATAAACGAAGGCGAGGCACCAGAATGGTGACCAAAGGCAGAACCACACCCATCCAAAAAGACCCTGTAAGGGGGAACATTGCATGCAACTATAGACCAATAATGTGCTTACCACTTATGTGGAAAATCCTGACTGGGCAAATAGCAGAGAGAATGTATATATCAATGGTAAGAAGGGGACTATTACCAGAAGTACAGAAAGGTTGTAGGAAAGGAACGAAAGGGGCAAACGATTTACTCTACATAGACCAGATGATCTTAAAAAAGTGAGGAAAAGAAAAAAGAATATTGCAATGGGATGGATAGATTACAAAAAAAAAAAAGCGTACGATATGATTCCACATAGCTGGATGCTCGAATGCTTTAGAATGTTCAAGATTAGCGAACCTGTGGTAAGATTCAATGGAAACTTTAGTAGAAAACAATGGAGCAGCATAGCAAACTAGGAAAGAAAAATGGGAAAAGAAAAAATTGTATGGAGAGTTCAAAAGACAGATACAAGATGTGGCACACGAGAGATCATGGACATGGTTACGAAAAGGAAACCTGAAGAGAGGGATGGAATAGCTCATTATGGCAGCTCAAAACAAAAGCATTAGGACAAACTATATAAAAACAAAAATTGACAGAACACAGACAAACAGCAAGTGCCGCCTATGCAGTGAAAGAGATGAGACTATAAGTCACATAACTAGTGAATGTAGTTAACTTGCCCAGAAGGAGTATAAGCACAGACACGATGGAATATAAACAATGATACACTGGGAACTGAAAAAAACAAATAAGATTTTACCATGCAGAAAAGTGGTATCAGCACAAACCAGAGGCAGTCTTGGAGAATGACGACCACAAACTACTCTAGGACTTTGACATCCAAACTGACCACCTCATCCTGGCAAGAAGACCGGACTTGGTAATCGTAGACAAGAAGAGGGAGACCTGCCAAATAGTAGATGTGGCTGTATCTGCAGACCATAGAGTAAAGAGGAAGGAGAGTGAAAAGCGGGAAAAATACCAGGATCTAGCAAGAGAACTGAAAAAGATGTGGGACATGAAAGCCAGGTTAGTGCCAGTCATTGTTGGCGCACTAGGAACTGTCCCAAAGACACTAAGGGTGAGACTGGAGGAGATCAGAATAAGAGGAAGGATTGAGACTGTACAGACCACAGCACTGCTAGGAACTGAACGGATACTGAGGAAAGTGCAAGAAATATAAAGATTGCAACCCTAATTGTAGACAGTGACCTAACAATGGAAGGGAAATGAAAGCGGAAATGCTAACTGCAGCACTGACATTATGGGCGAAAGAGAGAAGAGACGTTGACTGAAGATCTGAAGAGACTTATTGTCACTCAGCCTTCAGCAATGACTACTGGGCAGCTGGTGAGAAACTGTAAACCGGAATAGTACTGCGACCTATCAGTACCAGGAGAGAAGGGATGGAGACTTGAGGAGACTTGCTGTCACTGAAACTCCAGCAGTTACCACCAGGCAACTGGTGTGAGATTGCAAATAATAATAATATGTGGAACACGAAAGCCAAGGTTGTACCGGCCATAGTGGGCGCACTAGGAACTGACCCCAAAACGCTGAGGGTGAGACTGGAGGAGATCGGGATTAGGGGAAGGATTGAGACTGTACAGACCACAGCACTACTGGGAACTTCACGGATACTGAGGAAAGTGCTAGAAATATAAGGACTGATATGATGATGATGATGATGATGATGATGATGATGATAATAATAATAATGATAATAATAGAAGAGATTTTATTTCATTTTTTATTTGACTATCTTAATTCTAATCGAGCTCTAATTCATTCTCAAAACATAGCAAACGCACATTAAGGCTTAGGGTACATCAGGATTCACATTTCTGCAATACGTATCATTGTTTTCATTGACAACTTCCCCGTAAGAGAAAGATTTTAAAATGAAATTTTTTAAAAGGGATTATGATCGTTGACCACCAGTCTTAAAAATTAGAAAAAAACGATTTAAGGTAGATGATCTTTTTTCAGTCTTATGACCCCATTTTAATATCAGTACCAAAATTTTTAATAAATTTTTTTCCTAATAGAAATCATAACTTAAAAAAAGATTAAGGTAAAAAGCAATAAAAAAAAAAAAGATTTACAGCTGGGTTTCTCAAATGTTTTCGAAACCTAATTTTTTAATCTCAATTTTTTTAGACCTTTATGACTCAGTGTTATAAATACAATAGGCACTATCACAATTTTTCTTCAGTCGTAATCTATTTTAATTGATATTACGATACAAGATAAAATATAATCAGTCAATCCATCTATCTGTCAATCATTCAGGAGATGTAAATGCTAAGCGCGTCCCTTCCGTCTGACTAAAAAAGTACAAATCTATCTTTCTTGCTGATGCAGCAATCATGACGTTTTTTTTTTGCAGTCAACCAATGAGAAGAGATATGTATGCTCAAGCTGTCCTGGCTATGCAGACCATTCTATTTTGTATCATTAGCAAGCCGATCTCACAGCATATATCTCCAGCACCTCCAATCATGTTTTCAATGTCTTTGGCCCCTACTATTATTGGTACTGTTCACGTTTTACACATTTTTCTACTCTCTTGCCAAGTCTTGGTATTTTCCTAGCTTTTCACTCTTTTTTCATATCTACTCTATGATCCACAGGTACAGCCATGACTTTCCCTTGTCCATGATTACCAGGTCAGTTGCTCTTGCTTGAATGATGGTCGTTTTTTGTTGTGTTGAAGTTCCACAGTAATTTGTTGCCTTTTTTTTTATCCCTCTGGTCTTGCTTCTTCGGTTAGTTTTCTCTGGTGTATTTGTTCCACTGCAGCAGGTAGGCCCTTTTGTCTTATTTTTCATGTATCCCATAATCTTGCTCGTGTTGTGTTCATGTACGCAGGGTTTCTAAGTAATCCTTCCTCTCTCTGTTGTTGAGTGATATTTTCTGAAATCTCATTTCCCTGGTAGGTTTTTGTTCATGTTTTCCAGTGTTAACTCTTTTGTTGTAAGGATGTCCTATATTATTTTTGCACCTGCAAAGATGAGGTTATAGAACTCCGGTAGGTTGATAGTTTCAATCAATATTGATATGTTCTGCTGGATCCTTTATCTTTTTCTAGTCTTTGCCCTAAAAGAAATGTCTGTGACTTTTTTCTTCTTGCATCAATTCTTTTCGGATTTGCAACGGGGTCATAGTCTATGTTTGTTTCTATTCCGTCATTTGTGTTGATGCCTTCTCTGTGTATTTTCCCCTCCATATTGGGGGCATGCGTTCTTCGCAACACCTATCAGATGATTTACTTTTAAGGCGGCAATACATAACTAATTCATTGTCCTCTTTACATAATTTTTGTTTTCCCTTTTCGGCCAACAGTTGCTCGGTTACGACCGTGGTCTTCTTTTAGTCCACCAAGGGAACCAAAAAACATCTCAAAACGCTAAAGATTATCAAAAAATACTTCGTAATGGTTGGGATGTTTGCGCACTTCTGTGCTGATATAGCTGTTTCCGCACTGCAAGATCTTTATTTGTCAAAAATGGAATTCCTTGCGATAAAAGAGATTCAACATAATTGTAAAATCGTTGATCCATATGCAATAGTGTGAAATCGACTCTGTAAGACACTGCTACATCGTATGCAATGTCCAGTTTTGAATATAAATATGTCCCAAATTTTACCTTGACTTCCCAGTTGCTTTTTTTTCTGACGAAACTCAAGGTAAGGTGGGGTGGGGCAGGGCCTGGTTCAGGTTCAGGATTAGGGATGGCTTTGGCATTAGGTTTGGGATTATAGTTGGGTTTGGGATTATGTTGCAGTTAGGATCAGGTTTGGTGTTAGGTTTGAGATTAGATTTAGGGCTTGTACGGTTAACATACCAATGTAAAAATTTAAGTAGGTATCAACTGAAACGAAATTTGACTGAGCTATAATATGACCTTAAACAGTATTGTTTTAAACAGTAAGGAAAATTTGGACCAAACTAATATGTAGCATTGGAAAGAAGGCATTCTTGTTTGCACTCAGAAAGGCAGAATCTAATTTTGGATATATATATATATTGAAAACACTGGGTGTCACAGATACGAACAGAAAGTCAGCGTCCAGTTTTACATTGTATAGCCATGGTGAATCGATCATCCAATTTAGAGTCAAACCATGCACTACCCTAAGAAATATTTATTTTTCTCAGAAACAAAAACGGTCGCCAAGAAACTATGGTCGAATTCATTTAGAACAGTTCAATCTGAGGAGGAAAATTCGAACTTATATAACAATTACTTTGAATTTTATGGAACAAATCTTGACCACTTTGATTTTAATTTATCGTTTTTATTTACGATTGTTCAATAAACACCCTCAAAGAATTCTAGGCTTGTTTAATTCAAAATTAAGGGATGAAGTTAGCAAAAAAACTGTTGAAAATGTACATCAACATAAAATTTAACATAAAATTAAAACATTTCCATGAATTTTTACGAAATTCATTGACTTTGATATATTGTTTTTATGTATTTTTGATTGCATAAATAACCTTCAACATTAATCTTTTGGAGGGCAAGATTCATATAAAATCATGCAATTCAATTTGCAAGAAAAGCTTTGAGAATTTACATCAACAAATGAATATAAATATGTAAATATTCCGAAGGATTTGTAAGAAATTCGTTGTCATTGCTAAATTGTTTTTTTTTTTCTTAATAAATTTCGAATAGTGCGATAAATTAAGAAAACATTTAGGCGAGTTGAAAATAAACAAAAATACAAATCCGTGACTATGGGTTGTTCTAAGATTATCTTTGAAATTGATAAAAGGGCAAATAAGGAAACGTCTGGAAAAAAAGCAATATTATTCATGTACAAACATTTAGGGGAATCCTAAATCAAAAATCTCTTCCACTTGTATTTGTCTTTTATGAATCAACCAATGAAAAGGTGTAAATATTACATTGAAGTTGTGACAAGATTGTAAATATCACCATCATTATCAGTAGCCCGTTATCGTCCGACGTTGGAGATAGACCTTCCTCAAAATTTTCCAGACTTCTCTAACATGAGCATCGCAGAGCCAGTACTTTCTGAATTCATCTAGATCGTCATGTCATCTTACAGTCTTGTACCTGATCCTCTGTAATCTGTGCGTGGGTTGTGATGGTCAGCAGTTTCTGGTATTCTTGCAACATGCCCAGTCCATTGTCATTTGAGTTTTCTAACAGTTTTCACGTTGTCTCGAACTCCTTTCTTTTTTTCGATACACTGTGCTGTCATATGATGTCTGTATGTGAGGTTGAGTATGATCCTATCATGTGCACGTTGTGTGGTTCTCAGTCTGAGGGCTGATCTTTTGGTGTTTCAGCTCCATAGATGACTATCGGTAAGGTACGTCGGTTGTATACCTTTCTTTTAGGAATCGTGGGATCTTCTTTGAAAATTCTCCCCTTTATTTCTCCTCCTTCTTATGACTTCATGGAGACTCGTTGTCCTAGGTATATGTAGTGGTATGATTTCCCCAGCACTGTATTTTCGATTTTGGATCGTTCTGTCTTTATCTTCAACACTTCTGTTTACATTAAATTTGTTTTGTTGAAGTTCATGATGAGGCAAAATTTCTCACTTGTTTCATTTAGTTCGTTTAACATCTCAAAAGTTTTTGGCAGAGGACGATGTTGTCAGCAAATGTGGTTACGTAAGCATTCTCCGTCTCTCCTGGTTCTTTTGTTTCCCTTCTAAGTTTCGGAAAAACAGTTACGAAAAAGGCAGCCTATGAAGAGTTTGGGTGAGCTGGCATCGCCTTTACTCACTCGTTTCTTTGTTGAAAGGACTGATAGTCTTCATGTAGCCCGATGGAGGAACTGTTGTGTCAGTACATATGTTACAGTCCTCTGACATATACGGTGTCAACACTTTGTTGTATTATTGAGTCAATACATTTGGGGATTTCCACTGAATCGAAGGACCTTTTAAAATCAGCAAATGCTACAGCTAGTGGCATTTGATATGCAGTTGCTTTCTCTCCTAGTTGGCTTACTAAATTTCGATAGTCCAGTAACCTATCCTGAAGCCAGCTTGTTCCAGTGGTTAGTTTTCATCAAGTATTTGGTGATTTGATAGCGATCACTTTGGTGAAAAGTTTGTGGATGCAGTAGACATGGGCCTGGAGGGTTTCCCTTTTCGTATAACAGAAGATGGTGTTTCACTCTTTGGGGATTTTACTTTGTTTGAAGCATACGTTGAATAGGCTGGCTAGTTTCTTAGCGACGACTTTTCCAGCATTTTTGAGTAGGTCGACAGAGATGCTATTTGGTCAAGGGCCTTCCCTCTCTTTGCTTGTTAGATGACTTGCTTCACTTCCAGTGGAATACATTCTAGAATATCCTTGAATTGATTACTCTTGGCTTGTATTTTCTATTCAATATAGTTGATCATTATTATTACTATTTATATTTTTACACCTGGATAGTGAGTGGCTGTAAGTCTCCTCAGGTCTCTCACCCTCCTCATATATTCCTTACCTTTCACAGCGGCACTGTAGTTTGTACCACCATTCCTTCTTGACTTTTAGGCCATTACTAACGGCTGGAGGTCATAGATCTTATATTTCTAGAACTCTCTCCAGTATCCCTGTAGTACCCAGCAGAGCTATGGCCTGTATAGTCACAATCCTTCCTTTTATCCCAAGTCCCTAAAACCTTGTTCCCAGTGTCTTTGGTATGGTCCCAAGTGCACCTACTATTACTTACCATGTCCTGGTATTTCCTTAGTTTTTTCAAATTTTTTTGTATTTACTCTGTGATCTTCAGGCACGACCATGTCCATCATTTTCCAGGTTTTCCGTCGCTTGTCCACGAATACAGGTCATAGAGTAATCTATAGGTTCTTTTTCCAGGGCTGTCACCGGTTTGTGCTGTTGCCTTTTGTCCGAATGGTTGAATCCCATTATTCTACTCAGTTTTCAGTGTATCACTGTTACCCTGTTCTGTCTATTTTTGAAGGCATTTGTTTTGGGTCGCCATGATGAGCGACTCTCTATAGATTTCTTATGCAGAGCCCTGTCTATGATCTCTGATAAGCGTCATTCTGAATCCCCCGTATAGTTTTTTCTGTTCCTATTTTTCATTCCTTGTTTGCTGTGTTGCTCCTTCGTGAGCCACATTTTTGCTGTTTGTTGCTCTGCTTCGGGTACTTTTTGTGATGTCTTCACTATTTGCTAGCACATACTTTTCTCATCCCATGGCTTTTTAGACACAGGCTTCTATGCTAATGAATCCTCTACTGCTTTTTTTCCTCGTTACATAAACCTTTGTCATCTCTGAGGTATAAGGCCTTGTGCATAGTCATAAGCTTCCTCGCTTGCTAGTCCACTTATTTGAGTTCCTCTTTGTCCATTCAAGGAATAGCTCTTGTGTAGATACTGCCCATGTGTCCATCCCCTTTATATTCAATTCGGTCTCTGATATTTTTCTTTCATTTCTTCTCGTTTTGAGAAGTCTTAGGTATTTATATTGACCCTGTGTGGACAATGCTCTTTTATCGTTCAGTAGTTCGATTCCTTTTGCTACTGCAAGACTCCTTTTGTGCATTACCATTAGTGCACATAATTCAATTCCGAATTCCATCCCAGCGTCGTTACTGTATTTTTTCACTATGCTAAACAACATTTCAATCTCTTCCGTGTTCTCTGCAAACAGTTTCACGTCGTCCATTGGTGGTTGACTTTTCTCTGGAGTGGTATCATGATTAGAACAGATCGTAGTGAGGAGAAAAAGTCTCCCTGGAAGTTTCCCATTTCTATACCTACCTCTATTAATTTTTCTCCTGTTGCTGCCAAGTCTACTTTCCAGCTTTTCGTAGAGTTGGCAATGAATCTCACTCCTCATTCGCCGTTCTTAAATATCCTGAAGCATTATGTAAGATCATGTAATATGCTTTTTTTCTATAGTCAATCTATGCCATTACAATATTTTTCCTCCTTTTTCTTACTTCACTAGTCAATGTAGAGCAAGTAATTTGCTTGTTTTTTTCCTCCCATGTGTCTTTTCCCTTCTTCTGGTAACAGTCTTCTCCCCATGGAAATATATATTCTCTCAGCTATCAGTCTGGTCGAGATTTTCCACATTAGTAGGTCTAAAATTGCTTGCTTGGTTCCTTTTCTCAACATCTTTTTTCGTTCTTCCTTTAGTCATTCATTCCAGGACTTTGTCCCTATCCAAGCAACTTTGCATTTTGCAGATGATTCTGTCGTGCATTTCGAAGAATTTCTTTAACCAATATCCAGGGATCCGATCATGTCCAGGTGCTTCCCAGTTGACGATTGTTTCGAAGGTGTGTTTCAATGCGGATTCATTCAATACTATTGTTCAATATCATCAATGCTCTCTTTTCATGTTATCTAACCATTCGGGAGCTCTGTTGTGTCTCTTTAGGTGAATGAGCACGAGTCGAAGCATTCGATGGATTGGTTAAAATTTATTTCAATCACAGCCACTCATAGCATTCTCTCTTGATCTGAAAACATATAGATGCATGCAACGCCCAACAGACAATGATTGTCATCTACTTATTATTCAAGACATTATGATCTTCAGAGCGTCTGTCGTTGTACATCCCCTTAGATTCACCAGACCTCTCGTGGGCATCATGGAGCCAGTACTTAGTGAACTTATCTAGTTCGTCTTATATTTTGTTGGTCCAAGTTTTGCATATGATCTTTGGTGATCTATGTTGCGGGTCGTGATGTTCGGCAGTCGTCTTACATTCTCGCAACATGACCAGCACATTGCCATTCAAGTTTATTTTTATAGATTTTATAATATCTTGGGCTCTTGTTCTTCCTCTAATATACTGTGCTGTCTTGTGATCATGAGTCTCTCTTGTGCACGTTGCATGGTTCTCAGTATGTAGGTCAGTTTTTTGGTTAGGTTCTATGTTTCGCTTCCATAGGTGGCTATCGGGAGGATTGCATTGCTTGTATATTCTTCTTTTTAGCATTAGCGGAATGTTTGTATTCTTGAAGGTTCAGCTTGCCCTGCTAAAAGCCTGCTAAATTTGTATGATTCTTTTCCTGAGTTCTTCTTTTGAGGATTTCATCGAGATTCGTTGTCCTATGTTGGTGTGGTGGTTTACTCTCTTTCGTTGTTCATCTTTGATTTTGATTGTTTTGCCTCTGTCTTCAAGATATTCATTGTACATGGCATTTGCATTACTAAAGTTCATGTTGAGGCCAACTTTCTTGCTTTTTACGTTCAGTCTGTCCAACATCACTTAGGAGTTATGGAGATTCTCGACAAAAACGACAATGTCGCCTGCAAAGACGACATTATCCTTTTTACCGAGACTTTTCTGAGGTTGCTTAAGCATCACCACCGATTCGAATTCTTTTATATTCCCAGTCTAGGGTCGGGAAAATTATCTCGAGGTAGTATGTAAAAAGTTTGGGTAAGCTGATATCTCCTTGTCTTACTTTTCTTTCAAGCTGGAAGAGGTCGTAGTCTTTATGTAGCTTGATAAAGGAACCAACTTGTCTGTGGATATGCAGCAATACTTTGACATATACTGGGTCTACGCCTTGCTGAATGATAGCATCAATAACTTTAATATTTCAACACAGTTGAAGGCCTTCTTGAAGCCAAAAAATGATCTAGCGAGTGGAATTCTACGTCGTGCTGCTTTCTCTTTTATTTGATTTACTGAATGTAGGTAGTTGAGTGGTGGTTGAGTAGCTCCCCCTGAAGTCAGCTTGTTCCCATGGTTTTCATTTAGAGTTCTTGAGAACTGGTTAGTAATCACTTTGGTGAAAAGTTTGTAGATGCTGTTGAGGAGGCTTATTGGCTCGCGTTGTTAAAATTTTTGTTTCAAGGTTTAAATCTATGGGTACTTCCCCGCCAAGTGTAGCAGCATGTATGTTTTGCTGTATTCAGGTTGAAAGAGGACTTTACAATGCAGCATTTCAGGTTCATAGGTCAGTGTTCCCTTTTTTCTTTAGAGTGTTGACTTAGTAAGCACCCCAGAAGTTGGTCTCTTAGATTGGGAGATCACTTTTCCCTTTAAAATGAAAATTAAATTTACCAGTATATAAAAATTTATTATTATTATTATGTTTATGCTAAATTAACTGTGTTTTTTCTTACTTTAGATTTGATGCTTACTTCTAGATTAAACTATTATCTCACTATGTTCATGTAATTATCCAAGTTGATCCTTTTCTTTTCACTATTCATTCTCGTTTATGTGAGGTTATCAAATCCAAGATAGAAAAAACAATTCGGGCAAACTTGTTGTATGACTTCAATCGGCGGAAAATGCTCGTAATATCACACAAGTATTTAGCGGGTGGGGGGGGGGGCTGTCAACAAATGTATAGCTTGACTTTCAAGCTGATCATGAAGACAGACCCATGCAAAACATTTAAAGAGGTTGCACAAAAAACTATACAACAGTTGTTCGACCTTTGCATCAAATTTGCAAGAATTAACAAGCCAAGCTACGAAACTCAACAAAGCTTTATCCGTTGTGAGTGGGTTTTTCTAATAAAAAAAATCAGGTATCTGAATCTCTGCCTTTCCCTGTTAAAACAGATCTTGAATATCTGGTCAAGTTTCTGTTGCATTGCTTGGTTTATACTATTTTTTTACTCCTGAGGTATTCTTTGCCCACTTTTCCCTTCATTACATTTTGTTTGTGTTTGCATCTATGACGCCTGAGTAGCAGTTTACTTTTTAGTTGGACACTTCGATTGTTCCAGGTTTGGTGATTCGATTCCTTTAAACATTTTGTCCTATTTCGTAACTGTTTTTATATGGGTCAGGGATTCTTTTTTGTTCTTTGCAAAGGTCTTGAAAACATCGCTATATATGGGGTGTTTAAACTTTTCTTTCGACTTTGTGAATGTATATCCTCCGTTTCATCCCTGCAGTATATTGTATTGTATCATCCAAATAGCGAAGAGAAGTCTGGAAGTGAATCGCCTTTGGAAATATCTCTCCATATCTAGCTTTGTGTGTTTCTTGGCTACGTGGGTTCCTCAGGTGATTGGTTACACCTTCCAGTTTTCCATTGCAGTGAGTTTGAAATTCTCTACATCTTTTAATCTATCAATTCAAGACTGCCCTTTTCTTTACATTGTGGCCAGTTTCTTTTGAGTTGGAACTTTCTAATGTTTTTAGGTCTCCAGCTGGATCTTGAATGCATTTCCTTTTATCATTTGTCGTTCTTTTTTCATATAGTGAGCCATTCTTCTTGTTCCCAGAGATTGTCCCAGAAGAATTTTGCTCCTGTAGCATCGAGTTATTCTGTTTCCACTCTGCTTTCTCCATTTACATATCGGCAGAACTTGCTACTATTGATTTGAAATATTTTGTTTTGCCTGTGTTGTTGGACGGAATATATATATATATATGTATATATATATATGTATATATATATATATACATATATATATATATATATATATATGTATATATATATATATATATATATATATATATATACATATACATATATATATATATATATATATATATATATATATATATATATATATATATATATATATATATATATCTTGTTGGTTTAATTCCACTAGATAAAATTTATTTACTTTTAGTAATTATATTTATCTTTCCATCACTTAATGCTTTTGGTCTCTAATTTATTCTTTGTATTTTTTGTGTTTTACCTTTTTGCAGATGTTTATATTTTTCGCTCTTGTCTAATCTCCATCCAGCTTTTGGATAGTGTTCCTATTTGAGCCCCCTCCCTGAACTGCTAGTTTTCCTACAAATTCAGGGATATTGTAAACTTTATATATTTAAAGAATTTAATAACTTTTTTTTGTTTTGGCCTTATATTTTTTCCATTCTATGTTCCTTAGTGGTGATAGATCTGTCTTCGATTCAATCAAAACTTTCTTTACCTCAACTATTCTACTTTTTCCTGTCGGGCTTAATTGTATGGAATGTAAGAAGGTGGGTGAGTGATTTAGAGGCTTTCAAATTTCCCTGTTTCTTTCTGTATGTTTTCTCTTGGGGTTTCTTCAGATTGAATAATTCTTTCATGTCTAAATACCGTTAAACATTCTCCTCTGCCCACTTTGTTGTATATTTCTATGAGATCTAGATCTGAAAGCCAGCCTCTTTTCAACCCATGCTTTGTTTGATCAGCAAAGACTTGGTTTGTTGTCAGAAGGTTTGCATTTGTATCTCAGTCAGTTCATGAGGGTTGCTTTTATAATTGTAGGATTAACATTTTGTTACCATTCTGCTCCATTCCTTCTTTTGGCCTCTAGTAGCATCTGGGAAAGCATGCAAGTGGAGACCATGATGGGGATATTTGACTATGAGGCAGCCAGCAGTCATGGGAGAACGACCCAGTCCCTCCTGTTGACAATCAATAGTAGCTCAAGCCTGTCATTTGGGTTATTTTGTTTCTAAAAATTAAACTGAAAAAGCAAAACACAGCGACGAGGAAAGTAACCCCTTCAACTACTTGATCATCCAATAACAAAACCCATATTACAACTTCAAAAAGACAACCATTGCCACAGCTGGTCTCTCTGACTCCCCTCAATTACCCCTCCCCTCCAACCAAGGTAGACCATCACCCACAAGACAGAAATAACTTAAGTGATCCCTCTGGTATCCCCCAGAGGCAAATTCTGAGCTTCATCCCTTTCTGCAAAACCACCAATATCATCTCTTCCCCACCTTCTTCAGCACTACTTATAGGAAGAGCACAGTGGCAATGAATCTATCTGGAGCTTAGATTAGCAACGTTTAAAGGAGAAAGACACCAAACCAGAGCACAAGATAGGAGTACACATCTGCTGCGAGGAATCAGAGCTCGTGGAAAGTTACAGCATCAATAAGTGAAGAAACAACTTTGCTGAGCCTGGATGGAGAGATGTGGAGGAGGCCATAAACGTTCGACCGGCAGGTGTGGGACATGTTGAAAAGACACCTTCAGCAGATCATCATTGTTGAATATCTGACATCACCCATAGTTTAAGAATATCAAAAAGCTTTTGTTGGGGGAGGGTTCTAGCATATATGCACCATCAATTTGTGGGCCAGTAAAATTACCCCTCCATGAACGCATCGGTAGTGTGTCCTATGTCGGAACAATTAAAATTGACCACTAGCATTCTCGTTTTAGATTTCCAATAACAGTAAACAGATTGTGGGTCTCATTCAAGCTAATGTAAATGATCGAAGGCTGAGTGTAAAGATAGGATTGTACTCTCCAGCTCCTATAATCTTGTAATAATTCTGTTAGTATGTTAACAGGGAGGTAACAACTTTTCTCAGCTCACTTTGATGAAGACTCTAGGAGTATTTCTCGGCTAATGAACCGATTATTGAATACGACGTGTTCCATTGTGTATACTGACCTGGCCGGCAAATCGTACGTAGTGAATGTTAATACGAAAGGTAACATTTCCTGTTTAATTGGGGTTAATATACCCAATCGACCAAATCCCTTCGTGGGGATGGTAGTTCTATTTGGAACGCCGTCTGCGATACCGATATAGATCGCAGGGAAATAGAGGACCAAATCCAACAACTCGGATTCCTTTGTGGTATGACCAACATGGGTGGATGTGGACGATAGATACCGGAATGAACACCCAAAGGAACTAGTCTGGAATTGATCCAATTGTGGCAACTCAAAAATGATGCAGCATTCTTGGCACTCCGGTCGACTATCAGTTAGAACAGTCGAGGTAGGACTCAAAAAGTGTACAAGTTTTAATACTGTGCCATATTCAAATTGTATCGTATCGTTCGGACCTGACCTCTAACTAGAAAACAACTATTCAGAGGTACTGGAACAAGTTCAAGCAGTAGTTAACCTTTATCAACAAAGTGTCCTCCAAAATGAATCAGCAAATAGGAACATTCTGAATGAACGTTAATTATGGTGAAGGAAATGATGAAGTATGATTGGGTCAGCAAATAAGACTAGCTAAGTTATTGTTAAGACAGAGAAGACCAGCCCTTTCCCTATACCCCATTTTGACAAGAAAATCAACACAGTCTAATTCTACCCTACCGCACCTATATTAAAATTTATCCATTAAATGCTAGACACCACGCACATTCTGGAAAAAAACCCCGGACCATTTTAGTCCTCACCTCTCCTCTCACTGTTCCTTCTTATCTAAGACAGCTAAACACACACAAAACAAGGAACAAACGCCCTCTGACGTCTCCCCTCACGGACCCTTCTTATTTCAGACCAAACTGGACTCTCACCTACTTAGATATAAACACTTCCCCTCCCAGTCCTACTAGATAATCAGACAGCATAACCCCATTTCCCCATTTCTTTTCTCAATCTCCAACATGTAAACAGCAACATCTTCTCAGTACTGCTGCAAGTGTTTCTTCTCTGAAAAAGATGGCTGGCATCCGTCGAAATGCACCAAAACATGTCCATATGATATTAAAAAATTCTGCTTTCTCTCAAATTTCCCTCTCCACCTTCCGATTTTCACTTTAATCAACACACACACACACACACGCATACACACACACACACACACATGCACACACACACATAATTGAAAAATCGATATATAATCTGACACATAATTATAAATGCTTCATGTTCCGGGAACCTGAAAGACAGCAATCTCACACTCACGGTAAAATGGAAAATATCAGAACAAATGCACATGCAAGAATATAGAAACCCCATGCTACCCATGCCCAAATGAGAAATTAGGGATTATCACATTCACTAAGAAGACAGACGTACTAAATAGAAAAAAAATGTAGTAGGCTTTAAAGTGTTTGCACCGCTCAAATTTTCTATTAAAAGGCATAATTGAACACCCTGCATACAGGTATGCAAAAACCAATCACCATGGCTATCTTATTTCTCTTTTTATCATTATTACTACTGATAGTAGCAATATTACTATCAATATCATTATTAGCATTTTTATACCTCCACTCACTATAAGTACAACTTAATTATCTTCTCATAATTATCCTAGATACATAGACGCCAATTCACCAAGATCATCAAGAGAATTAAACATGAAAAACTGAGGCCATTTAAACGTGAACTCTAACACCGGGCGGAGTCAGATAAGAGTAAGGGGATGTATCTCTTGAAACCAAAACCATCATGTAAAAGCTGATGGATTAACAACATATTACGAACAGAGATGAAAAAAAGTGAACAAGAAAAAAAAGGGAAGAAGAAATATATATAGAATAAGATAGGGATTTCAACCCAGAAAATATACCTACACGCAAATAATGTCCCGAAGAAACAGACAAAATCAAGCAGACTGAAATGAAGAGAAAGGTAGGCAAAGAATATTCTGGGAGAATAAAAACATTTCTAAAAATTTAACTGTGCAACAGAAACTTGATCAGAGGAATAAAAAAAGCCTTAGAAAAGATCGAGGAAGGAACCCAGAAACCTAAGCTACAAAGAAATTGGGGACAGAACATAAAGTTTTAGACCGAGCGATGATGTCGACAGATTGTACATAAAAATAAACAAGGGGAGAGGAGGATTTATGAGCATCGAAAATTGTGTTGACTCAGCCAATAAAGAACCAAAGAAATATACTAAACAGAGAAAATAAATACTATATTACAGAAGCTAGATGCAACACTAAAATTACCAGGAAGAACCAGGAGAAAACATGGAATTATCTGGGACTTTCAGGTTGGAACGGATCAAACAATTAAAGCCAGAACAGATCTTGTAGTAATAAATAAGAAGAATTGAACGTGTCCGAGAGTGGTTGTTTCAGCAGACTACAGGGTGAGGTTGAAAGAAAGTGAAGGTTTAGATAAAAACCTTGAAGCTCTGGAACATTAGGTAGCGCAAATAGTGGCCCCAAGGAACATTCCCGGAAAAAAACTAGCTATGAGATGAATAAACCTGGTATTCGGGCAAGATCGAGGCTATCGAGATGAAAGCACTACCAAAGTCGGCAGGAATACTTGAGAACGTCCTGGAGTATTATCGAGACTTGCTGCCCTCCGATCCCCAGTTGAATCAACCAGTCACTTTTGATGGGAAAACTTGATAATTTGGGGAAGTGTTGTATCGTCTGTATTTACCCTGCCCTCATTGGCTGTAGAACAAAATGAAACAGGTCTTTAATGAAAAATATCGGTGACTTTTAATACAATTTCGGGTTCGTAAATATCTAAAAGGTGTGCAAATATCTCTTTTAATCCTTTTCTCCAAATGAGTTATGAATAGCTTCAAAATGGTTTATTGACATTTTATCCAGTTCTATCGGACAATAACGTTTGTATCTCACTGTTTTGCCTGAATTCCTATCACAGGATAATCAAAACGAGACACTATGAAGGCTAAAATATCATATTAGTGCTCCTAGGACATTTACAGACCATCTTTTGAAAGTGTTTTGTAGTTTTTCACAGGAATGCTCTAAAAGATAATTATTTATATTTCCTTGTTTTTCAGAGAATGTATAAACACCAGAGGCTGCCAATAGAAAGGAAAATCAAAAAATTTATCAAAAGTAGTACACCTAATGCATTCCTACCAACATTATACAATATTATGTAAATCTTAGAAGGGGTCCCTACAATATAATATAAATCTTACAAGGGGTCCCTAAAGGAGCCAAGCTCCCTTAGGCCTCCATATCCCCAGTTATGCCCCTTACTCATAGGCTCACGTAAATTTGTTAATACAGTATGTATGATATGATCAGACAATTTTCCCAGTCTATGTGTTAATTTTTCCACAACAGTTCGGCCAAGTACCCTACAGTCTTCATTGAGTGTTGTTGGTTCTAAAATGAGTAATCGTTTCTTAGGGCGAATGCTCGGTTGGACTGGAAACTTCATACACATTTTTGCATATCGGGGTCGTCTTATCGAGATACTGAATAATAATAATAATAATAATAATAATAATAATAATAATAATAATAATAATGGTAGTGCTGAGTAGGAGAGAGTGGCCAGTAGTCACCTGAGGACAATGGAGTCTGACTACGTGTTTGAGTTTCAACACTACATGCATGACGTCAAGAAGAGTTGAGGAAGACGGAAGTCGTTGATCAGTCATGACAATCACCCTATTTCTATACGTGAACAGTGTCCAGCGGCAGTTAAATTGCCCTAGAGTTCTCTGCATTGTTTGAATATGGGCACGTGTTAAATAAAGAGTTCATAATTCGAATGAGAACAAGTGCAAATGTATAGATCAAGAACAAACGTACATTAATGATTCGATAAACCAGACATTTATGAACAAAAACAATAAAAGCTACGGAGGAAAATATTAGTAGTTCTCGGACGAATAGAATATATTCGGAACTGTTATGTAGAAACACATTGCCTATTCATGTACATGGGACGATGACGGAATGCACGTTAGGCTAGAGACATACATGATTTAGTAGCATGGCTTACAAGAGAAATGTCCGCATCAATGATATGGAAGCAGTACGGTTCGAACAATGTTGGGTCACGCTTAAAGACGAGGGGAGATATACGGTTATATATATATATATATATATATATATATATATATATATATATAGAGAGAGAGAGAGAGAGAGCTGAAATGAACAAAGTAATGTCATGACCAGCTAGCTTTTAGGTTTCATATATAAAGTTAGTACTTAATTTTTTCGAACTTCCCACAACATAGGTATTAGTGTAAGAAGACTACTTCAAGTTTTTGCCGTTAGAATGATATATGTAAGCAGCGCAATGATTCTGTGACATATCAAGCCAGAAGCATTAGGGAGACAAATGGAAACTTCGAGATGAATATACACTACCTCATCCCTACCTTGCAGGAGTTCTAAGAAAACAACAACAATAACAACACAGCATGCATCTGCCAAAACGAAAGTTGTCATCAAATTATCTCTTCATCTCCAAAAGTAATCACAACATTCGAAGTGTTGTTGATTTGTCCAAAGTTCTTTTTAATCTGATAGTTTATACCAAGTTAACTTGTTTAATTTTCAAAAATTTTGTTTTGTAACTTTTAGTAAACATCTTGGCTCAAGTCATTGCTAAACTAATTATCTTACTGAAATATCCATAAAACTTCCTCTTCCAGGCATTATTATTATTGTCCAGTAGTTACCGCTGTATATTGAGTGACAGCAAGCCTCCTCAAGTCTCCGGCTCCCCTCTCCACACTCTCATAGTCTACAGCAATACTGTGGTTTACAGTTTCACACTGACGGCTGAGTAAATCTCCTCAGGTCTTCAGTTCATATCTCATCTCTCTCTCACTTATCACATCTCCACTAAAATGTAGATGTTTTGTCTCCTTCCTCCTCCGTTTGGTCACTGCTAATAGCTGGGGTCGTAGATCTTATATTTCTAGTACTTTCCTCAGGATCTGTGCAGTTCCTATCAGTGCTGTGGTCTGTACAGTGTCAATCATTCCTTTTATCTTCAGTTCCAATCTTACCCGCAGTGTCTTTGGGACGGTTCCAAGTGTGCCTATTATTGCTTGTAGTACCCTGACTATTATGTTCCACATCTTCATTTCTTTTGTCAGATATTGGTATTTTTCCAGTTTTTCACTCTTTTTCCTCTTTACTCTATAGTCTGCAGGCACGTTCCCGTCTATTATTTGGCAGTTTTCCCTCTTCTTGTCAACGATTACAAGGTCCAGTATTCTTGCTTGGATGAGGTAGTCCTTTTGGATGTCAAAGTCCCAAAGTAATTTGTGGTTTCCATTCTCCAGGCTTTCCCTGGTTTGTGCTGGTACCACTTATCCGTATGGTTAAATCCCATTCGTTTATTCAGTTCCCAGTGTATCACTGTTGCTACTCTATCGTGTCTGTGTTTATACTCCTTCTGAGCTAGTTGACTACAGTCACTAGTTATGTGGTTTACGGTCTCATCTCTTTCACCACACAGACAGCACTTGCAGTTTGTTTTCCGTCGGTTTTTGCTTTGATATAGTTCGTCCTGATGCATTTGTTTTGAGCTGCCATGATGGGTGATTCTGTTTCTCTCTACAACTTTCCTTTTTGTAACCATGCCAATGATCTTTTGTCTACCAAATCCCGTATTTGCCTTTTAAATTCTCCATATAACTTTTTCTGTTCCTATTTTTCTTTCCTTGTTTGTTGTGCTGCTCCATCGTTTTCTACTTTTTGGTTGTTCATTGCACTACTTCGAGCACTCGGTATAATATCTTCACTGTTTGTTTTCACGTACTTTTTTTTAGATCTGCTCTGGACACTATCCTCTATGCTGACGAGTCCTCTGCCGCCTTCTTTTCTTTTCACGTATAGTTTATCCGTCTCATCTTTAGGGTGTAAGACTTTAGGCTTTGTCATAAGCTTCCTTGTTCGCCGGTCAATTGATTGGTACTCTTCCTTTGTCCATCCAAGGAATGGTCTTCCTTATCCTCCTAAGGTATTCTCTTTTTTTCCCCCTTCATTTCTTCCAGTTTTATCGTGACACATTCGAGAACTCTCATATATTTATATCATTTATATTGTCAGCGCTTTAATCTTCCTGCTGTCCGGGAGTTCGATTCCTTCTGCTGTTGCGAGCCTTCCTTCATGCATCACCATTATAGCATATTATTGCACATTGTACATTAGGTGGTTGACATTTCCCTTTGTTTTGGAGAATAGGTATCCTTTGCTGTTTTTCAAGAGTCTATTGAGCAGTATCATATTAGAACAAATAGTACTGGAGACTGCAAGTCTCCCTGGAAGATCCACTTGTGTGGATAAGTTTTCCCCTGTGGCTGTCGAGTCTACTCTCCAGTTTTTCATAGAGTTGGCGATGAGACTCACCACTGATTCAATTCTGAGGCATTTGAGTATCCAGTTGTGTGGAATCATGTCGTATGCTATTTTTAGTCCATTCATCCCATTGCAATGTTCTTCTTTTTTCTCAAATCTTTTAAGATCATGTGGTCGATTTAGAGCAAGTCATTTGCCCCGTTGGTTCCTCTACTGCATCCTTCTTGCTCTTCTGGTAATCGTCCCCTTCTTTCCATGGATATATACATTCTTTCTGCTATTTGTCCGGTCAGGATTTTCCACATGAGTGGTATGTGCTTGCCCCGTTCTCTTTTAAGGTACTATTTTGATGATGCTGGTTCTGTCTCTGGTCATCCATTCTGGTACATTTCCTTAATTTTGGCTGCTTTTGAGTTGGTGGGTAAGTCTGCCATGTAGTGTGGTGAATTTCTTGGACCAATATCCGTGGATCCTGTCAGGTCATGGTGCTCTCCAGTTGGCTATTTTCCTGAGAGCTTATTCAATGTGGTTTCATTCAATACTATTGGTTCTCCGTTTTCTATGTCTTTGAGTTTTCTTTTCGAATTCTGTAACGATTCCGGGATTTTGTTGTCTTTTCGGGTGTCCCTATATGCTGTTTCAGCAGTTCTTAGTCTCTATTTGGTCTCGCTTTATGTTCAGTCTTCTTTCCCCGTTCAGATCCTGGTGAAACTTTTGCTAGTTATTTTGGAATGTACGGTTCTGTGAGTACTAGGTTGTCCTATACATTTATATCCCTTCAGCGTTGCCTTCTTGGCTAGTCTCCTCCGATGTATCTCTTCCACTACCGCAGGGGTATCTTTTTGTCTTATCTTGTATTCGTTCCATAGTCTTACACGTGGTCTATACATAGGTGGTGCATTTCTCTGTACTTATTCCTCTCCCTGGAGTTGTGAGATCTGTCTTTCTAATCTTCCTTCCCAGTTGGGTTTTCCCCACCTATTATTATTTGTTTTTTTTTCATTGCGTTATGGAACGTTATGTTACAATTTTCACTCCAGCACAGATTAGGTTGTTGAGCTCCAATATGCTGTAGGAGGCTGTTGACATGTTAGGTTGCTTCTCTTAGTTTCTTTCCGTCCTCGTCTCTAAGATGTGGGAGTGTCGTTTTTTCTTCTTGCATAATTTCTCTCAAATTCAATATCTGAGTTTTCTCTTCTTCCGTTGAGGTGTCATTGTCTCTCTTTGATGCATGCCTTTCTTCAGAGATTTTGTTTTGTTTGGGTTCCTTTCAGTATTGTCATTTACTGTGTTGGTTGTATTGAGAGGTTCTTCTTCGAGTAATTTACTTTTTTCCTCCTCTATTTTATTGTAGATCTCTTGCACTTCAGTATGTGAGACCCATTTTTTTTCTGAGTTTGTTTTACTAAATCAGCCAGACGCTGGCTTGATACCTAAACGGTGGATTTTCTCTTCCATACTTTGTGTATACGTTCCCTAAAGCCCTGCACCGATGGTTTGCTTTTGAAGTTGCAATACATTACTAACCTGTTCTCCTCCCTTGACCATTTCCTCCTCTTGTTCTGGGTTTTGGTTAGCAATAGGTAGGTAACAACTGTGTCCCCCCTGAATGTCGTTAAGGGTATTTTTGGTATTTTGGCCAGCAGTCACAGGAGGACGACTGGGTCCCTCCAGGTGACACACAAATCTTGGATCTGTGTCCCATATTTTGCAGTAAATTGATTTGGCTGTACTGTCATGATAGTTTTTTTTTTGGGGGGGGGTCTTATAGGCAGTACCAGACCTTGGTGGGTTGATTAGGACTGATGTGTTTTAGAATTAACCTCGAAGCCCTACCAGCTCTTAGCACCCAGGATATATTCTTACCAAGAGAAGCCATATGGGTGTAAGCAATATCCGAGTGTGGAAAAGTGTTTGTCCTTCACCACCTACTTAATATCTAAAACACTAGGCTTGGTCTCTTAGCTAATTATGAACTAGCAAGATCATATCCCCCCCCCTTATTTGACTTAGTGAGAGTCCACATTCTAGTTGGTACTGAGGTCGGCCAGCGATGGCTATTCCCGCCCTGCTACTAAAATAGTAAAAATCAGAAATGAAACCATTTCAGAAGTCAAAAAATGAAATATAACAACTCAAAAATATTTTTAATAATGACCCTTTGCCTAAAAGTCAGTGCTTTTAAACTCGCCGCACAATTTTTTCCCTTCCCATCTTTCTTTTCTTGTTTGCTGTACTGTTCTATTGTTTTCTACTTTGTTGTTTGTTGCACTATCTCTCGCACTCTTTATGATTTCTTCACTATTCGTTTGCACATACCTTTCTAGGACTACTTTAGCTCTCTGGACATAGTCTTCTATGCTGATGAGCCCCCCTGCCACCTTCTTTTCTCTTAACGTATAGTCTATCTGTATCATCACTAGGGTGTGATGCTTTATGCATTGTCACAAGTTTCCTAGTTCGCCTATCCATTGATTGGAGTTCTTTCCTTTGTCCATCCTAGGAATGGTCCTGTATATCTAACTACTAACACCGCCCAGGTGTTCATTCCTTTTTTTTAGATTTCTACTGTTCAATTTGGTCTCCAATATTTTCCTTATCCTTCTAAGGTATTCTCCCTTTATTTTTCCTTCATCTCCTCCTGTTTTTATCGTGTCACATTCTTGGACGCCTAGGTACTTGTATCGGTCTTGTGCGGTCAATGCCCTAATCTTGCTGTTGTCCGGGAGTTCGATTCCTTCAGTCATTGTAAGCCTTCCTTTGTGCATCACCATGATTGCACATTTTTCTATTCCAAACTCCATTCCGATGTCCTCACTGTATTCTTTTACTTCGTTGAACAGAGTCTCAAGCTCTCCTCTGTTTTTTGCGAACAATTTTATATCGTCCATGTACATTTGGTGGTTGACTTTTCCTTTTGTTCTAGAGAAATGGTATCCTTTGCTGTTTTTCAGGATTCTGTTGAGCGGTATCATTGTTAGAAAAATAATAGTGGGGACAACGAGTCTCCTTGGAAAATTCCCCTTTTTATCCCTACCTATGTTAGTTTGTCCCCTGCGGCTGTCAAATCTACTTTCCAGTCTTCCATCGAATTACCAATGAATTTAACCACCGGTTCGCTAATTTTGAACATTTTAAGGCATTGGGGTATCCAGCTATGTGGGATCATATCGTACGCTTTTTTGTAATCTATCCACCCCATTGCAATATTCTTTCTCCTTTTCCTCACTTCTTTTAAGATCATCTGGTCTATGTAGAGTAAATCGTTTGCCTCTTTGGCTCCTATCCTACACCCTTTCTGTTCTTCTGGTAGTAGTCCTCTTCTTTCCATTGATATATATTCTCTCTCTGCTATTTGCCCGGTCAGGATTTTCCACATAAGTGGTAAGCACGTGATTGGTCTGTAGTTGCTCGCTATGTTCCCCTTTTCTGGGTCTTTTTAGGTGAGGGTGGTTCTGCCTTTGGTCATCGATTCTGGTGCCTCACCTTCGTTTATGCAACTTTGGAGTAGGTGGGTGAGTCTGTCGTGTAATCTGGTGAATTTCTTGTACCAATATCCGTGGATCCCGTCGGGACCTGGTGCTTTCCAGTTGGCTACTTTCCTAAAAGCATGTTTCAATGTGGTTTCGTTCAATAATATTTGTTCTCCATTATCTATAAATTCAAGTTCTTTTCTCATGTTTCTCAACCATCACGGTATTACGTATCTTTTCGGCTGCCCCCATATGCTATTCCAATAGTTCTTGGCCTCTGTGGCGTCTGGTTTTTTATTATTATTATCATTATCATCTTTATTCTATGGCCGATTCTTACTTGGGATAAAAGACGAGTGAAGTGATGTACAATTTTTTTATTGTGCGTGTGCGTGTATTGCAGTCTTATTCTGTGTGTTGTATTTTTGTGTGTTGCTTTTTGTGTGTTGCAGTTTACATTTGTATATAACTGATGATAGCACCCTCTTCAGTACACAGGCAGTACCAATTTGTGCCACATATTCTATATTTTGATTTCAAAGCCCTTGTACTTGTCTAGTTTCACAAGCCCCCTTACTGCTATGATTGGATCAGAAGGCACATTCATGCCAATTAAGAGGCAAGTTCTTTAATGGTGGTCCTTGATCACTATATCAGATCTATTTGCTTTGATGGTCCTGTCAACATTTATTGTCTCATAGTATCGTGCTGTTCTGCCATTCAGTTAATGGGTGTGATTGAAGTTCATATTAATTATTGTCAGTTGGTATCTCTTATGCTTGTAGATTCTTCCCAGTGTATATAATAGCCAACTCTGTCATCTATTCTGAGGTGGTCTAATTTGTTTCTAAATGCTGGTCACAGAAGTAACATTTTGGGTCAACATCATATTTTATGATATTTGTAAGTTTTGAGTGCTCTTAGCAGTCAGTCTGTTTCTGCTTCCAATATACTATCTAAGAGCCACTGATGGGTGTGTTCCCGATGTATATCAGCAACTTTGCTTCTGAGGGCATATTATCATATTTTACTTCTGGATATTTATGGCCTTCTTTCTTACATCTATATTACATAAATACTTTTTCCTGTCCAAGCTTATATCCAGTTCCCTTGAAAAACTTTTTACTTTCTTTAATATTGAGTGTGACGTTTTAGTGTTTTCATGTGCCTTAACTAGTTTTAACATCCAGTCGTAAGTGATTCTAAAGTACTGGTGTAATCCTACTGTTGCAATTTTACATGTCAATTCAAGTTACACCATTTCCCTACCACCGTTAATCCTTTGCAAATACAGACGATCAATGTCAGCTTTAAGGCGGTGCAGTCTTGGCACGTTAGTAGTTTCTTGATTTTCTTCAAATACTTCTAATATATCAAAATTCAAATTAATTATATTAAAACTATATGTTCCAGTAGAGATGTCAAGCATATAGATGGCTTTTACTCAAATCTTTGAATTCATTTTTCTATTTTCTATTTCATACTGATATGTTGAATCCCGTTTCATTCCATAATTCTAAATATATATACATTTATATGCCTCTTCTTAGTCTAATAGTGCGTATTTCGATAGATTATTGTAGAATTTTTAGTTGAATCTTTGCAACGGTGTGATTGAAGAATATTATCGAAATCTGATAAGTAATAACGAAATATTACTCTTTTTATCAAATATTTAGATAGGTTTTGTTCTTGAAGAAAAAATCATATACGTGAGTATAAGATTATCGATAAACCAGTTTTTTCCAGATCTAATTCTTTTTCATTTTCATTTTCTTTCTGTCTAATGTGATGCTTTAGGTAATGTGCATTTTGCTGAGGCAGATTATTGAATTCTAAAGCAAGCATGTCATCCAAAATTGGATGATTCACACAGTTTTCCTACTAACGGTTCATTTTTATTCTCTTGAAAACGTACTACAGGACTTCTAGATACACAACAGAAGTATTTCACCCATTGGGTGCTAGTATGAAAAAGTTAATTGGGGACCCAACCCTAGACCAAACAATATTCAAAACTGTGCGAGCTAATAACAACCTCTTACAACCAAGCGTTTTCTCCATCTTGGAGATAACCAACATCATTTGCAACATTGTAACTGGACCAGCTCAGCTTGAAGAAGTTTCAAGTACCTTTGCCAATATCTCTTCTGCAGATTTTGAAGACATGGTGTTGATATGATAGATGTTGCCTGAGCGAGCTTGGGACCATAAACATGCATGACAAAACAAACAAGAAATTATTTCAATCTTTGTGAAAATGGTACAGCAAAAAGAATTGTCGACTTGAAGGCCATAGACTCACTTGTAGATCATAATAGTGGTACTGCTTCTTCAAAATTATTGCTGGAACAAACGATATCAACTTGACGATATTCATCTCTCTAACACAAGAAGCGATTCCACATTGGAATTTTTAGCGGTTCTCATCAATGCAACTCAACTTGAAAAAAATACATAAAAATTTCTATATCACTGCTTTAAAAGAAAAACAAAAAAACAAAAAACAAAAACAAAAACAAAAAAAAAAAACAGCATCTTCCTTCAAATTTTTAAAAATCATATTGACAAACTCAAGGAACATTTTTTTCCAAATCAACCGCTGCTAATTCAAGCGTGCATCATATGCAGCAACCACCCCTGCTATACATATGCGTGTTTAACAAAGTGAAAATTCAACCTTACGTATACAAACACATGCTGGGGAGTATGAAAGGGAGTATGAACCTTAACACATATACTCCCAAAACATTCTGTCACTGTTCAGTATTCATTTAAACACACACATATTTTTATATTTCATTTCAATATTTTTTGTACTGCAGACACATGCTAACATTTTGTGTAAACGAACGTATTTGGATTACCAGACAAACTTATGCTAAGATGTTTTTTTTGAAAGTATAAAAAAAATTCATTATAAAAAATATCAATGGATACTCCCCTCGCATTGTTGAATGCCTACTAAAAAATACCTCTCGTTTCTACCTTAGTTCGCCTAATCATAACAGATTATATAACCTTCTTGAAAGACTGACATTGTTTCTAAAAAGAAGGTAATGCAAAACTAACTAAAAACATAGATCCAACCATCTAAGTACTGAAGCTGTCTCACATCTCACATCACAACTGCTTAGCTCCTAACTATAAAAAGGGTAGCTTCTGATTCTCTTGGCTTCACTCTACTAGCCAAACGGTTTCATTGAATGGTTCAACTGCTTTTTCACTAAATAGCTTTTACTATGATTATTTAAGCGCTTTTTGTCATTTGCATTTACTGGCGAAGTATTCATCCTCAAGTCTGCTCGACGGCTTCATTTGTGAGCTTCTTTTCTTCACAGTTAACTCGTGGGTATTTCATCCTGATTTTGATTGCAGCATCTTAGCTTCATTAATCACCCACACAGTATAAAAGCAAGTCCAGCCTCTATTGTCTGGTAGAAATGAACGTGACAATGACACTTACTATATCACAGTTCCCCTCTATTTTCCATTCTGATTCCATAAGAAAACTTAATTACTAATTCTCTCCTCAATATTATAAGGATCTATAATTCAATATTCATTAAGTTTTTTTCTTAACAAGAAATATTAACTTTTGTATTTGCCCAAGGAAGTGAAATTGTCAACACTACGAGTATTTGATTGATTCTGGAACATTTTAAATGATTCAAACGGCTGGGAACAAATTAGCCGCCACTGAAGAGATCACGTGGAGAGAGAGACTTGGCAATGGGCAGGCCATGTTGCAAGAATGAAAGACATCCGATGGACATCACAACTCACAACATGGATTTCCAGAGACCGTATGCGAAACTGAGGCCAATAGAATATAAGATGCTCTAGACAAATTCAGAAAATACTGGCTCTGCGACGCCCAAGACCCTAGGAAAGGTCTATGTCCAACGACGACGTTAAAAGACTGATGATGATGATGATGATGATGATGATGATGATGATGATGATGATGATGATGATGATGATGATGATGAAGAGCTGATGAAAACCTTGGTCATTACTGGTAATAAATCATTTCCACCCAGGAATGTCAGATAATCAAAGTACCCAAAACTGAGTCTGAACCATAGCAAAAAGAGTGATTTCAAATTGTTATAACTAATGTGAGAAAAATGTCTAAATCTCGACTTTGTAACCGATACAATACTAATGAGCATTCTAATCTCTACTATACTAAATATGTATTTTGTGAGTCTAGAGTAAACGAAATTCGAGGAAATTAACTTGTGTATATTGTACACTGCTACAAAACATACGGCCTATAAGTGTTATATTAACGATGGAAAACTTTTTATAAGTGCAAATTCTGTGATTCTAAAGGCCATATCCGTACCTTGTTCCCCAAAATATATGGAAATAAAAGGATTCTTCCTTCATTCAAGTGTTTGTTTTGCACTAGGATCCCATTTCTCTGAGATTTACTTGAAAACACAAAGTGCAATTTTTGAAGTTGTTCCCATACTGGAAATGAAAGTTAAAAGCTTTTAAAATTCCCAACAAAAAGTATTTAGGGAAGTCATGACCCCAGGTCTTTTTCATTATTCACACGTTCTCATAGATGATGATTGTGACATTACTGACTAATTTTCTCATGTTATGGAAATCCTAGAGAATTTTTCGTGACTTTGTCTCTGTTCACGATTTGATTGGTGCGAATATCGTCCAATTTATGAGTCGTATGTCCCTGATTGAATGCATGCATGCATGGGTCTGCTTGGCAAATTCTTTACAGTGTACTCCCAAGATTGAATCAGCTGGAGATGAGAGAAAGGATTTAGACTATCTGCATGAATACTGAGGAGGGTAGCGAAAATATGAGACAACTTCCAGTCGTCAGCAAAGGCTCGAATGGAGAAGGCATGTGTAAGTAAATCTTGTGGAGGAGGGGGGTGAAGAAAAATTGCTGTGAACAGTAATAACGAATTTGGAAGAGAAATCAGATTAAAAAGATTACGAGAAATGCAAACCAATAAAGGGAAAAGGAAATAAGTTAGAGAGAAATACCTGCTGCAGTTTGTGGAAAGATTTATTTTTGAAAATGGACCGATAAGGACGACTAAAACGACATAGGGAAACGCACAAAACATACAATTTCACCTTTCAGAGCATAAATGTAAAACAGTGCCAAAACATTAAAATAAACTCTCGTGACACCTCACATTTCTGGCACTAATATCAGATAGAACTTTGAAATATTGTTTTGAAAAAAAAAAAAAAAAAACAACTCTTAAAAGAGTTTCTCACTTTTGACTCATAAAATATGCTTCCCCTCACTTTTTGCTGTCAAAATGAAAAAAAAAAATGTTTTACTTTCAAGAATTTGTGATCAAAACATGAAGTCAGACAAAAATTGATTAAAAAATAGTAGGATCAAAATGAGCGTTTTCTCATACAACATCGACATCCCAGTATAGTTTGTTTAAAACTCAACTTCCATAATAAATCAAATGCCACCCTTAAATGCATGTAGATCCCGAGATCCACAACACTGTATCAGCTGAGAAAAGGAAATTTTGCTTTTGATAAAAATAACATATAATTTTGGCGAGACAAATCTTGGAAGACATTGAAGTATAAGTGGCTTTTTTCAAGATTGCAGAAGTAAAATGTATCATCAGCCCAAATAAACAATCTATCTATACATTTATAAAAGCCACATTACTTTATTGATTTAATTGCTGTCGTGTCTGAATCCTGTTATAACCTGAAAATTATAATGGATTGGCCCGTGTGAAATTCTGTAGATTAACAGAGCTGAAAGAAAAACGATGAAAGGGTTTTGAAATGTGTAGTCCGTTCCATAACAACAAAGAATATGTTAAAATTTTAATGTGTAAAAGAAACACAGTGAGAGTAAATGATAGAAAAATGTCATTAGGTTAATGAGAGAGTTAAAGAAGGAGTGATTTATTGAGTGAATGAGTGAATGTCTCATTTTCTCCCAACGTTTATTTCATCTTCCTTTAGATGTAAGCAATTTTATGAAAATATTACAGCCAACTATGGAAGGGGACGAAGCATTGTTTGTTGGTAAAATTTCTGGCCCCAAACTCGCAAAAATGGCCATAAGAATATTGCAACACAGTCAGCACACAGAAGGAAAGAAAGAAAAGGGACAGACAAAATCAGGAACGTTGTATACACAATTTTTGACAGCAGCTGGCAAAATTTGTTTCTATAATATAAACAGTTATTATGATATAAAAGATATTCGTTTATAATTGATTTTGAAAATTTTCCCCGCTAGACATCAGAAACAAAAATTGATAATCATTGCATCAAGAAAAAAAAATCGTCGGAAAGGCAAATATTATTCATTGGCAAAGGAAAAAAAAATGTATATACGTAAAGTGTGTACGTTAGTCATAAATAAACACCGTTTAGTCTGATTATCCTTCTTCCTTTCCATTTTTTCTTTCTGGTATTCTATCTTTATCTCGAGAATTGATTTTTTGTTACGTAAAAAATGAATCTTCACTTTCTCTCTCTCACTATTATCATTGCCCTCTTAATAAGATAACATCTTTCAGCCTCTCTTTAAGTACCCTATTTTTTTAGTCACTCAATTACTTACAAACGCTGTTAGCCAATTCAAATATGGTCTTAACATAATTTTCCGTCGTTTTCACGTTGCAATTAAATCGAATAATTGAAAAATACTATTGCAACAATGTCAAAATGGCTCAAATTTAAATATGACCAAACGAAAAGGTTCATGGCCAAATGCTTTTTAAAAATGTCAAATTTTGTCACACTTTTTCCCCATTTTTATCTGTTATGAAATAAATGATGTTTCGTATAATCTAAAAAAAACAATGGTGATTTTTCCTATATGTCCAGAGATGTTATGTCGATCACCTTTTGAAACATATTCAGTTGAGACTTTACTAAACACTTGAAATTAAGAAAATGAAAAGAATCAATAATTCATACAAAACGAAAATCAGATCATAAGTTGTTCTTCCATTTGTACTTTCGTAAAAATGGTGGAATTAATTCCCCAATCAAGCATTATTGTACTTACAGGGTTGCAAGGGAGCTTTTTATCTCACTCATGGTGACGATATCCTTACTAGAAGTATCTTAAAATAACTAGTAATCACATGAATAAATTTCATGCAATTATTATATGAAACAAAACTAAATGAAAACATTTTGATTAACATGGCCAATGAACAGTTTTTGATCGTCTGAACAAAAACAAACATATGGTGTTTTAATGTCTGTTTTAGTTTGAAGATTGAAATTCCAATAAAGCCTACACTGTAGATATCATCTCTTTTTTAAATGAATACAACCTAAAATCGTTACGTGACATAGATATATGTTGCTGTTACATCCAAAAACTGTTATGAAATCCTGAGAAAAAAAGCCCATTAAGCCCTGTTTATTGATTAGAATTAATGTGTACCTATCGGTTGTATGTAACAACCCCCACCTCCATTTCAGCATCGCCAAAGACCCCGATCAACCGTAATGGGTTGAAATTGATACGGCACTAAACTTACCAATTGAGTCTTCTTGTCAGCAACTGGAGAGAGAAAATTGCCTCTTTACATCCAATGTTGAAATTATTTCTCTATATATCTTTAAGCTCATGAGCAATGTCGGAATACCCAGGTGATAAAATCGATTGATTCTTCATGGAAAGAAACGTATGATCACACATGCGCAGTGCGAGAGAGAGAGAGAGAGAGAGAGAGAGAGAGAGAGAGAGCATACTGAAAAGGCATATTGAAAATGGGATGGAAAGGATGAACATTTGATACATTTTGAACAGCGTCATAGACAATGTATGCAATTGCCCGTGTGTGCATTCATAGGACATAAAGCAACTTTTCATAACATTTCTGTTGGTAAGAATTTCCATTGAAGCATCTCTTTATTTACTCTCCCACCAGAGCAAAATGCAACACAAGGTCAGGGCTTTACGCAGGGATAAGGGAGCAACCCATCAAAATAGCTCCAGCCGATGTGACTTAGGTTGCCAAGCAACTTTGGTTGCTAAAGCATCTGCAATCACGAAAGCGTAAGGCACGAGCCTGTCCTGTTCCTTTAAGTGCAATGGGGCAGTGCTACCCCAGGGCAACAGATCCCCCGTAGCTGGGCTGAGTAATAGTGGGAGAGCTGAAGGATGAGTCCAAATGCGCGTAGTTATGCGCAGCCTCAGTAAAACCTCATTGGCCGATGCATTGCACCAGTGCATCCAGTCTTTGATGCTCGCCAACACATTATCTCCGGCCTATTCGATATGCAAGTGTTAGTACCGGCGCTCGGTCTCTGCTGTAGAACAGATACTACAACTTAATCCATGTCGAATAGGCCAGAAAAGGGGAGGTTGAGCAGAGGAAGCATTGGTTTGTTATGACTGTGCATATTTCAATGATTTTGTGAGTAAGTAGGACTAATTCAATCTTGGCCTTTATGGGGTGATTACTGAGTTGGCGTAGGCATGCTTCAACTCGATTGTTGGTATGAAGAGATGTTACATCGAGGCTAGCCGTGAGTTGGTTCAGCATATCTATGTATCTTTATTTTATGTATGAGGTCTCCAGAGTTTAAAAGGTGTACGAGATCTCCAGCTTTTTAAGGCTTATTGTACCAAGTAAGGGGGTTTGGATTATTGCTAAAGCTCTAGATATCTTATGGGGTTTACTGCCTATTCCCGAGATGATAGTTCGTAAGGCGATGTTCGGTTTGTGGTTTTTGGGTAGGTCGTAGAGCTGAGGTAATGTTGGATGTATTCTGTGAGTTTGATCAGTGTTTTTTTTTTCGCTTTGTAGTATTTTTCGGAGAGATTTGTTGAGCTGAGATGCTTCTTTATCAATGAGTGTGTTTTTTCGTATCGTTGCTGAGGAGGGAGGTGATTTTATTGCAATGGAGTGTATGTCCATGATAACGACAACTCCTTTTTCTGAGGTAGAGATGTGTATTTTGCCGTCCTTGGCTAGGATTCTCAATGCAGTGATATATCTGAGTGATGAAGTATTGCAGTTTTTGTTGATGACTCCTTGTATGATGCCTTTGTTGAAAACTGTGTCAGAATGTCTGTAGTTCTTCGTGATAATGTTACTGATGTTCGTTCTTGGTATGCCGATGGCGAATTTTAGACCTACTCAGATTCATCGGGTCTGTGTTTACTGTCTTTGAACTTGTTTCAATATATACATACATACATACATACATACATATATATATATATATATATATATATATATATATATATATATATATATATATATATATATATATATATATATAATTTGAACTATAGGAAGTGAAACAGACTCAGGAGTGAAAGTATATGAAAACCAAGTTTAATAATCAATCCACCAATGAAAACATTATTCAATCAATGAAAACGTGAATATTTTCATTGATGGATTAATGTTCTAGACATGTTTCAGGAGGTATTACCATCTTCAGCAGCGTATGTTGTGAGTGTGTGTGTGTGTGTGTGTGTGAGTGTGACCTTTGATGGTTATAAGTTAATTGTGGAACATGAGTCCACCGTCAGGAGCTTTGTTTTGTAAGCAAAAAATGGAATCCCATCTGCTCAGGTCATCCTGTTGTGTGGGACTTAGTTCAGTCTGTGATGAAGTATGTGGTGTTAGCAGCAGTAGTAGTTCTTTGACAGGACATGGGATGGAAGGGAAGTGGTTTGGTGTTGGATTGTGTGGGTAGGTTAGGGATAGTATTGATGGTTGGGTGATGAGGTTGAGGAACTTCATATGTATTAACCTTATAGGTCATTGAAAGTAGGTTGGCTTTGTACAAGTGGAATGCCCTACAAAGGTTTTAGTTGTTATGGGCCTGAATGACTGTGAAGATCCAAATATTATATATGCCTGAGAGACAGTAGAATATGGATGTGAGGTTATTATTAGTGGGATAATTATTATTTAAAGATCTGTGTGATTAAGGTTATTTAGTTTAGTGTTAAGTCCATTAGGGGAGAGAGTTTTGAGTTTGTTGATCAACATGTCTTCATATCTTTAAGAAATTTTAGTTATACCAGTCAGAATATTTTTTCTGTATTTCCAATAGTTGTGAACCTACCTTCTGTGGCAAAATTGTGTCCAAGTGTGCAAGAGTGTAGTTCTACAGGAAGTGGACTTGGGTAGTTTTGTGACTTGATTCTGTGTTTGTAATAGTTAAATCTAATGTTAAATTGTCACTCGGACTTACTTACGTAGAGGAAAATTGCATCAATTATATTCTATCATGTTTTTGCTAAGACTATTAGTGCAATGGTATGTATAGAAACTCTCTTTGGCGGTAGAACTAGTGGAAATGTTAGTGTACTTAAAGTGGTTGCAACATACACTATTTCTTGTGTCACATGGTTTACAGAAATTAGTGGTTCTAAGGATATTGCTGTGTAAGGATAATAATAATAATAATAATAATAATAATAATAATAATAATAATAATAATAATAATAATAATAATATATACATATATATATATATGAAATTTTCTATGAATATACTTATGTATATATATATATATATATACTTTTTATATAAATAATCATGAGAATATGTTCATATGATCATATATATATACGCATACATAGATATCTATTATGTACATACGTATATATAATCATTATTATGTATAATTGGACATTTGATTAGTTAATATATATAAGAAATATATATATATATATATAATTGATATACATACAGATGTAATGAATATTTTTTTTTGCATGATTAAATGATATATACTAAAGAAATATTAATGTACATGAATATATATATGTATATATATATATGTATATATATATATATATATGTATATATATATATGTGTACATATATGAGTAATATACATACATGCACGCACATACACACACACACACATATATATCTATAAATATGTATGTATATAGATGTATACATATATATATATATTAAAAAACCTATATATTATTTATATTTATGAAATTATTGTATGTATATATTAACATATACATACATGATTAATATATATGGTCAGTATATATATGATTAATATATATATATATATACATGCATGAATAACAAAAATATGTATTTAATTTATATGTACAAAATATTTGATACGTATAATACATGTATATATATATAAATATGAATAGATGTATAATTTACACATACATGTATATAAAATTATTGTGGCTACACACAATCCATTATCCCATCACGTACGACAAGAAGGATTGAAACTTTTGCTTCAAGCTGAGCTACGTAACTGAACGATGATTTAGGCTGAATTTAAGCAATACATTTGTTTTACCTTTCATATATATATGTATTCATGTGTGATAAATTGATGTAGATACAGTATATGTGAACAATTCTGAAAAACGCCTAAATATACATGTTTATTTATATGAATAATTCATTTAAATATAAGATGATATAAACATGTTTATATTGATACATGGCATGACTAATGGTTAAATGCATATATATATTCAAAATATTGATACAAGCATATACATGTGTGAGTGAATAATTAATAAATATTGCATCATCCACGGACAGCTATTTTGTTGTATTACAATTCTTCATTGTTGCTATAGACAATCTGATACCTCATCGAGTACCATGGCGCAGGATTGAAACCTTCGTCCCAGACCCGGAGTCCGGTATCCTACCGATGGACCACGGACCGGGACGGTTAGTACTGCTAAATTTAAGCGATATATCCTAATTTTGCTTAAATACCCAATTCCCCAGAGCGCTCTATTCGTATAGAAGATTATCGCATAATGCTTACAATGAGCGAGTTACCTGACTTAAAGAGTGCTCAACCCTCAATAGAGGAGCGTTAATTATTGTGTCATCCACTGACAGCTGTTTCGTTATGTTACAACTCTTCAGTGTGGCTATAGACAATCTGTTATCTTATCTAGTACCACGAGGCAGGATTGAAACTTTTGTTTCAGACCCAGAAGCTCGTATCCAACCGCTGAGCCATGGACGGCCAGTAAGGCTGAATTTAAGCGATATATTCTATTTTTGCTTTAATCCCCCATCCACCAGAGTGCCCCCCCTCTCTCTCTCTCTCTCTCTCTCTCTATATATATATATATATATATATATATATAATCAAATGATATATTTTCAATTAATGCATACATATGATTGATATATATAGGACAAATATATTTTTTCGATATATATCATCATTATCATAAGCATCATTTTTCAACCTCTCTTGTTGGACTTAAACCTTCCCCAAGGTTCGCTACACTTCTCTTTCCTGATTATAGCGGAGCCAGTAATTTCTAAATCCATCTATTTCGTCTCTCAATTTGATCCTGTGCTGGCTTTGGTTGTGCATGTGATCTCTCCGGATCCCTATTTTGAGTCGTGATGTCCATTGGTTGTTTATCATTTTTGCAACATGACCAGCACATTGCTTTTGATTTTTTTCAATTGATTCCATGATAATTCAGCCTGTTGTCTTCTTCTGGATATATTTTGCTGTTTGGCAGTTTTGTATAATTCTTTCATGGGCACATTGCAGGGTTTTCGCTAAGCGGGTCTGTCTTCAACTTAATCTCCATGCTTCGGCTCCATCATTGACGGAATGATGATTTGGTTGTGTATCCTTTTTAGGATTAATGGGATCTTTTTGTTTCTGAAGTTCGAACTTTCTTTGCCAAAAGCTTGCAATTCTAGTGTGATTCTTCGCTTGATTTGTCATTCTTTCGAGAAGATTCGTCGTTCTAGGTAGATGTAGTGGTCTACGTTTCTCAGTTCCGTTTTCGATTCTGAACTTTTTGTTCTTATTTAGGACGTGATTACTGCACATGATCTTTGTCTTGCTGAAGTTCATGTGTGGGCTGACATGTTTGTTTTCTTCATTTAGTTAACCTGGTGTTAGTTGGAGATATAGAAAGTTCACTGCAAAAAAGCAATGTCGTCTGTGAATCTGAGGTTGATCAGATATTTACTGTCTTCATCGATTTCTCTATTTTCCTTACTTTTTCTTTCAGCTGATCTATCGAATGCAAGTGGTCATAGTCGAGTAGCTTCTTTTAAAGCCAGATGGCACCCGTGGTTTGTTTTCATCTAGTGTTTTTGTAATTTTGTTGATAATGATTTTTTTGAAAAGTTTGTATATGCCCATGAGTAGGCTTATAGGTCTCTAGATGTTGTCTTTCTAGTTTTCTATTTTATATAAAACTATTATGATTGCAGTGTTCCAATCATCCAATACTTCATTTTAGGCATATGTTGAATAGGATGGTCAGTTTCCTTGTAATTGTTTTACTTGCCTTTTTTCAGATCGACGGTGGAATTTTCTGATCCAGGAGCTCTCTTCTGCTTTTGTTTGTTTGATGGATTTTTCCATCTCCCACGGTCTTGCGTATCTTTTTTGTTGTTTTGTAGTCCTTGATTAAAGGCATACACATTTTGGTAAAATTTTTGGGCACGTTCGACAATCTTGTTTCTGTCTGTTGTTAGGTCTCCATCTTCCTCGAGTAGGCTGGTTATTTGCTTCAGTCCTGAATTTGGGCCATATTTTTTTTATATCTGTGAAGCCCTGCCCACCCCCTTTTTTAGAGTCGATTCAATAACTGCTGTAGTGTATCTCTAGGGATTCTCTTCGTCTCGTCTTGATTATTCTATTCAGTTCGGTCTCTTCAATTTTCTCTCTTGTTGTTGTCAGTGGCTTGAGATTTCTGCGTTTATCCATGATATTCCTGGTTTCATCTGAGATTTTACTAATGGTTTGTGTGTTCGTTGGTTTAAATATCGTGGCGACTCCATTTTGTTGTTCCGTTGATGTTGGTGTTCAGTAAGAAATTAAATCTATTTTTCAGTTCAAGTTTGGAGGATTGAATAAGTTCTTTCGCTATGTCTATGGTTGCAGTTTGGCGCAGGATATTTTTCTGTGCTCTTCGTTGGTATTTACTTGTATTTTACATATGACCATTCTGCAGTCGCTTCCTTCGTTGACTTGATTTAAGACTTGGATGTCCTTGACGATGTCACTTTTGTCTGATACGACGTAGTCTATTTCGTTCTTCGTCTTGTGGTTGGGGCTTTTCAAAGTCCATTTCCCATTGGGTCCCTTATTGAAGAAATATTCATGTTTTTGAACCTATTTGCTGTTGCAGAGTTTGAAAGATCTGACCTCTCATTCCGTACTTTGTATCCGAACTTGCCGACGCAATCTTCATTTCCTTGTCCTACCTCTGCATTGAAGTCTCCCATGACGACATTGAAGTATTCCCTAGTGTATTGGGTAGGGAGTACAAGTCATCATAAAAGTTATCGATTTCTTGGGTTGGTTGCGAAGTGGAAGCGTAGACTTTGATGATATTCAGTTTGTATTTCTTTGGATGTTGTACGTTGACGCAGGCTATTCGGTCTGAGACAGCTTTGAAGCCTGTCTTTAAGGTCCTTATCAATGGGAAAGCTACTCCATTTTTAAAAAACTTTTTTTCCGTGTCTATAAAGGAGACGTTTGCTCTTCAGTTCGGTTAGTTTTCCTCAAGATCTTTTCATTTCGCAAATGCCTATTTTTTATTTCATTTTTTAGATTGCTCTCTCTATATATATATTATTGTGTCATCCGCAGACAGCTGTTTGGATATATTACATTTCTTCAGTGTGGCTATAGACTCTCCATTATCCCATCCAGTACCACGAGGCAGAATTGAAACCTTCACTTCAGACCTGTAGACCGATATCCTACCTCTGGACAACAGAACTGGACGGTCTGTGAGGTTGAATTTAAGCGTTATATTCAAATTACACAGAAAATCCTCATCCACTGGAGTGCTCAATTCCTATAGGAGAGTATTACATAAGCTTACAATGGATGAGTTACCTCACTTAAATAGTGCTAAACCCTGAATAGAAGAGCATTAATTATCGTGTCATCCACAGACAGCTGTTTCGATGTATCATATCTCTTCAGTGTGATTATTGTATTTAACTATACACAATTATATATATATATATATATATATATATATATATATATATATATATATATATATATATATATGTATGTATGAATATATATATATATATTTGATATATATAATTATCATATATGTTCACATACATATGTATGATAAATTTACATACACAAACATATTAAAGGAAAACATGTATGAATGATCTCTTTCTACATATAATTACACATACATAAATTATATATATATATATATATACTTCAATCATATAAGTATACATCAATTATACGTATATATATATATATATATATATATATATATATATTTGTCATTTATAAATATGTATATTTCATACAAATATATATCAAATGTGTATATATATATAGATATCATATACACGTATAAATGATATATATATATAGAACTGATTTATGTATACATATACATAATATATATCAATGTATATGATTGATATATATTTATATATATATATATATATATATACACACACATATATTTACAAATATATATAAAGTCTATATATAATTAATATGTATGCATATAATTATATACAAATATATATTATATATATATAAGATTATTTCATATATACAAATAAAATCGATATGTATACATATTTGAAGTACATTCTGATATTGAGATATGGTCGATATATATACACACACTCATGTTTATATATATTCATAATTGATATATGTGTGTGTGGATATGCACACATACACACACGACCTACAAACACACACACACACACACACACATACACACAGACACACACACACACACACACATATATATATATATATATATATATATATATATGATATGCTCCCTATGTACAATACCTAATAAACATGACTAGATTTTTTGCTTATTTATTGCAGAACTTTTCCTGTGCACCCCCCACACACTCATACACAAAAATAAGATATCTGCCTTTGGGACTGAACTGGAGATTTCGATCCTATCTTGTTGTACTAAAAGGCTATGGTTAGTTTATAGCCACACTGGAGAGTAGTAATACAACAAAACAGCTTTTTGTGGATGACACAATTGATAAGTATCAATATTACAATTAATGCTCCCCCCTTCAAACCTGAGCATTGTTTAGTAAGGCAACTATTCATTACTGCTGTAATGCAATGCTCTTCCAACACTTGAATATAGCACTTTGATGGATTGGGAATTTTGCATGTATGAATATATCACTCATTTGCTCCTACTGTTCGTCCAGTTGTGCATGGGGCAGGGGTAAAATGTCTGCCTCTGGGTCTGAAAGGAAGGTTTAGAGACTACCTTGAGGTACTGGGAGGGATGTTGGATAGTCTGTGTATAATCGATATATATGGATATATTTATATATAAATATATACATTGTATATAAGTATGATTAATATATATATATATATATATATATATATATATATATATATATATATATATATATATATATATATATATATATTTGGAGTACATTCTGATATTGACATATGATATATATATATATATATATATATATACACATGTACGTATATATTCATAACTGATACATCTATATATATAATTAATATGTATTTTATGTATAAAACATATATATATGTATATATATACATATATATATATATATATATATATATATACACACATATATATTCACATATATGTGTTATATATATTTGATATAGATATAATGATATATATACTTATATATATATATAAAATTGCTGTACATGTGAACAACGCACATGTAAATTATGAATACATATATATGTTAATTATATTATATATATGTATGAATAATTATTATATGTATGTATCTATAAATAATTGTTGATTTTTATACATGATTGATCCATGCTTACGTATAAATTCCATATATATGCACATATACATAATCATTATAGAAATATATGTATATTCATAGGATGTATATAATCAACATATTTGATATATACACCATTATCATACGTATATCTATACATATATACTCATTTTTATTCTTATGATCACTATATTCATATATCATATACATACATGTATTCAATTGATATACGTATATATATGTTGTTGATATATTTATTCAATCAATATGTATATACATATAATCAATATACACTTATATTAATGATAAATATATATGATTAAGATATATATGTACAATTAGTATGCATATATATATATATATATATATACTTATTTATATATATATATATATATATATATATATATATATATATATATATAGCTAACTTTGATTATTATATGAATTCATAATTAATATATATGTATACACATTATATATATACATATATATATATAATATATACATATTATATATATATATGTATATATATAATATGTATACATATATATTAATTATGAATCCATTTAATATATTCAATATGTATATGTTATCAATATATACATATTCCCTGGAATGGTGCACTTTGGTAAATGGGGAAATTTGTATAAGTAAATACATTGTTTAATTTGCTCCTATTGACAGTCCAGTTCCGCTTAGGGTAGTTGGAGAGCATTGCTAATATTTCTCAATAGGAAACCAAGATGTAGGATTCTTAAATACGTTGATTAGTAGATTGCATCATTATCAAAATGAATAAGGTCATTACCCTACCTGGTAGAACTGGAAAGCATATCGAGTCCGTAGTCGTACCGAAGAGTTGTAGAGCAATAACTTAGCTGTCTGTGGATGACACAATTTTTGATTTAATTAACCCTCTCTCCTCCGCTGTTGAGGTCTTTTCGGTTGGGCACTAATCTGGTATTAGCAACTATGCAATCCTCTTCCGACTCTGGATTGGAGCACTTTGTTAGATTTTGGAATTCTGCCTAAGTAAATATTTCGTTCAATTCAGTCCTACTGACCGTCCAGTTCTTGCTTCAGGGTCAGGAGCTAAGGTTTGGACCACAGTGGAACACAAATATATCAGATACATCATCAACATAGAGGGAAGAAGGAAAGAACTCTAAGAAACTATTAAAAAACTCAAATGGCGATGGGAAGGCTATGTTGCAAGAATGGAAGACAACCCATGGACATCACGTCTTGCAACATGGATCGCCAGAGATCACATAAGAAACTGAGGCTGACAGAACACCAGATGGAGAGATGAACTAGACAGATTCAGGAAATACTGGCTCTGCAACGCCCACGATAGAGAATTGTTGTGAATCCTTGGGAAGGTCTGTGTCCAGCAACGGACGTTAAAAGACTGATGCTGATGATGATATATACATAATCATTATATATATGATTATATTAAGAAATAATTAATATATATATATATATAATTAATACACACACATATACACACACACACATTTATATATATATATATATATATATATGAATGAATATCTATATGTATGAATCACAAAAGTACTACATACAGACCAACTGTGGGAACAAGCTGGCTCTAGATGAAGCTACACTATTCAAAAAATCAGCCGGAAGAAGAATCAGCAGAATACTAAATGCAACTCGCTGTAGCATTTATAGACTTCAAGAAAGCTTTCGATGGAAATTCCCGTGGCCATGAAGGTTATCACTCTACAAAGTGTATACCCGGTATACGTCTGAGTACTGCAATATATATACAGTCACATCCACTCCCTACTGGTCATGTTGAAAAAAATAGCAAACAATCGATGGACATCACAACTCACAACCTGGGGTCCCAGAAACAACATATATATATATATATATATATATATATACATATATGATAATTACCTATCTATATATTCATGTACTTAGTATGCATATTTATATACATGATTGATATATACATATATATATATACACACACACACACACACACACACACACACACATATATATATATATATATATATATATATATATATATATATATATACAGATTTGATGAATATGTATGTTTAAATTATTTATATATATTTCATATACATTCATGCATGATTATATGCATATAGGATTGATTAACATTCAGAAAATGATGCATATAAAATTATTATAAATATGTACAGTCAATATGATTATATGTATATACATATATTTATATGCATATACGTATACAAATATGTAAACATATGAATAATCAAGGTATGGGGATTTATGATGGTCACTTTTATCTTCGGATTATATTTATAAATGATTAATGTAGATATGTATATAGAATTGTAATAGATATATTGTTTGTATACATAATTGATAGATAAATATGTTTTTAATATATGTGTATATAATTGAAGAATATATAATATATATGTATTTAGAATGTGTATATACTTCTATATGGGGGGGGGGTTGAAGACTCTTATGCGTATTCATTTATATTTATGTATAATCAATAAATAACAATATATTCATGCAATTAGTATATATGTTCATATACATAATTAATATATATATTTAACATTTATGTATATATTCATGTTAATTATGCATAATTAATAGCTATATGTATATATATATATATATATATATATATATTTATAAATATATATATATATATAAACAAATATTCATATATATATCTCGTATATACGTATATAAATGAATGTAAATGTGATAATTATAATTATGTTCAATTATAATCAATATACACACATACACACATGTATATGAGTGTGTGTTCTTTACTTACTATGTCCATGAATTAAATCACTTATGAATATTCATAAGGGATCATTGTTGTCATCATCATCAGTCTATCAACATCCGTTGCTGGCTATAGACCTTCCCCAGGATTCGCCAATTTTCACTATCGTGGGCGTTAAAGAGCCAGTACTTCCTGACTTTGTCAAGCTTGTTTATTGATCTAATACTCCGCTGGCTTCGGTTGTGCATGTGATTTCTGGGGATCCATATCATGTGTCCCAATGCCCATCGTTTGCCCGCCATCCTTGCCCCCTGCCATTTGAGATTTTAATGGATTATATGGTACATATTATGCAAGTAACATATTCATATATGGATGATATGTATATACATAAATATTATATATATATATATATATATATATATATATATATATATATATATATATATATATATATATATATATATATATTTACACATATATATATATATATATATATATTTACATGTATATATATATATACATATAAAATTGACACACATTTATGTAAAATCTATATAAACACACACACACATATATATATATTAATAATATATACACATATTCAATACATCAATATATATAATTCATCCTATATTCAAATATCATAAATGAATATATATATTATATATATATTTTATGTATAGGTATATTTAGTATTCCTAATCGTATTGATATATCACTATCATATATGTAAATGACGTCTATATCTATAGATAAATCGTATTATAATGGAATTAATTTATTTATATATATTCAATATATATATATATATATATATATATATATATGTACATATTTAAAATTGGTATATATATATATATATAATTTTGATTAACACATATAATCACAATATGTTTATGATTAGTATATACGTGTATAATTTACATGAATATATGTGATCAATGTATGTATCATCATCAGTCTTTCAATGTCCGTCGTTGGACATAGACTTTCCCCAGGATTTGCCGCACAGTGCCTTTTGGATTAATCTAGATTGTCTCTCCATCTGATATTCAGGCGGCCTCGGTTGCACATGTGATCTCAGGAGATCCATGTTGTTAGTCTCGATGTCAATTGGTTGTTCGCCATTCTTGTAACTTGGCCAGCCCACTGCCATTCGAAATTTCTTATGGATTCTATGGAGTCCGTGACTTTTGTCTTTTCCCGGATGCAATGTGCTGTCTAGTGGTTATCCATAATACTTTCATGTGCATGTGGTATGGTTCTCAATTTGCGGATCTGTCTCTTGGTTGCGTTCCATGATTCAGCTCAATAAGTGACTATTGGGAGAATGCATTGGTTGTACACCCTTCTTTTTAGGATTAATGGAATCTCTTTATTTTTGAAACTTGAGCTTGTTCTGCCGAAGACTTGCCATCTTAGTGTGATTATTTGCTTGATTTCTTCTTCTTTTGAGGGTTGCATGGAGATTTGCTGTCCTAGGTAGATGTAGTGATCTACTTTCTCCAGTTTTGTGTTCTTGAATTTGTTTTCTATCTCCGATGTGGTTGTTGCACATAATCTTCATCTTCATGAAGTTCATGTGTAGGCCGACTTTCTTGCTCTCTTCATTTAATTCATTTATCACTACTTTGAGATCGTGTTCTCGGCGAAAAAGGCAATGTCCTCTGAAAATATGAGGTTGCTCGCCATCTTTTCTAATTCCTTTACTCTCCCAGTCTAGTCTTCTGAAGATCATCTCGAGGCAGGCTGTAAAGAGTTTTGGTGAGCTAATATTACCTAGTCTTACCCGTTTCTCGAGCTGAAAGGGGTCCGAGTCTTTATGTAGCCTGATAAAGGAGCTGCTGCAATTGTATATATGTTTCAGCACTTCGACATATGCTGGATCTACACCTCGTCGAGTGATGGCCTCCATGACCTTAGGGATTTCTACTGAGTCGAACGCTTTTCTGAAGTCGATAAATGCTACTGTGAGTGTTAGTTTATATTCAGCTGCTTTTTCTTTCAGCTGATTTATCAAATGCCAGTGGTCCATGGTAGAGTAGCTTTTTCTGAGGCCAGCCTGCTCTTGTGATTGGTTTTACATCAAGTGTTTTTGTGATCCGGTTAGTGATGATCTTTGAGAAAAGTTTGTATACACAGTCGAGTAGGCTTATAGGCCTCTTGTTGTTGACTTCTTTAAGGTTTCTTTTACTCTGTTTTAGACGCAAGTTGAAGAGGACGGTCAGTTTCCTAGTGATGATTTTACCCGGTTTTCGGAGTAGGTTGATTGTGATGTTGTCTGGTGCAGGGGCCATTCCTTTCTTCGTCTCTTTAATGGCTTGTTTACCTCCTTGTGCTTTACTTTAAGGAAGTCCTCGAGTTGATTGCTCACGTCTTGCGTATACTGTTCATTGTTTTGAAGTCCTTGTTTGGACGAATAAGGTTTTTGGTAAAATTTTTTGGAATGTCCGACAATCATGTCTCTGTCTGTTGCTAAGTTTCCATCTTCCTCGTGTATGCTGGTTATTTGCTTCGTCCGGAGTTGAAGCCTTTGTTTATAGCTTTGAAACCCTGACCTCTTTCAAGAACCAATTCGATGACTGCTGTCATGTATGTTCTTTTGTCTTCCCTTCGTTTTTTCTTGATCAATCAAGTTCGGTCTCTTCAATAACGCAGATCAATATATGTATACATATTAACAATACTGACCGTCCAGTTCTGCAGAGAGCATTTTGGTCTGATACGAAGGTTTTGATCCTACCTTGTTGTATTAGATGGGATATTGAATAGTCTGGAGCTACACTGGATTCTTGTAATACAACGATACAAGCTGTGTGTGGATGACACAATTATTATATATTCATTTACATTCAATTAGTATATATTGATTATTATATAATTAATGTATATGCACATTTATATGTACATATTCAATACATATCTATGTATATATGAATTATATATATATATATATATATATATATATATATATATATATATAGGCATATATAATTGATACTTATTTTCAATATGTATAAATTTGATTGATATATATATATACGTATATGATATTAAATAATACATATTTGGAATATACATGTATCAGTTTCCATGTATATATCAATAATAGATAGATAGATAGATAGATAGATATGTGTGTGTGTGTGTGCGTGTGTGTGAATTTCGGGTAATGAAACTGTAGTAAAAGGTAATGGAGACATATTATATTTTCCTTTCTAGTTCATCAATCAATTGATCCATTATGATATAAATAGTATGTTATGTTTTTTTGGAAGGGATTTGTATTTTCAATAGCGTGTTCTCTGGTTTAAAAGTTTCTGTGGAAAATGAATTCAACATCAGATGTTTTGTGTTCGAATGAAAAATGGGGATCAAGGGAGAGGATTCATTAGAGTCATTATGATCGGTTCGATTGTGTTCTTGCTGAATTCTGTGTTGGTCTGTTCCAGGACTTAATTGCAGTAATAGTTGTAGTAGTAGTGGAAGTAGTGTTTGAGTTGCCGTACGCTGTCAGGGTTATTTTGGAGTTGTTGGTTCAGTATTAAACTGTATGAGTTCTTGGTCGATTTTAGGTAATGCAGATGGTGTACTAATTAGGCTAAGGAACTTCTTTTTTGGTATCCTTTGCGATCGTGAAAAGTAAGATGGCACTAAATTATTCGCCTGAAATACCATGCAAGGGTTTTTTGAAGGTAGGGGGACTGTATCATTGCATGATGTTCCCGATATTAGACATGCATGGAGGTGTTGATATGAGGTTATCAGTAGGAGAATTATGACGTTAGAGATCGGTGTGGTTATGGTCAAGTTTAGTTTTGTATCCATTTGGGAGGCAATCTTAAGCTCGTCAATCCTTATATGTTCATGACTTTCCAGAATTCTTATTGTGTCTGTGTGTGTAAATTTTTTGCAATGATTATGAATCTAGCATCCGTGTCAGGGATGCACAATAGTAGTCCTTATTGGAGTAGACTGAGATATTTGGATGATTTGATTCTGTGCCAATAGTTATTGAGGCTAATGTTGAATTGCCATTTGGATTTGCTTATGTATTGTGATTTGCATCTATTGCACTCTAGGAGGTATATAATATTTCTTCTACGACGGTTAGAGATATGCTATATGTAGAATGTCTTGTTAGCAAGTGAAGGTTTGGTGTAATTCGTTGGTGTGCGGTTGAAGGATAGACTATTTTTTTATTGCACGATTTAGTGGCTTCTAGGATGTTGTTATGTGAGACTTCATTGTTTATTACAGTGTTGCTGCTAATCATCTATTTGACACTTTGGGGTAGGCGATGACACACGGTTCTAAAGATATTTCTTTAAATTTCGTTTTGACTGTGAGAATATTTCATCTGTTATTGATCATATGTGCTACGAGAGAGTGTGTTGTTGAAGGTGGTTATAAGTGACATGCAGTCAGATTTATTTTTGTTAGAAAGTATAAGGGTCTCTTCTCTGGATATTGTAGTGGCCTTTTGTATTTGGTTATTTGTATCTTCTAGTGAATATCCTCCTTTAGGGAAATGTTGTAGTAGGTTTTGGTTGTTTCTGTAGAGTTTACTATATAGAGAGCAAATTCTAATTCTATGTGCTTTTGAAAATTGTAGTTTTTTCAGGTGTTTGAGGTGGGCTGATCTAGAATGAAGGTAGTTCTGAGTATCTGTGGGTTTAGGGTAGAAGGTAGTTTAGAGGTTTCTGCTATTATCCATGTATATGCAGGTGTCTAGGAAAGCTAGAGAGTCAGTAGATATAACCAAATCTAATTTAATGGAGTCATTTGTAAAGTTTATGTGTGAGAAACATTTCTCTTGTTCGCTTCCATCTCCAGTATATATGAAAAAAAATGTCATTTTTAAATCTAACGTAGAAGATGCATCCTTTGTTCATCTCTTGGTATATGTAGATCTCTTTGAATTTGCCTATGAAGATGTCAGCATAGGAGGAGCCCGCTACTTGTTTATCAAGTCGTATAAAATTCTTACTGAGGATGGTTTTATGCTTTCTGGTCCCACCTTCCATGTGTTGTAGTTGGAGGATTTCCTCGTTTTTCGGTACTGTGTGTGAGTGGCGATGAAAAGCTTACCTTCAGGTCAAGGTTTAGGGTTGTGTCATTTGAATATCTTGGACAGGTGAACGTATAAGATTGAGGGGGATATTTTTCCCCAGGCCTTTGTTCTGAGAAGTGGTGTCCTGATTATTTTTGATGGTGTCTAGTGTTTTTGTCATTCATGTTCGTGCAATGATTTTTTTGTGTTTGTTCACATGCATGTATTTGTTTTTCTATTATATGTGCTTTGTGTGGTATTATATTCTAGTTTTTTAAATTTGTTGGTTTTGATATGATCAAGTTGTTATTTTCTTTACTCAATTTTCCTGTTGATGATGAATTAATTTTTCTGTATTCTCGTGTGTCTGTGTGTAGTTGTATTTTCTATTCTCGGTTGAAAATATCTTTGCAAGTGCCTGCAATAGTTTTTTTCTGCAAAACTCGAGGGTTTCGTTGATGACATCTGTTGATATTGTTTGTATCAAACAATTCCAAATGTTCAAGAGAGGTATAAGTGATCATGAAATTTATGGGGATAGGGTCGTGCTCTTTTCTGGACTTTAATGAGTCGGAATGTGACTCAAAGCAGGTAATTTTGCCTCTTTTACGGTTGAGCTCAACGAAGGTTATGTCGTTTTGTTTTCTGGCGGAGAGTAATCGATAATAATATTGGGAGAAGTTCCCTAGTCTGGTCTGCTTGTGATCATAGGAGTGTGTTCCTTCACCTTCTCTTAGTAAGATAAGTATATACACAGAATAGAGGATAAGAAAGTCACAGGAATAAAAGTACATGGACACTTTGTTCATTAATTGATAGATCAATATGTAAATAAATTAGTATTCTTATATAATTGATATATATGTATAAAATCAATACATACATATATATGTAGATGTAATCAATAAATATAAATATATAGAGAAAATAAATATGATCAACAGATATACATGTATGTATGTACATATATATATATATATATATATATATATATATATATATATATATGATATATATATATAAATTATCATTTTCATCTACGTGTATATATTTTAATATATAGACATATATGATGATCATATGTACTTATATATATATATATATATATATATATGAATGATATATATATGTATGTGTGTTTGATATATATATATATATATATATATATATATATATATATATATATATATATATATATATATCGGTAATTAATATATGTATATGATTAATATGTGACACTAGGGGGCCAGGAGTCTCCCGTGTCCTGAAAATTATGAAAATTACTATGGCTGTTACCAAAAATTACTATGGTTATTACCAGTAATTACTATTGTTATAACAAAAGAGAGTTGTCTGTGTTAAAAGGGATAATGTGTTTTTTGAGATAATATAGGAAGTTGGGGCACCTGCGAATTCTCAATCTAGTGTCATCTGTCAGATCCTGGGTTGCAAAAACAAATGCTTTTGGAAAAAGGTTTTGTTCCCGATTCGATGACCATGTCATGGGAAGTTGAGTTATCTGTACTTTTTCAATATAGTGTCATCTGTCAAGTCCTGGGTTTGAAAACAAAGCCAGATATATGGGTCAGTGTTTGGGGTCTAGAGAGAGAGAGAGAGAGTAAAAGCTTATTAAAGAAAAGTTATTTGCAGAGACCTTGGGAGAGGGGGAGACTAATTTATGATATTGAACAGACCTGCGTCGCGAGATGAATGAAGGTCAATGTTTTGGGTTTTTCCGGAAAGGTCGAGATGGCAGGAGAGGGAGAGATAAGGGAAGTCGGTTACAAGAGATACAGTGTCAATACCAAGTGCTTAAATAAGGGAGATTTTCGTAACAAGGAGTCAGAGTAAAATTTGGGTTTGGAGAAGAGAGTCGTTGCCAGCTCTCTCTCTCGTGTCAGCCGTCCGCCCTTACTAACCGTCAACCGCTGAGGCGGAGTAAAATTTGGGTTTGGAGAAGAGAGTCGTTGCCAGCTCTCTCTCTCGTGTCAGCCGTCCGCCCTTAGTGACCGTCAACCGCTGCTACCATTAAGTAGACAACCGTTCGTGATATGAGAGACCAGTCGTCATTTTGACTTAGATAATAATCTGCCTCCTCTCTTTTCAACTGCGAATAGGCATTTCCCGTCTCCAGAGATATTGATAATCAATATTCTATATAAAACATATAAACGAAATTCCGTTTTGTTGCCTTCTTTTACTAACCAAGAACCACGGCTGGGCTTAGTATAGTTTGTGGGACAACCCCCACAAGGAAACCCCACAAATATATATATATATATATATATATATATATATATATATATATATATATATATTCAATGTATATATGATATATACATATATTTATATAATCAACACATACAAATGATAAAAATGATATGTATATAATAAAAATTATTTTCATGATTTATAACAATAATCAACATACGTATATAACTATGCATCATAAAAATAAAAAAATGAACTTTAAATTCAAAATCAAGGCTAATTTCAGAATTTTCTATTTAAAATGTCACTTTTAATTCGCATAATAATACTCACAATCCATACATAAAAGATAATTCTGTAATCAAAAATATTCATACTAATTCTAACAACCCAAACAAAATCATTGAAAAGATCCCTGAATTTATGTAAAAATTAAACAAATATATAATTCTTCATATAAGTTTAAAAATGAATATACCAAAGCCCTAAAAACATAGTGGTTTTAACGAAACAAACTTTAAATATGATAACAAGTAAAATTTAATAGAAAAAAATAGAAAGTAGAAAAATTCAACTGACAAGTAAACACTTACTTGGGGAAAAAATTCCATCTAAAACACTTCCCACTGAACAACCAACTGAGTGAAATGTTTAACACGAACAAACTGATATTTAGCTTTCGTTGTACAGAAAATTCTAACACACTCATCACAGAACATAACAATAGAGTAATCATAAATGATACAAATAAAGGAGGCATAATTAGAATATATTGCAATTGTACAAAAGATCTTTGCAAAACTAATGTCTCAAATCAAATATTGCATAATATCAACCCAAGAAAAACCCATAAGAGTGAAATATTACATAGGAAGACTGACAATACCTTTCATACTTTGATAAGCAAACCATATATCATCCTTTGCTAAAGAAAAATATAAAAATAGTATGACACCGACTGACCCAAGAGAAAGAGCCCGCAGTCATATGCGGAGCGGGCTAGAACGGGGGATATACTACTCCGGTAAAGAGAAAAAAAGCTACTGACCGTATTCCAGGTCGGCGACAGTGCACGACAGGTATGGGACATGCTGATGGAGGCAAAAAGTGCCTTCTGCATATCCACCCTAATGGCTGTCTGGCATCTCCCTGAACTCTTGTACTTTTTTGTACTTGAAAAAGGTGTTTCAGTGTCTACATTACCCAAAACCCTTGCCTCGGTGACCAAGATGAGGTTGATCGAGTGCCATCTGTTTGGTTGTCACTGATATCAAAACTAGGTTTGCTAACTACAACGGTTACTTTGAATCATGGTTGTCGATTCAATTTGAACAGGTAGTTCTAGTCTATGGCCGATGCAAACAGTCCACCCTGTGACTGGTTGATACTACTGCAGATTGCCTCTACCTCTGGTTGAATGGATTGGGAAGGACATCCTATGCTGACTTGACTAACAGTTTGAATTTGTGAAATTCTACCTCTCAGATATTCTACCACCTCGATACCAGTTCCCAATCCCAGACATTTTGATATTGCGAGCCTCCTCCTCCCCCATCTCCGTCTATGGATAGGTGTGCATACATATATGTTTATATATATATATATATATATATATATATATATGTGTGTGTGTGTGTGTGTGTGTGAATGCATAGATGTATGTACGTATGTTAATATGTAGGTATTTATGTATGTGTATATATATATATATATATATGTGTGTGTGTGTGTGTATACATATGTATGTATATATGTATGTGTATGTATATATGGGTATGCATTTACGGGCGTATGTATATAAATATATATATACATACATGTGTGTATATATGTTTTTATACACACACACACACACACACATATATATATATGTGTATATACTTGCGTGTGTCTATATATATACATGTCTGAGTATTTATAGACAAGTGTTGGTATGCATATGCGTGCATGTATGAATATGTATGTGTATATATTTGTGCATGTGTGTATACATTTATTATAAATGTTTGTATGCATATATGTATGGTACATATGTTTTTGTATGTACGTATCCATATTTGTAGATACATGTATGTGACTGATATATATTTATATGTATGTGTGTGTGTGTACGTAAATATGTGTATTTGTATAGATATAAATACATACATGTATGTAGATATATGTTGATATGTATACAAACATATATTGTCTGTAAATGTGTTCATATGTATATGTTTGTGTTGATATATATACATGTATGTATATACATATATGTGTATATAAGTGTGTGTATATAAATATAATGTATGTGTGCATGTCATATCTATGTACGTGCCTGTATACATATGCATATGTATTTGTATGTTTATATATATATATATATATATATATATATATATATATATATATATATATATATATATGTGTGTGTGTGTGTGTGTGTGTATGCTGTGTGCATATAGATGTGTTTGTTCATATATGCATATATGCATTGTTCATTCATCCAGATTTATCTTAAATAAGTTTTTTCAACATTAGAATGAAAACTACTCAGCAAGCTGATGCAAGATGAAATTGAACCAGATAAGTAGACCTATATTTGTCGTATTTTCCTCACTATTTTTCATACATTTTTAACTCATCCAGTTGTCATATTTTTTTAAACTTTGCTGTCTGTGTACTTTAAAGAAGTAGTGTCGTGGTAAGACTACCCGTCCGGCTGAACAAAAATTGATATAAATCCATCAGGCCTGTGAGTAATCCACAACACGAAACTGGGCTCCCCGCGTCAAAGATGCTAATACGCTAAGATAGGATGTAAGCTGGGCTGATTTATCCGGATAGACCGCGTAAATAACATGGGAAATAAAAGAAAAAATCCAACATACCTTTTCTCATACCCTTTCAAATCTTTCACTCTTAATCCTTATCTTCTAACCTTCATCCTCTATAGTGCTGCGTATACCCAGGCCTGTCTGCTAACCCACCGGTAGAACTAAGGCCACTCTGAACGACACCAGTAATGACCAATCTGCCATACCCCTAAACACATCATGAAACAGCGCAGCAGAGCATTTCCAAACACTCTCCATCGTTAGCACAATGAAACTTAAACTGGCTGTTCCTATCAGGTCTTTCGTCCAAAAACGCCAAGCCACATCGCTTACTTTGGGTGGGGATGATGTGCTCCAACAGCGACTACACAAATACCACACCAGGAGAACGCCTGTTCCCAATAGGTCATCAGTCACAAAAGGCCCATCTGCATCACATCTATATATTTATATACTTATGGGTATATATGTATGCACACATATATGTTCATATATATATATATATATATATATATATATATATATATATATATATATATATATATATATGTGCATATATGACTGACAAATTCTACTTTGGAGAGACATTAAGACCTAAAGAAAAAAAACAAACTGTACGCAAACCAGAGAGACTGGATAAGAGGGCAAATGCCCTCGTTGAATAAAGGGACATGCACAACCACAACTTGAACTTTCACCAAGCTGTTCTAATCAAGAAAATTCAAAACTCATCTATATATATATATATATATATATATATATATATATATATATATATATATATACATATATATATGTACATATATATATATATATATATATATATATATATGTACATATATATATGTATGTGCATAAATATATACCTATTCATACATATATGTTAATGCATATATATGTATATGTATGTATACATATGTAAGTGTATGTAAATTTGTATCAATGTATACATATGTACATAAATCAGAATGTGTACGTGAAAATATGTGTATATGTATGCATATATATGTTGTCTACATCGAGTGATATTTTATCCAAGGAAAGAAGGGGAATCTTTTTAAATAATTGTCTATATAATATAATGTGATTTACGTTTCCCTGAATGTATGTGTATGTATGGACATATATATATATATATATATATATATATATATATATATATATATATATATAT
>OY735202.1:55773779-55808779 GCA_963457665.1 Thysanoteuthis rhombus
ATATATATATATATATATATATATATATATATATATATATATATATATATATGCATATTCATGTTTCTGCCCTGTTTGGTTTTCTTCAGGCAAATGATTTGGTTTATATAAGATTCCTACTGGGAACATTTTTGGGTGTGTGAGTGTCTATTATTTCAGATGGTTGGATCTTCCTTTGGTTCTTCTTATATATTATTTATATGTATTTTAGTTTAGTAGTTGGAAATTGTCACTTGTATTTTTTTAAATAAATTAATTTGTATGTATGTCTGTTGGTGGTTATAAATTACAAAAGGGGCATTATTTTTTAAGGTGGTGATGAGAATAAGATATCTATGTTAGTTGTTCTGGGTATATCTATTATTGGGTTATTGAGATGTGTTCCTTGATAGAAAATTTGGGCGGTGCCAGCATTCTAAAGCTATTTCATCTTTTCTGTGTAATAATTGTATTATGTTTCTTCGTTCTACAGGCAAAACCAAGTATTTTGTGTTTGTCATTTAGGCATACGTGGCATGGGGCTTTAATATTTTGGCTTATGTACGTTTTCAAAAAAAATATTTTCCATTTTACTGTATGTTTGAGGTTAATATCATTCAATCTCCAATAATATGTCGATTATGATGTACAATTTTTTCCTTCTGTACGGTTGGCTAATCTAAGTTTATATGGTGTGTTCAATATTCTTACATAATGTTTCTTTTTTGAGGATTTTCTTGGGTTGATATTTTGGCTTAGTTTAAAATATTCAATCAGAGACATTTGTTTTGCAAAGGGCTTCTATCTAAGTTTTATGCAATATAATTTATTCATGTTTTCCTCGTTAGTATTTATTCTGATTCTTTATGTTTTGAAATGAGTTCATCATTTATTAAGTCTCAACTTAAGCTAATTCTCAGTTTGTTCTTGTTAAATATTTAAATCAATGGATTGCTTGAAAGGGGGGTTCTATTAATCGGATGAATATTCTTTCTAAGTTAGTTTTTACTCGTAGATTAAAAAGTGGTGTATACCAGATGATTTTTCTACTTTTTTGTGGTTGCTAAGATTTTCTGTACTTGATTTGACTTTTTAAAGTTAATTTTGGTAAAATTGCTATTCTTTCAGGCTTTGATAAATTCATTTCTAACATGTATGAAAATTCTTCCATTTGAAGACTTAAAAATTAAAACTTGTATTAATATGTTTATTTACAGAATTATCTTTTTATATGGTTTGTGGGTGTTATTATTCAAACCAAAATGACAAAAAGGTAAGATTTTAACATTGGTCTTGATTTCGACTTCAGGTTCATTTTTCGATTTCTTTTGTGATGTATTTTCAAATAATCTCACATTTTTGTGCGTTGCTTTTTTTCTACAATTCGTAGGTCATCATCCTGGTCTTGTACAATATTTTTAGAATGCTGTTTCTGATGAGCTTATATAAAACATACAAACTGATTAGATCCGAGATCTCGACTTCATCGAAACTATAGAAACATCAAAACCGAAGACATTGGTTCTTTTAGTCCATTGTTCGTGATTGTGGTGTAGTACTGTCTGTCAGTGTTTGGTTATTTCTATGTCTCTGATGTTAACATTGGTATAGAGTTTAGCAGATTCCATAGCTCCCACAAAAATTCCTTTGGACATGGAGGGGTTGATGTCCATGACGTTGGAATATGCTAAAACAGCACTTTTCTTATTGATATTGCTGAACAGGTTATTGCCTCATTGGTCATGTTGCAATAGTTGTAAGATGTTATTGTTTTTATTTTCGAATGTTTTCTTACTCAATTTTCTAATCTGTTATTTAGTGGAGTTTAATTGAGGGTTTGTTTATCAAGTCAGATTTGTGCTCCTTCATTAGTATTTATGCATCATTTCTTTAAAGTTTTCTTACCTCATTACTGATGCTTAATTTGTATGTGATACTTATCAAGAAGAAAAACTACCTACGCTTTTGTACCATTCGACATTATTTCCACAGCAGCCCCAATTTCTTGTTTATTTTATTTACGTTGTCTTAATTGAGTGATGTAATAACCAGGTAACGTTGGGAGATCATTTTAGATAAGTTTTTATATAATAAAACGAAATTTATAAATCAGTCTGACGGACCAATTTCTTGAATACGTAACTGTCGCATTGAAAGAGACGGGAGTGACCAAAAATTTACAAGATGAAAATTTGAGTGAAAAACAATTGATAGGCTTTTGAATTACTTGCAGTCGTTCAGCTCAACGCTAAGAGCATCGCTATATTGGAGCGGCTACTTTATCGATGGCAGGTTATAGTCGTGTATGTGATATATATATATATATATATATATATATATATATATATATATATATATATACATATATATATATATGCATGTATAAAAATGTGCATATATATGTGTATGTATGTATGCATATATGTGTATGTATATATGTATATATATGTGTGTGTGTGCATATATGTATATTATGTATATGTATAATTATGCGTATGTATACTTGTATATACGTCTGTATGTACATATACATAGGCATAGGTGTATGTATATATGCATATATATGCATGTTTCTATGTTGTTTGTATGTATATATATATATATGTATATGTGTACATATATATATGTATATATTGTTGTGCATGTAAATATGTATATATATTTATATGAATTTATAAATATGTATGAGTATATACATGTATGTATATATGAATTTATGTATATGAGTATGTATGTATATATCATCATCATCATCATCATCATTCCTTTGATGTCTGTCGTTGGACATAAACCCTCCCCAAGATCCGCCATATTTCTCTATCATGGGTGTTGCGGAACCAGTATTTTCTGAATTAGTCTAATTCATCTCTCCATCTTGTCGGCGTCAGTGTTGCATGTGGTCTCTGGGGATCAATGTTGTGAGTCATGATGTCCATCAGTTGTCTTTCATTCTCGCAACATGACCTGCCCATTGCCATTTGAATTTTCTGATGGATTCTATGATGTCTCTGACCCCCATTTTCTTCTTATCATATCGTTCTGTCTTGTGACCTCTCCATGTGAGGTTGAGCATGATTCTCTCATGCACACGCGGCATGCTTCTCAGTTTGCAGGTTTGTCTCTTGGTTAGGTTCTATGTTTCAGCTCCATGAAAGACTATTGGGAGGATGTATTGCTTGTATGCACTTCTTTTTAGGTTTATTGGAATCGTCGTTTTTTTTAAATGTTGAGCTTGCTTTTTGAAAGCTTGCCATCCTAGGGTGATTTTTTCGCTTAATTTCATCTTCTTTTGTGGATTTCATAGAGATTCGTTGTCCTAAGTAGGTGTAGTGGTTCTATTTCTCCAGTTTTGCATCTTCGATTTCGACAATTATGTTCTTGATGTGATTGTTCCACATGACTTTGTGTTTTACTGAAGTTAATGCGTAGGCCGACTCTTTTGCTTTCTTTGTTTAGTTCATATAGCATTAGTTGGAGGTCGTATAGGTTTTCTGCAAAAAAGAACGATGTTGTCTGCAAATCATACATATATGCTCAGATATTTGCCGTCTATTTTGATTCCTCTATTTTCCCTGTCCAGGTTACGGAAGATCATCACAAGGTAGGCTGTGAAGAGTCTGTTATCTCCTTTTCTTACTCATTTTGGAGTTGAAAGTGTTCAAAGTCTTTATGTAGCCTGATAAAGAAGTTGCTGTGATTATATATATGTTATAGTACTTTGACGTATATGGGGTCTACACCTCGTAGAGTGATAGCTTTCATGGCCATGGGAATTTGTACACAGTCGAATGCCTTCTTGAAGTCTATAAGTGCTACAGCAAGCAGCATTTTGTATTCTGCTTTCTCCTTCAGTCGGTTTATTGAATGGAGATGGTCCATGGTTGAATGGCTTATTTCAGATCCAGCCTGTTCCCGTGGTTGGTTTTCATCTAGTGTTTCAGTGATCCGGTTGGTGGTGATTTTTATGAACAGTTTAGAAATGCAGTCGAGTAGGCTTATAGGCCTGTAGTTGTTGAGGTCTTTGGGTTTTCTTCTTTTATGTGGAAGCATTATGATGGCCATGTTCCAGTCTTCTGGAACTCTACTCCGTCTTAGACACAAGTTGAACAGATTAGCTCGTTTTTTGTAGGCAATCTTATCAGCCTTTTGAGTTGATCGATGGTGTTGTTATCTGGTCCAAGTGCCTTTTTCGTTTGTTTGATAGCTTGTTTTACCTCCCAAAATGTAACTTCTCGGAAGTCCTCGAACTGATTGTCAGAGTCTTGTGTATCCTGGTCGTTGCTTAGTTGACCATGTCTTGAAGAGTAGAGTTCTTGGTAGAATTTTTGGTCGTATTCGCCAATTTTTTGTTTGTTGTTATGTCTCTGTTTTCTTCGAGTATGCTAGTTATTTGTTTCTGTCCTATCCTGAGAGCTTCGTTTATTGCTCCGAAGCCTCGCTGTTTATTCATGTATAAATATGCATATGTATACATGAGTGTATATATATGTATTTATGCATGTATGTATATATATGTTTATGTATATCTATATATATATGAGTGAATATGTGGAATATATTTGTGTGTATATATAAAGTGTATACGTGTGTATATATATATATGCTGCTGTGGATTATATTTGTGCATATATATAAAGTGTATACGTGCGTATATATATATGCTTCAGATATATGTACTTATATGCATATATGTGTATATATATATATATATATATATATATATATATATATAAGTATGAACCACATAATCTCGTGCGAAAAAGTAGAAATCTTTAGTTACTGATGATAAGAAGACAGAGAATTAGAGCAGCTGAGCTAAAGAAAACTATCCGAAAGAAACAAAGAGTAGACTTAAGAAAATACACGACAGCAACCATTGAAACTATTTTCGAAAAGGTTGAAAGCTTTTTAACAAAATTTGTATAGTCTAAGAGAATGAAGACCTAACAACAGAGAGAAACTTGATTGTGAAACATGCCTAAGAATTCTACTAAAAAACTCCACTACCTCAAACAAGATCCATAAAACAACAAACAGGACGTGCAAGACATGAGCAATCAATCTGAAGTTTCCCAACTAGTTACTCCATGATAGATGAAACAAGCAATCAAACCTACTAAGAAACGATAGACCCTTGGACCAGACAACATTACTATCAACTTACCCCCCAAAAGTGAGTTCATCACTACGAAACTAGCCATTCTTTTCAAATAATGTTTAAAACGATGTTCCCGACGATTTAAACACTGCATTCATAATGCTATCGTATGAAAAAAAAGAAGCCCACAAGACCTCAACAACTACAGACCAGCGAGTTTATTTAACTGCATAGACAATCTTTTCACCGAAGTTATCACCCAACGGATCATAAAAACGTATGTAAAAAACTAACTGCAATATCTAGCTTGCTTTAGAGATGGTGATTGAGCATGGACCAACTCCAATCAATTGATCAACTGGAAATGAAAGCAGCAGAATATAAATTACCACTTGCTGCAGCATTTATCGATTTCAAGGAGGCCTTAGAAATATCCAAGTTCATTAAGGCTATCATTCTGTAACTTTTTGATTTCTTCGTTTAGTCCGTCTAATATCATTTGGAGATCATGAAGGTTCTTACTGAAAAGAACGATGTCATAAGCAAATCTGAGGTTACTCAGGTATTCGCCGACGATTCTGATTCCTCTATTTACCAAGTCTAGTTTTCAGAAGTTCATCTGAAGGTAGACTGTGAAGGTTTTGATGAGCTGCTTTCACCTTGTTGTAGTTCTTTTTGTAGTTGGAAATGCCCAGTCTCCATGTAGCCTGTTAAAGGAACTGCTGTGACAGCAGATGCAATGTTCTGACATATATGAGGTCTACGCCTTGTTATATGCTAGACTTGGTCCAACCTACTCAAAGTCTGAACAATAACAATTTCATTGAGAATAAATTCAAAATCTATATTCCCCATTTTCTTGCACGAAAAATATTTACATCCATTTCCCAGTGTCTACCATTTGAAAATTTCCAGAATATAAAAATCCTAACTAGACCTCGGGTGCGCTAAAATGATGATGAGAGACGTTTGCACCTCCAAAGGTCAATCTGAGTTAAGTACTTTGGGTTCTGCCCTAGAACATATATATTTGCAATATCACCCTATGAAAAAATAATTTTTTAACTACATCTTGCTGCATTTATTGTACAAAATTGCTACTGCTTTAAAACTTGATTTTTGTCACACCCCATTGAATATGAAATACAACCCTGGGTATCTTGGGAAGCATTTAAAAACTATTTTTCAGAAACAAGAACATCTCAGGATGACACAGCTAATGAGCCTTTCAGAACTTTTTTTAAAAATTGACAATTAACCACTTGTTGCAACTGTCTCAAACCCAACCAGACATGACAAACACAATTTGTCAACTAAACACACAGACTTTGAATCATGCTAACCATATTCCTTAGAAGTAAACAAAACAATAACTGATTAGTTTATGCAAACGATCAGAAAAGTTTGACAAAAATACGACACATAAAAAAATACTTTCATACATCCCAAATATTAATCAAATGCTTGAGCATATGTTTAATTTGTTCTCCTACAATCAGCGAAGGGGGGTCTAACTGTACATGTGTAATATGAGTATCATCACCCTAACATGCTTGTGACTGGTTGCAAGCATCCTTTGTTGCAACTTGACCATGTGCCCCTATCTAAAAAAGATTTTACTGTTGTATTCAACGAGCTATTATTTGGTGCTAGTATTTTTTGTTGTTATGTTATAGCTATTAGGACTACTAGGAAGGGAATTTTGTTATTAATATTAAAGTGAAGGAATGAATTATTTCCATATTTTTCTTTTTAGTCTTTCTATCTCATTTAGATTTTTATAACATTAGAATTTTCTCTCTCGATAATGCAATCCTGTATTGTTTGATTTTTTTCATTCATGAAGTTGAAGCAGGGCCAATGATCAGTTTATCCCTTTCGTACATGATACACAGACGTGACACATGAATAAAAAAACTGGAAGGAAATGAGGACACACGGGAAGAAAAAAGACAGAAATAGAGAAAACAAATGCATCATCATCATCATCATCATCATCATCATCATCATCATCATCATCATCATCATCATCATCATCATCATCATCATCATCATCATCATTCTTTTAACGTCCGTTGTTGGACGTATACCTTCCTCAGAATGTGCCACACTTCTCTATCATAGGCGTTGCGGAGCCAATACTTTCTGAATTTGCCTAGCTCGTCCCTCCATCTAATATTCTGCTGGCCTCGGTTCCAAATGTGAGTCTCAATGTCCATCGGTTGTCTGCCATTCTTGCAACATAGCCAGGCCACTGCCATTTGAGTTTTTTAATGGATTCTATGATGTTTCTGACTCTTGTCTTTTCCTGGATGTACTGTGCTGTCTTGTGGTCTCACCATGCGAGGCGCAGCATAATTGTTTCATGCGCACGTTGCATAGTTTTCTGATCTTTCTTTTGGATAGGTTCCATGTTTCAGCTCCATAAATGACTACTGAAAGGATGCATTGCCATCCTAATGTGATTCTTCGCTTGATTCCTTTTTCTTTTGGGGGTCTCATGGAGATTCGTTGTCCTAGGTAGATGTAGTGATCTACTTTCTCTAGTTCTGTGTCTTTGATTTCGATCTTAGTGTTTTTATCTGCGATGTGGTTTTTGCACATGATCTTCGTCTTGCTGAAGTTCGTGTGTAGGCTGACTTTCTTGCTCTCTTCATATAGTTCATATATCATTAGTTGGAGAACGTGCAGGTCATCTGCAAAATGGAAGATGTCGTCTGCAAATCTGAGGTTGCTCAGATACTCGCCATCTATTCTAATTCCTTTACCCTACCAGTCTAGTCTTCTGAAGATTATCTCGAGGCAGGCTGTGAAGAGTTCGAATGATTTAGTATCACCCTGTCTTACTCTTTTCTGGAGCTGAGAGGGGTCTGAGTCTTTATGTAGCCTGATGAAGGAGCTGCTGTGATTGTATATATGTTTCAGCACTTCGACGTATACTAGATCTACACCTTGTCGAGTAATGGCCTCAATGACTTTAGGGATTTCTACTGAGTGGAATACTTTTTTGAAGTCGATAAATGCTACGGCGTGTTAGTTCATATTCTGCTGCTTTTTCTTTCAGCTGATTTATCGAATTTAAGTGGTCGATGGTCGAGTAGCTTCTTCCGAAGCTAGCTTGATCTCGTGCTTGGTTTTCATCAAGTGTTTTCGTTATTCTGTTGGTGATGATCTTTGTGAAAAGTATGTATACGAAGTTGAGTAGGCTTATAGGCTTGTAGTTGTTGAGGTCTTTTGGATTTCCTTTTTTGTATAAAAGCATTATGATAGCAGTGTTCCAGTCATCTGGGACTTTACTGCGCTTTAGACACACGTTGAAAAGGACGGCCATTTTACTGGTGATGATTTCACCCACTTTTTGGAGTAGGTCAATGGTGATGTTGTCTGGTCCAGGGGCTGGTCTGTTTAATGGCTTCTTTCACCTCCCGCAGGGTTACTTCTGGGAGGTTCTCGAGTTGGTTGCTCACGTCTTGCGTATCCTGTTCATTGTTTTGTAGTCCTTGTTTGGACGAATGAAGTTTTTGGTAAAATTCTTTGGCACGTTGGACAGTCCTATCTCTGTCTGTTGTTAGGTTTCTATTTTCCTCGTGTAGGCTAGTTATTTGCTTTTGTCCTAAGTTGAGGCCTTTTTTTATAGCTTTGAAGCCCCGACCTCTTTCAAAAGTCGATTCGATGACTGCCGTAGTGTATCTTTTCCCCTTATTTTCTCTTGATTAATTTATTTAGTTCAGCTTCTTCAATTTTCTCTCTCGTTGTTGTCGGTGGCTTGAGGTTTCTGTGTTTTTCCATAAGATTTCTGGTTTCGTCTGAGATTTTACTAATGGGTTGTTTGCTCATTGGTTTGAATATGGTAGCGACATCTATTATAGATGCTGTCATTTTGTTGTTAAGTTCGTTGATGTTGGTGTCGTCTTGTTCAGTAAGGATTTTAAATCTGTTTTTTAGTTCGAGCTTGAAATACTCCTTTGGAATGTTTAAAGGTTCTGGTTTTGTGTGGAACATTTTCCTGCGTTCTTTGTTGGTGTTCACTTGCATTTTACATCGTACCATTCTGTGGTCGCTGCCTACATTGAATTAATTCAAAACTTGGATGTCTTTGATGATATCATTTTTGTCCGTTAGGATGTAGTCTATTTCATTCTTTGTTTCGTGATTGGGGCTCTTCCAAGTCCATTTCCCTATCAGGTCCCTTCTTGGAGAAGATATTCATAATTTTGAATCCATTAGCCCTTGCGAATTTGCCGATGCAATCTTCATTTTCATTTCCTTGTCCTACCTGTGCGTTGAAGTTTAACATGATGACATGGACGTGTTTTCTAGTGTTTTGGAGCAGGGAGTTCAAGTCATCATAAAAGTAGTCAATTTCTTCTTGGGATGATTGCAAAGTGGGAGCGTAAACTTGGATTTTATTGAGTTTGTATCTCTTTGAAAGTTGTATGGTGACGCAAGCTACTCGATCAGAGACGTCTTTGAAGCTAATTACATTGTCCTTGAGGTCGTTATTGATGAGAAAGCCAGCTCCACTTTTACTTTCTCTTTTCCGTAGCTTCTCAGTTCGATTAGGTCATTTTACCTCGCTAAGACTATGATGTCCCATTTGACACTTGTGATTTCACTTTCTAGATCGGTTAGGTGCATGTCAGTTGACTGTGTTCTGACGTGATAGTCTTGAAGCTTTTTTTAAATGGTCGGTGTTGGACCGATGACCCAGTGGGAACAGATGTTTCCTTCATGAAGGGTTTGGGTGGTCACTTTCTGAGCGCATCACCCCCACCCAAAATAAGTGATATGGCTGAGTCTCTTGGGGCTGATGACCCAGCAAGAACGGATGGTCTCTTGGTGTAGTGTTTTGGTAGTCGCCCTTGGAGCACATCACCACCACCCAAAGCAAGTGATGTGGCTGGGCCTTCTGATACTGAGGTCCCAGCAGGAACAGCCAATATAATTCTTAGTGAGCAAACCATGGAGAGTGATGGGCCATGCCCTGACATGCTGGCCCATGACGTGTTGAGACGGGGTCTAGTGGATCGTCCACTGATTTGGGTCAGTGGGTTTGAGCTCCACCGGCTCTTAGCACCCATCCTATCTGCTCTTGTAAGTTGTGAATGGGTGTTCACAACGCTGAAAAAAATATTATTCTCGCTTAGAGCATACCTCTCCCTTATATATCAAGTTTTCGACTTAGTAAGAGTCTACAGACGTTGAAATCAAAGAACAAGGCTGAACAGATGAGCAAATAAATTAATGAATGAAAATACAGAGAATTCAATTGTACTTATCCAGTTCTTGTAGCAGCATTTGAGGGACTCCTAGCGGTCGAAAAAGTTTGAATTTTTCATCTTTCTTTGCTAAATAGTTCATGTCCGTCTCCCAGCAAGAATCTACTTCTTGGATTTATCTGTTTTCAATCTAATGTTTGTTTTGTTCTTATGGCCAGTAAAGCCCCAGGTCGGGCATTCAGGGGATCTGTTCTGTTCTTTTCCGTTATTAAGTATGGAGTATTATATACGAAATTGGTGCACATTTAGAGATTTTGAATCTATATTTTAGTTTACATTCTTGACAGAAATTTTTGGGCAGATATATTACAATCGAGCGATACGGAGCTGGATGAATGAATACGGCATTGAAGTACATTGTCGGGCATTCGGGTCTCTGTATACACAACGCAATGTCTATAAATAGCTATAACTATATGAATATAACGTTGGATCACGCTATATACCACAACCAGTATTAAGTTACCGACAAATGTATATAGATTATTCAAAAGTATAATAAAGCAACGGGGTTCAGCGATGGACAATGCTAAATTGGGACGTTTTTTAGTAGGAATATTGCTTTTGTTGAGGTGTTGATGTACGTATTTCCATCAAGATAATTAATTACCAGATCTATAAACAAGTATTAGAAAACGTAAAGGACATTTTCCGCTTTGTGATAAAGAAACATATAAAATACTACAATTACTTTTCCTAAATATCAAAGGTTCACCATAGAATCCCTACTTTCCCTGATGTTATTCCTCCAAAATTAACGACAACAGCAACAGCAGCAATAATTATCAACCGGACGGTAACACGTATCATCTTGAAACATAAAATACAATAATGAACTTGTTACTAGGATATCGATTCGAAATCGATGTATACTTAATAAGTTACATTCCTCACTGACTTGGATTCGATGTGTAATTTCCTTATGATTCATTGATTGTTAATGCTATGAATCACAAAGTACACAAGTACAGAATGTCTAAAATTATATCGTGCAATTAGCAATTTAATTTTGCCAAATAGGCCGTGCAGATAGATGACAAATTTGGTGCGCGCTATCCAAGGCCAGTTTGCCTAAACATACCGAACATGTCCTCCATCAGAAAATAAACCTGGTTGATGTAGGCTCTAAAGTTTTCTTCTTGATAACCGTCAGCTAGAGGGATAGAAATCCGGGAACATAGTAGTTATGTTATGACGGTCATGTAATATAAGATAACTAAAATCAGTAGATCAATACCATATTCCGACAACAAAAACAAATGTAGCAGTAAAAATTGGCATTTGTCAAATAAAGCCAACTTTGGCAAAAGGTGGTACCTGTAGAGTACTTTTGAGGATTAATCATGAATGCTCAAAACGTTTAAAATGAATAAGATACTACAAAATCAACGTTAGATAACTGCTAGGATTAGGATTTGCAAGTAACGAACATAATCTTAAAGAAACTTAGTCGATTGTGATGGAGAAAACATGTTATATTTCCATTCATTTGCACATAAATAACTGGGTACGAGGCCATATTTTGCTGACTGTTTTGGGGTAGACAATCCTCTCTAAAAAAACAAAAATGTGGTAAAAGCAAAATGTTTTTAAATATGCAAGGAAGATAAGTGTCCCACAGCAGATCAGTTAGAACTTAAAACGTATGGCAGACATAATCAGATCAAAGAATTATGTTTGAATTTATTCTTAATTCCTAGATAATTGCTTCTTGATTAGGAAAAAGATCGAAAGACTGGGAAAGATAAATGAAATAAGCAAAACTATGGCACTTGATTGGATTTGGTACTATCATCAGATTCAGTGACGTCGAAGAACTAATTCGATTATCAAGCTAAGAACAAAAGAAATAACACAACTTGGATTAGCCTAAATATATTTTCATATCATCAGGCTTTTCTTGCCAGTTCTTAGAAATGGGAATGAAGCACTTTGTTGCAAACACATGAGAAACAACCTACAATAATAATGACGACGATAAATAAGGTGAATTTGCAAATATATTGCATTTTATCGCTTGTCGATAAGAAAATAACACACGTATCCGTTTTAACGCACGTATTTTCATTCAATACGCCTATACACGCTTGAGACGATCCACAAACATTCATCATCATCATCATCAGTCTTTTAGCGTCCGTCGTTGGACATAGACCTTCCCCAGGATTTGCCACACTTCTCTATCATGGGCGTCACGGAGCCAGTACTTCCTGAACTTGTCTAGTTCATCTCTCCATCTAATATTTTGCCGGCCTCGGTTGCGCATGTGGTCTCGGGGAATCCATGTTGTGAGTCGTGATGTCCATCGATTGTCAGCCATTCTTGCAACATGGCAAGCCCACCGCCATTTGAGATTTTTTATGGATTCTATGATGTCTCTAACTCTTGTCTTTTCCCGGATGTGTTGTGCTGTTTTGTGGTCTCTCCATGTGAGGCCCAGCATTATTCTTTCATGTGCACGTTGCATGGTTCTCAGCTTACGGGTCTGTTTCTTGGTTAAGTTCCATGTTTCAGCTCCATAAGTGACTATTGGGAGGATGCATTGGTTATACACCCTTCTCTTTAGGATTAATGGGATCTTATTATTTTTGAAGGTTGAGCTAGCTCTGCCAAAGGCTTGCCATCCCAGTGTGATTCTTCGCTTGATTTCTTCTTCTTTTGAGGGTCTCTTGGAGATTCAAAGGGCACGTACATGAAATCCAGCCATCGTACCAGTCAACTAATCACGAATACACACTCCTATACACATAGATGTGACTCTTTGGCATCAGTTGCAGTGAGGTGGTTTGCATGCTTCTCTTGCAAGCCCCTACGTCTATAGTCCACTAATTATTCCTTGGTTTTTATTTTGTACCAAATTAAGTGAAGTTCTTGAAATTTTATATTCTCTGTTTCCTTCCTACTCTTCCATTAATACTTTTTCATCGCCTGTTTTTATCTTAATCTTTCCCCTTTACGATTTCTTCCTTTCCTCTATGCTTACCAACTTATGAATTTATTTCTCATTCTTACTTTCTTTATAATTCTCTTTCATTTAAATCCATTTCCCCTTCAACTCACAGTTTCTGATATGCATTTCCTTCTTCCTCTGTATACATCTTCTTGCATGAAATGTATGTACGCAATTAAAAGCAACCGTCGATTTGTTTGGATAGATATCGGAAACATACAACTGCTTATATAAATGATAAACGTACCACTTGAGACACACCAGAGTGAACAAACTTGTATGCACTCCATTGTATATGAACATTGTTCGAAAGAGGATTGATGATTAAAAGGTTTTTATTCCATTTATAGTGATATGAAAATTAAAATTTAGTTTTCTTTCATTCATTATTTTGATTGAAACTTGTACAATTTTTTCTGAAAATGTCTATCCCTGAATTCAAAAGCTCCACCATGGAATCGTCTTCATATTTGATGGCAGTGATACAAATTTTGTATTACACAGATTTTTTTCGTGATAATCATATAAAGGACAGGTTGTGAAATTTTTATGGAGTCAAAACACACTTTTTTCATTCGATAAAAATAATTTTTTTCTGTTTTCTTCTCAGGTTAAACCAATCTGACCTATTCTCAGCATTATCACACTAATGCTGTAGGGTAGACAACAATATGGTGTTCTAGAATTATGTTCTACAATATTTTTTGGCGCCAACAATGCCACCTCAGACAGCAGTGGCCTTGCAATTGATGCAAGTTTAATTTGTCAGAGTGAGCACCAATCGTATATTCCATCGGTCTGCAGAACAAAGATGTCAAATATCAAAGGTCACCCTACTTGCAGATGCGGTGTCAGGTCCAACCCCAAGGGCCAGCGGTCCAGCGGTCATTGAAAGACAAATCACCTCATTCCACAAGTGAAATATCTGCGAATCTCAATCCCCATACGACTGTGAAGTAAAAAATACAGCCTCCATCCACTTTGATACACATACACACACAAATGCACATACACGAACTGGTGTTACATTGCAATACTTGTTGCAATTCGCTACATGAATACTACACTGATAGATTGGAAACTATTCCCTTGTTACTAGTTTTCTTTCACCTTCTTGAGAAATGTTAGATAGTCATTAGTTCGATACAAATCACTCAACTGCAGTAACTTAGCGAAAACCAATCTTGGAACAGACATAAAGCCGTAACGTTTATTCATTCTATAATTTGTCTATCTTACAGTTATCACACTGATCCATGAAAGCCAAGTGTCCTATTTTGTCGCAACAGTATAATTTTAATTATTTGCCAACTTCCAGCAACGGTTAAGACTATAATTTCTAAAGTGTGAAATCATTGATAAATACATGAAATGAATTCATAAGAATCAAACTAAAGAAGAAGAAGAAGAAGAAGAAGAAGAAGAAGAAGAAGAAGAAGAAGAAGAAGCTGTGCTGGAAAAAAGCGTGACGAGAAGCGTTAGTAAAAGGTGAACGAGAAGATGAAATAAAATGATTGTTATAATGTTTTTAGAAACTATTGCAGAGGAAAGTCATAGATGTGGTGATGAACACCTAAGAAAAGCTGTGAATATCTAATAATTGCAATCCAGGATAGATAGATACTTTCTGATAAAATGGGCCTGTAAAAATCCACGAAATAAGTTAACTCCCAGGCAAAAGTCGTATAAAATAATCATGAATAGGAATAAATCCGACAAAATTTGATTATTTTGTTTTAACATTTAACGAACATTTAAAAACGAGACAATGAATGACTGAAAAAGTGGATTTTGTTTCACTGAGTTCTGGTTTCGTTGATGAATTCAAGAACGGAGAAAAATTTGAGTAATTTAAGAGAAATAAATGAGGTAAACATACCGATAGGAGATTAGCGGAACAACAATAAAGAGAAATCTTTAAAAAAAAAAAAAGAGAAATGAATAGAAATATATTGATAGAAAGAAAACACACAAAAGATATAAATAATATAACCCTGTCTCCACGCCATTGTCCGTTTAAATGACTTCTGCGGGAGAAATGACCATTTTTGTGATTTTTTACAAACTCATTTTCTCCGGAAGTTGTAAAAAATGCATCAGACTCAATTATGTCGAAGCACAAATAGACCAGAAAGTAAATCAAATCATTAATGAATGTAGCAAGTTGCTTTAAAAGGAAAATAAAAATAGTGCAAAGGACTTAGACTCGGCATGACATAAAAGGTATTTATACCAATCGAAGGCTGTCCTAGAAAACAAGAATAGAATACTTGGGACTTTGTCATCTATACCGACCAACTGGAAGACTAAATTTGGTTGTTGGGAACAAGTTTAAAAGTGTTCTAGACTGTATACGTAACTGCAGCAGTAGACAGTAGAGTAAATAAACATAAAGAACAGAAAATATGAGAACATCGCTGTGAAACACAAGGGCGATAATTGGTGCACTCCAAAAGAATACAGAAGAGACAAAAGTCTCCTGAAAGCCAGAAAACAGATTAGAGGGATTGAAAATCAGTGTAACAGTTGAAACTATTGAGATTACGACAGTGCTGGTGTCTGCAAGTAATCTGAAGAAAGTTCTGGAGTTTTGAGGAGATATTGCCAATGACAATCCACAGTGACTAATCTCAGACATCTGGTGTTGATCTGTAAAAGAAAGGTCCAACTTGCACATGATCTCAAATGAACTTATGATAATGAAGCCAGATGAACTTTTCTCTATTTGTCCATTGAGGAGACATTTTTTTAATAATTTGACCAAGCAAGATTTTGAAATCTAATTTGAATTCGATTTCTTAAGTTATCAAATTGCTTCACATTGAACTACTTACCAAACTGAATCCTCAATACAATTGCAAGTGAATTTTTGCAAAAAGCCACTTGATTCAGCAATGTTTGCAGAACTGCCAAGTGATGATTACTGACCTTGCTTGACCCACTACCCGACTTTATCCTGTCTATGTAAACTGTAGGTGCTAGGCTTAAACATTATTAACTCATCTGAACTAACCAATACGTATAAGGTACGTTATTGATTCTCATATCGCTGGAGATGAATATAAGACTATATCTAAGCATTTGAATGTTCAAATATTTGGGACAACATTTCGAAGCAATCTCATGATCGTACGTTAAAGAAGAAACGTTGACGCAGCAGAAAGATGTAATTTTCAGAGCAAGACGACCAGACATTGATGGAAGTAATAGACGGAGATTCTACAATGACAGTATACTTTACTGCAAGAATATGGAACTACAGAATTGATAAAAAAACACTTTTTGATCTGTACAAAAAGCTTTTTGAAAACATCATTCTGATTGAAGTCATTAGGCGAAGAGGATACACTATTGCATCTTAATAGTTGAGTAATGTAAATTCAATGATTTTGTTCTATTTCACATATTTTGATTATATTCTTACGTAAACGTAATTATTTAAGAAATGTACCAGTAATTATGCTAACGGTTGTGTATAGTACGATTTGTGGTTCTTCAGCAAAAATATAGTGTCTAGCTGAGCATGTGATTATAAACAGATTTGTTTCACATTCAAGCATTAAGAAACAACCAATCTCTAGACGATGACCTCACCGCCTAGATCATATCCAACCCATTGATATGAAATCTGTCGTATTATAGCAAATGAATATCAGAATAGTTTTTGCAAATTTGCCTAAAGTAGTATTTGTAGATTCATCGACATTGTGCAGGGTTGTCATCTGAGATTCAATCTCATATCATATATACAAGTTAATATAATAGACATATAATATATAAGTTTTCTGCTGGTCTATACCAGCAGAAATTCGTGTATAACCCCAAGAATACCAACCAAATTCAAACAAAGGTATAGAATATATGGTATCGGTTACACCAGCGTAATATCAGCATTAAAATAAAGTTACAACACTAGATTAACAAAAACATGTAGGTCTGTAGGTACTTAATAAGCTCAGCTAAGTTTGAACCGATGCTAAACAGTACATTCGGTACATTTATCCTTGATTTCTTTTCGTCAGTAATCTTTTCTTGTTCCATGAAGTCTCTATTTCAAGATTGTGCATATTCTAAATAAGTGTCCCATGAGGAAATTTTTTAACGCTCTATTATCTCTATTGCAAACTCAAGCCGGATGTATAGAAAATCGCATAACTTTTGAGGTAACATCATGAAAATGCAAGGGATGTTAGAGCCTATACCGATGGTCGAATCCATCCTACCCCCATTCTCCTGTCGTGATACTAGATTGGGAAGTAGTTAGAAGAGCAAGCATCTCTTCAGAATGAGGTAGATCGCATAGGCAAAAACTCAGAGACTGTACATGAAGTGGATGGAGAATACAAGCGTGATGAGGAGAAAGAGGTGATTACTGAAGAGATAGACTCATGATGGTGATTATTATTATTATCATTATTATTATCATTATTGTTATTATTATTATTATCATCAACATCATCATCATTATTATTATTATTATTATTATTATTATTATTATTATTATTATTATTATCATTATTATTATTATAGTAGTTGCCTGATGGTCGCTGCAGTCTCTTTGCACTCTCACAGTCGACAGCAGTGCTGTGAGTTACGGTTTTCGCTGGTGTCTATGACAGTAAGTCTCCCCAGGCCTCATCACTCCTCTCATATCGTTCTGGCCAATCACAGTAGCGCTGTGGTTTGTACTGCAGGCATTGTTCTTAGCCGTTAGGCCATTGCAACCATCTGGGAGTCATGCAGTTCCAGAAAGTGGTGTGGTCGGTATAGTTCCAATCCACGTCTGTCATTTTGCAGGTTCCCCTTCCCTTGACCACAACTGCTACGTCTGATCTTCTCGTTCGGATAGAGTGGTCCGTTTGAATGTCAAAGCCAAGTAATTTGTGGTTTCTATTTTTCAAGGCTTTCTCTGGTTTATGCTGATATTACTTCGTAGGTTGAATCTCATTTGTTTGCCCAGTTCTGAGTTAATCAATGTTGCTACCTTGTAGTATCTGTTCATGTACTCTTTCTTGGCAAGTTGACTACATTCTTCAATTATGTAGTTTATGGTTCTACCCCTTTCTATAGATAGGTAGAATTTGTTGTTCGTTTGGGGTCTGTTGATTTTCACCTTTAGCATGACTCAATGTATTTGTTATGGACTGCCATGATGATTTATTCAGTTTCTCCCTTCAGATTTCCTTTGCGTAGCCATATCCATAATCTTTCGTTAGCCGCAATTTGTGTCTGTCCGGAATTTTCTGCATTTTACCCCCATGTTTTCCTTGTTTGCTCTGCTGCTCCTCCATTTGCTGCTTTTTTGTGGTACGCTGCACTGCTACGGGTGCTTTTTAGAGATTTTTCACCATCAAAATGTCGTTGCTGTATTTTTTCACCTTGTTGAAAAACGTTTGAAGTTGTATGAGAAAATATGTCCTCTTCTCTCTGTACGTTGTTTTATTCAAAACTTACGAAATTTTCAATCTTTGCTGAGTCTTGGTTTGGGTTCCCAGGGTTGAAATGAACCCCATCGTATATCATTCCAGTATTCATGCAGTAGAATCTCAAAGTAGACACTTCATGGAATAACCATAGATATCTAGTGTAGATATAAAAATATATAATAGAATTTTAAACGTTTAATTCCAGCTTTTTTTTTGTCCTAAAATAATGTCAAAATGTGTTTTGATATAAAAAAAAAAATCATTCTGAATTACCAGCGCTAGAAATGTTTGGAAAAATGCGTTCATCTATCGTTATGTTTTGTTTATTTTAAAAGTTTTCTGATGTTTTATTTATTCCGTTCGGGCTCGCACTAGGGGGAATATAGATTTTGGAGGTATCCCATAGGAAATTGTTTTAGTCTGGAAATTGGCAAAATCATGAAAAAAGATATTTAAATGAAACAACAAGTTTCGAAAAAATCCAAGAGTGTCTCTTGATTTACTTGACCTAGGATCAATTAAGGAAGAATGAAGTGTGTATTGCACCAGTATTCTAGGTAAGAAGAATTTACATACCTTGTAAATCAGCATTTATAATTCGTGCTTTTTCGCTCGGATCGAATAACTAATTACTAGTGACAGGCAAAATGAACAATGATTTAGTCACAGAAAAGTCCTTATATATATATATATATATATATATATATATATATATATATATATATATATATATATATATATATATATATCTGAAGGTAACCTTTCTATCACCACCCTACACACAAACGACCAAAAAACTAGGAACCCCCCAATCACAACACATTGAAGGGGCCAGAAAATATAATACCACCTCCAATAAGTATTCTAAACGACTTAATAAAATATTACAACATTAGGATCAGAAACGACCCAGAAGGCAAAGTGATTAACCGAAGTAAATTTAGATCTACTAGATCTACCAGAGACATCTTCATACACCTGAATAAGGGCCTACATTTCTACCCTCCCCTCCCACTTAAATAAGAACATCCTAAATAAAGACCTTATTGACCGTTTTAGAAGAATTAAAGTGTGAGCCCATTTTGGCATATCAAACCATCATAGAAATATTTTAGATAGACCTGAATGAATTTTCCTCCCTTAAGAGCATTATCCAAACATTCGAACTAGCAGTTACAAAGGACACTGAAGTCCACATTTCTAACAACAATATTCAACTCTAAGCACAGGACAACCTCGCCACTATAGAACGAGAATCTCTTAAGAAGCAATAAAGACTAAATAATCACGAGAGCAGGTGGGGCTAAAGTCATTTAAATGAATACCTCTTAGAAGCGAATACACAACTAAATAACACAGATCCCTTGACTGAATACCAAAAGATGATAACCCATTCCCTAACAGAGATGTGCAATAATAATATAATAGATAAAAGAACACTTAATACACTAAAACTCAATGCCACAAAACTTGCTACGTTCTACTTTCCAGTATCCACAAACCAAATAACCCCGGTATATCAATCATTTCTCCCACTAACTGCCACACCACCAAGCTATCGAAATATTTAAACCACCTCATCCGACTCTTAGCAACACAAAATAAATCCCACATACAAGACACTACTGACCTTTTAAACAAAATCAAGCGCATCAAAACAATCCCAGAAGAATCACTCGTATTCACTATGGACGTCAAATCCCTAAATTCTAACATTAAACACGATGAACGCATTATAGTCCTTAAAAGGAGATGCCCTCAATAACAGAACAACTAAAGAACCGAGAACCGAAACAATTACCAACCGTATACAACGTATTGTAAAACATAATAACTTCAACTTTGATAATAGACACTTCCTCCAGATGGATGGCTCTGCCATATACTCAAAGATAGATAAAGACTGAATCTTCTACGTCAGATATAAAGATGGCATTTTACTTATACACCGAAGTTGGAGCCGAACTACAGAAATTATTTTCTCGCATATTCCCTACACATGACTTCATTAAATTTGATTATGAAAAAAAAAACAAGTCTTGACTCTGTTGCTTCGTTAGACACCTGCATATATACATAGATAGTAATAAAAACATCCAAACCACCCTCTACACTGAGCCCACAGACATTCACAACTACTTCCAGTCAAAATCTGCCAACCCCGAACATCTTACTATTTTTACAAGCACTCAGAAATCGGAAAATGTGCTCTACAGATAACCTATCACTACATTTCACAAGAGGGAGATATTCATTAGAGGATACAAATGACCGAATAAAAAAGGCAACTACAATACCCATAGAAGAAACATTTACATTCTTTAACAAAAAATCTCTCACCGCTTACCACTTATAACCACCTTCAATAAAACACTCCCATCCTTGGCACATATTATCAATAAGGGATTGGATATATTTACACTTATAAAATAGAATTCAAAGAAATATTTCAAGAACCTTGTGTCATTGCCTACTGCAGACCTCAAAAGATATGATTAGTAATAATACTATTATAAAAATTCTCACATAATAGCATCATTAAATTATGTCGACCCGCGCAACAAAATAAATAGTCTATCCTGCAACCACCTTAAGACCACTAACACCTATACATCCTATATTTGTAACTTCACACAGTCATACAGACTCCTACTTATAAAAACCTTTGTATAGTATTTCATATGTACAGCTAATAGGCATCAGACTTTTAACGACATTCACAACGACCAGTAAGGACACCAAATATGAAGTTCTTTTACCCCATTATCCAACCATCTGTACAATCATCAACCTACCAAGCACCTATACAATCTAATACTAAACCACTACCAACTCCTCAGTATCCTAGGCAACCTATAGCCCCTTCAAGACCTGCTACTGCTGCTACAACTATATCCTTTGAACAACTCAACATGGACCAAAACAGACTTCACCACAGACAGAGCAAAGTTCCACTCATCATGATGACCTGGAAGGAATCATTTTCTTTGATTTCCATTCTTGCTTCCAACGCAAAACATCTGATGTTGAATTTATTTTCTTGGGAAATCTGTTACCCTCTGAAAGTACACACATACTGCATGCTACTGATGATAGGAATAGCATACTTATTAATTCATTTATGGATTTATCAATTAATAAATATATATATATATATATATATATATATATATATATATATATATATATAGTTTTGATGTTAGCCATTATAGAGGCATCATGCACCCTCTTCACCACCCCATTCTCCTGTACCTCCCATGATTCAGCCTAAATATCGTCTTCATTATTTTTTGTCTTTTGAACGCTCAAAACACTTACCCATATGAATTCATTTCCCAATATCTATTTCTAGGTAAGAAGACTGATAGATATAAGAAAACAGATAATTAATTTTAAAACTTGGTCCCTTGTATTTCGTTTTTTCAATTTTTTTCTTTGTGGACCTTCAATTTCTAAGTAATGATGAAGTTGAAATGGGATACTTAATTTTTGGATAATATTGAATGGAGATCTAAATCCTGTTTCGTTTACCTTTCAGGCATTCGATATCAAATCACCCGATTATAGGAATTCTCACCAGGCCACCCTCACAGATTATGCTGAAAAAATCACGACGTGCTGCTGTTTTTTCTTTCATGAACTTTCTTATTTCTTTACATTTTGAATTGTTAAAATTCTTTTTTCACACACTGGCTGCCTTGAATTTATTGAGGATGAAAAAATGCTCATCTAAAGACGACTTTCTGTTGTTTTTTTCATGATTACTCTTGATATTTTTCATTTTAAATTAATAAAAAATTGTTTTTTACCTTTTTTTTCACACTAGCCGTCTCACATTTTCTGATAGGGAGAAAGTGATGATTTTACAAGTTTTTATCAAAAACTTTTGGTACAGATTTTTAGGGTGGGCCCTGTTGAAATTCTGAGTGTGAAATAAAAGGAAATAAGCAAGTCAAAACAATAAAAAAACATTTCATTCAAAGCAATAATAACAATAATAAACTAGTGAATGTAGTCAACTCGCCCAGAAGGAGTATAAGCATAGACACGATAGAGTAGCAACGATGATACACTGGGAACTAAGTAAACAAATGGGATTCAACCATGGGGAAAAGTGGTATCAGCACAAGCCAGAGACAGTTTTGGAGAATGACAACCACAAACTACTGTGGGACTTTGACATCCAAACTGACCACCTCATCCAGGCAAGAAGGCCGGACTTAGTAATAGTAGACAAAAAAAGGAAGGCCTGCCAAATACTAGACGTTGCTGTGCCTGCAGACCATAGAGTAAAAAAGAAGGAGGGTGAAAAAAGGGAAAAATACCAGGACCTAGCAAGGGAGTTAAAGAAAATGTGGAACATGAAAACCAGGGTAGTACCGGTCATAGTGGGAGCACTAGGAACTGTCCCCAAAACGCTGAGGGAGAGACTGGAGGAGATCGGGATTAGGGGGAGGATAGAGACCGTACAGACCACAGCACTACTGGGAACTGCACGGATACTGAGGAAGGTGCTAGAGATATAAGGACTGCAACGAATCGTAGCTCTGTCATGATATGCGAAAGAGAGAGGAGACGTTAGCTGAAGACCTGAGGAGACTTATTGTCACTCAGCCTTCAGCGATAACCACTGGGCAACCGGTGTGAAACTGTAAATCGCAGAATTACTGCGACCTATGAGTACTAGGAGAGGAGGGCTGGAGACTTGAGGAGACTTGCTGTCACTCAAACTCCAGCGGTTGCCACCAGGCAACTGGTGTGAGATTCCAAATAATAATAATAATAATAATAATAATAATAATAATAATAATAATAATAATAAACTACTTGGAACTGCACGGATACTGAGGAAGGTGCTAGAGATATAAGTACTGCAACGAATAGTAGCTCTATCATGATATGCGAAAGAGGGAGGAGACGTTAGCTGAGGACCTGAGGAGACTTATTGTCACTCCGCCTTCAGCGATAACCACTGGGCAACCGGTGTGAAACTGTAAATCGTAGAATTACTGCGACCTATGAGTACTAGGAGAGGAGGGCTGGAGACTTGAGGAGACTTGCTGTCACTCAAACTCCAGCGGTTACCACCAGGCAACTGGTGTGAGATTCCTAATAATGATAATAAAAATAATCATAATAATAGTAACCAAATCATTTTACCGCAAAAAACAGGGCACAGATTCAAGATTTGTGTGTTGTAACCGGCAGGTGTTCCCTTGTTAGCCACCATTAGGGACCCGGTCGTCATCCTGTTGGCCAAAACTCCAGCTTGTGTACCCTTCATGGCCTTCAGGAGGGACATGGTCGTTACATGGCTACTGTTGGCCAAAACTCATGTACTACCAATGACACCAAGGAAAGGCGCAGCCGTCACCGAGTGACTGCTATAAAGAGCAAGAGAAAACGATGGTCAAGAGAAGAGAATAGACTAGTTATGTATTGTTACTTAAAAGCAAACCTTTGGTGCAATCTTATAGGGAGTGTATGCTCCAAATATGGAGGGAAAATCTGCTGTGGAAGTATCGAGCCAACGCCTGGTTGACCGAGTAGAACAAATCCAAAACAAGAAATGGCTCTCTGAGACTGAACTACTAGAGATCCGCAATAACGTAGATAGGGAAGAAGGTGACACAACTGAAGAATATCCCCCCAGCACAACTAACACCAACGACAAAACTGGAAGAATTCCACACGAGACCCTTAAAGAAAGCCACGCACCAGAGGGTGACGACGAGGCACCAACGGAAGAAGAGAAAACCAAAATACAAGCTTTGAAAGAAATCATGCGAGGAGAGAAAAACAATACTCCCCTCCCTAAGAGACAAAGACAGAAAGAAACTCAGATGTGACCGGACATGTTAACTGCCTCTCACAGCACATTGAAACGAATACACTTCTGGAACTCAACAACTTGATTTACGCTGGGGAGAAAATGGTAACCCTAAGCTTCACAGCAATAGAAAGAACCCGGAGCAATACTAGGGAAGAGAAATCCAACTGGGAAAGAAGATTACAAAAGCAGATCTCCCAAATCCAGAGAGATGAAGTACTGCTTAGAAATACACCACACACAGACAGACCACGAGTAAGACTTTAGAACAAATACAAGGTAACACAAAAAGTCATCGCCACTGTAGTGGAAGAGATACATCAGAAGAGATTAGCCAAAGAGGCAAGACTGAAGAAATACAGACTAAGAATGGCCCAATACACACAAAACCGCACATTCCAAAACAACGAAAAAAAGTTTTACCAAGATTTAAACGGAGAAAGAAGACAGAACATAAAACCAGACGCCACAGAGGCCAAGAACTATTGGAATAGCATATGGCGGTAGCCGAAAAGATACAACGTAACACCGTGATGATTAAGAAACATGAGAAAAGAACTTGAATATATAGATAATGGAGAACAAATATTATTGAACGAAACCACATTGAAACATGCTTTTAGGAAAGTAGCCAACTGGAAAGCACCAGGTCCCGACGGGATCCATGGATATTGGTACAAGAAATTCACCACATTACACGACTGACTCACCCACCTACTCCAAAGTTGCATAAACGAAGGTGAGGCACCAGAATCGATGACCAAAGTCAGAACCACCCTCACCAGAAAAGGGGAACATAGCGAGCAACTATAGACCAATAACGTGCTTACCACTTATGTGGAAAATCCTGACCGGGCAAATAGCAGAGAGAATATATATATCAATGGAAAGAAGGGTACTATTACCAGAAGAACATGAAGGGTGTAGGAAAGGAACCAAAGGGGCAAATAATTTACTCTACATAGACCAGATGATCTTAAAGAAGTGAGGAAAAGGAGAAAGAATATCGCAATGGGATGGATACATTACAAAAAAAGTGTACGATATGATTCCACATAGCTGGATACTCGAATGCCTTAAAATGTTCGAAAGTAGCGAACTGGTGGTTAGATTCATTGGAAACTCTACGAATAGCTGGAAAGTAGACTTGACAGCCACAGGAGAAAACCTAGCAGAGGTAGGGATAAAAAGGGAAATCTTTCAAGGAGACTCGTTGTCCCCACTATTATTTGTTCTAACAATGATACCGCTTAACAGAATCCCGAAGAACAGCAAAGGGTACCATTTCTCTAAAACAAAAGGAAAAGTCAACCACCCAATGTACATGGATGATATAAAATTGTTTGCAAAAAACAGAGGAGAGCTTGAGACTCGGTTCAACGAAGTAAGAGAATACAGTGAGGACATCGGAATGGAATTTGGAACAGAAAAATGTGCAATCATGGTAATGCACAAAGGAAGGCTTACAATGACTGAAGGGATCGAACTCCCGGAGAGCAGCCAGATTAGAGCATTGACTGCACAAGACCGATACAAATACCTAGGTATCCTTGAATGTGACACGATAAAACAGGAAGAGATGAAGGAGAAAATAAAGAGAGAATACCTTTGAAGGATAAGGAAAATATTAGAGACCAAATTAAACAGCAGAAATCTAAAAAAAGGAATGAACACCTGGGCTGTGTCAGTAGTTAGATATACAGGACCATTCCTAGGATGGACAAAGAAAGAACTCCAATCAATGGATAGGCGAACAAGGAAATTTGTGACAATGCATAAAGCATTACACCCTAAAAACATTAAAACACTTTTTGAGCTATTAGCCACAATTCAGCCCCTATGAAATTGGGAATAGAAGTACATCGTCTATAAAAGTGTAATGCAGAAGTATCCTCTCAAGTCATTTTGGGTCACGATAGGTTACTTCTGGTTATTTTTAGCAAATTTATAGTGCTTTAGAACGAAATTTGCATCAAAGAAGCCGGAATCTAGTACTGCAAAGACTGTAAACTATGTGACGTTGAATTCAATGGTCATTTAAAGTATCTAAAAGACAATGCTGGTCATTTCTTCTCAGTCTATTAAATTTTGTCAATAATTTCACACCTATGTCAATGAAATTTTGGCATTGGAGCAAATTTTTTTCTAGGCGTAGAATGTGATATTGAACTCATTTAAGGTCACCTGTGGTCATTATTTGTCATATTTCCTATGATCAGCCACAATTTGCACGTATGAAACCGAAATTTGCCAAAGTGTTATATTCTTTCAGGGCCAAAGTATTGAGAATATTAATTACGGCATCGGAGTCTTTTTAGATCAGCATATGCCATTTCTGGTAATTTCTAGCGGGTTTTCTCAATTGTTGGCCACAAATTTGCGCCTAAGATGCCAGAATTCTGCATAGGGGTACATCTGGACACGACAAAAGTTACAGACAATGTGAGGTTGATGCTGCAGGTTACTGATAATCACCTTAAGTCATTTCTGGAAATTATAACATGGTTTGAGGACAGTCTCTCTCACATTTATCTAAGGTCTCCATGCTTTTCCCCATGGACATCTGCTTTAGGGATGGCAGTCAATGAGGGGAACACTTATGTAGAGTATCAAGAAAGCCACGAATAACTAAGCGAAGATATCATTAGTTTTTTTTCGTGCATCATTATATTTCTTCCGTCACAGCTACTTCTTCATGTGTATGTAGTGTTTTTCATTTGTTCTGTTTTGTAAGGAGAAACCTATCAGAAATCATTTTTCCTGCTTTACCAATTTTTTCCTGGATAATGTCGGGTATTTTTGCAAGAATTTAATATTTCTCACGGTTACTGCAGGAAAAAAGTGATTGATACACTTTCTGTTTTCCTTCCATTAACTGTCTTAAATCTTTTGATTTAAAGTATTTTTTAATTGTCTAATTTCTTTTTATTTGAGCCTCGTTTTTAAGGTTGACTGAACGATAATGTAAAATTTCACATTTTACAGTCGGTATCACCTTCTCTACATTACGGAAATTGCCTTTTACAAGCACTAAAATGTTATCGTTCTATTGTGCAACCATAAGCAATTTTGAAAACAAAACAAAACAAAAAATACATCGAGCGAAAAAGAATATCACCGAATGATACAATTTTGGCAAAAAACAAAGTATTGTTGATCCGGAAGAAGCGAAATAAATAAGTAATTTGATGTTCTCTGAATTTGTTAAATATCCAACGCATGACATTGTGGAATAAAATTTGATTTTCAACTTCTTCCCCGGTAATAACGGGAAGTAATGTCAAATAAAAGTTTCAATATAATATAACGCAATTTATAATAATCATTCTGAAATATCCTCTGGTGACCTTGAATGTTCTATAAAGTCAATGTCACGTAGATTGCAATCTTCACCGTGAGAAAATTTACCCTTACGATAAATTTCTGCATCCTTGGTGCCAAATCGTTGCCCATAACTCAGAAAATTTGTTAGTAATGACCGACTGACCCCAGTGTTCTCGAATGACCTCCGAGGTCATCTTCACGTGGCTTTACATGTTTTAACATGACCTCTCCTCAGACTACATGCAAAATATCAGGTCGATAAGCCTTGTAGTTTTTATGGGAAAAATGAACAAATGTGTAGTAATGCATTTCATCATTGCATATACAGTGGTTGTAGCATGGGAAGGAATTAAAAAAAAACACAAGACTCATGTTGGGATTCAGAATCGAACCTCGATTTTTTTTTTCATTCCGCTCAACCGCTTGATAGTCTTTGTTTAAAGACCAAACGCAATTCCCACTCTCAGAGAGAGAGAGAGAGAGAGAGAGAGAGAGAGAGAAAGAGGGAGAGAGAGAGGGAGACTAGTTAATTAGTCCTTCGATTGCCACGAGCCAGGGTCTGTGGTCTTCCTGGAGACCAAACTTTCGTCCGATGACTTATAGGCAAGGGTACTTTTTTCTCTCGCTATCCCTTTTATGAAATCAACTTACCTTTTCCTTTTATCTGATACCGGAACTAAATGATCATCTATCAATATCCTCCTATTTTCCTCCTGCTTTCTTCCGTTTCTCACACTTCTAAATTTATCTTTCTTACTTCTGTCTTTAAAATACTCATACAACTTTCTCTTTTTATCAACCCATTCAACTTTTTTTTCCTCATGTGGCTGTGACTGGCAATCTATCGGCGAGTGTTCTAAGCGAACACACTGTATCTTGTCATAATAAATCAAATTAAAAGGTTTCTATCATACTTTTCGCGTCTGTTACGCCTGCATACATATAAGTAACGTATTTTTGACCAAGTATATAAGTATAGTTCACATATACCCATCAAAAGTGTTATGTAATGATGAAATAGAATATTTGCGAATAAAAATGAAATATTCAATTAAACAGTCCCCATCAGCCCTCATATTATAACACAAAAGTCTAACACACACACACACACACACACACACACACACACACATATACACACACACACACACACGCATATATATATATATATATATATATATATATATATATATATATATATATATATATATATTATATATATATATATATATTAATTTGTTGGACTGCTGGATGAATCACCTGTTAATGTTCTGTATCTCATCCAATCACCACACGGTGTCGACATCTTCCCCCAACCCGACTCATTTATAACGCTAACAGATTTATGTGTGGGTTGTACTGACAACACCCAGAGAATGAAATTCCTGCGCTTTCTAAATTTTTTCAATCATTGCAAGACTATGCTTGGAATGCTGAAGCGCATTTTTCTTAGTTTACGGTTTCTAGTCAACAAGCCAACCCAACCCAACACCATCGACCTTCCAAACCTGTGCCTTTCAGACCAATGAGCACCACACTTGAACATATAGCAGCAGCAGCAGCAGCAGCAGCAGCAGCAGCAGCAGCAGAAGAAGAAGAAGAAGAAGAAGAAGAAGAAGAAGAAGAAGAAGAAGAAGACGTGGATAAACATTTTGAACGTACCCCACCTTCCATTTTCCGACTGTGCTGCAGCAACAACAACAACATCAAGTACATTACCACCAACTAACAACGGAGAAATAAAACACACAGCAAGAATGAATGACCTCACTCCATCCCTGAAAATGAGGTAACTTCAGCTGGTAGTTGTGGATGAGTACCATGGTTCCGTGGTCGTGAGGTAGTTGTGAAGAAAAAATGGAAGAGAAAAAATTGATGTGAAAGTGTATCAGTCCTAACATGCAGATTTCACTGTTGATGCTTAGATCTTTGGATATCGCTCATTTTTAATACACTGATGATTATTGATTGGGACAAAAATTATCAAGGTCGTTTCAATCATGCGTAGGTAGAAATTTGTTTGCCCATGTTCATACGAAGATGATCACTGCAGAACCGGCACGTTCTTTATAAGATAGGACTCAGAGCATCCTGTGAATGTTCTGTATATACATATACAAACCTTTTTTCACTTGCATATATGAATATGATCATACCTATAGGTATGAATATTTATTGACAAATGTTGAAGTTGGTGGATTAGTAGATATTGATATTTAGCGACGGGAAATCCTTTCAAGTAACTTTCTATACAACATAACGTAATTCATAATTCATTTTGTCGTTTCTTATAGACGTGATTACGCAAAGAAAAAAACATATGCCGAAATTAAGAAACGTCTAATGGTAAAGAGAGCATTGCCAATGAGTAGCGTGCTAGTTCTGCGAGACAATGCTTGTGAATCCATTGTACAGAGTTCCTAAATATGATACGTAATCAAAGTTGACTCAGTCCAACGAATATTTTGATTATAGTAATTGTCTCACCTCCCAGTAAGTTGTTGGAGAATCAACGTTCCCCATGGAGTTTCCACGACTTTATTATAATTACCTGGTAGCATTCATCTCTTCAATCCTATTCAGACATTTTATTCTTTTACAACAATCTTTCTACGTTAAAATGTTGGAAAACTGGTCAAATAATTGTGGGAATTCAAAAAAAATTATCAATAACTCCAAACAATATATTTCAGTAGGAACTTAAAAAAAAAAATCTTCTAAACATCATTAAGAGGAACAGACATTTTATTTCGAAGAAAACTTCAGTTTCATTATGTTTCTGTTTGTCCGATTCAGGGCTGATTTGAAAAATACACTGCAGTAAAATTTTAATTGATTCAATTTTTCTGGGGACATACCTTTATAGAAATGCTTGACGTTTATATTACTTTTTTGAGATTTTGTAATATCAAAAAATAGGATAGAATACTCGAAGTATTTTTCCGTAGGTTTTTCTTTCAAAATACCCTTTTCTTGAAAAAGATCATTCAAAATATATGTGCCCAAAGTTTTGTTGAATCCAGCTGAAGTGAGATTATAAAACGTGAGTATGAATTTCAAATTCATATGGTTCATTGGTTGGCGTATGTCATCAAATTTTCAATCCCGATTATGTCTGATTATCTCCTGTTTTATCATGTCTCCACAAATAATTATTGATTGATTATTTTCTACAATCATTTTTCTTATTAATGATACAAATATTATTATGATAAAATTGATGGCTAACGATTTTCATGTTTTTTATCGGCAAACTTCGTTTTTGGTCAGAAGTCCAAGGAAGATGTTCTTTATGGCCTGCTCAGAATTCTGTTTTTCTATATATCTTTACGTACGTAGGTACATCTATAAGTATTTGTTTCACACATTTAAAAGAAAGAACGCAAAAGCTAAAATCCAGATATTCCTTTTTGCATTGGTTTAGACTTCTCAAAACGTTCCGAAGCTAATAATAATTTCTGGTGGTGTGTGATACTTGGAATATTCAGGTGAACTGATGCAGTAATTTATCCTAAATTTAGGGATAAACACAACAAAGTTTGATGATAGAACATGTGTCTGTATGACCATATGTTTGATAGTTCTTGTATTTCATATACATAAACGCTGACTTCATGATACTGAAAATACAATGTATGTGAAATTAGCTAAAAATATCACAGATATAATTTGCAGACAATGATAGATCAAAAGCAATTTGATGCAATTGTTTAACAGATTGCTCACTTAACCTGATAAATTGAGTTGAATCATTCATACATAAACCTTAAGGAAATACTTAATCATAATGAAACTCAATCTGATATTTATAATAAGAATGGATTCAAATTGTTGAATTTTCTTTAAACTAATATATCTTAGCAAGCAGAATATTCCATTTGGTTGAACAAGTCTGTTTAAATAGAAAATGTTTCCAGTAGCGTAATTTACATGAAAATGGATGACGCGAGAATGTCTTTCTGGATGAATGGTCACAGCTAAATATATTTGGTAGGTTGTCTGTCTGGTCAAAGTCTTGTTATAAGCTAAAAGTTATAATGAATTGGTCCAGGTAAAATACTTGAAAAAAAAAAACCTAATAGAAAAATAAAAATATTTAAAATGTAATAGTATGATCCATGGCAATGAAAAACGTATCAACATCTTAATAGTCAATTACATCAATGAAATGCTAATCGTTTGGAACCATTTTTAAAAAATTAAGTGTGTGAGTTCCTGAAAGAAAAAAAAGAGAGTCATTGAGTTAGTGACTGAGTGAGTAGAATGAAGAAAGAGTGATTACTGAATGCATGGGTAGGTTTAGATGTAGCCAACTTTGCGATAACATCGCAGACATCGAAAAAGGAGAAACAGTACTGCTACATATCTGACTACGTTTCTATCCTCCGAAATTCGCATAATCGGCCAAATGGTCAAATGCAAAATAATACTTATGTTCAATTATAAAACATTATAATAATCTCAGCATACACACACAATTGTCTATTACAAACACTTATGCAACAAAGTCAAAGTTTTATGACCAAATGTGTTTTGTAAATGCCAGATTTGATATATTTGACTATATTTTTTCTGATTTGTTTGATAAAATGATATTTTACTTCATTTTGGAATGGAATATGGTTTTGATGTTATGGTTTTGATAAAATAAACTCTTTCCAATGACTTTCCATACTGCGTGAGATCAGAGTTTTTTTTACATAGCATTCTGTCTTAAGACTTTGAAAAAAACTCAAAATTAGTATACTCAAATTACTAGAAACGAATTACCCAAATCATTAGCTTAATGCTCCTTAGTGCCGATCCATACATAAATAATTCTATCATTTCTTAAGGATATATGTTAGCATGATGTGAATAGGGGTGCATGGGTATAAAAAGATAAACAGATATAAAGAGTAAAAAAAGGATTGGAATAGAGATGCGAAAGATTGAGAAAAAGAATGGAATAAGTTCTGAAAAAGTATGGACATTGCAGGAATTTTACAAAGCTTTCTTGGCCAAAAGTGGGATTATACTGCTAGTATAAATTTTTTTAACTGTACTTAAGTTAATATTTTTATACACAGGAGACGTAAACAGAAATTTTTCATCTTCGTTTTGACAAAAAAAAAAAATTCCCTTTGTTTAAATACATCATATCATATGGTGGAAGAAATTAGTAAATATGTATTTCTCCCAGCAAACCGAATAAATAAAAAAAATCCCCCAAAATATGCTAAAAAGTCATAAGAATTAATACAAATGATTAAAGAATACTCCTGCCGAATAAAATAAATCAAAATCTTTGACACCCTATGATGTTTGCAGGTTTTTAATAAAACAAAATAACACAAAGATTTTTTTCGTAATTTATCTTATTCACAGCCAATATCAAACTTCTACGCATGCTTTTTAATCACAATACAGTCTGAAAATGAAATAATGTTCCAGGTGAAGTCTAAAAAGGAGATAATTAAATAAATCAGCTTAGGATTGAGAATTCTAATTGTAAAAATAGAATTTATCGATAATTCCAAGTGTTAACTTACACATTAGAATAACTCCTATTAGTCTGGTTATTAAAAAATGTGTTTGACGAATCAATTTAAGCCTGCTACCGTAATTTTAACTATGCTTTTAAGCTAATGTGATGAACTAAAATTAGAATACATATTTTTCTCATTTGGGTCATTGAGCATTAAAATAATGACATTTAAGACGCTCTCTTTGTTTCGATTTTCAGAAACTCACTTTCTGCGAAAAAAGCAAGCAATAACATTAACAAGATAGGTATTTATTTTGAAAAAATTGGTTCGAAAAAGCAAGAAAAATGTCCAACAGGAGAAAATGTACAAGTACGCAAATTGTTTAATGCATTGTATACAAATATGATGGAAATGGTGCAAAGATACGGCTCATTTTTACATTATATTTATAGATTGCATACCTTAGGAACAAACCTAAAAAACAAACTGAAAACTGACAAATACCCTGGGGGAGAGAAAAGTCTTATGGAATCTTATGGATCAAAAGCACAATAAATTAGTCGCTGGGACAGCGGTACGTATCAGAAGTGCCGATAAAATGAATGTACATTGTGAATGTTTCTCTGTGTAAACAAATTTAGTATGTTTCATAAATCTTCCAAAATTTGAATTATTGTATAAGCTATTTACCTACCTAGCGGCAGCGACTCAATTCAATGATATATTTCTCGAAGCTGATGTGTGATTAACCTTCTTCCAGCTAGCTGTCTTTGTATTGCGCATGTACCAACCTGTTCTCGGGCTATCTGTTCTCGTTATGCAAACATGTTCGCAGAGCGTTCATTCCCTGTGAGAATAAATCGTAGTATTTGAAAGTTAGTTCACGCTGAAATTCCGGCATGGTGGAACGCTAAAGAAAGTTATTTAATAGTTTTATTTGTGTAAACAGTATATTCGGTTAATAATTACATTCAATTTGACGTTTTTTATGCAAATATGAAATGAACAATGGAATTTCGAATCCTTTTCTGTGGAACTATTTGTGAGTACATATACTATTTTAATCAGGGTCATTTTCCATTTTACTGAAAGATATTATTCAAACATTTGGGAACAACCAAACGTGTAAAAAATATTATTTACAAGTTTGTGAATGACCCACAAATAATGCAAACGGCTACAAACTTTTTTCACCCGTTAGTGCACTGACCAAACGCCAGAAAAAAACTGTAGATGGAAAAATAGATACGTATACGTTTAATGTTACATAGTGAACTTTAAAAGAGGTTACAAATCCTTGAAGTGCAAATTATAAAATCAAAAATACTCCAAACTAGACAAGATATTCTTTGGTTTAGGATTGAGATTTTGAACGTATTTATCAATCGTCATGCATTCAGTCCAGTAGGGAACTTATTTCCTTGTCATCCTGTGCATGCCGTTACACCAATGTAAAAATGGCAAACGCCATGGTTAGACATATGCCCGAAAGCGCTTATTCACACCCTTTTGGACAATATTTTTTAGATCCAAACGCACATTCTTTTGTACAGACGCAGGAAATAATGACCAATTCCTTTCTTTAAAATGAATCTTAACCGTCGTGTTTCATCGAACATGCATTAACGAAAGATTACCGCCAAAGA
>OY735202.1:55811279-55881279 GCA_963457665.1 Thysanoteuthis rhombus
CCTACCTTTTTCGTTCACGATATCATCTTTCAAGCTAACCAACAGCTGTACACTGAAGTATATACTTCCAACACTTGAGCATTTCTTCATGCTGGCGGAGTGGCGGTATCAGTCAGTATGTTAGGGAACGGAATATAAATATTTGCCTCTGTGAATAGCTCCATCTGTTTGTTGAAGATTGCACAACTAAGGGCAACATGCGAATATCAGTTCATTGACTAATTTATTAATAATGAAACTTTATTGCCGTTACCGCCTGAAGGAACCATATCAACTAAATGTTGAGCAGGGAAAGATGTCAATCATCATTCTAGACAGAGCTTTTGACCTTCAATTTAGGATTCAAGGACACAAATTAACGTTCACAAAGTTCAATAAAAAATATTTTCCTTACAGGAGCACCAGACGTACTGATTTTACTTTTAGCCTCATGTGCTCATGATTTAACGATCAATGTTTGTAGCAAGTGGACTCCCCAAATGATCAATTACTGGAATGCTCAAATAAAGGCAGAGAACATTATGCAATAACGTAACCAGTGCAGGTCAGGATTGAGTGGTCTGACCATGAAAATGTATCAAAAAGGCAATATAGCCACAGTGATTTCTCAAGCAAAATCAGTCAGATCGAAGGGGGGGGGGGCGTGTTGAAACTTGCTCACATTTCCATGTGATCGAACAAACACCTGAATAAAGCGAGAACTTTCAAACACATCGATAGAATCTAGGTAGCAATTTATCGGAAATCAATTATCAAAATTCAGAACAGAGTAGTTTCAGCTGATATGCAAATTTTCTTCTTGTGTCAGGGGAGCCTGCCATATCATTGTTCACCAAAGCAACAAAAGATGGATAATTTAGCAAAAAGGAACATGTGTGAGTTTTCGCATGCTGTTCAGTTGGGGGGATGATGTGTAGCTCTATTATTTTGTTCCACACGAATTCTATTTAAAAAAAAATTAAAACTAAATTGGATTTATTGAAACAAAAAATAAGATCAAAGATACTTTTCAATATCTTTATTACGTTAACTTCAAATCATGCAAATGGGGCAAATGTAAATTAGCACTGACAATCAAAGGAAAATGAAAAGGGCAAATTCATAAATGGCTTCCAGCAGAGTCCCAACATTTCATCCCCTTTTCTCTTTTTCATCATTTGACAATACTATGTATGCAATTTGGTCAATGTATTGAAGTTACATAAAAATTTATTACGCATCAAAATAAAGCGAATCACCGAAATAATGATGTTTCCAAATTCTGAAAAAAATCTATGATTTACCACCATTATTGCTCCTCTCCTTGCTTGCATATACAATATAAACATATTTCTATAGACAGATTTGTAGGACTTCGGAATAGTGTATATAAATAACAAGGGTTGATAAATGATTATGCATAATCGGGGCAATAATTATTGTAGTAAGAAATGTGTATTCAAGATTTACTTGTAGCATTATATGCTGGCTACTTTTCTATAACACTGATCGAAATTATTACTCGATAAACCAAAAACTAATATTTATCAATGGAAACTTATTGAGTTTTCCTTTTCGATTACGTCTTTCACATTTGACTATTTCTCGCACTGTACAATCCATTTTTATTAATTTGCCCATATATTTAAGATATTCATTGAACACCCAACCACACAAACATGGACACAGTCACAAACACACACGCACATGTAAGTGTGTAAGTCTAGGGTTAGGGTTAGGGTTAGACCTTTACTTCAGACCCGGAGGCCGATATCCTACCTCTGGACTACGGAACTGGGCGGTCAGTAAGACTGAATTTAAGCGATATATCTATTTACGTAGAAATTCCTTATCCACCAGTGCTCTATTTCTATGGAAGAGCTTGGCATAAGCTTACAATGAATGAGTTACCTCACTTGAAGAGTGCTCAACACTGAATAGAGAGCATTAATTATTAAATATATATATATATATATATATATATATATATATATATATATATATATATATACATAAAGAAATCGATATATGGCCTGATAGAATGATTGTAAATTGCGTTATATCATATTTAAATTCTTATTTGGAATGATCTCCCGTCATTTCTCGGTTAATATATCAGTTGGAGTAGACATTTTAAATGGAATAAACAATTTAGAAAAATGGTTCTGCAGCAGGAATCGAACCTGCGACCGATAGGGGAGCCGCTTCAACTTAGCGTTGCTCCTACCATTGAGCTTAACAGCGGTAATGCAATATATATATATATATATATATATATATATATATATATATATATATATATATATATATATATATATATATATATATATATATATATATATATATATATATATATATATATATATATATATATATATATATATATATATATATATATATATATGCTATTACAAATTATAAGAGGAATGAATTAAATAGAATGATATTATCTGCTGAAGTTTTAATGTTTCAATATTCTAAAATTGCTTTTAGTACTGAAAGAAATGTTATTCTATAATTATGCTTGCCACAATGTATGAAGATTATTGTCAAATGAATCAAAAACCAATCAATCACAAAAGGGGGAATCTTGGAAAGCAGAAATTTGAGTAAAGCAGATAACGTGTCAAAAGTGTGAAGCTGGATTGCTTTGTTCGTTCATTTGTCGTTATAGAAATATAATTTTGTAAAATATCTGGATTAATATTTGGTTTAGCAAACTAGTATATTATTTTTATGAAAATATGTTTCTTATTCTATTCACTATAAGTCATGAATATTATATCAATGTTATAAACATACCTAAACCCTTTTCTCCACTTTTTCTTAATACCAAGTCTATACTCAAAAGTGCTAAGGCCAAATTGATCGCCAAGGGCCGCGAGAGTAAGTTTTCAGACTAAATTATATTTTTTCAAAATCGAAATTATGCGTATGCTATTTGTTATAAATATCAATTATTTACATTGGTGAGTCTAGTAAGCCTAAACTGGGTTTTAACATAAACTGGAGTTATATATGATGTGAATGACAAAACTTTTCGATGGAGACTCCATAAGATATTTAAAAAACGTAAGTTAAAATCTCTTGTTTTTGTTTGAAATTAATCAGGCAAATCTTTCGTCTAAAAATATTCATTAATTCTATAGTAGAATTTGACTTTTTGTTTCTATATGCTTATATGGCGTAAATGATTTGTTGTATGAGTGTCCATACGTGACATGAAAATGCATGTGTGCATGAGAGTATATGGAGTATATATAGAGTATATAGAGTATATATGGGTGTATATACCTAACATATGCTCATGTTTGTAGATACGATGTGTGTATGTGTATGTGGCATGTGCTATGTGAGTGATTATGTGCTCATGTAATTTGTCTGTGGCATGTGTGAATATAAAACGCGTTTATGTGTATATACGTAAGTTTTTGTGAATGTGTGTACGTGTGTGCATATGGAATATGTGTGTGAATGTGTACATTTAAGTACGTAGCATCAGAGTATATAGATAAATTGGTTGTGTTTTGGTTTAAGCTTATCTAGTACGAGTAAGGCAATTTTTATTCATCTTTGATTTTATCATTCAATCTTTTATGTCTTGTATGCGTAGGTCTTTGGTTGTATGTATGTAGTATGTGCGTGTATATGTGCATGGGGTGTATGTATGTAGAATGACATATATACGAACAAATAGACATACACTCATATGTATAATTATACCAATGTATAAGTATATGCACATACCGAATATGCTCATACTACATAATCACATTTATACTTGCACACACATACTACATATGTACACTCAGGGATATAAGTCATATACGCATTTACATGCCGACACATGCCAAACATATACTATATTTACACCACGTACAGACAAAACAAACACATGTGTGTCTTATGGAAACAAATGGTGATACATTCGATATGTAGGTACGCCTGCAAAGTATACGTGTATGTATGCATATGTGTGTGCATATGTGTAGGCATCTGTATTCATGCACATTCGACAACAATCCCAACATGCAAACCACAGGAGTTGAGCGTTTTAGTTATCACATAAAAAATTGTTTGAAATTGAAATATCTCAGTCCAATATCGAAAAAGTCCAAAACAAAATGTCTTGTGCAAAATGGGAGATTCAAAGATGCTTGATGGAATATTGTTCAATAATGCAAACACATACAATACAGAGACGACCAATGCAAAAAGGGCCAACGTAAAGAGGTCCAATGCAGTGACGTCTGATGCAAAAACGCCATAAAAAGTTATACAAGTGCACACAGTATACACACATGCTACATACGCATAAGTACGTGATTTACAACCGTGAGAACACATGTAACATATGCACACACTTACTCACACGGACATAAGCAAAGACATACACAGGCCCTACATCCCACATATTCACAAATAAGATAAACCAAAACACAATCAATTTTTATGTATATATATCTATGGTAAAGGAATAGGTCTGCACTCATGCCAAATCGGTACACATGTACACAAACGAACTGGCAAATGCACATACATGCACAAACCACATACACACGACTAAAAACGTACACCCATACACATCAAAATGTTAATGACAAAATAAGAGGTGAATACGGATTGCTTTACTCGTACTAAATGATGATCATCAGTAGCCTTTCAGCACCCGTCGTTAGACATGACTTTCCCCAAAATTTGCCAGACCTCTCCATCATGGTCATTGCGGCGCCAGCACTTTCTGAATTTATCTATCTTCTCTTGTTATCCTATCTCCTGTCTGCCCCAATTTTGCCTTTGATCTCTGGGGATCTATGTCCAGCGATTGTCTGATGATAGGACCAACCTATTGTCATTACAGTTTTTTTTATTGTTACAATGATATTTCTGACTCCTGTTTTTCCCTTATATACTGTGTTGACATGATCTTTCCATGTGAGGTCGACTATGATTCTCCTATGAGCGTGTTGCATGGTTCTCAGTTTTAGGCCCTATATTTTGGTTAGATTCCATGTTTCAGCTCTATATGTGACTATTGGGAGGATGCATTCTTCTTTTACGACTGGTGGGGTTTTTGTGTTCTTGAAAGTCGAGCTTAATCAAAAGCTTACCAACTTGGTGTTATTCTGGGCTTAATTTCGTCTTTTGACGTTTTTGTGGAGATAAGATGTCCTAATCTGATGTAGTGGTCTATTTCTTCTGGCTCTGCATTATTCATTTCAATCGGTGTTTCTTTGTCCCTAACAAGCTTGTCGTACATGATATTTGTTTTGCTTGATTTAATGTGGGGGCCAACTTTTTTTCAAGTCCGTCTAGGATTATTCGGAGCCAATGAAAGTTGTTAGCAAAGGGGATGATGATTTGGTTTGTGATCATTTTGGTGAAAAGTTTGTGGATACAGTTAAGTTAGCTTATTGGTCTGTAGTTGTTGGGGTGATCGCTGTGTTCCACTCTTATGTGACTTCTCTTTGGTTTAGGCATAAGTTGAAAAGAATGGCTGGTTCACTTTTCCAGCTTCTTCGAGTAGGTTAATGGTGATTTGATCGGCACCTTTGTTCTTTTGTTTGTTGGTTTGCTTCACTTCTTGTGGAGTACTTTTAGGGAATACTCGAATTGATCACTCAGTTTGTTTCCTGTTCAATTTTCTATGTCCTTGTGTTTGATCAAATGGTGTTCTTTTTGCAAAATTCCTGTGCACATTCGACTATTTGGTCCCTATCCGTTGACAAGTCTCCATTTGCTTTCTTTCTGTACTGAGAGATTTTTCACTACTTTTCAACTCCAACCTTTTTTCAAGAATGTTTTCAATGACTGCTGTCGAGTATATTTTTGTCTTCGTTTTTTATTGGATGGTTTTGTTCGGATCTTTTTCTTTGATCTTCTGTATTGTCGCTGGTAGTGGCTTGAGGTCTCTGTTTTTTTCATGAGATTCTTGGTTTCTTCCTGTTTGCTTATGGTTTGTGAAATTTTCTGCATGAACATACTGGCGACTTCAAGTAGAGAGGTTGTTACATTAGTGTTGGACTAGTTGATGTTCCCTTCTGGTTCGATGAGGGCTTAATATCTGTTTTTTCAGTTCCAGCTTGAATGAATGGAAGTGTCCTTTCTAAGTGCTGAGTAGTTGCAGTCTGGTGCAGAATATTTCCCTGGGTTCTATCTTGGTGTTAATTTGAATTTTCCGTCTTATCATTCTAAGGTCACTTCCTACACTGACTTGCATATCTTTAACAGTATCATTGTTGTTCTCTAGGATGTAGCATATTTCGTTTTTGGTTCATGATTTGGGCTATTCCTCTTCCTATTGGCATCCTTTTTAAAGAAGGTGCTCATGATTTTGAGCCCGTTTGCTTCACCCTTCTCGTTCCGTATTTTGTGTCAGTACTTGCCGATGCATTTTCATTACCTCCTTGTACTTAGGCGTAGAAGTTTCCCACAATGATGTTGAAGTATTTATGGGAGTATGGTGTAGAAGTTGTTAATCTCGGTACCAATTCACGCATATATGCACACATGCTACATATACAAATGCATACGTCCACACACACATGCTACATTTGCACGTCAGCTGATTGAGAAGTGGGAGCGTAAACTTAAATGGTTCAATTCTTACCTTTTTGAGATTGGTCACGCACTCCGAGATGGCTTTGAATCCCATAACATTGTCTTTAAGTGCTCTTCATGAATAAGAAAGCCTACTCCACTTCGTTCCTCTTTTACTTTTCCGTCATTGTATACAAGATGCTTGCTGTGTAATTTGATTTGTTTTTGTTTTTTCGGGTCTTCTCATTTCACTAATACCGATAATATCCTATTTAATGTTTTTGATTTAATTTTCCGAATCGGTCAAGTGCATGTTCATGGAGAGTGTCCTGACGTTGTAGGTTCCTATGTATATTAATATTTTCTCGGTGATGTTCTTAGGGTTGTCTTTGGGTAGTCTCACTTGGAGAACATCACCTCCACCAAAAGTAGGTGATGTGACTAGGCTTTTTAAGATCGTTGGTACAGCAGGAACAGTTTTTTCCTGGTGATGTTCATTGTGTTGTGTTTGGGTAGTCGCTCTAAGAGCACATGATCACTACCCAAAACAAGTGACGTGGTTGGGCCTTTGTATCCGTACTTTCCGGTGCATTCTCCATTACCCTGTCCTTCTTAGACGTTGAGGTCTTCTCTGATGATGATGAAATATTTTTTCAACCTTCCTCCTTTCCTTGTGTTGCGTTTTATGCCTTCTTATTTTAATTAACATGAAATAGCCATTGATGTCTGATCTACGAGTACATACATGGTGATATTGGATTGTTAATACACTTCCTTCCTTCCTATCAGGATATTTTAGTTAATATATGAGACGAGCTGCTTTGAAACAAGACAATTAAAAGGAAAATAACTTATCAGAAGTCGAACTTTTGTAAGTTGTAGGAATCTACTTGTCGAACAATAGCGATTTGCTGAAGACAAACTTATTTAGTTGAATATAGATGCTGCTTGATTCTGACCAACTGGTAAGTAATCCTTGTTTTATGGTCAGTCATATGTGTGTGTATGTTATCTCACCCTCACATTTAACTTGTCCACATTTGGGAGGAGATAGAGGAGCGTACTTAAGATTCGATTTGGTCGGAATCAACCAGCATCTAAATTCAACAAGAAAGGTTTGGCTTCTGGCCTAAATAAGTTTAAACCAAAACATAACCAACTTATACATATATTCATGCATGCTACATACCCAAATGTACACGTTTCATGCACATGCCATATATGTACATACGTGAACACATTTGCATAAACATAAGCACATACGAACGCTCTATTTGCACACACATGCTTCATAAAATATAATTCATATAATGCTTAATATAACCACACATTGTACGTGCCACATGCACTGATGGTTGCATACATAGTATCCATAAAAACGAATACCTACACACTCGATAAATTCATAAATATTACACATACATGTGTCACATACACACATACTATGCAAATATGCACATGTGTCATGCATGTCATACACACACACGATATGTAAATATGCCATATACGTACACGTACACACGTACACAATCAGCATGCAGATACATGTCACGTACACATATGCACAGCCGCGTAAACGACAGCCACGTTACGGACACACATGCACGTAAACAAGTGACATATGTGAATGTAGTGTGTGTGTATGTATATGTACATGCGTGTATGTGTGTGTGCGTGTATGGTATCTGTCTACATATAGTTTGTGCATATGTGTATATGTAGGGGCATATACCATGTGTCTATTTGTGTATTTATGGTATGCATATGCTCATTTGAAATGTGTAGGGCTATGAAAATTTATTATGTGTCTTTATGTGTACGTATGAACATAATTGGCAATTGTATGTTAGTGTGTATGTTCTGTGCGTGTATGTGGATTGTATGTATGTAGGATATATGAGTGTATTTGTGGCTTTCTGGTATGTAGATGTGTACGTGGTAAGTGTGTGCATGTTTTTATGAGTGTATGTGTCATATATTTATGTGTTTATGTATATATGCATGTACTATGAGAGTGGCATGTGTTTGAATGTAGTGTTTATGCATATTTATGTATGAGTACGGCATTTTTGTACATGTATCTATTTATGTCAAGTGGGGGGTGCAAATATACATGCGAGTATGCAGAATGTTAGTATGCAATGACAGTGTACATGTGCATAGGTGTAGCTTGTGAATATGTGCACGTATATGGCATGTATTTATTGAGTACTTGTGTACATAAGTAACTTAAGATATAGCATATGTTTATGTGATTTGTGTGTATGTTTCCAGACAGTGAGTGTGTATATATATTATCTGTATGGCATGTAGAGCGTGTGCATATATACGTGAATATGTTTATTTGCATGTGTTTACCGTTGTACATATGCGACATGTGTGTGTGGACCTGTGCATTGGTATGTGTAGTCGGTGTGTATATATATATATGTATGAATTAGTTGTGTTGTGGTTTAAGCATATTCAGTACGAATAAAGCAATTCTCTTTCACCTTTTTATCATTTAACTTTATATATGTATGTTCGTGGTATGTAAAACACGTCCATGTGTATTTGCTTATGTGCGTGTGTATACGTAAAAATATGCGTACGTAGCACGTAAAATACAAAAACAAAATTTTAAAATAATACGAGGGACAACAGATACTAAGCAATATTTTGTCATGAATGAGTGGGAGGGAATGTTCCCTGAGGCTTGTGTGAGGCCCGTATACATATATGTGTACGAGTATATAAGCTATGTGGTATGTGTGTATATATGTATAAATTAAACCTTTATTCATTGGACTTTTTGCATTGACCTATTTTGTATTGGCCTTTTAAATGATGAGTTGAACAAGATGAAATAAAATCTCGCCTTGCTTGCAGATGCTCCACCCCTCCGAAGCGGAGAGAATTTTATTCACAATTCCAGTTGCTACTTTTATATTTATCATAATGTCATCTTTTTGATTGAATTCCGTTTCGGTGCCACAGTTGCTTGATTATCCTATTCATGTAAATAAATCATACATTCCATGTATAAAATTCTGAAATAATTACACGAATGCATGTATTTCCTATTTCTTAATAACCTCAGAATTTACACGTGAATCCGGCAAATTTAGTCTATTTCGTAGATTCAAAAATATGAAAGTGTGATGATATTTTTGTTTATGGCTTAATCTTGAATTATAAATCTTACATTCTCAAACTATAAATTTGAGATTCAATCATGAGTCAGTCACAAATGTGGACCGAGGCTAACGTCATATTAATTTAATTACATTGCCACGAAATTAGATGCATGGAATCGAACCATAAATGGCATGCATTTCATTATATTCTGATGTAATTCAGTTAATATTTATAATACACATGTATACATTCAATTTATTCTTCGTCTCACTTTGCTCGCCGCCATATACTCCTAATAAATGGTCACTTATCACCCTGCCGTTTTTTCTTTCTAAAGCGAAATGATAAGAGAGAATATTTGTGACCCCTTGAAAATAATGTCTTCATTATTCATTTCAACACACGGTGACTGATACAACAAGTCATTTGATCAAACATTACCCTGCCCCCTTTTTTGTTTTATAAATCTTTGACACGGATATTGTTTTGGGCAACTTCATTGATGTACTGAAATCATTTAAAAAAAAATCCACTCTGATGATGAAAAAATAAATCCATAAAATCATGTTAAGATTTGTATGCTTAGAGTTATGACATGTTTGAGAAATCTCTAAACAGGTATGGTTAGTCACTCTTTGAAGCTGACACTAATAAAAAAATTGGAAATAGGATGACGATTAAATCAGTTACTCCTCTCGCCTTGTGCTGGAACTTGGAAAAAAAGTGTGAAATCTCCTAGACAATTTAGCAAAAAATATACATTGTGAACTGAACCCCTTTCATCCCTCTTTTTTCCAGGGGAGGATCAAAAACAATTTTTTCTCGCCATATTGAGTAAATGTTGAAATACCCACAGAATGGCCACAGAACGTGTCAAAAGTGATTGTAAAACTCTTTTATGAAAAATTAGACGACATCATCTTTTTCGCAGAGAATCTGCATGGCCTCTAACTAATGCTACATAAACTAAATAAAAAAGCAAAAGAGTTAGCCTACACATGAACTTCAGTAGAACAAAAATCATGGGCAACGATCACATTGAGAATAAGGACATGGCTGTCAAAATTGGAGATGCAAAACTGACGAAAGTAGACCACTATATCTACCTAAGACAACGAATCACCAGAAGAAGAGTATACAACCAATGGATCCTCCCAATAGTCACTTATGGAGCTGAAACATGGAACCTAACCAAGAGACAGAAACTGAAAAGTATACAACGCGCACATGAGAGAATCACAAGGCAGCACAGTATATAAAGATGAAAACAGGAGTCTGAGACATCGTAGAATCTATTATAAAACCTAAATAGCAATGGGCAGGCCATGTTGCAACAATGGCAGACAACCAATGGACATCACGACTCACAACATGGATTCCAAGAGTTCACACGCGAAACCGAGGCCGATAAAATACAAGATGGAGAGATGAACTAGAAAAATTTAGAAAATACTGGCTCTGCATCACCTACAATAGAGAAGTGAAGCGAATCCTGGGGATGGTCTGTGTCCAAGGACGGACATTAAAACACTGATCATGATGCTGATGATGCACGTGAATATTCAATTGAATTTGTTTCCTCTCTCTTATAAATTGTCTTCCCTTTCGAATTTCAATGTACTAATGGGTTTAAAGGGAGATGGATAGCTGGTCAGTCCTAGCCCCAACTAAAAGCTAGACTCTTACTGGGTCAAGACGAAAGAAATATGGGAGAAGTAAAGCTTAGTGGCAAGTAGGGGGTGAAGAACGAAAGTGCCGCAGTGTTAAATGCTACACACACCCATATGCATCAGCTTTTATCAATCCATCAAGGTCTTGTGCTATCAAACACCAAAAACAAACATGATAGTACAGCCAAATCAATTTAGAGAAAAAAATTGGACACAAATTCAAGATTTGTGTGTCATAACCAGCAGATGCTCCCTTGTAGCCCCTCAGAGGGATCTAGTCGTCCTCCTGTGACTGCTGGCCAAAACCCCGGCTCCTGTACCCTTAACATCTGAGAGATAAACACTCGTTACCAAGTTACTGTTGGCTGAAACACCAGCTAGCTCATGCTCCACAAATGGTAACCAGGAGGAAGACAACAGTCACTGAACGACGGTCAGCTGGTAGAAAAAGAGAAAACAGGTAAGTTATGTATTGCTACTTCAACAGCAAACCGTCTGGATGGTGCTAAAGAAAATGCAGGCACAAAAATCCACCGTGAAGGTATGAAACCGGTGACTGACTGATCAAATGAAACAAACTCTAAAAAACAAATGGCTATCAGAGAGAGAAATACAAGAGATCTGCAATAAAATAGAAAAAGAAGAAAGTGACTTACCCGAAGAGGAACTAACATTATAAACGATAAAATTGGAACAAAGTGAAATGAAAAGAAAATCCCTGGCAAAAGCATGCACCAGAAAGAGACGCTGGCACCCAACAGAAGAAAAACTTTAAAAGAAGTAATGCAAGAAGAGAAAAACTTTTTGGAAAAATCCTCACCAGACAGATACCGAAATGTATATATATATATATATATATATATATATATATATATATATATATATATATATGAAGGAGAGGACTGTTACCAAAAGAACAGAAAAGATACAGGAGAGGAACCAAGGGAGAAATGACTTGCTCTACATCGACCAAATGATCTTAAAAGAAGTAAGAACGAGGAAGAAGAGCGTTGCAATGGGATTGAATGCCTCAGAGTATTTGAGATCAGCGAACCAGAGGTGAGATTCAGCGCTAACTGAAAAAAAACCCCGGAAAGTAGACTTGATAGCCACAAATGAAAAATTAGCAGACGTGAGAATAAAAAGGGGAATTTTCCAGGGAGAATGGCTCTCTCCGTTACTATTTGTTCTATGATACCATCCAATAGAAGTCTCAAAAACATCAAAGGATACCAATTCTTCATAAAAAAGGGAAAGGTAAATCACCTCTTGTACATGGATGACAAAACTATTAGCAGAGAGTCAGGAAAACTTCGAAACGTTCTTCAACCAAGTGGAAGAATACCGTGATGACGTTGGGATGGAATTTTGAATTTAAAAATACCAACTTATTGTAATGCACAAAGGGAGGCTCACAAGAGCAGAAGGAATCGAACTCCCAGACAGCAAAAAGATCGGAACATTGACCACACAAAACTAATATAAATACCTGAGGGTTCTCAAATGTGACGCAATAAAACAGTAAGTTAGAAAAGAATACCTTGGGGGATAAGGAAAATATTAGAGACCAAATTGAATAGCAAGCATCTGATAAAAGGAACGGACACAGGGGCTGAATCAGTAGTAGAATACGCGGGACCATTTCTTGGAAGGACAAAGAAAGAATTCCAGTCGATAGACCGGCGAACAAGAAAGCTTATGACAATGCTCAAGGCCTTGCACTCCAGAGATGACACGGATAGATTGTACGAGAAGAGGAATGAAGGTGGCAGAGGATTCATCAGCCTAAAAGACTGTTCAAAGGGCCAAAACAGAGCTAGAAAAGTATGTGCAAGCAAAGTGAAGACATTATAACGAGCACCCGAAGCAGCGTAACGAACAGCAAAAAAGTAGAACATGAAGAAGCAGCACAGGAAACAAGGAAATAAAGAAATGGGAACACCAGAGACTGTACAGAGAATTCAAAAAGCAGATAAAGGATGTTGTAGATGATAGATCATGGACAAGGAACCTGAAGAGAGAAACAGAGTTACTCATCGAGCTAGGAAAATACCAAGATCTTTTCAGGGAGCTGAAGAAAGTGTGGAACATGAAAGTCATTGTAGTACCAGAAATAGTAGGTACACTTAGAACCATACCGAAGACTCTGAAAGCGAGATTGGAAGAACTGGGGATAAAGGAAGGATTGAGAATATATAGACTTTAGCCCAGCTGGGGACAGCACGAATACTGAAAACAGTCCTAGAAATATGAGATCTACGATCCCAGCTGTTAACAGCAGCCTAATAGGGAGAAGGGGAGCGAAAGAAAAAAGAGGAAACAAAAAACAAAACAAAAAAAAAACAACACAAAACACAGCAAGTGATGATGGAGGTACGAACCACAGGGTTACTGTTATAGGTAATGGAGATATGAGAGGAGGTTTCAATACCTGAGGAGACTTACTTAACTTTAGTGATAACCACCACACAACTGGTGTGAAACTATTAACCACGGCACTGCTGTGGACTGTGGAAGTATGGAGAGGCGGGCTGGAGACCTGTTGTCACTCAGTCACTAGCTGCAACCACCAGGCAACTGGTATGAAAATAATAATAATAATAATAATAATAATAATAATAATAATAATAATAATAATAATAATAATAGCAGCACAAATCGGAGATAGTCCTGGAAAATATAAGCCACAAATTACACTGATATCCAAGCTAAAAGACCGGACTTTTTGGTCGCAGATAAGAGACAGAAAATATGTCAAATAGATGTGACTGTGCGTGCAAATCTCTGAATGAATAATGAAGAGTGAATATGAAAGATATTGAAACGCTACGAAAATATAGGGACTCGACAAAGGACCCGAAGAAGGTGTGGAACAAGAAAAGAGGGTAGTACCAATGATGGAAGGTGCACGGGGGGACCGTGCCAAACACATTAAAAACGAAGCTTGAAGAGCTGAAGATAATAAGAAGGATGAAGGCTATGCAGACCACAGCACTATTGGGGTCTACACAGATTGCTGAGAAGAGAATATGAGATCTACGACCACCAGTCGTCAGCAATCACCTAACAGCTAAGATGGGAAAGGCATGGTCAAGTCGGCACAAATCAAAGCACAGCTGGAGGCCTGGGGAAAGTTAGTCATTTAACAGTCAAAAACAACCACCAGCAACTGATGGAAAATTGTGAACCAAAGCACTCATGCGAACTGTGAGAATGTTGACAGGTACGCTGGAGAACTGAAGAGACTTGCTGTCACTCAACCTCCATCAATGACCACTGGGCAACTGGTGCGAACTGTAAACCACAGAATTGCTGTGGTCAGTGAGAATGTGAAGAGGAGAGCTTGAGACTTGAGGAGACTTGCTGTCACTCAACCTCCATCAGGCTACTGGTGTGAAATTGCAGTAATAATAATAATAATAATAATAATAATAATAATAATAATAATAATAATAATAATAATAATAATCTACACAACGTAACACCGCAATGGTTAGGAAACATGAGAAAAGAACTAGAAGATATAGACAAGGGAGAACCAATAGTACTGAATGAAACCACATTGAAACATACTCTTAGAAAAGTAGCCAACTGGAAAGCACCGGGCCCCAACGGGATCCATGGGTATTGGTTCAAGAAATTCACCACGTTACACGGCAGACTCACTCACCTACTCCAAAATTGTCTAAACGAAGGCAAAGCACCAGAATGGATGACTAAAGGCAGAACCACCCTCATCCAAAAAGACCCAGGAAGGGGAACATAGCAAGCAGCTATAGACCAATCACGTGCTTACCACTTATGTGGAAAATCCTGACCGGGCAAATAGCAGAGAGAATATACATGTCAATGGATAGAAGGGGCTACTACCAGAAGAACAGAAAGGGTGTAGGATAGGAACCAAAGGGGCAAACGATTTACTCTACATAGACCAGATGATCTTAAGAGAAGTAAGGAAAAGGAGAAAGAATATCGCAATGGGATGGATAGATTACAAAAAGGCATACGATATGATTCCACATAGCTGGATACTCGAATGCCTTAGAATGTTCAAAATTAGCGAACCGGTGGTTAAATTCATTGGTAATTCAATGGAAGACTGGAAAGTAGATTTGACAGCCGCAGGGGACAAACTAGCCGAGGTAGGGATAAAAAGGGGAATCTTCCAAGGAGACTCGTTGTCCCTACTATTATTTTTCTAACAATGATACCGCTTTACAGAATCCTGAAAAACAGCAAAGGATACCACTTCTCTAAAACAAAAGGAAAGGTCAGCCACCTAATGTACATGGACGATATTAAATTGTTCGCAAAAAACAGGGGAGAGCTTGAGACTCTGTTCAACGAAGTAATATAGTGAGAACATAGGAATGGAGTTTGGGATAGAAAAATGTGCAATCATGGTGATGCACAAAGGAAGGCTTCCAATGACTGAGGGAATTGAACTCCCGGACAACAGCAAGATTAGGGCATTGACCGCACAGGACCGATACAAGTACCTAGGTGTCCTTGAATGTGACACGATAAAACAGTCTGGTCCAGGGGTCTTTCCATTGTTTGTTTGTTCTTTTGATGGTTTGTTACACCTCATACGTGATTAATTTTGGGAAATGCTCGAGTTGATTGCTTGCATCTTGCGTATCCTGTCCGTTGTTTTGTAAGCCTTATTTAGAGGAATAGAGTTTTTGGTAAAATTCCTGAACACGTTCAACAATCTTGTCTCTCCCTTTTTAGGTCTCCATTTTCCTCGAGTATGCTGATTAATTATGTCTGTCTTGAATTGACGCCTTTCATTATAGCTTTGAAGTCTCGACCTTTTTCAAAAGTCGATTCAATGACTGCTGTCTTCTATTTCCCCTCCTTTTCTTCTCGATTATTTCATTCAGTTCAGTTTCTTCAACTTTCTCTCTTGTTGTCAGTGGCTTAAGGTTTCTGCAAATTTCCAGGAGATTCCTGGTTTTATCTGAGATTTTATTGATGGTTTGTGCGCTCGTAGGTTTAAATATGGTGGTGACTTCTATTAGAGAGGCTGTCATTTTGTTGTTGAGTTCGTTGATGATGACGTATACATACTCATAAATACGGACATATATATATATATATATATATATATATATATATATATATATGTGTGTGTGTGTGTGTGTGTGTGTATAAACATTTACGTACATGAGGTATACGTGCAAGCAAGCACATACACATAAACACACATTCATTTACTGTTTCTATACATTATGTGTATAGTTGGGTTTCTCCTTTGTGTATCAGTTATAAAAAAATGCCGTTTGCTTTCTATTTTTGCTCGTGGTCTTTTAGCATGTACTTGTTTTGGTGTCAGCAAATTTGATATTAACTGATGTTTTCATTCATCAGCGCGTCATTTTCCTCTGGACAGAGTATGCATCTTTCGTTACGTTGTTATATGGAGCAGCTAGCCTGATTATTTTCTATGTTATAATGGGTGTTCTTTTGTGTGTGTGTGTGTGTGTGTGTGTGTTCTGCTTATTCTTTTTCTTTCCACATATTTTTCGATAATGCTATTTGATTTTTGCCATCCTCGTTAAATTATTGTGGTTTCCATGTTGTCTGGGCTGTTAGTTTACGATTAAATAATTTGGGGAGGACATTTCCTTGACATGATCTGTGCACTAAAGCATCATAGGAAAAAGTTTTTTCCTTGTTTCTGGCAGCGTTTGTACGATTTGTTCGACCGAAAGAACTTCATTCATTTGTGTATTTTCTTGGATGGGTTGTCGTATGGCCTGAGTATCCAGCTTTATCCAGTGCTAGTGTTGGCTACGAAGGATGGAACTGTTTATTTCACGCTGTGTCCTGTTTTGTGAACTTATATAAATCCTGCAGCTCTTTGTTTCGTTCTTTCAACGGCAAACGAATGGGACTGAAAGGTGTTACATCACACAAGTCGGCAGGTTATATTTCGTCAACTGTCAAATCTGACTTTTTTCACAATTGGTAAGTACAGTGCGAGTAAAAATTTTACATTCATATTTTGTCTTCTCTCAAGAGCTCGTTTTAAAGTGTGGTTGTCGGAATCTTCGAAATTTCCTGATGTCTCAAGTAATTATTTTAGTGGCAAATCTACGCTACAATTGTTTTTTTAAAAATCTTTCTTTATCTTTTCCCATTTTGTCCATCTCTGTATTTCAGCATATACCACTATTTTAGCACTTTTTTCAAATTCATTGCAATAGATATTTTCTGAAAGTATTTCTTATCATACTATGAGGCGTAGACCCTGTATATGCCTGTCTTGAAACGTACATACCGACAAAACAGTCCATTTATTAAGCTACATGAAAACTCTGAAAGAGAAATTAAAAAAGACCAATTACATAGGTGCATTTACCGCTGCAATTGCGACAAACGTTAATTTTTGGGGTAAAATTACAAGAAACTTGTCTCTTTTTGAAATTCATTGCATTTTTGTAAGTCCTAGCCAAAGGCTAACATGCATAAATTCAAAGTACGACCCCACTTCTTGCAAAAAGATTGAATTGCATTTTATCGCCGAAAAAACAAGAAATACTGGATCTTCATCATTATTTCCTGCCACGAATTAAAAAATCCTGAACTTAACTCTAAACTATAAGGTGGGCGTTGGGTTGAATAACATATTAATCCCAATTTGTCATGATATTTTTTATTTGTTCGTGACCGTCGAAAAATCCCGTTTAATAAAATGCCATATATACGTTTTTTTGTATTGTTTAAAAACTTCTGATAGCATGTCCAAGCAGGAACTTTCTCCCAAACGGTCAATCCTGTGACATGGAATCCAATTAAAAAGATGTACAAGACTAAGTTTCAACTCATTTGACATAAAAACAATAATTAAATATTAAAGAATGGGAAAAATAAGCAACAAAACAATATGAAAATTAATTATCCTGTGTTATCAGTTGCATATCGATGACCATCATAGATAAGTAGGAAAGAAGTACCCAGAAGGAATGTAGATAAAGTTGGTATAATTTTTTCCGTTACTTTAAAATTGCTATTTGTTTGACATGGGTATCGAGAGATTTTCGTACGAGAAAATAAAAATGACACAAACTTGCAGTTGAACTGGTGCTTTAGCTGGCTAAGTGAAAGTCTTGTAGCAAAGCACGTAATTCAATATGATTTAACACAATCAACTGCATACCCATAGCGTTGTTCAGCTAATTTACAAAATTATTCCTAATAAATCCCCCATCTGGCGCAGCTGTCTTGTTAGATGCATTGAAGCAAGGACTGTTACATTCGTCTTGCTCATTTTCATACTCAATCATATTTGAAGGTAAAACTTGAACAGTCTGTTTCAATCTTCACATCGCTAGAAAAAAAATACGGAAACAGATTTCTATTTTTTGACCCATCATCAGCTAAACATCTGCGGGGAATGTGTTGGTCTTCCTTATCTTATCATTAAGTTTGCTAACCCATCCATTATTTATCTTTTCTTTCACCGTCACAAAACTCATTTATTCTGATAATTTTTTTCGTGCTACATTTACTAAAATACCACAACTTCTCTCTAAAAATTCTAATCAATCCCATCAATCCCGAATCAGGTTGAGTAGAGTAAAAGGAAAATGATATTTATGTTCATTTAAAAATCCTGCAATGTTTGAAATATATTTACAAATTAAATTATCAGTATAAATTTCCTCATTGGTCTAAATATGTCGATGAAATGAGTTAATCGGACGAAAGAAGATGTAGGGGGAAATCTATCGGAATATTCCACATCCTTCGGGGAACTATAACGTCGTGTCATCAAGAGAGGATGGAGCTGCATATGGCAAGAGAAAAGTGGGCATTAAAAACTAGGACTGATTTCTCCCGGAGCTAAGTTAAATTCTTTAAACAAACAACGCCATCCTCAATTAATTAGGGCTGGACTGGCAAGTAATTTCAGATTCCCAAGATTCAACCAGTAATTTCATGATACCACTAAGTAAGCACCATTCACGCGACTTATTTGCGCAACTATCGCCCATCTTTTGTTGAATCCAGACAAAGGTAAACTTTTCCTCTCGACGGCAATCTTCATTTTGGGTAGATACTCAAGTTGTACAGGAGAGAGAATGCTTCTCAAATGCCCAAAAGCATGTAGTACTCTTTCTTCTCCACCAGTGCTGCCACATTACTACACTTGACGCTGGTATCGAGGACAAAGAAAGATATGCGCAGGATGCAAACCATGTAACCTTCAATCAACTAAATGAGTGTACATCAACGTGTGAGAAAGCATGCTCGATAATCACCGTAGCACACTCTAGTGAATGTAGCAGCCCCGCTGCAAAAGACTGCTGACCCAGAGCGCAATCCGAATGACCAACTAGGTGAGTGATGCCTCATTGTCGTAAAAGCATTTAATCCTAGGGTTCAAAGATAGAACCAGTCTGCTCCCTCGTCGAACCGAGCTCCCCGGTAGTATTGTCTCACACAACCCCATAACTATCACGCAATACAGTGCCTTTCTCGACAATGACCAGCTGTTAGAGAGGATTTCTTCCATCCATGAGAAGATTTTCCTAGTAAATCGACTTTTGCAACAGAGAGAGCACCCGTTTTGGGGCAATCGGCGGACTTTCACCTCCGAGTGCACATTTAGCAAGGCCAGGGAGGCTTTCTTGATGTTTTCTTCCTCCCAGAATTGGCTGATCTTTCCAACTTGCGTACACATCCGGTGGGGAAATTCTAACCGTATGGTATGTCACAGAATCTTGATGTTTGGCATACCTGGACTGCCCGAGGAGGATGGAATTGACAGAGCATGCGACGTTCCATAGGATGTCTGTGAATCCAAAGGAGACTAAGAAGGTTGTACTCTAACGGAAATAGTTCGGTAGACGGGAATAGTAGTACTGATAACCTATAAAGAATGAGGGTATAGATGAACGACCCACACACACCAGCTGACTAACAAAGTATGATGAAAACTGCTGAAATCTCCTAGTCACCACACTTTCATACACACTTGGAATACAGTATATTTTTGTATACAGTAGATACTTTCATTGAGATCCTGAGGAGAACAAATGAGTCTAGCCCTTTTAGACTCATTCCAAAGCCCTCATTTGAGTTCGCTTAATACATATACAACCAAAGCAACTCATTCATTAGGCTACATAAGGACTACAACCGTTTCAGCTCCAAAAAAGAGTAAGACAAGGTGATACCAGCTCATCCAAACTCTTTACTGCTACCTTGGGATGATCATCCGAAACACTGACTCTATACTCATAGTATCACAATTTCACAAATTAGCCGGTTTTTATCGCTGAAGGCTGTGATAGTAAGTCTCCTGAGGTCCTCATCTCGGCTGTGTTTCGTACCTCCTACACTGTTTCTCCCCCTCCTCTGCTAGGCCACTGCAAACAGCTGGGGCAGTAGATCTCATATTTTTAGTATTTTCCCAAGTATTCGTGCAGTCCATGTCAGTACTGTGGTCTGCACAGTCTCAATCCTTCCTTTTATACCTAGTTCCTCCAATATCACCTTCGGAGTCTTTGGTGGGTTCCAATTGCACATATTACTACCGTTACTACCCTGACTTTCACACCTACTTCAGTTCTCTTGTAAGATCCTGATATTTTTCCAATTTTTCAATCTCTGAATATATATATATATATATATATATATATATATATATATATATATATATATATCATCATCATCATCATCATCAGTCTTTTAATGTCCGTCGTCGGACACAGTCCATCCAAAGGATTCGCCACAATTCTCCATCATGGGCGTCGCAGAGCTGGTATTTCCTTAATTTGTCTGGTTCAACTTTACATCTTGTGTTCTGTCGGCCTCATTTTCTCTTGTGATCTTTGGGGATCCATTGTCTTTCATTCTTGAAACATAGCCTGCCCATTGGCATTCGAGTTTTGTTATAGTTTCTATGATGTCTCGGACTCCCGTTTTCTTCCTGATGTACTGTACTGTCTTGTGGTCTCTCCATGTAAGCATGATTCTCTCATACGCACGTTGCATACTTCTCAGCTTGCAGGTCTTCTCTTGGTTAGGTTCTATGTTTCAGCCCCATAAGTGACTATCAGGGAAATGCATTGGTCGCATACTTTTCTTTTTAGGATTATTGGGATCATCTGGTTCTTGAAATTTGAGCTTGGTCTGCCGAAGGCTTGCCATCCAAAAGTGATTCTTCGCTTGATTTCCTCCTCTTTTGAGGGTCTCATGGATATTCGTTGTCCTAGGTAGATGTACTTGCTGAGTTTTACATCTTCTATCTTGACAGTCATGTTCTTATTCTAAACATGATTATTGCACATGATTTTCGTTTTACTGAAGTTTATGTGTAGGCCGACATTTTTGCTCTCTCCGTTTATTTCATATAGCATTAGTTGGAGGTTATGTAGGTTCTCTGCTAGAAAGACGATGTCATCTCCAATCTGAGGATGCTCAGATATTCGCCGTCTATTTTGATTCCTCTATTTTTCCAGTCCATATTTTGGGAGATCATCTCAAGGCAGGCTGTAAAAATTTTGAGTGAGCTGGTATCACCTTGTCTTACTCCTTTTTGGAGCTGAAACGGCTCAGAGTCCTTATGTATCCTAATGAAGGAGTGGCTACGATTATATTTATGTTGCAGTACTTTGACGTATACAGGGTTTATAACTTGTAGGGTGATGGCCTTTACGACCATGGGAATATATATATTCATTTATATAAATATATATTTCTGTACACATCAATCTCTCCATCTATCTATGTATGTATCTACGTATCTATCTCCCCCCTCTCTCTCTCTCTATATATATATGTATATGTATGTATTCATATTTGTATTTGTCTCTGAAAAAAATCCTCAATGGAAAGACACCCCCTGCTAGACAGGCCATAAAAATATAAAAACAAACGATTAAGTTGCAAGACAGGCTAGTCCCCAATGCTAAATCCTTGCTATTCCAAGCCTGGTTCGAGTGTAGTACTCTTATGGAAGTGGTGGGGCTGCGTACAGACGAACTTCAAGTCCAGAGACTGGACGCTATTTGCAAACGAGACTTCCAACAGTGACAATGCGGTGCAGACTGCAGCTAGACAAACAGAGAAAAGGATCTCGGACTGGATATTACCCCCATAAGTTCTAGTCTGCCAATGTATTTACTTTTTGTCTGATTTTGTATTTTTTTCTCTTTTCTTCATGGTCGACGAGGTCAGAAGGGCTTTGTTTGTTTTCCCCGATAAAGGAAAAGACGGGGAGAAATTATCATCCCCTCCAAAAATAAGGAGAAAAAACAACTGAAAAAGTGAAAAAAAAAAAATTGAAAAAGAAAGAAAAAACGTCCATGAGGGAGACGGGGAAAATGCAAAGTCACCTCTCTCGGCAGGACAAAAAATATGACATGCAGGGGCTCCCCTAACGTTCTGGACTCCCCCCCTAAATACAGTCAATGTGACGGATTTCGTCAGGAGGTGCCAGGCTTACACACAACTCATAAAAGAAGATGTTTTGCCGGTGGACCTTGCAGAACTCAGAGATATTGATAATAAAAATGGTGTCAGTCTTTTCGATCAACAAAAAACAAAATAAGATTGCCGGGTCAACGAAAGACATTGTGATAAAATCATTGACTAGTTTAGGAGTCTAGGCAAAATAGGTTGTGAAAGGCAACGGTTTTGTCTCGTGGAACGCTCTGCTACCCACGGAAGAATACAGCGTGGCCCTTATGCTGCAGGAGCTCCAGGTGAGGGATTACTTCCTTCGTATGGAGTTCCTGGGCTACAGAAAGATAAGGATAGTGGTCAATAAGGTCCCTTCCTTCGTTCTTTGGGAACATATCGGGGAATTTCTCCTGAGGTCATGTGCAGGGAATGGTGCTTCGATCTAATGATCGACAGGAAGATGTTCTCGGACATTCCCAAATATTTAGACGTAGGTGGTCGTAGAAAACTGTCTCTCATCGTGAAAGGTAGGAGGCTAGTTAGCTGGGTATGCAGCGAGAGTGGTCACCTTGCTGATGTCTGCAAAAAAAATGCCGGCCATCCAAACGCAAGTTTCCCCCCACCTACCGAAACCGTCGAAAAAGAAACTCTCAATTACCCAGAACGGAAAAATCTGGTCGGCTGCCGGGAGACTTCTAAGTTTTCCCTCGCCCAAGCCGTCCTATCTGCCATCCAATACGGTGACACATGAAGAGGGGTCGGAGGGAAAGTGGCAGGTTGCGAGGAAAAGTGGGAGAAAGGCCTATATAGCGGGGCGTCAGTCTCCAGGGGCTTTTGAAATTAGTGGCACCGCCAGCCCCAAAGGGAGAGATCCTGCAGTCATATGCAAACACAGCAAGAGCCGGGGGTATGCCAGTCCAGGACAGGAAAAAAAAAAGAAAAGGCTCTTGAACATTCTTCAGTTCAGACAGCCAGTGAAGAAGGTTAATCTTCCAACTACTCTGCACACTCCAAAAACAATCTACAGCCCTCCCCGAAATCATCTCCCCATAAAAGACAGACTTACACAACCCTAAAAAAATCTCCCAGCCCCCAACAAAAACTAACTCCCCAGAAACAGCACACACTTCCTCATTCTCCAACTTTACCAGCACCACCAGCACCAACACGGCTGCTGCCTCCGTCACCATCGCCCTTGACTCAAACAACTCCACAGCCAACCTCTCAGACGAGACTGAGAATTCCAACTTGGGGTAACAGCGAGGATCAACCGATCAAAAATTAAAAAAAAGCGTGAGAGAGGGAACAAGGTTCTACAGCAGACCGTTAGGGAGCTTTGGGTCGTCCTCAACTTTTGTTACGTCGAGCCAGATAGGTTTGATGTGGAGAACCCAGCCATTTTCATGAGGTTTTAAAAGCTGCTGACCGTGGTCCTGGTCGGTGATAGTACACGACAGGTGTGAGACATTTTGAGGGAGGAGGACAGTGCCTTCAGTATGTCTACCCCACTGGCTTTCTGGCATCATCCAGAACTGCACAAATTAGAGAACTATCATGTAGGGAGGGTCCCAGTCTTCATGCATCCCTCTCTCTATAGAGCAGCCAAGCTAACATTCTCTAGGCACGTCGGCAGTGTGTCCTATGACGGTGTCATCAAGACATCATGAGCACAGAGACCATAGGACCCGTTGTCAGCGTGCTATCGCCCGACATGTTTTTTCGGTCTCCCACGCCAGTGAGCTGATAAATGACTCTCTATTTACTCGAAAAGAGCTATTCTCTTTTGCACTCTTCGATACCTCGAAATGAGTAAATGTTGTATTCAGAAGATCCACTTTATTCCGAGTGATAATGAGAGTATGCTGTCTAGGGATTTCTGTTTGTCTTCAGCATGCTTTGATAGTCATTCAAGGGGTGCCTCTTGGTAAATAAGCCATACCTTGAACGCTATGTGTTCTATTGTGTATGCCGACCCGGCAGGCAGATTGTGCATCGTCGATAACATCACAAGAGAGGATGCCTTCCATCTGATTTGGGTTTATGCACCAAACAGCCTGGCTGAGCGAGTCAACATCTCTCGGCGGATCGATCTGTTAATAGTTTCGTCAAAGCGGGTAGTTTTAGCGGGTGATTAGAATGCCGTCCTTAATCCCGATATAGACAGAGGGGTGAATTAGGGGACTAACATCACGGACGTAGACCCTGTCGACAAATTCCGAAATGAATATCCCCGTGAAATAGTATGGACTTGGACTGGTAGTTGCACCCTGAGTACGGTGCAACATTCTAGTTCGATTGGGTGTTAGGAGAGTCAACGTTATGCTGTCAGATTGTCCAAATTTTCACAGTGTCCTCTATTTAGATCATAGATTAGTGAGGGTCCAAAAGATTTAGGTTCGTCAGACCCCTTCAAATCTGGTAACCGGAAATTCAGCACATCTGAAATTAATTGGAGGATTTTTGAGACCAGCTAACACTAACAATCCAACGGGAATTGACGGGGGCCATCTTAGGAAACAAATTCTGGGGGCACCTGAAAATAAGATCAGGTGTTTTGTTGTCTAATATAGCCAAAGACTCAATCTAGAGAGATTAAAGGCACAAAAGGCATTCGAATCCCAAATATTGCAGACGGTGAATAGAGGAGATTCGAGTGAAGTAAAAATAGCTAAGGCAGAGCTGGCCTCCTTGCTTGTCAAGAAAGACCAAGTGCTGGTAGATAAAGCTAGGTTAAAAGAATGTCCCCCAACGAACATGGCCGCTGAACTGCGAGCAGAAGAAATTCAGAGTGCGTCAGGCCGGCATATTGCAAGTGTCACGTCATCGGACAGACGACTTGTGACCACAGACGAAGGTATCTGCGAAGTATTTCGAGCAAAGTTCCCGGAACATTTCACCCGGGAATCTGGTCTGAGCTCGGCTCAGTTCGACACCAATTTAGCTGACTTTCCTCACTTCATGGTGACTGAATCAGCTGGGTACGAAAGGTCCCATAACAGAGAATGAAGTCTAGGAAGCGTTAGATAGCGTGCAGGAGATTACCCCGGGAATTTATGGCTTGTCCTACGACGTGCATTTGATGACATGGATCTTTAACCACTGGTTAAAGCAGGGGGATGTCCCCCGTTGCTTTACCAGAGGGGTGGTGAAATTGCAACGCAAAGATAAGAATGGAAGAGACAGGATAGATAACTTCAGGCCCATAACTCTGCTTTATATAGCATTAAAGATTTTGGCCAAGATCTTGAATAACATTGCCTGGCGGTAAGACTTTGGTCAAGCATACTGCCTATGTTGACGATGTAACCCTGTTTGTGACGAACATTGCCGAGATTAAGGAATTCAACATAGAAATCCGAAGGCATGAGATGGTGACAGGGGTCAAAACTAACTGTGACAAGTCCGAGGCCTTGTTGCTGGACTCGTGGAAGGGTTGCCCTCTCCCTGGTCCCTTTGATTGGCCATGCAAAATACTCGTTACTAGAGAAGGTAGAGAAAGCAGTTCATCTGTTGAATCGAGGTAAACTCTCCCTCAAGTGGGAGGGCCAAGGTGTGCATTTCGCACATCTACCCCCTCATCCAGTACCAGCCAACTAAAGTTGGAGTGCACTCTGTTCAGACACCTCTCAGGTAACAGGGAGCTTATGGTATCTCGCAAGATCTGTCAGCTCCAACCCGCGGAGGGCGGCCTGGGGATGCCGAACATCGAAGTTCGGCAACATACCTTGCATTTGTCTTTCCTGAGGAGAATGGTGAATTCTGGGAAGAAGACGCAAGGAAGGCTTTTCCAGCCTTGAGAAACATGCATGCCTGCCGTGCGCCCCGGGTGGAATGTTTCTACAGAAAATGTCGGCATCCTCTGAAGGTCTTCTCACGGGTGAAGGAAGGCCTGAAACCCAGCCGTTGTCGACGAGGGCATTATATCAGATTATAGTAAGGGGTCCTTCTGAGACGAAATGGTGGACGAGCGGAGTGAGTTGCTCAATCTGGCCTTGGACGCCCAGGCTGAGGTGCCTCAATAAAAGCTGGCTCGTTATTTGGAATGCAGTCTGGGTCAGCAAAGGGTCTTTTGCAGCAGGTTTGGTGGATTCAACTGATTGCATACACTGTGGTAATATGGAGGAATCCATCAAGCACATCTTCTTTCACTGCATTATGGTACATCCGTTGTGCTAACTGATTGATGGCTACATGATTCACATCATCAGGGCACTGATTTTGTCCTTGATGCCAGTGCTGTATGTAGCAATGTGCTTCTGCCCTTAGTTAAGGAGGCACATAAAATGCTCATGTGCTTACTTGGCATTATGAGAGTAGTGATTTGGACATCACACCTGAAAGGATTCCACGAAGGCGAACCATGGGGAGTGTTGGGCCATGCCCTGCTGCGCTGGCCCATGATGTGTGGCAGGGGTTATAGTGGATGGGTCACTCTAATTCGGTGGCCTCAGAGCTCTACCGTCTCTTAGCACCCGTTTTATCTGCCCTTGATGGGTAAGTACATGGGCTTGGATGTACGCAGCGCTGTAGATGTTAAAAAAAAATTCTGTTATTCATGAAATCTATCCGGATAAGCCAGTTCAATTAACATATCTCATCCAATTTACATCTAAAATGGGACCAAGCTTTGTGTTAGTAGAATATTAAAAGGTTTGACGGATTTATCTAGTTCTTGTTCAGCTAGCTGGGTCGTTCAGCTTGAGCATACTCCCTTATATATCAAGTTTTCAACATAGTAAGAGTCCTCAGTTTGTTTTTATGACCTATCTGGAGGTGTGGGTCTTTCCTTTAAAGGATTTTTTTCCCTATTTCATTTATTTGTATTATTATTTATCTATTCTTTTTTAGGGGGATTTTTGTTTTGGGTATTTACTGGAATATTTTGGAGCCCTACGTTTGGATATACTTTTGATAGAAATTATGACAGGTTAGACATTGCATTTCAACAATCAAGCAACGCATTTCAAACAAAGCTGGATTAGTGGACAAGTGAATGTAATAAAAAGAAAAATAGTACAGAAGTTCAGCTTTACTTATCTAGTCTTGATCTGTTCTTGCCACAGTGAGGCCCACAGGTTTCTTTTAACAGTTGAAAAAAAATCATTTTCCTTTTTACCTTGTACTACACTCGAACCCGACTTGGAATAGCAAGAATTTATCAACAAAAGAAGAAAAATTTGACACAAGGTCATAATACAGGGAGAGGATTTGGGTATGTCTACTTTTTCCTATCTTTATTTTTGCTAGTCTTATTTGCTGACCCAATCTCACTTTAATGTTTCATTCACCAAAACAACCCATTTTTCCTGATAACTTCCATGCTACCTTCACCATAATACCTGACTTTCTGTATGATAATCCTATCTAATCCCGTATTTACAATTTTTGTGGGGGATAAAACAGAGTAAATGTATAAAATTGAAAATGAAACCCCCGATGTTTGATTAATATTCACAAAAAGGTTAGTATATGACCCCTGTAAAGGCCTAATAGGGCAGAAAAACAGGTTAACCGGGCGAAAAAATGGATGTGGACGAAAGAAAAAATATTTGAAAATTCCTGCATCCTCTGGAAAACTCTACATTCTGTCAGCTATGGCAAAGAGGGGGTACTCAAAAGAAAAAAAAGGGGACATAATAAGCAATATCCAATCCAAAAACATAATAATCCCAAAACATAATAAGCAATATCCAATCATTAAACGAAAAAAGTAAAAAAATACCTAAAAAAAAAGAAAAGATATATAAATAGAATGGAAGGAAAATCCTTCAACCAAGAAAAATCCCCCCAAAGTAATGTTCCGTATTGGAATCTGAAATGAACCGAATCATTCACTCGAACAAGCTCAAAATAAACAGAAACATATATATATATATATATATATATATATATATATATATATATATATATATATATATATATATATATATATATATTTATATATATATATATATATATGTATTTGTATATAAGTAGCTTAAGTATATACATATGAATAAACATAAATATGTAATTCAAGTATAGAGATATAGTGAGATGGTCGAGTGATATATCAACCATGTATCACAGTAGATCATTTTGAATAAGTTCAGAATCTTTTTGTCGGATCACATATATCTGTTTCTTAATACATGACTCTCGTGTTGAAAGAAGTGAATAGACCAAGAATAAACAAGATGAGAATACGGTGAGAAAACAGATGTTCAGGCCGTTGCATTACCGATGACTGTCTAGCTCAATGGTAAAAGCAGCTCGACGTTAAAGCGGCTTTCCCGTCGGTGGCAGATTTATAATCATTTTATTAGATTACATTTATTTATTTCTTTATATATATATATATATATATATATATATATATATATATAAAGAAATAAATATATATATAAGGAAATAGATAAATATGATCTAATAAAATGATTATAAATCTGCCACCGACGGGGAAGCTGCTTATATATATATATATATATATATATATATATATATATATATATATATATATATATATATATATATATATATGAAAATGAGTAGATAAATTCGTCAAAATTCCACTGTCCAGTTGGTCAATTCAGGTACATGAATCTTGATTGAATTCAAGTTCCATGGGTGTCATTACATTTCAGTTATTGGTGAGTGAGAAGGAAGTAGGTAATGCTGGAACTCCACTTAAGGAGAAATATAAAGGGTATGAAGTATCAATGTGTGAACGTGTGTGTTCACAGGATGGTTGAATTGTTGTTTGGGAACTACGCTTTTTATGAAAATTAGAGCTGAAGTTCTGACTAAAAATTGAAAAATTACTTGGAATTTAATTCCTATGTTAAAGTGTTGATGAAATTTGCTTCCCTTTTTGTCTGAGCCACATTGTTAGTGTTCATTTTGTAAAAAAGGAACACTGAAAATATTGGTTCTCATGGAGAACATTGATGAATAAGCGAAATGACTTTGAGTATCATTGTCGAGGAATCTCTTATTTGCTATCTATTCACTCTTACCCTGTTCCTAAGGAGAGAGGTTTTCTATGTATTCCTTGTTGCAACAACGACAAAAATAGCACAGATATGTTTTTCATCATCACAAGAGATGATAGATTTGAATTTAAAGTTATCACCACATTTTAAAGTGTATTCATCTCCTATTAGATGTCGCAATTCAGTCTATTACATTATCTTTTTCACTGGTTCTGTTTACTCAAAGTACGTTGGTAATTTCTGTAACTTTTTTCAAATATGGAGGTTGGTGTTTTCTTTCGATTATTGGGGAATTTATGAGGATGTAGGGATCTCCTTTCAAGATGTGGATGTAACATATATTTTTTTGAATTCAGGATTTAAAGGGTTATGACAGTTGATGATCGGAACAATGGTTGTCTTATTTCAGTTTTTACTGCTAGGAATCTAATTTTGTGGCTTTTTCAATTTTAGTTCTAATTAGGGATAGGGAATAGTTTCGTTTAAGTATGTATTTCTTAGTTCCTCGGGTCTCAGATTCAGAGTCCCCTGTTTGGATATTATTGTTTTTAAGTGTTGGGCAAAGCAAATGGTTTGTTGACCTTTGTGTGTTTAGAGTGACATGAAGAAAATAGCTATTGAGTTCTACTTTCCGTTGGTTTGTAGTGTAAGTCGGTTAGAATTTCTATTCCATTCTTCATGATTTTACAGTCAAAATTAGAATTTCGAGTCCGTTTATTCTATAGTGAAATTAACATTCATGTAGGCTATTCAACATGTGATGTAGATGTATAAGTTTATCTTTTGTTTTGTTCCATATTAAGAAAATGTCACCTAAAAAGTGAGTCAACGATTTTTGATAACCTCTGAGAATTGAGTTTCAAATCTTCCGTATACTCTAGTATATAATCATTCGTATAGATAACCAATTGTTAATGATGCATAAGTGGGGGCAACTTCAGTTCCCATTGATGTTCTTCTGATTCTTTTGGAAAAGTTGTCATTGAATTGGAAAGGGTTGTTCTCTAAATTAAATTTGTGTATCTTCAAGTATGAAATTCTCATTAAATCTGTTCGATATTTCCTTGGGGGTATTTATTAGGCCAGGATTCCGGTGTCTCTAGTCCTAGTTTGTGGCTGATGTTCGAGTACAGGGATTCCACATCAAAGGAGGTTACTGTTTTCAGTTCTTTTGGGATGTTTCCTCAAAAGATCTGTCGTATCTTTCAGAAAGCTGGGGAATTGCTTACTTAGTGGTTTTATTATGACGTTTAATAAATTGCTTAGTCAGCTAGTTAAACATGATGATCCTACTATTATTGAACGTAATTTCAGATATTTGATATCGGCTATACTAACATCTGGTGTCGATGATTTCTCACAGGCTATTGCTTTTCATTGCTCTTGTGTACTTTTGGGAAGCCATAAAATTTGTTTTCTTTTACTTCAAATTTTTAGGTATTTGTGTTCTTTATCAATTAGACATTTCTCACGTCCTGCTTATGTTTTTATTTTATAAGGTCTGATTTTTTTTTTGCTCAGATTGGTGTCTAACTGCTGTTAGTTAGTATCTTAGAGAATGTTTTTCAAAATTGTTTCGTAGTTGGCTTTGTGTACGATAGTATCTTAGCCTCCCTTATCCGTTTCTTTAATAATTTTTAGTCATTTGTTGATAAAGTTTGAATATCCTTCATTTTGTTTATATTGATGTTGTCTTTGATGAGTGGTATCGATGTGTAATGTTCTTTTGGTGTCAAGTGTGTGTGTGTGTGGGGGGGATTCTACATTTTTAGCAAATTTTCTCATGTGATATTTCTGTTTTTATGTGCAGCGAAGAGGTTATGATTCCTCGCCAATGTGGCGTCTTCTTTATCTCTATTGTAAAAAAAAAGTTTTGTCAGTCACATTTTTTATAGCACATTCTCAGAGATCTTGTTTAATTTCATCGATGTTTTAGAGGGTACGTGTCGGTGTGAATTTGAGTCTTTTTTATAAAATGCTTACTTCTGCTGAGGATAATTCCTTGGAGGATGAATTTCGAACATCTATACACACTTTATCCGTAAACAATTCTGGATTATCATTCGTTATGTTATTTGGTTTAGATTTTTGTGCCTGATTGAAAAAAAAATACTGATTAAGTGAATTGGGCTGTGATGTTGGTAATTTTGACAATGTTCTGGTATTGTTGTAATTGTGATTCCTATTCATGGATCTCATTGAAAGGTTGTATGTGTTGGGTTTTTTAATTGGTATGTTCAGAAAATTGACGTTTGGGCTGAAGTCGTTGGTATTTGTTGTTAATATTATATGTTTGACTTATACAATTTTTGGATTGTTGTTGGAAGTCGGTTTGATGGTCCCTAGATGTGAATTTTGTGGTGCTGTGATCGGAAGAAGCTCTCGGTTTTTTGCTGATATAGTGAAAAGTTTTGTGTATACACATATATATCTATATATGTTGTTGCAAGTGCGTAATATAGGTTGCCATAATAGGTTCGATGTCTATCTCAAAAAATTTTTGGAATATATATATATATATATATATATATATATATATATATATATATATATATATATATATATATATACCCGTATATGTAGATTCATATAAACTAGATCCTAAAAATATAGTATTTTACCGATATGATGGCTTACTAATTGTAGGAAATAGTAATGCATGAAAATGCGAAAATATCAAAAAATATTTCATAATTGAAAAATTGAACTTCAAAATGAATTTCAAAGTAGACATCAAGGCTAATATAAAAATTTCACACTTCCTAGGCATTACCTTTAACTTGACTCATAACTCTTATGAACCATATAGAAAAGAAAACTCTCTGGTTAAGTACATTAAATGTAGTTGTGTAACCATCCAAATAAAGTAATAAAAAGAATATAGAAAATAGATCCACATATAACTCTTCCAATGAAATAAAAATATTAAATGAATTTTGACTGCATCAAACCCCCAAATAATAGTGGTTTTACCTGAACAAACCTTAATTACGACAAAAAAAGTTAAATCCAATAGTAAGAAATAGAGAGAGAAAAAAGCATACATAGAAGAATCATCTGGTATACACCCACATTCAACTTATACGTAAGAACTAACTTGGGTAAAATATTCAATCAATTAATAAAAAATACATCCCTCAAAACTACCCACTAAGCAAAATATTTAACCAAAACAAATTAAAAGTTAGTTTTAGCTGTACAGAAAATTTTGATAAAATCATTACAAAACATCATGAAATTATCAGAAATAACTCAAATAAAGTTAGCATAAACACAAAAAACTAGATAGGGATTGTACCAATAGGATATATATATATATATATATATATATATATATATATATATATATATATATATATATATATATATATATATATATGAATTAAATGAATATACAGATAAATATAGACTTTGATAAAATCATTACAAAACATAACAATGAGATTATTGGAATTAATATAAAGAAAGAAAGTACAAAAACAGAAAAAACTAGACTGCAATTGTACAAATAAAAATAGTTGCCCCCTGCAAAACATATCTCAGATCAAATATCGTATACTAAGCAGAGATATCAACCCAAGAAAAAACCCTCAGAAGAGAAATAAATTATATTGGAATATCTAAAACGTCATTCAAACATCTAAGCATCATTATCTACTCCCTCACATGTCTAAGTAAATTAAGAAAAATATAATCCACTATGAAGAACACTAACATAGACCATATATTAAATGCAAAAATCAAGGTTAAGATCAGAACATCCCTCAGAACACAATTCAGCAATCGCCTATAGATGATTCCCACACCTAATTCAGACTCTTTGATATGTAACTTATAACCCCTAGGAAATCATATACACTATAAAAAAATAATAAAATAAAAAGTGATACACCACAAAATCCCCAAATAGGAATCTAAAACACATATAATCATTCGCCTGAACAGGCCCAAAGTGGACATGAACATAAACGTATTTGTGTAGCAAATCTACTTTCTACTACATTTCCAGCTGTACTCTAAACCAACTTAACTCTTGGAGTTTATAATCGAATGTATCGAGCACCATGAAATAAGTCCATCACGCATCAAACATAGCTTCATATTATATTCTGCTATATTGCAAATCTGATTTGTACTATATGTTCTATGTATCTACATACATATGTATGTATATCTTGAAATGTGTTGAATTTGGTTTAATGGATCGTTGATAGACAATTGTCTCTTTTGCAAGAAACATCCAAAGTGTTGACATAGGCATCACTCGATTGTCCAAGAAAAGAAATAGATAATTATCCGACCTACTAAGCAGATTTTTAAAGCATACCATTGCTGAGTTTTAAAGCATACCATTCCTACCTAGAAGATCGATGTAACACCGTCTATATATTCTCTTCCATTTGAACTAGTTACATACTAAGCTAAGTTGATAAATATCATTGATCGTATATCCAAGACGTTTAAGTATGATTATCTTCTAATGAAAAATAAGAGGTCAGTCAGCTATATATTTTAAAAGTCATGAAACGGCCGTAGGTAGGGGATTCATCTACTAGAGTTATTTCTTACTCATCCGCTTCTTCCCTGCAGCAAAGGAGATATAAACTCATTCCCAGTGACTCGAAGTTCGATATTGTACTAACAGCTGAGCTGCGTCTGCGAGAGCAAAGAAACAGTAGGTGTAAACAAAGCCGAAAAAGTGCCAACGCCCCAATGTTTTATTGTACGATGAGAGACGATGAACATTTCTCACGCTAATGATGCAATTGTCCAAATAAATGGAATAAAAAAACAGGTGAAGTTAGTGACGTCAGAGCTTTGTATCAGAAATATTTTCATCCAAATGAGAGATTACAACAAGTAAAAAACATTGAATATCATCCTGAAGCAGATGAAAGAGCACAATTTTTTTTTCTGTACTAGAACTTATCCAGTGAAATATTGGTTTTCCCAGAATTAGTCGCGTTCCTATAAGCTCAGTGCAGATAAGTTCAGGCTTCTACTTTGAAATTTTTTACATCCCCATGAACAGCTATTGTGTTTACTTAAATTACGTAATTATTGAGACACCTACTCTTCCGAGTAAAAATCAACAGAATCTTGATTTCATTTTTGTTCATAAAAAAGCAAATTGACCGACCACAGAGGTTTATTCAATTACAAAAACTTATAAAATATATTTTCCCAGATTGACTGATAAAAAAAATTGAGAATATTTGTGTTGTAACTTAAGGCTCTCTTTTTGAGGCGTAAAAACCTAAGACAAAACTCATATTGACGACAAAAATCGAAAGACCAATATAAAATGTGTTTGTGTGTGTTTAAGAGAGAGAGAGAGAGAGAGAGAGAGAGAGAGAGAGAGAGAGAGAGAGAGAGAGAGAGAGAGAGAGAGAGAGAGAGAGAGAGAGAGTGCAATGAGTGAAAGTGAGTTGCTTACAATAATCAGTTATTCAGTGATAACTGATTATTTTAGCGTGTCTTCTGGATCTTTTATGACCATTACATGTTTAGTGCAAGCTACCTAGATGAATATCGAATGTTGTTGTTGCAATAGAAATGAGGAGTATAGGTTGCTATTATAAACTCGATGTTTATAACGAGAATTTATCGGAATAATATTATTAACTAGCTGGAAACCCTCCGTCCGGTTAGAATTTCCACTAGTTCCTGTAGAATCCCTGATCCATTTGATTCTAAGGAGAGATAAATTCGATTTTCTCAATAATACCTTTGATTCTGTAATACTGGCTACATAGACCAGTTTGAATACGTGGCATTATTCAATGAAAACGATATAGATGAAATGTGATTATTCAGTTTTGGCTGGAAAATATGAAAATTATCACCATCACATTCAAAGATTTGTCAAAAATATGAATAAATGAAAGTATAAAGTATAGTGATAGACAAAAAATATAAGTAAATGAAAGTATCACTAGTGTTTCACTTGAGGAAAGAAAAATTTTGAGGCCAAATGGAATTTTGTTGCTAGTATAAAAGAAAGTAGTTTTAACTAATCTTTTCAAATAAATTAAAGTCTCTCTTTCGACGCACACACACGCACATATGTATATATATATATGATACCGATGAATACGTGTTTGTGTGTATGTGTGTGTGTGTGTGTGTGTGTGTGTTAGATGTTAAGAAATACAAATCATTGATTGGAAACAAAGACATGTCTTAAATCAGCAGGTCTTAGTTTACCTATATTCCGCACTTGAAGTTCAAGTTTGCAAAAAAGAAATTATCAATATCTATAGGGTTAGCGTTCATGCTCTGAGAAAACAAGTCTTTTCGGGAATATTTTTTCTTTGTGTTTTTCAATCCCTCCTGCTCCTACCAAATAACCGAACAACACAGAAATCTTCCCATTCTCCTTCCAGCATCAAACATGTACCAGCAATTTTCATCTGTGAAGCACTGCAAATATTTTTTCTCTGAAAAATATGACTGGCTCCTGTCGAAATTCATCGATACATGTCAACGAAATACTAACACAAATTTTGAAATGCAACAGCTATCTCTTGAATTTATCCCTTCACCTTCTAATTGTCATTTTCATGAGCATATATATGTCATATATATCATACGTATATATCATATATAAACATATATATATAATATATGTGATACATATATATATAATACATATATATCCTATGTATATATGTGATACTTATCATATGTATAACATATATATTCATTACATATATATATATATATATATATATATATATATATATACATATATATATAGGATGTATATATGCATTATATATATGATAAGTATCACAGAAGGATCAACTTCAAATCACAGATATAGTTAGATCAATGGATAGCAAGGCAGGGAGCAATTAAATTCTCAGATAAATATACCAAAATAACGTACCAGGACATTATTATGATCAAACGTTGTAGGAGGTCTCTTCTAGTAAGTTTTGGGGGCATTTTTGCTATCTCATATTTTGCTGGTCTTGGTTCCGCATTTGATCTCTGGGGATCCATGTTGTGAGTTGTGATGTCAATCGTTTGTATGTCATTCTTGCCATATGGCCAGCCCAATGCTATTTGAGTTTCTATGATTTGTTCTCCCTTGATATACTGTACTGTCTTTTGGATGTCGAGCACGATTCTTTCATTTGTACATTGCATGCTTCTCAGTTTGCCGGCCAGGCTCTTGGTTAAGTTCCATGTTTCAGTCCAATAGTTGACTATTGGGAGGATGCATTGGTTGGGAACTCTTCTTTTTAGGACTAATAGGATTTTCTTTTTCTTAAATATTGAATTTGCTCTACTGAAGGCAAGCCATCTTAGAGTGATTCTTCGCTTTATTTCTTCTTCTTTCAAATAACTTTCCATATGATATAATGCCATTTATAATTCATTCCGTCGAACCAAACATGTCCATTCCTCAATACATTAGTAACATGGCAAAATTAACACGCTAATCAACGCTAATCACTATAAAAGAAAATCCTAAACAAAAAATTCAACACAGACCAACTACCTGTGGCTACATGCAATTGCAATAAACAAAGATTAATGCCCATAAACATGTTTAGAAAGGGAATCGTTTTATATTTGTGTAGCAACTTTTTTTCTAAAGAAAATCCGACTGTTAAGAAACTCTATATCGGAGCCTTTTTAATAGATAGAGATTTGATAATCACAGAAGTCACTTCCAAAGAATAAAACGTTGATATAGAACAGCCCTATCAAAATATGTTATATATTTGGAAAATAAACAATTCAACCCAATTATGAAAAAGAATGCTATATCACTTGAGGCTAATCAATAGCTTTGATAGAAAATGTGGGATCTATTTTAAAAAAAAAGATATAATTTTAACTCCCTGAAATAGATCAAATTCATTGGATCAGGAGACTAAAGCCTTACAAAAGTGTCACCCCCTAAAAAGGCTTAGTCATATGTATGACACCCTCGTAAGAGGAGAAATCAAGCGAAGAATCACTTTAGGATGGCAACCCTTCGGCAGAGCAAGCTCAACTTCAAGAACCAGATGATCCCAATAATCCTAAAAGGAAGAGTATACAACCAATGCATTCTCTCGATAGTCACTTATGGAGCTGAAACAGGGAACCTAAGCAAGAGACAGACCTGGGAACTCAGAACCATGCAACGTGCGCACGATCAAAGTGTAGTATCTGTTCCACGGCAGAGCCTGAGGCGCAGGTACTGACACTTGCCCGTCGAATCGACCGGAGAATGTGTGGTGGTTGAGCTCAAAGACTGAGTGCACTGGTGCAAAGCGTCAGCCAATGAGGTTTAACCGAGGCTGCGCTTTGCTGCGAGCATTGGAGGCCTTTGGACTCGTCCTGGGGCTCTCTCATTATTACTCGGCCCAGCTGCAGGGATCTTAAAGTGGACGCTTCCATGACGGAGGTAGTTTTAGCTTCTACGGTCGCTTGGCAACCAAAGTCTCGTCTGCTGGAGCCATTTTTAGAAGGGTGTCTCCTATTTACCCCACGTTAAGCCCCGACCATGTGTCATTTTTGCTGTGCTGGGCAGTAAATGAATAGCATGCTCAACCTTACATGGAGAGATCACAAGACAGATCACAAGAAAAAGGGAGTCTGTGACATCGTAGAAACTATTAAAAACTCAAATAGCAATGGGAAGGCTATGTCGCAAAAATGAAAGACATCACGTCTCACAACATGGATCGCCAGAGATCACATAAGAAACTGAGTCCGACAGAACTCAAGATGGAGAGATGAACTGGACAGATTCAGGAATTACTAGCTCCACGACGCCCATGATAGAGAATTGTGGCAAATCCTGGGGAAGGTGTACGTCCAAAAGACTGACATTAAAAGACTGATGATGATGATGATGATGATGATGATGATGATATACGTAATATTTTTGTGATATTGATAATATCAATATCATGAATATATATAATGTATTCGTATTTAAAGTATGCTTATAAATGTATATCATGGATACATATATTATTTATGTTTCATCTATTACGAATATCATGAATAGATTATATACATCTTATGTTTGTATAGCAGACGTGAAGTGATCTGACTGAATCTAGATGACAATGACTGTGGGAAGAAAAGAGAAAAACTCAAGAAATGATTCTTTTCGTGTAAACAGCAATTTCTTCACTGTGTATCACATAATTATTTGAAGAGAAAAAAGCTGTCCTCCACCAAAAAGCATCGAGATACGACAATGGAAATATGAAAAAGCCAGAGATATAACAGTAATCACTTGGTTTTTTCCTTTCATCTTCCAATGGTCTGTTCATCTATACACACACACACACACACATATATATATATATGTGTGTGTGTTTGTGTATATATACATATATATATGTGTGTGTGTGTGTGTGAGAGTGTGTAAATACATAAATATATATGTTTTTAAAAAATGGACATGTTTGGTCCGACGAAATGAATTACATCATGTTATGTAGAAAATCATTTGAAATGATATCCTGTCGTTACACAGTTAGTATATCAATTGATTCAGATAATGTAGATAGAAAAAAACAATTAAAGAGATTTGGGTTGCTGCAGTAATCGAAACTGACACCGATAGGGTAACCCCTTAAACGTAGCGATGCGTTTACAATGTTGATAAACAGTCCACCGGTAAAACGAAAGCCAAATAACTGCTATCAACACGTTTTTATCTCTGCTAATCTCGATCTTCATTGACCCTTTTAACAAGACAGTATTCATTTAAAAAATGAACGTATTTGGTCATACAAAATGGATTTTGAATTGCGTTATATTATAAACAGAACTTCTATAAAATGATCTCCAGTTGTCACGCTGTATAACCATTCAATTTAGACAACATAAAGAAATTGGACAATAAAAGGGAATGGACTCCTGCAAAAATCAAACCTGCCATCGATGGTGTAGTCACTTCAATATAGAAATGCGGTTATCATCGTACTGAACAAAACGAGAGAAATAAGAAAATTTATAATTCGAATATTTCTGCACACACACACACACATACACACACACACACATATATATATATATATATATATATATATATATATATGAAATTGGAAATATATGTACATAGGTATATACATATGTACATGTATATATGCGTATATGTGCATATATGCATATATACAAATATATGTACATATACATATATATGTATATACGTTTATGTATGCATACACATGCGTATATATACATATATGTACGTATAAACAGATGTATATATACACACACACACACACACATATATATATATGTGTGTGTGTGTGTGTGTATCCATACATGTATATATCTATGAATATATGTATCAATACTGATTTGTATATATGAATATATATGTATATACCTACACATGCATGTAGATATTTACATGTATCCATAAATATCCATATAGATGTTTCCTCAGGTTTCCAGCCAACATCTCCCCTCTCCCTCACCTATCGCGCCAGTGCTGTGGTTCTCATCTCTGCTTTCATCTTCCCCCCTCTGTTAGGCCACTACTAACATTTAGTGTTGCAGTCTTTATACTTGTAGCACTTCCCTCAGTTCCCATGCAGTTCCTAGCAATGCTGTGGTCTGTATAGTCTCAATCTTTCTTTTTATCCCGAGCTCCTCCATTCTCACCCTCAGTGTCTTTGGGACGGTTCCTAGTGCGCCTATCATTCCTGGTACTACCCTGACTTTCATGTTCCACATCTTCTTTGGTTCCCTTGCTAGATCTTGGTGTTTTTCCCGATTTTCACTCTATTTCCTCTTTACACTATGGTCTGCAGGCACAACCACATATATTATTTGACAGGTTTTCCTCTTCTTCTCTACGATTACCAAGCCCGGTCTTCTTGCCTGCATGAGGTGGTCGGTTTCGATGTCAAAGTCCCAGAGTAATTTATGTTTTCCATTCTCCAAGGCCCTCTCTGTTTTTTGCTGGTACCACTTTTCCTTATGGTTAAATCCCATTCGTTTACGTAGTTCCCAATGTATCATCGTTGCTACTCTATCGTGTCTGTGTTCATACTCCGTCTGGGCGAATTGACTACATTCACTAGTTATGTGGTTTACGGCCACATCTCTTTCACCACACAAGCGTCACTCGCTGTTTGTCTGTGTTCTGTTGATTTTTGTTTTGATATAGTTTGTCCTGATGCATTTGTTTCGAACTGCCATGATGAGTGATTCTGTTTCTCTCCACAGGTTTTCTTTTCGTAGCCATGTCCATGATCTCTTGTCTGCCACATCTTGTATCTGTTTTCTAAATTCTCCGTTTAATTTTTCCTTTTCCCATTTTTCTTTCCTTGTTTGCTATGCTGTTCCATTGTTCTCTACTCTGTTGCTTGTTGCGCTGTCTCGAGCACTCTTTATGATATATTCACTGTTTGTTGGCACGTATTTTTCTAGATATACTTTAGTTCTCTTAACAGTACTCTATGCTGATGGGCCCTGGCCACCTTATTTCCTCTTTACGTACAATGTATCCGTGTCATCTCTTAGGTATAAGGCTTTATGCATTGTCATAAGTTTCCTAATTCGCCTGTCCATTGATTGGAGTCCTTCCTTTGTCCATCCCAGGAATGGTCCTGGGTACCTCACTAACGATACACCCCATGTGTTCACTCCGTTTATCAGATTCCTGCTGTTTAATTTGGTCTGTAATACTTTCCTTATCCTTGTATGGTATTCTCTCTTTATTTTCTCCTTCATTTCTTCCTGTTTTATCGTGTCACATTAAAAAACTCCTAGGTATTTGTATCGGTCTTGTGCAGTCAGTGCTCTAATCTTACTGTTGTCCGGAAGTTTGATTCCTTCTGCCATTGTGAGCCTTCCTTTGTGCATTGCCACAATTGCACATTTTTCTATTCTTAATTCCATCTCAATGTCATCACTGTATTCTTTTACTTCGTTGAACAGTTTTTTGAGCTCTCCCCTGTTTTCTGAAAACAATTTTTTTTATCGTCCACGTACATTAGGTGGTTGACTTTTTCTTTTGTTTTGGAGAAATGGTATCTTCTGATGTTTTCAGGATTCTTCTGAGTGGTATCATAGTTAGATCAAATAATAGTGGAGACAGCGAGTCTCCCTGGAAGATCCCCCCTTTTATACTTACCACTGTTAAATTTTCTCCTACGGCTGTGAAGTCTACTTTCAGTTTTTCATAAAGTTTTCGATGAGTCTCACCATTGGTTCGCTGATCTTGAACATTCGAGTATCCAGTTATGTGGGAGCATGTCGTACGCTTTTTTTGCAGTCAATTCATCCAAAATGTTCCTTTTATCTTCTTTTACTCCTTCTAAGATCGTCTGGTCGATGTCGAGTTAGTCATTTGCCCCCTTGGTTCCTTTCCTTCAACTTTTCTGTTCTTCTGGTTATTGTCCCCTTCTTTCCATTGATATATACATTCTCTCCGCTATTTGCCCGGTCAGGATTTTCCACATGAGTGGTAAGAACGTGCTTGGTCCATAATTGCTTGCTATGTTCCCCTTACAGGGTCTTTTTGGATGGGGATGGTTCTGCCTTTGGTCATCCATTCTGGTGCCTCTCCTTCATTTATGCAACTTTGGAGTTGGTGAACAAGTCTGTCGTGTGGTATGATGAATTTCTTAAAACAATATCTTTTGATCCCGGAAGGTCCTGGCGCTTTCCAGTTGGCTATTTTCCTGAGGGCGTGTTTCAAAGTAGTTTTATTCAATAAAATTGGTTATCATTGTTCCTTATCTTTGAGTTGTCTTTTGATGTTTCCTAACCATTGCTGGATTACATTATGTCTTTTCGGGTACCCCCATATGCTGTTCCGGTAGTTCTTGGTCTCTGTGGCGTCTAGCTTCATGTTCTGTCTTCTTTTTCCGTTCAGATCTCGGCAAAAATTTCCCTCGTTGTTTTTGAATGTGCAGTTTTGTGTGTATTGGGCAGTCTTTTGCCTGTATCTCCTCAGCCTTGCCTCCTTGGCAAGAGTTCTCTGAGGATACTTTTTCGTGTTATCTTGTATTTGTTCAAAAGTCTTATTCGTGGTCTGTTTGTATGTGGAGCATTTCTCAGTAATACTTCATCTCACCTCACTGGAGTTATGAGATCTGTTTTTCTAATCTTCTTTCCCGGTCGGGTTTTCTCTCTCTATTATAATTTTTGGGGGCTCTTTCTTGTGTTGTTAAACGTAGTGTAACCATTTTCTCTCCAGCATAGATTAGGTTGTTGAGCTCAAAAAAAAAAAGACGTTTCCCAGATGTGTGTATGTGTGTGAGTACGTATGTATATGTGTGTATATATGTATATCTATGTATATGCGTGTATGTATGTACATATGTGTTTGTTTATATGTGTGTATGTATGTGTGCATTTATGCATACATGTGTGCATTTATGTGTTATATATATATATATATATATATATATATATATATATATATAAAGAGATATATCTGTCTATCTAGATTTCTCTGCGTGTGTGTGTGTGTGTGTGAGTATATGTGGTAGGCTATTGTTGTCTGTTGACAGGAACTGATGATTTTTTATTTCCTTCCCACTTTTTTCAAACTGCTTCATATACTGCTTACCTATTTCCGCAGTACTTCTCCCGACAGAATCGACTGATACTCGATAGGCGATTGCAGTACTAATATACGAAGGCAACTGATCTGATTTTTGAATGCACATCTTTATACCCGAGCTTTAGTCCACCACTGGATCTTTGGGCATTGGTGAGCTCTCCAAATGCCAGCTTTCTGGGAATTCACATGTTAATGTGGATAATTGAACCATAGAACCTGCGACTTATCTGTGGCTAACTCATTAGTTTATTCAAAATTATTACTGTATAATTATTTTCTCACTTTGTTAAACAAATTGCCTCCGTTGAGTTTTCGATTGTTTTCACACGAAATCCATATCCAAAAAATGATTTGTTTGTGCTATATCAGAAAAAATGGAAAAATATTAAGAATAACCGACTTATTAAGTCAGGGAATTAACTTATAATGAAATGGGTGTGCAGAGTGGTGGAAGACTCAGTAGTCCTGAAACATAACTTATATATATATATATATATATATATATATATATATATATATATATATATATATATATATATATGTGTGTGTGTGTGTGTATACATATACATGTATAAAATTCATACGTATATATATAAAACATATACATAATTCATATATATGTATGAATATATAAATATATATATAATTTATATATATGCGTATCAATTATATATATATATATATATATACATATATGCATACATATATTCTATCTATAGATCATTTGTATATATATGTATGTATATGAAATTTAAATAAGTATTTGTAATTTTTATATATATATATATATATATATATAACCTACACATGTACATAATTTACATGTATGCATTATGTACATATATATATATATATATATATATATATATATATATATATATATATATATATCATTCATTTATGTTTACAAACAAATATATAAATTATTTTTATATACACACATTATTTATGTGTACATTAATTAATTTATTTATAAATATATTATCTATATATATTTTTTATATATACATTAATTTTCATAGGTTTGTGAATTTTTTAAGTGAGGTAAATCGTCCATTGTAAGCTTATGCAATGCTCTTCTAACTTAGGAATAGAGCACTTTGGTCGATGGGGAATATATGCATGAATAAATATATCGATAAAATCAACTTTACTGACCTCCAGTTCTGTGGGGCAGAGATAGGAAGCCAGCCTCTGGGTCTTAAGCAAAGGTTTCGATCCTAACTCGAAGTACTGGATGGTGTATTTATTTACTGTCCCACCAAAGTAAAATGTGACACAATGTCGGGGCTTTACGTGGGGAAAACAGGAACCATCCATCCAAAAATAGCTCCAGCCGAAGCAACCAAAGCAACCTCCGCCCCAAAAGCGTCAGGACTAGCCCGACCGCTTCCGTTAAGTGCAATGGAGCAGTGCTGCCCCACACTGAAGAGAAACAGCTGTCTTTGGATGACACAATAATTATCATTTATATATATGTATATATTATTTATAGTATTTGTGTATTGATATATACAATTTGTAATATAATTTATATACACATATATACATATAATTTATATATACATACATATGATTTATATATTTCATTTGTGTATACATATATATATATATATATATATATATATATACATATATATATACATAATCTTATCTATGAATACACATATATGCATATTTTGTATGATTTATATACACACACACACACACATATATATATATATAATTCATATGCATACATTACATATATATATATATATATATATATATATATATATATATATATATATATATGTATAAGTTATGTAATTAATAATTATGTCATCCAGGGCTAGCTGTTTTGTGGTATTACTACTGTTCAGTATGCCTATAGACAGGTAGGGTCAGACCCAGATGCTCTATCACTGCCTTTAGCGGAATTGGACCATCAGTAGGAGCGAAGTAAGCAATTCATTAACTTGCACATAATTCCCCCTCTACCAAATGTTCAAATCCTATCCAATATCTCTCTTTCCTTCTGTGTTACTAAAGACTATCCAATATCCTATCCTGTAACATGAAGTAAGATCGAAACCTGACGCAGAGATAGACGTTTTAACCATAAGCAGATCTGGAAAGTTAGTAGAACCGAACTAAGCGCTGTTTTTTCTAACGCATAGTTCCCTATCTACCAAAGAGCTCCATTCTGGAGTTAGAAAAGCACACACACACACACACACACACACACACACACATATATATATATATATATCTTTCTCTCCTTCTTTCTCTCTCTCCATATATATATATATATATATACACACACACACACACACACATACACATATATATATATATGTATATATATATATATATATATATATATATATATATATATATATATTCATTTATCTATATAATTGTTTATAGATACATATATACATATCAATCTTTTTATCTATCGATCTATCTCTATGGATATAAGAATTACTAGTATATATACTCAATGATGGTTAGCATTTCCTGCTTAATGCAGTCATCAGTAACCAGCAATACGTTTCAACAACTTTCTTCTTCCATTTGTGCCAATTGAAAATAAATTATTAGATATATATATATATATATATATATATATATATATATATATATATATATATATATATGTATATATATATATATATAAAGATGGAAAACTACAGGATTTGCGCATATGTGCCTGACAAGTTTACGTGTGAATGTATGTCAATTTTTTTGGAATCTTCATGAGTAAATGTTTTTATTTCGTTTGGAATCGAATCAGGGAGGGAGAAACTGATTTTTGACTATTCATTTAATGGCAGCAATGTTGGCCTCGTGTCACGTTTATGGAATACTCCGTGACAAACGAACGCTATCAGTCAATTTCAGACAAACACGCTCACTATTTCCACTATTTCGAGCTAAACATTCACAATATAAGCGTAGCGAATTTCCACCTACACATTGTCCCTTTAGATTTTAGATAAGATAGAGTTAACGGCTCTTGCCAACCGAAGTGAAGCGTTTAAGCGACAGGATATAATCAGTTTTAATATAATAATGTAGAGTCTATTTCCGTCAGGACTTTTCGTGACAAAACTCCTGATTGTATCGATTTGCCAGTTGCCTGCCTCATCAATGAAATTACGCTTGACCGTTCCCGCCCCTCAAAAAAAGTAAAAAGCAAAAAAATAGGACAAGAAGCAATGCCTCTCATTCATGCTCATTTAAGAAATTTTACCGATTCCCGGAAGTATATTGTAAGATGTTAGAATATCTATATCTAATAATTGTGTAGCCGTTTTTCCTTTGTTGTTTCAATGAGTCGGCTTTGCAGGTATCAAAGACCAGGATAATCTCGTCGAAATCTGCTGTCATTGAAGTATTGGCGAAGATCTTTGTCTGTGCTGAGTGATCCAGGTTGCTTTGAACGTCAATTACTATGGCAATTTTGGGATTCCCTGACGGTGCCGAAAATATTTCTGCTCCACCAACATAGTTCTCAGATGCTGGTTATTGTGCATTTTGATGGGTCTCATCGTTTTTGTTTCAGCTTTTCCACGCTATGTATGAGATTTGACCTGACAGAATGGACCCATCTAGGACAAACAACACTCTGAGCGTTAGGATAAACTCGTAGTAACCGACTACATTTTTCAGATCTATGTCCTAGTTCAATCTGGTAAGAACCATAAAACGATGATACAGTTCTTTCGCTCCTTTCAGATCTACAGATCGGTTGCAAGCGTTAACAGTTTGCTCTTTGTTTTCTGAAAAGAGCTCAGTACTGTTCTTCCTCTAGACAAGTTCCCAGACACTGACGTATACGGTGATACGTTTTGCAACGTACTCTTCATACAGTTTCTGGCCACTTCTTTTGAAATTCAAAATTTGTGGGACACTCTCCTAGGGAACATATACATCAGAAAGTTTACCGTATTACAGCCTTGGTCATGTTGACAGTATTATGTTCTTTCATTATTTGACAGACTCTTATAAGTTTGTGGGTCACAGTTTTAAAACCACTGATATTTGCCCATGATTTTCGTTTTACTGAAGTTTGTGTAGACCGACTTTTTTGCTCTCTCAGTTTAGTTCATATAGCATTTGTTGGAGGTCGTGTAGGTTGTCTGTGAGAAAAACGATGTCATCACCAATCTCAGATATTCGCCGTCTATTTTGATTCCTCTATTTTCCCAGGCCATGTTTTGGACGATCATTTCAAGGTAGGCTGTAAAAAGTTTGAGTGATCTGGTATCACCTAAAATGGTTCAGAGTCCTTATGTATCCTAATGAAGGAGTGGCTATGATTATACGTATGTTGCAGTACTTTAACTTATACAGGGTTTACAACTTGTAGGGTGATGGCTTTCATGACCTTGGAAATTTCTACTGATGTACATATATATATATATATATATATATATATATATATATATATATATATATATATATATATATATATATATATTCATTTATAATCATTTATATTCATTTACATATCTATCTATCTATCTACCTATCTCTCTCCATCTCTCTCTCTCTCTCTCTCTCTCTCTCTATATATATATATATATATATATATATATATATATATATATGTGTGTGTGTGTGTGTGTATTATATATTTGTATGTGTCTCTGAAAAAAATCCTCAATGGAAAGACACCCCCCTGCTAGACAGGCCATAAAAATATAAAAACAAACGATTAAGTTGCAAGACAGGCTAGTCCCCAATGCTAAATCCTTGCTATTCCAAGTCTGATTCAAGTCTTATACTCTTTTGGAAGTGGTGGGGCTGCGTACAGACAAACTTCAAATCCAGAGACTGGACACCATTTGCAAACGAAATTTCCGGCTATGACAACGTGTTGCAGACTGCAGCTAGACAAACAGAGAAAAGGATCTTGGACTAGATATTACCCCCATAAGTTCTAGTCTGCTGAGGCATTTACTTTTTGTCTGATTTTGTATTTTTTTCTCTTTTCTTCATGGCTGACGAGGCCAGAAGGGCTTCGTTTGTTTTCCCCGATAAAGGAAAAGACGGGAGAAAATTATCATGGGGAGAAAAACACAACTAAAAAAGTTTTAAAAAAAGAAATAGAAAAAGAAAAAATTTTAAAAATTGCCCATGAAGGGGAAAATGCAAACTTGCCTCTCGTTGGGACAAAAAAAAAATGACAAGCAGGGGCTCCCCTAACGTTCTGGACCCCCCCCCCTAAATACAGTCAATGTGACGGATTTCGTCAGGAGGTGCCAGGCTTACACACAACTCATAAAAGAAGATGGTTTGCCGGTGGACCTTGCAGAACTCAGAGATATTGATAATAAAAATGGTGTCAGTCTTTTCGATCAACAAAAAACAAGATAAGATTGCCAGGTCAACGAAAGATAAAATCATTGACTAGTTTAGGAGTCTAGGCAAAATAGGTTGTGAAAGGCAACGGTTTTGTCTCGTGGAACGCTCTGCTACCTACGGAAGAATACAGCGCGGCCCTTATGCAGAGGGAACTCCAGGCGAGGGATTACTTCCTTTGTGTAGAGTTCCTGGGCTGCAGAAAGACCAGGATAAGATTTTGTAGAAGTGTAGAGTGCGTATGATATACGATGTAATCAAATTTGGGGATAGATACAGGAACTTATCTCGAATTGTGAATTTCAATGGAATTTCGTAAAATTAACTAAAAGCGTCAATAATCTATCGACTGATGATACTTTACTTCAGGATCTCAGCGACTGTCATAGCTGCTGCTGCCTTAATTTTCGATAAATATCCCACTCGTGGTTTCCAGGCATTTACGATAAGTAATATGAAACATTATCATCATCATCAGCGTTTTAGCGTCCATTGTCGAATATTGAGTGATCTAGCGAATCTTTGGGGGGGGGGTCTATCAGGGGCGTCGCGTAGCCAGTACTTTCTGAATTTGTCTAGCTCGTCAAGCCATCTTACTTTCCACTATTTTGCATATGATCTCTGGGTATTCAACGTTTTGAGTTGAGATGTCTGGCAAGTGTCTTCCATTCTAGCAATATGACCAGCCCATTGCCATTTGAATTTTCTAATTATTTCTATGATTTTTTGTCTCATGTACTTTTATGATGTCTCTATGTGAGGTCGAGCTTGATCATCTCTTGTGCATGTTGTATGGTTCACAGTTTGAAGGTAAATCTTTTTGATAGATTCCATGTTTCAGCTCTATTGGTGACTGATGAGATGATGCATTGTTTGTAGACCCTTCTTTCTAGGACTTATAGGACTTTTTTTGTTCTTGAAAATTGTGCTGAAGACTTGCCGTTCTCCACTGATTCTTTGTTAGATTTCTTCTTCTTTTGAGGATTGCATGGGGATTCGTTGCCCTAGGTAGATGTATAAATCTATCTTCTCCAGCTCTGTGTTTTCCATTCTGAACGTCACATCCTATGTCTTTGTTTGTTGTGCATGACATTTGTTTTGCTGAAGTTCATGTGGAGTCCAACTTTCTTGCTTTGATCATTTACTTCGTCTATTTCCAACATATTAAAATGAGGTGCGAAAAAGTTATAGGCTGCTGTAATAAAGAGCGACTCGATGAAAATATTTAGTATTAGCGAAATCAAATTTTATTTTGACAGCCATATTCAATACTCCGTACAAATTGCATTCATACGTACGAAGTAAATGTCCAAATTGCTGGAAAGTTATTTCATCTGTTTCACAGAACAGAAAAAAGTGGTTACAGACAGCAGAATCATCACAACAGATCATTTCCAGCATATTTGGTAATCAATTATCTTTATATACATTTTGGTGACAGTACAAAGTGGGCTGGTTAAAAAAAAAAAAAAAAATGAAAGTATTTGTTGAGTGTTTCATGAAAATGGCTTCTATGTATATATATATACTTCTTTGCTTTGAAGGACCCTATTTTTTTATAAGTGAAACGTAATGTACGTGGCAGCATAAACGGTGAATGACATGTATCCTCTAAGTTTATTCTCTAATAGTATTTACAAATCCATTTAAAAGTCAAAAACAAGGTATGTTTGAGCTCAACGTCTTTAATTGTGCAATAAGGATTACTTTTTAAATAATTTGAAAGAGAAAAATTCAGTCGTTTTCATTAGGGGCCAAACAACGAGCTCCAATACTACAATAGGATAATAATGTAATTGAAATCTATTTGAAGATGTTTTAGAAATTTAAAATCTAGATTTGGATATTTTTGATTGCATGTTAGTTATCAGAAATATTTATTTAGATGATGTTTATAAACTCATATTTTTATTCACGTTCTCTGACTCTGTCTTAGATGTAAACCTAACTATAATTTCGGCATTAAATCAAAAAATACATGTAGCATTTCATCTCAGTGATTTTTTGGTTTTGATGGGAAAACGTCATAATTCTACAGCGAAATGATTCGACGGCGAAAATAGAAGCAAACGAGTGTAAGCGAGTTTCTCAGATAAAATGTGACACTATAATGCTTCATAAAACTACTTTATGAAATTTTGGATTCCTGAAAGTATAAAAAAGATCGTGAAAAAGAGTGTAAAATGATATTTCTATGCTTATATAGCAACAATCAACCTAAAGTTCTCTGACGCTGCTTAGCACGTATAGCAAAAAACATGTTGCCACACCTTCATCTATCATCATTTTAACACTTAGTCTCGTCCCAAGTATTCAAAATGTTCATTTTAACCCTCTACTTGGTATGATTGTCGTTGTAATTTGAGTGGGAAAAAGAATAAGGTGAATGGGGACACTGATGAGTAAAGAGTAAGAAATAGAGTATAATTAGATAATGTTTGACTTCATCCCCGCCTCTGATTTCTTCAGTGTGCTGTTTTGTTTGCCCTGTTCACTTCGAGGATAAAGATTTTACGTATCTTGGGTTCTTTTAATTTTGAGTTGGCGTAACAAGTATTAATAACATGTTATTTTTCTGGTTTAATTAAACGTTTCTAAACCGTTTTTTTTTTGTTTTAATTGCAAGAAGTCTGTGCCACTTCAGTAGAAAACGAGATGTTAATCCTTGCTTTCAAGAGTGCCAATGGCCTTGGGTAAGCTGGCCTCACCTTTTTTGCTCAGGCTGGATAGAAAATCCGCACATAGGCTTCGCCATCTATGGTCCTTCTACTGTGGTAATCTCTCCCAACGCGATTATGGGACATTGATAGCCAACAGTTGATAGCCCACAGTTGGTGGTGATGCACATTTCATCATGAAAAATTAATAGCCGAGGGACTTCTTATCACTAAATATCGGAATATGGTGTCCCTAAATTGAAGAAACTTATGAAGTGATGCTTATTTTAATATTATTTTCATTGCAGATCTGTTATCGATAAATGGAGAAACCGAAGTTAAACATAACATTAGACGTCAAGCAAAGGGAATACAAAGGAGAAAGATTCTTTAAACAAAACTATAATCATATAAAGAACAAATGCAATGAGAGATAAATCCATCTCAAAATATTATACAAGAGATCATTGATCTGATCAAACATGACAAAAACATGACAAAGCATTAGTAATTGGTGACAGAATAAATGATCAATCTAAATGTACATTATTAAAAAAGTAGAGGGTGAACAAACGTAGAGGAGGGAAGAATGAAAAAGATGATAAGACTCAGCCAGCCAGGAGATTGGACAAGGGAGTAAAGTATAAAACGGTGGAAAGTGACATAGTCTGATTTCTAACGAACCTATTTCAGCTGCATAAGATTCCTCGTCCATGCCGTCTACGACACTTTACCAAGCCCAGCAAATCTCCACATACGAGATAGTTGTGAGTCACCATCATACTCACTATGTACAGGGAGAGGGTCACTCCAATATATCTTGAGCGGCTGTCCTGAGGCCTTGACTGATGGGCGCTACCGTTAGTGCCGTGACCAGGTGCTTAGGACAATGGCAAATACAGTCTTCGCAGCCATCCAGACTAGAGCTTATAATCCTAAGAAGACGACCATCAATTCCATCAATGCTGATGAGAGCCTCAATACAAAAATCATACTGGCAGATGAGTGTTGAAATCAACTATAATTCCTGGACCATATTGCAGCATCGATACTTTGCCGAGATATGGTAATTTTCTCTGATACCACGCAGCAGATAATTCATGTTCGAATTGACGGTGCCATTGGAGGAAAAACTAGAGGAAGCTCATGAGAGGGAGCTCGCAAGATATCAGGAACTGGTAAAGCAATGCTGGCATCGAGGTTGGCGGGATACATATTACCCGATTAAGGTCGGGTGCTGAGGTTTCGTAGGAAGATCAACCTGTAAAACCTTGATGGGTCTTGTGTTGAGAGGTGCTGAAAAGAGATAAACCATTCAATAGATTATAGAATCAACAGAAAGTGCAACAAATGTCCGTGAAAATGACGTTAAAAAACGATCCAGAACATGGAATACACGTGGAATTCGGATGTTTAAATGGGGTAATGTTTGCTTGGGCTAACCACAAGGAATTACATTACACATTACAAGTTTTTTTTATTGGTATGAATGTGGGGTTTTCCCTGCTCCCGGTATTGTTGTTAAATTGTCGCTTATATGCTGACTTCAATACGGGGATTTAATAAGAGAACGACAGATTTTTATTTCTTTTAGACGATTGACACTGTTTCTGGTATTATTTGATTATCGATTGCTTCCATTTAACCTGGAAACTTTGTTCTTTCCCCTCCATCACCGACATAAGTGAAGTGTTTGGTTTTTTTTTTTTGTTTTTTGTTTGTTTTTTTTTTTACATTATTCGATCACTATTGATTTCGTCTGAGCGACATATTTGGCGTCTGTTTCGGTCGCAAAAGGATCAAAAGAGAGAAATTGACTTGCTCAGTCTAAAGGTTATGCGCATAAACCCCATTTAATGAAACGTGTCGCCTTTTATGGTAAGATCAACGACGCACAATCAGCCGGTCGGGTAGTCATAAACAAGGGAACATATAAAGAACGGCTTACAGCCACGAAACACCCCGCGAGCAGCTATCAAAGTATGCTGAGAAGAGTCAAAACTCCTTCGTGAACACAAGCTCATTATCACTTGGAATAAAGTGTGTTCTTTGTGTGCAACACATACTCACATCTGTGCTGAAGAGTGCGAAAGAACTCAGCTCTTATAGATTCATTCCTTCGCCTTCGACTGTTCGAACTTGCTAAGTAAAATGCCATCATTAGTTAGCTAGTGCTTGGGAGCGCGAACAAACACAGTATCCAGGACCATCTCAGTCTTGATAGTCCATCACGTGATACGCTACCCATGTGCCTGGGGAACTTTAGCTTCGCTGTCCTATACAGGGTTGGATGCACATATACTTGGTCCTTCCCTGAACACAAACATTTCAATGTTTTGAGTTCTTGGGGATACCAGACAGCCAGTGGGGTGGACATGTCAGAGGTATCATTGACTTCCTTTAAGCTGTCTCATACCTGCAGAGTACTAACTTGGACCACAGCCAGCAGACACAATTTTCGGGAAGTTGGTCGGGTCCTCCACATCCCTCCCTTGATCGACGAGCTTGAAATCGTGGAGGATCTTAAGTTTCTTGAGACCCTGCTGCTGCAACTTGGCTTGTGCTATTACGTCCGACCCGGATACGGCATATATATAACCTTCCTTGTGTGTTTTTATTTTTTTTCACTTCCATGGGGTTGCTCCTCAAAGGTTTTGGGAGACTTGGACAAAGGTTTTGGAAGGGGAGAAGGGGAACAAGGAGGAAAGGGAAGTGCAAGTGCTTTGAGGGGGACTGAAAGGACGAGTTTCGTCAGTGGCAGTCTTGTTGGAGTCGTTGTTCTAAAGAGTAGTTCTGAGAGGGGCAGCCCCCCCCCCTAGTATTTATGGCGAGCAGGGAGTAACTTTCACCGCTGGTTTCCCAGCAGTGGTCCGGCTTATTTTCTCTACCCGGACTAGCGTTCCTGTTCTTTGTACTGTCAGGATATGACTGCGGGGTCTCTCCTTTGGGATTGTCAGATTCTCTCGGTTTGAGGTCACGTGAGAACTAAGTACCACATTTGGGATTTCCTCCCACCCTTTCCCACTCCGATTTCTCAGAAACAGTATAAAATTATCTGAAACGTCATATTTGGATGTGAGACACATATGGGGCAGCGTTTAGTCATGAAAGAATTATACTCAGCCTCACATGGAAGGATCACAAGACAGCACACACGGGAGGAGACAGAAGTCTGGGACATCATAGAATCCATTAAAAGACTCAAATGGAAGAGTATTAGATGGAGAGACGAGCTAGAAAAATTTAGAATACTATACTAATACTGCGATGTCCTCGATAGAGCAGTGTGGCAAATCCTGGGGGAGGTCTATGTCCAACGAAGGACGTTAAAAGACAAATCATTATGATTTTGAAATAAGGTGCGTTGATGACAATGATGACGTCTGCTTCACGTTTTGTATTTTGGGATTTTTTCACCGAATTCGATGAAAGATTGAAAAAAAAAACTCTTTGCAAATCGTAAACAAGCGATTAACAATAACTCACAATACCTTCATACAGAATTTCACTGAAATATATTTAAAAATTAAAGAAGTGATCCAGTTCAAATTACATATAATATGTAAACAAACATCGGATCAGCTATGACTAACTATTTTTTTATTCCGAAGGTATCCTCAGCATTCTTACCAAATTTCAGCAAAATCACCCGACTTGGATCCAAAAACATGGCCTTTGTTTATAGAACGTAAACAAACAATCAGATCACCCATATATCACTTTACCTATGTCTTCGTACATTCTAATCTCATACAAACGTTCATCGAAATATCTTTAAAATCAAAGGTCTTATCCAATTTTAAATTGAAGAAGTTCCCCATTTTTAAAACATAGTCACTGCAGAAAATTTCCGCCAGGAACAAAAACAACCTAAGAAAAAAAGTTAATTTGAAAAAAAAAAAAAAAGATAATATATCGATGACAGAATAAACATACCCTGCCAATGCCAATCTACTATTTTTATCGCGAGTCTTTATCGCACGAGCGTTGCTTTCGTTCAGTAACAGCTTACCCCTCCTGAGTGTGTCAACGATTTAGTTGGAGTTCTGGCGTTAAATTTCAGACATACTTGAACCTTCCTCAAATTTACCTCAGAATAATTCTATACTTTCAAATGAATTCTACAATTAGTTAAAAAAATATGTTTATTCTTTTTATGATTTATTCATACATTTTTGTTTATTTATGAGTTGACATGAGTGAGCAGGTTTGAATAAGATTTTATCTGCGTTACTGTTGTAGGCGTAATTGCATGAGTGTTATGTTTATGTAAATATATTTGTAAATGAGTGTGTAGATGTATGTTTGATGGGTGAGTTCTTTTACGATTGCATGATAATCTGTCCATACCCCAGTAATCATTTTATGAAATGCTCCATTGTTATCAAGAGATCCTAATTTCGGTTAATCTGAACATTTTGCAGGCACGAAGTCTGAGATAAAAAATCAGCCTATTTTAAATCTGGAAAGTAGATTAACAAATCTTCTTTCTTTCCCTTTTAAGCGAAGAATCAAGTCGAATATGAATTAGACAAATAAACCAGCATAGTTTGATTAATTATTTTAGAACTTAACAAGGCTCATCATCAGTAAAAATTCTTTCGCGAGTATGCAGGTAGAATTTAATGAAAAATAATCCTAGTTTCAATCATTGGCTCATGACTCCTCTTGTCAATTACAGTTCATAGCACAATAAATACAAAAATTCATTTGAGTTAGCTCAAAATTCGGCTCTTGGGTAGAATAAGCATTTCAGAATGAGTAGATAATTTGTGTATAAATTTTTTCAACAAACATCCTATGAGTTTATTTTCTACTCTTTTGAAATCAGCATTCGGAATACTGTTTTCTATCTAAGTTCGAACACAACCACTTATACCAGTAGGAAATGACCAAACTACATCAGCCCCCAAGTAGTCTGCATCTCATATGCCTGTTTGATCTTCAACATATAGAAATTAATATCAGGATGAATAGAATAATCGAATAAAAGAGGCATTTTTTAAAACCAGGCATCCGACGCTGGATTTAGAAACACAAATTGATTTTATCACGTCCAAAAGATTTAGCTGGATTTGTTCACTTCATCTTCAGACATACATGAACAAAATTGCAAAGTTTATCGCTTCATCTAATAATCAGTCGATACTGTTAGAGCTATCTCTAAAGCTAAGATTGTTATGTATTTCCAAATGGTTGCAGAGTTCATGGTTCGAAGCCAGGGATAAGCCAAGGATAAGCCAGGAATTTGAATGTTGCTTTTCAAGGCAAGTCAATCTTCTCGATTTGGAAGATTGAATTAATACAATTTTCCAACGCACATTTCCCCCATTGTGCTATGTTAAGCTAAATTGAGTAACGCAAAAATTACTGAAGATGAATACTTGATCCTGTACTAGCTTTAAGCCAATCAAAATTCAAGTTGTACCTGGAATTTCTGTAACAATCATGTAAACAAAAACAATTTCAACGCAGGATCTCATTCCCAAAGAATCGAGTGAAAATAAATCTATTGGGAACAGATTGCGACGTGAGCTTGATAAGCAATGAGGTTAGTTATTTTTTCATATTATCATCTAATATGTATTTAAGAAGGTACATCCATTTTCTCCTCCCTGCATGGTGGCCAGAAGAATTGAAAGCCCCAATTGTCAGACTATTTCTTTTCAATATTCTATTTAGTTGAAATCATAAACAATGTTGATCTCTTTGTCGTTCTTCAAATAAAAAAAAAATCGAAATCAAGAAAAACATCGAATATTATATCATGGAAATAATATGGAGTCATTGAACTTGAAATTGCCGTATTATTCAAACAAAATAAACTGAAAAATATCCATAATAATATTATTCAGGCAAAATGTTCTCTAAAATTCATTCATTTCTAACTTGCCAAATATCTGTCCAACGAACGAGATGTTCGGTTAATGTATATAATGAACAATGATATTATTTTCCGTTAGATTCTTTATCGGTAACAAAGAATCATTTTACCTGAAGTTAACAATTTTTCTCGCCCGCCACCTGAAACAATTGATGCATCTACTTCTTTTGATCACATATCTTTACCTTAAGCCCATATGATATAGGGGATAGAAAGAAAACAGATCATTATTATGGTGACCTCGGATCCCAGAGTAAAATATGGAACACTTCATGAATTTGCATGTCATCTAATATTCTCTGTTTCATTCTAAGTTCAGTACACACACACATACACACACACACACACACACACATATATATATATATATATATATATATATATATATATATATGTATATACATATATATATATACACACACACACACACACACACACACACACATATATATATATATATATATATATATATATATATATATATATATATATATATATATATATATATATATATATACTGCCAAAATGAACAGATTTGAAAAGCTCAGGCGATGGCAATATATACCTGACTACTTGTAAATGTCATTTGTCCCAGCCAGCTCATTCGTATGTAGTATATAGAATACAGAATAATTAAATATAGGTTTAAAAAGTATTAACTGTAGACATGATTAATCAGACTGTCAGTTATTTTTAACTAAGTTTTATCTACAATCTGTTAATACTTGAGTTATACAATCAAATATTGTCGATAGGATATAGAAGATTCGCTGAAAATGGATCATTATTATTGTATTGAGTGCGAACAGAGGCCCCACAGTGAAGTATTGGACGATTCACAAATTTGTGAGTTATCCTTGCATAGGGACCTCGCAAATTTTTTCTGTGTTGTTTCAAATTTAGTGTATTCTTCGCTGAGGCGAGTAATCGTTTAGCCAGCTTCCCCACAAAGACGCTGTGTCGGCTTATGGTGGGGTCCAAGAGTTCCAAAAATTGCTCTAGTCACGACGACTACGCTACCCTTCCTTTCAGAGGTGCTGTCCCAGGTCACACTCATCCCGAGACTGACCACAGTATTTCTTTAGATCACAAGACAAATCCTGGATAGGTGCTTGTAACAATAACAATTACCAGTAAGTCTTCATCGGCTACGATGAATCACGTGTGCAAAGATACTGTCAACACGAGTTGATATAAAATGCTAAATACTTTATACAATTTTGATAAATACCAACAGCATGCATGATTTACCATAAAGTCAATTATAATCGAGTAAGTTTTTATCTACAATTCGTTGATACTCGAATGAATTAATAAAATATTGTTGACTAAAAAAATGCTATTCTACCTATAATACAAAGCAAACATATCAAGCGAGATAATGGAACAAACGCCATTCAATAGCTGCAGTTTTGGTGACATATCCTTACTTTGAATTCATTAGTAATAGGATTTGGTAGTAAATCCTTACCCCTCCCCACCCCTTAAGATTGTTCTCTAGTCAAAGGTCCGTATTGAAACTATGTAGTACAACTTATTTAACATTGAAAAACATCAAAACGCAAAGTTGGTTAGTATTGATTCCAATATTACAGCAGTTAGTAGCGATCAATATCACAGCAATAAACATGACAAGCGAGGTTATATTAAAGTACCGCAAAAGAATGTAATTCCAAGTATCAATTCGTGAATTTTTATTTTCTGCTTCATTTTTAAATTATGCATCTTGACCAGAATGAACCTCTGTCGTTTTTGGTTGACAACAGAGTATAGAGTTACATTTTCACTACTTGCTTAGTAAGCACTTCTATTTTATGCATGTAATCATAAAGTGATTAATTTACCGATAAAACATTGGCCTACAAGTCCGAATGCAACGAGAGTTCTTGTTCTTCTTGTTCTTGTTCTTGTTCTTCGTATTATTATTATTATTATTATTATTATTATTATTATTATTATACATTTGATGAATTTAATTTTAAATGCTCAATTGATACTATGGAAGTTAGAGAATATATTGTCAACCTGAGGACATGTGCACTGAAGAATTTTTTTTTTTATTATCCTTAGTACGTCATTTTGTTTCAAGAATATGAATTGAAGAAAGTAGATGACTTTCTTTGTATCAAAAGTATTAACTTTACAAAATCTAAAAACAGGAAAAAATGTGAGAGAATTTTATATTTTTATGGAGATGTGGAGAAGGAGAGCGTTGCAGATTAGAGATTGGTGTGTGTTTCAGGTCAGCAGGAAAAGTAGGCAGATGGTAGACAATGCTTGTACTTAATGACCTTGCTCGAATTACAAAGGAAAATGAATATTAACGGTATATAATTTACATGGAGAGAAAAATCGACATGTTTAGTGGATTTTTGTGCTTCGCTATATTCTACATTGTCCATAAATTTGAATTCTATTTAATCTCTCTCTCTCCCTCTCTTTCTCGCTCTCTCTCTCTCTCTCTCTCTCTCTCTCTCTCTCTCTCTCTCTCTCTCTCTCTCTCTCTCTCTCTCCCCAAAACGTGTGTGTACGCACGCATCAGTTTCAAAATATTAATTCGTTTTTCATATCTGATTTTTGGGGTAAGCATTTTTCTGTTTCTCCCAGTTGTTTTACCTGTAATAATGATAACAATCAAAATCGATCTGTATATAAATCAACAGCAGTACCCACAAATCAAAAATGGACAAACTGATTTGAAAGTGCAATCTGATCATCTCATCCATGCCAGAAGATCTAGTATAATTAATCGATAAATAATAACGATAGATGAACTCGTACTAGTGGACTATAGTATGAAAGGGAAATAACGGCATTTCGTTTGGCAAAGATGAAAGTATGAAAAATGAAGGGATATTGAGATCATAATTATAAGAAAAACAGAAAATCATTCAGAAAAAGTCTTAATCCCAGGTAAAAGAAACTACCATTTTTAATTTTGTAAGTATAATAAATGCATAAAATAGGTACCATAGGAACAAATAATGTGTCTTATCATAATATCAACCAGCTATAAGAGAAAGATTTTCAATTTAGTCGCAGCAAAAAAAGATAATGCTAAAAAAACCAATTGATTTGAATGAAAATGCTATAGATAACATCGAAAATTGACAGCAATAAATACAAATTCAGGTGACACGAATAATGAAAAAAAAATGAAAATTTTGTAGCGTTAAACTTGGTGTAGAATTTATGATTTGATGGTAATTTTTCTTCCCATATGCTGAAGTGAAACTTATAAAACGATAGTTAATCCGGGCGTGGACTTGGATTATGTTGAATTTGTATCGCTTTGAAAGTTGTACGGTGAAAAAAAGAAGAAACCTCAAGTCGCAATCAACAACAACTGCTTATACAAACTTTTCACAAAAATCATCACCTAGAGTGATTCTTCGCTTGATTTTTTTTTGCTTTTGAAGTTCACGTAGAAATTCGCTGAATCAGAAAAATATTCTATTGATGAAAACCAACCACGATAGCAAGTTGGCTATAGAAGAAGCTACTCGACCATAGACCACCTGCATTCAAAGATCAGCTGAAAGAAAAAGCAACAAATACAATCACAGCAGCTCCTTTGTCAGGCTACATAAAGACTCGGGCGCCTTTCAGCTCCCAAAAGGAGTAAGACAGGGTGATACCAGCTCACCCAAACTCTTAACAGAGAAAGTAAATCTCTATATCTACCCAGGGCAACGAATCTCCATGTAACCTTCAAAAACAGAAGAAATCAAGCCAAGAATCACACTAGGATGGCAAGTCTTTGGCAGAGCAAGCTCAACCTTCAAAAATAAGAAGATCCCATTAATCCTAAAAAAGAAGGGTGTATAACCAATGTATCGTCCCAATAGTCACTTAAGAAGCTAAAACATGGAACCTAACCAAGAGACAGATCCGTAAATTGAGAACTATGTAACGCGCACATTAAAGAATTATGCTCAACCTCACATGGGGAGACCAAAAGACAGCACAGTACGTCCGAGAAAAGACAAGAGTTATGGACATCATAGAATCCATAAAAAATCTCAAATAGCGGTGGGCTGGCCATGTTGCAAGAATGGCAGACAACCGAGAGACATTGCAACTCACGACATGGATTCCCCAAGATCACATGCGCAACTGAGGCCGGCAGAATATTAGATGGAGAGACGAGCTAGACAAGTTCAGGAAGTACTGGCTCCGTGACGCCCATGATAGGGAAGTGTGGCAAATCCTTGGGAAGGTCTATGTCCAACGACGGTCGTTAAAAGACTGATGATGATGATGATGATTAGCTGATGATGACGATGATGGTATATATATATATATATATATATCGTTTATTCTCGGTACTTTCCGTCTGTTCCCACGCAACAGTATGTATTCGAGAAATGGACATATTTGGTCCGTTTGTTCATTCTAATAACGTTTTCTAAAATGACTGATACATCAACCGTATAACGACGGATGATCATTTCAAGATAATTTCAAGTACGTATAACGCAATTTATAATTCATTCTGTTGGACCATATATGTCCATTTCCTTAATACATTCTGCCGCGTTGAAAGAGGAGGAAGCAAGATGAGAATTTGGGTTGTAAGCGTTTATTTGGCCTTCGTATCACTGGTGGGATGTTTAGCACCATATGTATAAATATATATCATCATCATCATCATCATCACCAGCCTTTTAACTTCCGTTGTTGGACATAAACCTTCCTCAGGATTTGCCATACTTCTCTATCGTGGGCGTCAATGAGCCAGTATTTTCTAAATTTTTCCAATTCATATCTCCATTCTATCGGCCTTGGTTTAGCATATGTTCTCTGGGGATCCATGTTGTGATTCGCAATGTCCATTGGTTGTCCGTCATTCTTGCAATATGGCCTGCCCATTGCCATTTAAGTTATCTGATTGATTCTAAGATGTCTCTGACTCCTATTTTCTTCCTTATATACTGTGTTGTCTTGTCATCTCTCCATGTGAGGTTGACCATGAATTTCTCATGCGCACGTTGCATGCTTCTCAGTTAGCAGGTCTGCCTTTAGGTTAGGTTCCATGTTTCAGCTCCATAAGTGACTATTGGGAGGATACATTGGTTGTGTACTCTTCTTTTTAGGATTATTGGGATCAACTTGTTTTTAAAAGTCAAGCTTGCTCCACCGAAAGCTTGCCATCCTAGGGTGATTCTTTGCTTGATCTATTCCTCTTTCGTTGGTTACATGGAGATTCGATGTCTTCAGTAGATGTAGTGGTCTACGTTCCCCAATTTTGCATCTTCGATTTTGACAGATATGTCCTCATTCTCAATGTGATCGTTGTACATGATTTTTGTTTTACTGAAGTTCATGTGTAGGCCAACTCTTTTGCATTCTTCGTTTAGTTCATCTAGCATTAGTTGAAGGTCATGTATGTTCTCTGCAAAAAAAGTTGATGTCTGCAAACCTTATGTTGCTCAGATATTCGCCATATATTTTGATTCCTCGATTATCCCACTCTAGGTTTCGGAAAATCATCTCAAGGCAGGCTTTGAAGATTTTGGGTGAGCTGGTATCACCTTGTCTTACTTCTTTTCGGAGTTGGAAGGGTTCAGAGTCTTCCTGTAGCCTGAGAAAGGAGTTGCTGTGATTGTATATGTGTTGTAGTACTTTCACATATACAGGGTCTACAACTTGTCGAGTAGTGGCCTTCATGACCATGGGAATTTGTACTGAGTCAAATGCCTTCTTGAGGTCTATAAATGCTACAGCAAGTGGCATCTTATATTCTGCTACCTTCTCTTTCAGCTGATTTATTGAATAGAGATGGTCCATGGTCGAATAGTTTCTTCTAAATCCGGCTTGGTCACGTGGCTGGTTCTCATCTAGTGTTTTAGTGATCCGGTTGATGATGATTTTTTTGAAGATTTCATAGATGGAGTTTAGTAGGCTTATAGGCCGGTAATTGTTAAGGTCTTAGGAGTTTCCTCTTTATGTAGAAGCATAATGATGGCAGTGTTCCAATCTTTCGGGACTTTACTCTATTTTTAGACATAAGTTGAATAGAATAGCTTGTTTTTTTGTTGAACTTACCATTTTTTTGAGTAGATTGCTTGTGATGTTATCTGGTTCCTCTTTTTGTTTGTTTGATAGCTTGTTTAACTTCCCATCGTGTAACTTCTGGGAAATAATCAAACTGTTTGTCAGCGTCTTGTGTATCTTGGTCATAGTTTTTTGCCCGTGTTTTGAAGAGTAAAGTTTTTGGTAGAATTTTTGAAATGCGTTTGACGATTCTGTCTCTGCCTGCTGTTATGTCTTCGTTTTCTTCGTGTAGGCTAGTCATTTGTTTCTGTCTTATACTGAGAGCTTTGTTTATTGCATTAAAGCCCCGACATTATCGAGATTAGTATCAGTGATTGCTGTCGTATACCTTCTTTTGTCTTCTCTTAGTTTCTTTCTGATTGTTTTGTTTATTTCAGTCTCCTATTTTTTCCCTTGTTTTTGGTGGTGGTTTGAGGTTTCTGCGTTTTTCAATGAAAATTTCGTCAGAGAATTCAATAAGGGTCTGTGTGATTCTTGATTTGAACATAGTGGCAGCTTCTAATTGAGAAGTCGTTATTTCGCTGTGGAGTTCGTTGATGTTGGAGTGGTTCTTATTGGAAAGTATTTCAAATCTGTCCTTCAATTCTAGTTTGAAGGGTTTAGTTTGGTATGTTCAGTGGTTGCTGTTTGGGGTGGAACTATTTTTTTTACGTTCTTCATTGATGTTTACCAGCATCATACATTTTACCATTCTATGCTCGCTTCCTATGTTTATTCGATCTAGAATTTGAATGTCTCTGATGGTGTAGCTTCTGCCCAGATTTAGTGTATTTCGTTTTTGGTTTCGTGGCTGGGGCTCTTCCTGGTCCATTTTCTATTGGGGTTCTTTTTAGAAGTTTACTACCTCTTTTGTTCCTTTATTGTAGCCAAACTTTCCAACGCATCTTTCGTCTCTTTGTCCTACCTGTGCATTAAAGTCTCCCATGATGATAGTGAAGTATTTTTTGGTATTTTGACGGTGACGCTGGCTATGCGGTCTGAGATAGCTTTGAAGCCCACCTGCGTTGTCTTTGAGGTCCTTATTGATCAAGATGCTACTCCTCTTTGTTTATTTTTCTCTCTTCCATAGCTGTAAAGAAGGTGTTGTCTCTTCAGCTCAAGTAGTTCTTCTGTTGGTCTTTTCATTTTGCTAAAACTAATGATGTCTCACTTGATATCTTTGATTTCACTTTCTAGATGGGTCAGGTGAAAATTTGTGGAGAGTGTTCTGACGTTGTAGGTGCTTATGTATAATGTTGTTTTTGGGTTTGGGTTTTATTTGGGTGGTCACTGTTGGAGCTCATCATTCACACTCAAGGCAAGTGATGTAGCTGGGCCTTTTGAGACAAATGACCCATCAGAAACGAGCGTTCTCTTGATGTAGCATTTGGGTAGTCGCTGTTGGAGCACATCACCCCCACCCAATGCGAGTGATGTGGCTGGGCTTTTTGGAACCAAATACCTAGCAGGAACAGCCGGTATAACTATCATTGTCCAAACCATGGGGAGCGTTGAGCCATGCCCTGCTGCGTTGGCCCATGACATGTCGTTTGTTTTTTTTATGTTTTATGGCCTACCAAGCGGGGAAAGTCGTCTTTACTTGAGGGTTTTTTCATACATTATTTGTAAATATATATATATATATATATATATATATATATATATATATATATATATATGAGTAATACATATATATACATATTAAATATATATATATATATGTGTGTGTGTGTGTGTGTGTGTGTGTGTGTGTGTATATATATATATATATATATATATGTATATGAGACATGTATAGCGGACCAATTAATTCATTCCTGGATTAGTTAATTGATAAAAAAGTGTCCATAAACTTTTACTCTTGAGTCTGTCTCATGTATATTTTACGTGTGAACTTAATAAAGATATTCACAAGATGGTATAGATAATATATATATATATGGGGTAGAAGTGAAGGAAAACGCTTATATATGTCCAGATATCCTTTTCCCGTGAAGCTGCCAGTGAGATGCCCGAGCCTCTCTTAGCCAGTGCTGATAGACTTGAACATTTCAGAATGATTGAGAATTTGTGATTTTTGATTTGGCTGAAACCAACAATGATCCCTGCCGTAATATTTCCCTCATCCACTAAATTGTAGCTAATACCTCCCGTTCCCAATCAATCTGGTATAGTTCTAGAATAGAGCTTGGGGTCTACACTGAAAACTTTTTTTTTTCCTTATCTTAATTTATCATAAAGCGGTATTGGCATTGACACAAGAGAACAAGTGGAATTCTAGGGACTGCATAAAGCAAGTTGATTTTTTAAAAGGATTTTTGCAGGTAGAATACAAATGATTAAAAACCAATACGATTTTAGGAGGAACAATTTGATCCATAGCTCACAAACAAATATTGTTAGCATTAGTAGCAAAATTAAGAGAATAGCTTCTAGTCATTTTCCTAGGGGGCGGGGTCACTTCTACAAAACTTTACTTGCAGACTTTCGCTTGATATATATATATATATATATATATATATATATATATATATATATATATATATATGAAATTATGGTTGTGTATGTTTCTATGTTCGACCAGGATATTTTTCTTTCCATTAAGGTTCTTTTTTGTCCTTATATCCTTTTCTTGAGAGGTATCAGTATCTCTCCGATATAGATTCTGTCGCAGTCCTCGCACAGCTGTGTAAACGCCGGCTTTGGGTGGTGGGAGTTTGTATGGGTCTCTATTTTCTAAATATTTGATGGTTGTTTAAGTGATGGTAGCAATATATATTTCCAGCTTGCTCAGGTTGGAGCTGACATTGATGGCAGCTGTGTTGGCGGGTAATACGATGCATCTAATAATGTTGCTTTTTCTTTTTGTTTTGGTTGGTGTTAGTTTAGTAGATTTTATATGTTTTCCTCTTTGTGTGGTATATGAAATGTCGTGGATACTGGAATAAACTGAGGGGTTGGTTATATTCTCCTCCGTCATCAAAGTATTCGGGCTACATATTCTGAGGACCCTTGGACAAAAGTCTCTGATAAATCCTGATTAGATTTTTTGAGTGTGGTGTGAGTAAAAAATACATGTAGTTTTTTCTAGTTAGTTGCTTTGCAAAATGCTCAGCATTTGATGGTGTTGTTGGTTCTGTATAGTGAGGTGTCAAAGAAAAGTAATGTGTTTCTTGACTCTTTTTCTATTCTAAATTTCATGGATGGTTCTACTGAGTTTAGTTTGGTTTCAAAGTTGTTTAGATCTGAGTAAAGTGGGTATAGTATCAGGACATCGTCGATGAAGTGAAAGTAGAAGGCCGTTTTGGGTATGATATATATGCAAAGGAGTCTGATCTCAGAAAATCAATTTCAAGCGTTCCTAACGCCTAGTATGGGTGTAATAATATATTGGCGTCGTGGGAGGTCTTAGAAACTAACGAAATGTTTTAAACTGCTGTTAAATGTAAGTTAGATGGCAACTTATAAGTTTTGAATGCAATATGAGAGAGTCAAGTTTTTTAGACCCATCCTACATAATAGCATGAATCTCTTGACTCCATTGCAGGTAGTCCCAGATTATTGCGTAATACGACTAATTGTAAGTATTTTGTCTTTAGAATTCTATTTCCATCGTTACATTACCTTTCAAGTTCATTTATGGTGGTTTATCACTTTTAAATGTCTTCTTGTCAAAAGGTTGGCAGACTATCATATAGGTATACATGGAGGTATATTTGATATGCAGGCTAATTGGTAGGGAGATTGTTAAGTTGGCAGAGGAACTGGGTAGGCGAGCAGACATGCAGATATGTAGGTAGGTTGGCAGGCAAGTAGCTATGTATGCAGTCAGTTAAATAAGTAGGTTGGCAAGCAGGGAGGTAGGTCGACAGGCCTGCTTATCTACCTAAAAGAATTCCAGAAATTAAAAATTCATATGATTAGTCATATCCAGTCATCCACGGCTCAAGACAGCATACTTGAAAAAAATAGACCACTACTTTTGACTGGACAAGCAAATCTCCATAAAAACCACAAAAAAAATCAAACGAAGAATCACTGTAGGATGGCAAGCTTTCGGTAGAGCAAACTGAACTTTTAAGAACAAGAAAATCCCATTAGTTTCGGAAAAAAGGTTCACAACCAATACATCCTCCGAATAGTCACCCATAGAACCTAAGAAGATTGACCCTCGAACTGAGAACCATGCAACCACATGAGAAAATCATGCTCATCGTCACATGCAGAGATTGCAAAAAAGACATTCACAACTACCTTCACTCTAAATTACTCTATATGTTAGAGAAAAATAGGAGTCAGTGATATCGTAGAATTCATTAGAAAACTCAAATGACAATGGGTCGGTTATATTACTCAAATGTCTGACAACTGATACGTTCCAGTGCTAGCATTATTGCCCCTCTTTGTTTCCTTTTCTCCTTTCTTTACAGATTTGTTTTCAGGTTTGTTAAGGAACTCTCCTTTTATAGTGTTAGGGTTATCATACGGTTGGAGCTGTTTATTTTAATTGTTAATGTGGGTTTTAATGGCTTCCCTAACTGTTTGTTCAACAGTTTGGATAGTGCTGTCTATGTTCTTGGGGGTGGAAGATTTATTTGGGTCTTTAAAAAACTAAAACATTGTTATCATGGTAGGATTTGCCAAAATGGGCTCTCAGATATGATACATATATATATATATATATATATATATATATATATATATATATATATATATATATATATATATATATATTATGTATAGTATTTATACAACATTTGTAATATTTTATATTCTATACATAAATATGTATAAATTATATTAGAATATATATGATATTGATAATACATATATGATACATAATATACATAGCATAAATATGATAAATGTATATATGATATAAATGATATACGTATGGCATATGTAATACACTCATCATATGGATATGATATGATATACAGATATGCATAATATACATATTTTGACTACTTTTTAGGACATGGGAAGCTATTTTTCTCGGTGGGATGATCTCCCTTTTATTTTATTTACATATCTTTCCTTTTTGTTCTATGATTGGTTATGCTTCTATTTTTTCCTGTTTTATTTAGTGAGGATTCTGACCTTGTTGGTAGTTATAAATTATAAATTAGAACTCTATAGTGTAAGGATTGTTGTTATCAGTGTGTTGTCAAATCATCAACTTTTTGGGGTATGTTTCCTCTCTGACAGTATTTTTTAACTTAAATCAGTTTCCCAGCTCTAGGGTTCACATTTATATGACTTTATTTGGTTTGGTCTGTTTCTCCAGGTCAAGTACAATTATGATGATTGGATTTTAATTTAGTGTGGTTGTAGGCATAGAATAACGATAATGTTCATAGTAACAACAAGGGAAATAAGATATCAATGGTCTTTAATTTTTAGCTTACCTATTTATGGGATATTGAATTATGTCTCTAATAGGAATTTTGAGCAGTGCCAGTATTTTAACGCTACTTCATTTTTTGTATCTAATAGTACTTTTTTTCTTCTGCACCAAAACGCAACCAATTTACATATAAAAAGGCTCACTCGGTCCTTCAATCTCAAAGTGAAAAACAGATATAAACTCCTCACCGAACCATAGGAGAACATCTACAAATTCTTCAACAAAATAACAACCAATCTAATAGAAGCCAACAATATGTTTTGAGAAACCAAGAATTGCATGGAAAACGCAGATATCTTAAGCCACTGACAACTGCAAAAGAAAAGATAGAAGCAACCAAATTAAATAAAGCCATCCAAAAGAGAGGAAGAGATGATAAAAAAATACAAAATAGCTGTCATCAGAAGATAGTTCGAAAAGGTTAAGGGTTTCAAAGTTATTAAAAAGCTCTCAGTTCAGGAAGAACACAAATAATCATTTTGCTCAGATACAATGGATATCGAACAATGGACAAGAACCGAATAGTCAAACGAGCCCAAGAATTTCATAAAAATCTTCACTCATTCAAATGAGCGACACGAAACAGCGAACTAGATATACAAGTCACGAGTAATTATTTCGAAGATTTCCCAGAAGTCACTGGAATTGACTAGCTGCCGTACCATTTTCTTCAATTGTTCATACTATTTACGCTGTCTAGTTCGAATGATACATTAACCGAGTAATGATGGGAAATCATTTCAAGTAGGATTTTCGATATAATATAATGCAATTAGTAATCATTCTGCCGGATCATATATATCCATTTCTTTATTCATAACTGTTGCATTTGAAAGAAACAAATAGACTGAAAATAAACGAGATAGGAATTAGGGGCGAGAACAGTTATTTGGGCCATTGCATCACCGGAGAGGTTAAAGTGATGCTATGTTGAAGCTACCAGTTAGGTCGTAGGTTCAATTCCTGCAGTAGTCCCATTTTCTTTAATTATTAATTCGAATGGTAGGGTATAATCTGAAATAAGAGTTTCTACAGTTTATAATCATTCTGTCGGATCATATATATCCATTTCATGATACATAACTATCGTATTTAAAAAGAAACAAATTGCCAGAGAATAAAATAGATGAGACTTCGGAGCAAAAACGTATATATAATTGTAGAGACATTTTTATTTGGTAAAAAAATATTTGCACATGTACATAAGTGTATTCCTATTTTGCCAACATAATGTATATCATTGGATTGGACGGTTTGAATATGATAATTGTAGAGACATTTTTATCAGTGAACATATCTCATCACATCCTGTCAGACATAAACTGTCCAATCTAAAGATGTACATATCATTGATAAAATGGGAACGGACATATATACAAATGTAAATGTTGTTGTAAATGATTACAACCACAGACCCGAGAGA
>OY735202.1:55883779-56071279 GCA_963457665.1 Thysanoteuthis rhombus
ATTTCCATACTTTGTCCCTGTTAAGTGGAAATACACATCGGGTTGAACTCTGCACATATCTGACACTCATTAAGCCGACATATGTTGATATAGACTGCCTCTTTGATTTTCTCAGTTTCCAACAGCCTTCCCTGTATATCCATATATTATACGTATTTCTTCCCCCAGAAGAAAGTGTTCGCCATTTTCTCTCCAAATATGATCAGCCAAATCTTTCTATCATTTGTTAATTACTGCTTTTTTTATGTTTGTCAAGTCAAACTTTGAGAGGCCTGTCAGTTTCCCCAGGATAGACATTTACACAGAAAAACATAAATGCAATTACTGGTCAGATTTGTCTCTCATGAAGGACTCACTTTAGAGAGTAAATTACGAAAAATCTTTTTCTAAGAGTGACCCTGATGTTGTGGGATTTACAAGCGTCTAGTATCGTTTCTTTTGTACTTTTACTTAGTGCTGTAGGCCTCAATTTTGCATATGGGTACATCTTTACTTGAAAAAAATTATAGACGATGTGAATTTGATGCAGAAGATCGCTAGAGATCAACTAGCCAACTAAAGCAAGTTATAGCATAATATTTACTCCGCTATGATTTTCGACCACACCAATGACCGAGTGGATAACAACAAATTCATTTAAATAGGTGGTATATTTCGACCATTGTCCAAGAGATCAATTATCTTTTTAAAGTCACGTTGCAGCGAAAAATTACATTCTTTGAGATAAATTAATATGTGCAGTCAACCTGGACAAAAATATATAGACAGATAGATGGTTTTGACCAACAGGATCATTGGAATTCAATCCCGGATTAAAATTGTGCCTTATATTGCCGCTGAAAATCTTTATTTAAGGGAGTGAATTGAAACGTCAGGTTTACGTGGCTCAAAAATGATGTTAGGATAGGTGGTGCTTATCCTTCAGATCATTGTGGACTAGCACAAATTAATTTGGGATTCAAAAAGTTTCTTTGTGCCAAACGAAACAAATTTAGGGGCTAATAAAATTGATTTACACTTTTTTTTGTTAAAAGTTGTGCAATGTTCCGGACAAAATATATGAAATTGTAACAACGCACAAAGACAATCTTTCGTGACTTTTTCTTGACATCTCCATGATTTCCCAAAGGACAGCTGTCCATCGGTTATTCTGGGCTCAGATCATTTTCACTTTTCATTCTAATAACCAATGGGAAAAACACTTATGTAATGTATCCAGAAGCCCCTTTAAACGCCGGGTGTCCCTGCTAGTATATATATATATATATATATATATATATATATATATATATATATATATATATATATATATACGTGTCTGTGTTTGTGTGAGTTATTGAGACATGTATATATGATTCGACGTTATATTATACTGCAACTCTAATTGCACGGTGAATGTATCATTAGAGCGTAGACAGCGTAAATAGAATAAGCAATAAAAAGGAATGGGACTGCTGCAGGAATCGACCCTGTGACCAATACGGTAGCCACTTTGATGTAGCGTCGCTCTTGCACTGAGCTAAACAGTCACTGATAATGCAAAGGCAAACTCCATATTCTCATTTTGCTCATTCTGCTCTATTTGTTTCTTTCAACGCGACAATCATGTTTTTGAGAAATTAATATATATGATCCGACATAGTGATTACAAATTGCGTTTTACTATATTAAATGTTTTAATTTAAAACACGCCCCCTTTTACACGGCCAATGTATCAATTGGCCTAGACAATGTAAATGGAACAGGACCTTTTGCAGCTGTTTAGTTCAATGATAAGAGCTGCGATACGGTGGAGCGACTCTCCTATCTTATTTTCTTTAATTGTCTATTCTATTTACGTTGTCTTGGCAAAATGATGTATTCAGCGTATAACAACAGGAGGTCATTTGAAATAAGAGTTCCGGTATAATACAACGGAATTCATAATTATATATATGTATAGATTTCTTTTATTTATATAATTATATATAATTTAGTTTGCACTCTCGCAGTATGATATTACGTGAAATTATTTACTTAAAGAGAAACTTTTCAATATTTATCCATTTAGAGTCATTGTCAAAGCTGAAAGGCAAAACAATTTAGCATGATATCTAAATACTACTATTTTCTGTATTACTCACTTGATATATATATATATATATTCATTGCTAAGATAGCTCTGCCGAAATATGTCTGTCAACTCAGCATAACAATAGGTAAGAATAAACAAAACAAGTTATTTGATATATATATATATATATATATATATATATATATATATATATATATATATATATATATATATATATATAGAGAGAGAGAGAGAGAGAGAGAGAGAGAAACGCATACTCTGATAGACCAAACATTATGATAAGCGATATGGGGCAAGAATCACAGATCATCATCATCATCACCATCAAGAACCTTTCAGCACCCATCTTTGAATACCATCCTCCCCAAAGATTAGCCAGACCTCTCTATCATGAGATTCGTGGCGTCAGTTCTTTCAGAACTTGAGTATTTCGTCATGCCATCTTTTTTGCCGGCCTCAGTTTTGCATATGATCCCTGGGGATCGATTTTGTGAGTCATGATGTCCAGCAGTTGTCTGACATTCTTCTATCATGACCAGTCTACAGCCATTTTAGTTTTCTAATTGATTCTATGATACCACTGATGTCTGTTATTTTTATAAAATGCTGTGAAGTCCTGTGATCTCGCCATATGACGGTGAGCATGATTCTCTCCATAGCATCTTGCATGATTCTCTGTTGGAGGTCTAATCTTTCAGTTAGGTTCGTCGTTTCAGCTTCATTGGTGATTATTGAGAGGAGGATAGGTTATATACACTTTTAAGGATGGGTGGGATGTTCTTGTTCTTGAAGTTTGTGCTTGTTCTATCGAAAACTAGCATGATCTTAGCCTGATTTATTCTCCTTTTGAGGATTTCATGAATATTCGTTGTCCTAGGTCTACTTTCTTCCGATCTACTTCCTTGATTTTGATCGTTGTGTCTGTGTCGACAATGCGTTTGTTATACATGACATTAGTTTTACTTAGGTCAATGTGATAACGAATTTTCTTGCTTCCTCCATTCAGAACGTCTTGCAGTCTTTCGAGATCATGTAGGTTTTCAGCAAAGAAAATGATGTCGTCTGCAATTCTGAGGTTACTTGGGCATTGGACATTCATTCTTATTCCTTTGTTTTCCCAGTCTTGGGAGCAAGAGAGATACTGTTCCGTAACCATTGATTATGTCAGGATCAGAGGTATATAAGCAGATAAATTAATGTCGATTAGTGCATTTGAATGAGTTAAATAGCACACTTAGGAGCATGTTTTGACTGTCTTGTAATGCCCACGACTATGTCAGAACATTTCCCAAACAGTATGGTTTGTGAGGTGCTCACATTCAGTTGTGGTAAACGTTTATCGACAATATTTGGAAATGCCAAAATCAACAGCCACTGACAAGACATTATATGTCATAACTTATCAATGAATCGAGACTTTCTCGCCAAATACAAGTGAACAGATTGGGTACTGTAACATAACCCTGATATTTCACAGTGCGCTTTGATCAACCTGAAGGAAAGGATATGTTTCAAAACACAGTACATCGATTCTTTTTGCGTATGGGGCTGCATAGCTAATGTCCATCTCCTAAAGCGTCTTCAATAGACACGCAAGCGTCAGAATTGGAAGTAACATTAATGGAAGAAAGTCGCTTTGTCTTGCTTCCTCCTCGCTGGCTGGGCAATCGTCGTTATGTTCGGACAGCACTGACACCAGAATGCTCTGCGAAGAAAAAGGAAATAACCAAAATACTTCGAAGCAATAGTTTCGTATGTTGGCTGGAAATAAGGTTCTAGTTCAGCGTCATAGTTACATCGCATATGAAAAACCCATCCGAATTTCGTATTTTGCAACAAATCATATCTCAATGATGTAACCGAAATGATTAAAAACCATAAATTTGTACGATGAGCGGAAAGTAAAGGTCCAGTTCAGCTTCATGGTATATAGAGCCTCTCAACCCACATTCTGTGTTTTAGATGATATTTCTATGAAGTCAAGTGAAGCAATCAAAAGTTTTCAAAGCTACAAATAGTTCAGTTCAGCATTATAGTTGCATTGCAGATAGAAAACCTATCTAAAACATGATGTAACATTTGGAAATCACATGGCTTATTTTGCATTCTTTGCGTTAGTGTATTTTAAGGATACCTTGATTCATTACCCCTGACTACAATGAACCTTTGATCTTATAGAAATGGATGACACACAGACATACATTGCACAAACTTACATTAGATTATACATTTCGGATCAGGCATTCTATTATCACTAAATCATGCTCATTGTTTATACCATTATCCTTTTCGTACTGGTTATTTTGTCCTCAAAATTATTGTTTGAAGTTCAAAACTTTTTCCCTAAATGATTTATACTTAATGAACCTATGCTATACATGTCACACAAGCTATTCACAAAGATACTGTACACCACTTCAAACCTATCTTGGCTGATACAAACCAATTCGGAGGCTTAGCACCATTATTGACGCCTATATATATATTTCTGAAACCACTGCAAAGGTCAATTGTAAGCAAAATAAGTTGATGAAAGTTTAGAAAATGAAGAGCTCACAAGCAACATAAGTATTTGCCATGTGAGCAAATATTGCGTTCGTGAATATTTTAAATGTTCTGATGTAATTTTTGTCCCAATTCAAATAGGTGGTGTATCTCTTTTTGAGGCTAAATGATATAAACATAACTTAAGATACGTTTTTCAACGTTACCTGATCCTCAAAATTACTATTTCTCAAGCAAGTCTAGTAATTCTACTTCAAAGGTGGCTGTTCCCTCTGCTGGCGAGTGGTGATAGGCTTTTGGGTCTTTGAATGACACCAACATGAATTTAGGCATGTATCCCACATGAGATGATTGGAATGAATTTACTTTTGAGTAAAAGCGTCAATGGTTGCTAGAGAGACAGTGCAGGGGAATTTGGGAGGGAAAGATAAAGGGGGAAAGATGCGTGGGGAAGAAAACAGTAAAAGAAAAAGCAGGAAGAAGTAGAATAAAATGGTCGGTATTTGCAATGTCGGTCGAAATGAGCAAAAAGTAGGAACAAACAGAGAAAGGAAGTATCGGACTTGAAAGAAAAAAATGAGACCTTGAATAGAAAGAAAGAAAATGGAAAAAATTGAAAAGATGAGAAAGAAGAAGTATGATGAACAAGGCAGTGAGAACGAATTCTGTGCAAAAAGTTGAAAGAATATGAAGAAGAAAATGAAGGGATATGAAGCGGAAAAAAGACGGAAGGCCTACAATCATTGGTTCCCTAATGACATGGGATTAAAACAGGAAATATAGACAGAAGAGTATAGAAAAAAGACAAAAATAGAAAATGGATACTCCAAAAAGAGTAAGAATGTGCCAGATTTACAGAAATCATATTTAAGAAAAGATGGAGACATCAGGAGGTTCCTTTCGGTATGTATATTTGACTTGGGGAATATTATGGGGAGCAATTTTCCAATTATCATACAATAACCGCTTGTCATCAACGGTAAGCACACAATCATGAAAAGGGTAATTTTTGAAACTACCAAAGAAAGTACAGCAAGCGTCTAACCATGGAAGTTGCTGATCATAAGGCAGATCATGTGTCACTCATGCATTTTTTGCAGATTAATGTTGGGTGTCTGCAGACTATTGAATTGGCTCCCCCATCTTTGCTCCGGACATTCGAAGGTTAGTTTCTGGATGGTCCTCCTCGGCTATCCCAATTTTTCATCGTCGATTGATGGGATCTAGAAACGGACCGTCGGTGACAAATGCTCTTGCAAATTTTTCTTCTCTGAATATTCCAGTGCTGAATGGAAAAATGCCTATGGTGCAAAATCATGATTCGATGTTCACTGGAGTTGCTCCAGAGGAAAGGGGCTTTATCTTGATTGGAATAGTTCCAATGAAAGGATGTAAAGTGCATTACGTTGGAAAATTAATCTGTGACATTGACGATGAGAATGGGTATCAAGTTTCACATTTGAGGATTTTCCTGAGATAGGAAGATAAAGTGTCTACTATAGGTGTATTACTAAAGTCTAAGAAGAAGGAATTTTGATATTCTAACACTATCGTAAACTTAATACAAAAAATGAATATTTTTCTTTAAAGTTGTAATTTGATTATGATTGCGAGAATATAGCAATTGCAAAAAAATAGGAAGAATTTTGAATACCCATAGTGGATTTCTCCGCAATTTCACGCCATGATCACGTAATTTCACTAAAATTCCGATATTTTTTAGGTTTCGATTGATATATTCATAGGAACTTTTAAAAGAAATCTTTTGAAAAAGAATTTACCTCAAAGAAATTTAGATTGGAAAAAATAATTGATTCAATAATTAATTAAGTGGATTATTTGAGAATGTTGCATGGAAATACAATAAAAAATGCAATAATTTACCAGGTGGGGTCATAACAAAAGTTCAGAGATCAGCTATAACTTTATGCAATCTAAAACTCCTGTTACCACAAAATGCATCAGGTATTTGCTGGCTCATGATAAATACGAATGACTGGAATTGTGAGATAGAGCATGTTCAACATGTATTAAGCAACAAGAAAGATAATCTGTTACCGGCTGCCAAACATAAATGATGGTAATGCATGAGGTTAAAATAAAAATAATCATAATTCTTTAAAAAAATGCGTTTATAAAATATTATATCAATCAATTAGAAAACTATTTGTCTGATAATAAATTTCATAAAATTGACGGTAGCCAAAATATTAATAAATTTGTAAAACATTATATTTATCAATAAGAAAACAATTTTTTCTGATGATAAAATTTCGTAATCTCCACTGTAGCCAAGATATTATTAATTCAATTTTTTTAAAAACATAAAACATTTCCAGCAGATATTTCTTACACTAAAGTGTACACTGTACTTTAATAACAAAAGCAGCGACAAATTTCCTAAACAAAAAAATTTCATTTTTCGCATTTGTTTTTTTCTGATTCAAGGCGATTTCAAAATGATATGTGGCAGGATCGATTTGAATTCCAAATGCAATTCCTAGTAGTTTTTAAACCGTAGTTGAAGCTTAAATAGAAAGTTAGCTTGATTTATTGTAAGATCGGACAGAAGCAAGCTAGTCACGATACAAAGAAAAATGCTTTTGATTTATTTTTGAAAAAATATTCACCTGTGAAGGAGTTATATTTTTATGGTAAGTGCCAATAAATATTGATTTTTATATTTGTAATTCCAGTGAAACCCTTGTAATTTTCTGATATTTTATTTCTTCGAAAAAATATTTCGTCTTTTTTTTTTTCGAAAAAGGTTAATCTTAATACGCTATTTCTATCGGGTTTCATTTGATAATATTTGCAAAAAAGTCAAAACAAATCACTTTTCTCGCACAACCTCAAAACTACTATGCAGTGAAAAAAGTTGGTATGTAACAATATAAATTGTACAAACAATTTTTAACTATGGTACTGTGACAAAATCAATTAATGAATTTGATTTTTTCGATCTTCTTGAATTAAAAACGGTGGTCTCCCTCATCAGCACAAGCACAAAATCGGCTTGGCATTTTTTTCTCTTGTCAACACTCAAATTGTATCATTTGTGATTTCAAGGCCTGAAAACTTGCTGATAAACGAGATCGGGAAATCCAGCCTTTGACAATTATCAGTCGATTCAATCTCCTTTTGTTGAAGAGCCTTCTCATGTTCATCTATATTTTAAAGAAGAATACCTACACAGAAAGAATTAAGATGATCCAAAGTTCTCAAACTTACAGAAACTACGAATTTTGACTCTTTTTTTCTTGTGGCTTGGTTGGTCCAAATGAAAGAAACTGAATGTCTTAAAGCAAGTTGATAACTAAACTGGTGTAATCTCTATAATACTTATAAGATTCAATCTGGAATATAGGAAAAAAGAACTTTGGCTCATTTTCAAGTCACCGCCGACGAAATATCTATAAGCTCATGGCAGTCCTAGAACTGGTGATGTAAAATTGTATGTGCGCGTGTGCAAGGATGCATTGCATATATTTATCATGTACTCCCCTGGGAAATATTATGGAATCAGCACACATGTATGTTCACCAAGCCTTTTTACTTTAAAGCAGATAAACTAATCACAGATATGACACAAAACAATGTGATATACAGTGATGAATCATGAATCTACTTAGACCAAGGCACTGATGTTGCAACTTTTGTCAGTTGCTATTCCAATGAAATGTATGAAAATGACTGCCTAAAGAAGATAAATATACCAACCCACTTGTGACACTTTTCTCATTCCACCGATGGAAAATAATTTTGGTGACGACAAAGCCATTTGTCAGGATGATAATGTATCTCAATACAAAGCAAAAAGTGCTGAAACTTCAAGCTTAGGAAATCCAGCCTTTGACGACGATCAGCTTTAAGGAAGGCAAATCATCTCAATGATATGATCAGCAAATAGTTAAGATCTCAATCCAATTGAAAATTCATGGTGGAAATTTTAAAAAAATAACATGAAAAAGCTCCAACATACAAAGCTGATCCGTCAACTGGTGCCAGCTTGTTAAAGAATATTGTTTTTCTTTAGTGAAGTTCATGTCACATACTAATTGTGATTTTTTGTCAATGATTTAATAAATCTGTATGCGACATTGGGTGATTCCATAATTATATATTTGACATGGCATGATTCTATGGAATATTCATATATTCATATATTCATTCATATATATTCATTTCTACTTGATCGAGATTAAATATACCAATAACTCAAATATTTCAATCTAATTTGCTAGAGTTATATTCTATGAAACCAGCATATCAACTTATTAAATAAAAATCCTTTTTGTCATATCAATGATTTTTTTGTAGCAAACTAAAAAAAGTTGGATATACATCCTCCAAGCGTGCTGAATCCATGATATAGTAAAGTAGTATATTGGCCATTTTAGAATATTTAGGTTTGAACATACACTTATATAGACATTAAGTAAACAAATGTTACGGTGCCTGTGTACAAATTTTTGTACGAGTGTATTCAAGCATATTAAGAAAAAAAAGACAATAAAGCACTGATCGAATATTGCAATTTGCAAAATCTTGACCAATCAGAAAAAGATTCGATACGTTAGTCGAAAGGAAAGGTTTGCAAGAAATAGCACTACAGGGACAACAGAAATTGTTTCTATCATGACAAATGGTAAAGAAGAATAGGATTGATTTTAAGGTGAAAGAATGATAAGTTGGTATCATTTAGTGAAAAAAGAGATAAACAAAAGGATGGGTCAATAATTATTATATGTATATTGAGAGAGAGACGGAGAGAGAGAGACAGAGGGAAACAAAAAGCGTAGAAACAACACTCTCACTGCAATTGATTTTTTCGGGCTAAAAGATACGAATCTGAATGTCTGTTCAATGTTTATAATTAGATTTTTAGATTTCTTTTGAATAAATATGGAATTAATTACCCCTATAATAATTTGAGGCGTTTCTATTGATGCTATTGAAGTTATATCTAATATCTTTCATCAGATCCTGTTTTCTTGACGTTTCCCTTAAGTAATTGCTGGACTGTCACCTGTGCTTCATTTTAGTGCAGTTCAAAGTGGTTGGTGCTGTTTACATAGCCTTGGGTAGAATAGAATGGCAAATTGGGCTCTTTATTCTTGGAAAGACAACCACTATAGAAGGACAACTCTGATACCAAAACCAGTGGAGTTGAATCTCCTCAAGGCGGTTGGAAACCGAATTTAACATCTTTCCGCCAGCTGATGACAGATGTATTGATTTCTGCCGAAAAAGGGGATTCTGACCATTGGACATCCCAGGATAGCCAAGGCATGTATCCTAGAGGGACCTTCCATTGTCTGCAGAAACAGAACGTAGGCCATACACAATCAATAATTTTGTGCCTTAATTCAGATTGAAATCGTTAGTTTTGGTACCTATAAATCTGGTATTGAAATCGTTCTGGTCATTGTCAAAGCATATTATCTGATAGTAAAAGTGCAAAATTGCAGTCAAAACGTTCAATCTAAATCGTCCACAACGGAAAATGTTTAAAACTAATAGATAAAATATGTTTATGAGGATGATGATAAACTTAACAAAGTTGATAATCTGCATGTGTTTCAAGGCGGTTGTTGATTTTACATATTTTACATAAGAACGCTTGAGTAATTAATATCCTGTCGGGCGTCTGCTCCGTATAGAATAACATATTCTTGTATTAAAGTGTATCTTGGTAGCAATATTAGATTTCAAATATATTTATACATTAATCACTGCAACTTTTCTAGTGATTGTAACTTTGATCCCCAAAAGATATTTCTTTCAGGTTTAGGGGAAGTCGAGCCCATTCCAAACATAATTCCATTATCAAAACTATTTCTAAGTGTCAGTTGAAATGGATAGAATTGCATAATGGGCTAATTGATGGGGATTATTGAGTTTTTGGTTTTCCTTTCTTTTTCGGTTACTTTTCAATGATCCTTTCCTTCTTTATCTCCTTGTCTTTTCTCTCATTCCATTCAAAAATTATTTCATCATTTCTTGCATCCTTTTTTTTCTCTTCCTTCCTTCCCTTTTTCTTTCTTCTCCGGTTTTGATTCTATTTGAACCACATTATTTGATAGATTTTTTTTTACATTTTTTCTTATTTAGCTAATTATTGGTCTGTGTTGTTGACTAAAACCTATCTATCGCTTAGGTGTTTCCTCGTCCAGTACAGTTAGGAACCAAGCACCATAGTTCGTGGATAAAGTCCTGCATTCAGATTTCTGCATAAAAAGAGAGGACAAACCTGTCCAGAGGAAGGGTAATCGCACATTCTACTGGCCGCCTACGGTGAAAAGTTTCCTATACAAACATCATTGTATCTATTCGTCATTGCAAATATGTGCGTACACATTTGCATATATATATATATATATATATATATATATATATATATATATATAAAGAGAGAGGGAGAGAAAGAGAGAGAGAGAGAGGTGGAAGTTGTACTGTAAGAAGTTGAGACGGAGCCGGGGTGTATTGTCTATATGGAGTTATTTATTTACATAAAGTTATTCCGAACATGTTTCTAAGTGAAAAAGCTTCATGTTCAATGGATTGTCGAGCAGTATACGGTCATGTAAAATCAGGGAAATGAGATATTTTATTTCAGGTCAACACCTGCTAATCCATCAGGATAGATGATAGAATGGCTGCCTTGAGAATTATGTGGGCATCGGGGGTTAGGGCTTCAAGAGACAGGTAGCCATGGAAACATTCTGGGTGGAAAAAGTGTAATCGAATAAGAAAATCAAAACTAGGAAAAATGTTGATTATGAAGTCAGGATTTAAAGAACCATTTCAGATAATGTAGTGAATAATTTTATAATGGGGAATGCACCAGGGATTAAAGGTTCTCACATCAACATAAAAGCAGTCAAGTTGCCTAGTTTTAGTTCTCCATTTTTTTTTTGAGAAATAATAATAATAATAATAATAATAATAATAATAATAATAATAATGATGATGATGATAATAATGATAATAATTATTATTATTATTATTATCATTATTTGGAATCTCACACCAGTTGCCTGGTGGTGACCGCTGGAGTTTGAGTGACAGCAAGTCTCCTCAAGTCTCCAACCCTCTTCTCCTAATACTCATAGGTCGCAGTAATACTGCAATTTACAGTTTCACACCGGCTGCATAGTGGTTATCGCTGAAAGCTGAGTGACATTAAGTCTCCTCAGGTCTTCAGCTAACGTCTCCTCTCTCTTTCACCTATCATGTCAGGGCTAAAATTCGATGCAGTACTTATATCTCTAGCACCTTCCTTAGTATCCGTGCAGTTCCCAGTAGTGCTGTGGTCTGTACGGTCTCAATCTTTCCCCTTACCCTGATCTCCTCCAGTCTCTCCCTCAGCGTTTTGGGACTATTCCTAGTGCGCCCACTATGACCGGTACTACCCTGGTTTTCATATTCCACATCTTCCTTAACTCTCCAGCTAGGTCCTGGTATTTTTCCCGTTTTTCACTCTCCTTCCTCTTTACTCTATGGTTTGCAGGTACAGCAACGTTTACTATTTGGCAGGTCTTCCTTCTCTTGTCTACTATTACTAAGTCCAGTCTTCTTGCCTGGATGAGGTGGTCAGTTTGGATGTCAAAGTCCCAGAGTAGTGTGTAGTTGTCATTCTCCAAAACTGCCTCTGGTTTGTGCTGATACCACTTTTCCACATGGTTGAATCCCATTTGTTTGCTTAGTTCCCAGTGTATCATCGTTGCTACTCTATCGTGTCTATACTTACACTCCTTCTGGGCAAGCTGGCTACATTCACTAGTTATGTGGTTTACTGTCTCATCTCTTTCACCGCATATGCGGCATTTGCTGTTTGTCTGTGTTCTGTCGATCTCTGTTGTTATGTAGTTTGTCCTTATGCTTTTGTTTTGTGCTGCCATGAGCGATTCCGTTTCTCTCTTCAGGTTTCCTTTCTGCAATCACGTCCATGATCTCTCGTCTGCCATATCTTGTATCTGTCTTTTGAACTCTCCATACAATTTTTTCTTTTCTTATCTTTCTTTTCTTGTTTGCTGCACTGTTCCATTGTTTTCGCACTCTTTATGATTTCTTCACTATTTGTTTGCATATACCTTTCTAGGACTACTTTAGCTCTCTGGACACAATCTTCTATGCTGATGAGCCCTTTGCCACCTTCTTATCTCTTAACGTATAGTCTATCTGTATCATCTCTAGGGTGTAATGCTTTATGCATTGTCATAAGTTTCCTTGTTCGCCTATCCAATGATTGGAGCTCTTCCTTTGTCCATCCTAGGAATAGTCCGGTATACCTAACTACTGACACCGCCCAGGTGTTCATTCCTTTTATTAGATTTGTGCTGTTTAATTTAGTCTCTAATATTTTTCTTATCCTTCTAAGATATTCTCTCTTTATTTTCTCCTTCATCTCTTCCCGTTTTATCGTGTCACATTCAAGGACGTCTAGGTATTTACATCGGTCTTGTGTGGTCAATGCCCTAATCTTGCTGTTGTCTGGGAGTTCAATTCCTTCAGTCATTGTAAGCCTTCCTTTGTGCATTACCATGATTGCAGATTTTCCTATTCCAAACTCCATTACGATGTCCTCACTATATTCCTTTAGTTTGTTGAACAGAGTCTCAAGCTCTCCCCTGTTTTTTTGCGAGCAATTTTATATCGTCTATGTACATTAGGTGGTTGACCTTTCCTTTTGTTTTAGAGAAGTGGTATCCTTTGCTGTTGATCAGGATTCTGTTGAGCTGTATCATTGTTCGAACAAATAATAGTGGGGACAACGAGTCTCCTTGAAAGATTCCCCTTTTTATCCCTACCTCTGCTAGTTTGTCCCCTGCGGCCGTCAAGTCTACTTTCTAGTTTTTTTTATAGTTTCCAATGAATCTAACCACCAGTTCGTTAATTTTGAACATTGTAAGGCATTCGAGTATCCAGCTATGTGGAATCATATCGTATGCTTTTTCGTAATCTATTCATCCAATTGCGATATTCTTTCTCCTTTTCCTCACTTCTCTTAAGATCATCTGGTCTATATAGAGTAAATCATTTGCCCCTTTGGTTCCTATCCTACAGTCTTTCTGTTCTTCTGGTAGTAGCCCCCTTCTATCCATTGACATGTATATTCTCTCTGCTATTTGCCCGGTCAGGATTTTCCACATAAGTGGTAGGCACGTGATTGGTCTATAGTTGCTTGCTATGTTCACTTTTTCAGGGTCTCTTTGGATGAGGGTGGTTCTGACTTTTGTCATCCATTTTGGTGCCTTGCCTTTGTTTAGACAATTTTGGAGTAGGTAGGTGGGTCTGCCGTGTAACGTGGTGAATTTCACCGTCGGGACCTGGTGCTTTCCAGTTGGCTACTTTCCTAAGAGTATGTTTCAATGTGGTTTCATTCAGTAATATTGGATCTCCATCGTCTATGTCTTCTAGTTCTTTTCTCATGTTTCCTAACCATTGCAGTGTAACGTTGTGTCTTTTTGGGTGCCCCCATATGCTATTCCAATAGTTCTTGGCCTCTGTGGCGTCTGGTTTTATGTTTTGCCTTCATTCTCTGTTTAAATCTTGGTAAAACTTTTTCTTGTTGTTTTGGAATGTGCGGTTTTGTGTGTATTGGGCCGTTCTTAGTCTGTATCTTTTCAGTCTTGCCTCTTTAGGTGTAACTCTTCGACTACAGTTGTGATGCCTTTTTGTGTTACCTTGTATTTGTTCCAAAGTCTTACTCGTGGTTTGTCTATGTGTGGTGTATTTCTAAGCAGTACTTCATCTCTCTGTAGTTGGGAGATCTGCTTTTGTAATCTTCTTTCCCAGTTGGGTTTTTCTTCCCTATTATTGCTCGGGGTCCTCTCTTGTGTTTTGAAGCCTTGTGCTACCATTTTCACCCCAGCATAAATCAAGTTGTTGAGTTCTAGGAGGGTGTTCGTTTCTATGTGCTGTAAGAGGCAGTTGACCTGTTCGGTCACTTCTCCGTGTTTCTTTCTGTCTTTGTTTCTTAGGGAGGAGAGTGTTGTTTTCTCTCCTCACATAATTTCTTTCAAAGCTTGGAATTTGGTTTTCTCTTCTTCCGTTGGTGCCTCGTCGTCACCCTCTGGTGCATAGTTTACTGTGGGGGTCTCGTGTGGAATTCTTCGAGTTTTGTCGTTTGTGTTAGTTGTGCTAGGGGAGAGTATTCTTCAGGTGTGTCACCTTCTTCCCTCTCTACGTTATTGCAGATCTTTTGTAGTTCCGTCTCAGAGAACAATTTCTTCTTTTGGATTTGTTTTACTTGGTCAGCCAGGCGTTGGCTAGATACTTCCACGGCAGTTTTTTTCCTCCATATTTGGAGCATTTGCTCCCTATAAGATCGCACTGAAGGTTTGCTTTTAAAGTAACAATACATAGCTAGTTTATTCTCCTCCCTTGACCATTTCTTTCTCTTGTTCTTTATAGCAGTCACTCGGTGAGGACAATGCCTTTCCTGGTTGTCATTAGAGGTATATGAGTTTTGGCCAACAGTAGCTGTGTGACGACTTTATCCCCCCTGAAGGCCATTAAAGGTACACAAGCCGGAGTTTTGGCCAGCAGTCACAGGATGACGACCGGGTCCCTCCTGGTGGCTAACAAGGGAACACCTACCGGTTACAACACACAAATCTTGGATCTGTGCCCCGTTTTTTGCAGTAAAATGGTTTGGTTGTACTGTCATGATTGGGGTGTTTGGTTCTTTAAGGTAGCGCCAGACCTTGGTGGGTTGGTTAAGACCGATGTGATTCAGAAATAACCCAAGAGCCCCACCGGCCTTTTTCGGTTCTTTTAAGGTAGCGCCAGACCTTGGTGGGTTCGTTGAGGTCAATGTGCTCAGTGACACCCTCAGAGCCCCACCAGCTCTTACCACCCAGGGTATAACCTTACAAGGACATGCTATTCCGCTGCACAGATATATCTATTTGGTGGTATGACAATCACCTCCTAACTTTAGCCCCCCCCCCAAAAAAAAACACTGAGCTTCGTCTAGCTGAAATCAAAAGCCTTCAAGATCATATGTCTCCCTTGAATCTTTTAAGTCTTGACTTTAAAAGTCTCCGTATCTGTTGTGTTTTTTTCCAATGGTGGATTTCGCCATGCCAATCTATTTCTACTTAAGGGTGGGGGGTAGACAGGATTCTTTCATTCATACACAAGGGTAGCTAGGCATTACTTTTCTATACTTCTATCGGACAACTCGACGGGATGGGGAGAATTATTGATTTAATTTTAAATTTTAGATTTAATTCCACTTACCCACGTGCAGGTCCAAAAAACAACAGACTACTTTTTCAACTTTTTCAACTTGGCAGAATTCGGCAGTGGTCAATTCATCAAGGTGAAAATTTCTCAAAATCACAAAGAAAACCATCTCATTATTATTTGCAACCTCACACCAGTCACCTTGAGGTTGGAAGTTGAGTGACAGCAAATCTCTTCAAGTCTCCAGCCCTCTCCACATTCTCATAAACTACAGCAATGCTGTGGTTTACAGTTTCACACGAGTTGCCCGGTGGTCATTGCTGAGGGCTGAGTGACAGTAAGTTTCCTCATGTCTTCAGCCCACGTCTCTTCACTCTCTTGCCTATCACGCCAGTGCTGTAGTTCACATCTCCACTTCCATTTTCCTTCCTCTGTTAGGCCACTGCTAACATTCAGTGTCTCAGACCATATATTTCTAGTACTTTCTGCAGTACCAATGCGGTTCCGAGCAGTCTGTGCAGTCTCGATCCTTCTTTTTATCCCTAGCTCCTCCAGTTTCGCTCTCAGTGTCTTTGGGACAGTTCAAAGTGTGCATATTATTACTGATACTGCCCTGACTTTCATGTTCTACATCCTCTTCAGTTCTCTTGCTTGATCTTGATTTTTCCAGTTTTCCAGTCTCCTTCCTCATTACTTTATCGTCAGCAGTCACAGCCACGTCTATTATCTGGTAGGTTTTTCTCTTCTTGTCTACGATTATCAAATCCGATCTTCAGTTCAGAAGTCAAAGTCCCTGAGTAATTCGTGGTTTCCATTCTCTGGGGCTGTTTCTGGTTTGTGCTGGTACCACTTTTCCCTATGGTTAAATCCCATTCGTTTACTTAGTTCCTAGTGTATAACCGTTGCTACTTTTATCGTGTCTGTGTTTATACTCTGTCTGGGTTAGTTGACTACATTCAGTAGTTATGTGGTTTACGGCCACATCTCTTTCACCACACAGGCGTCACTCGCTGTTTGTCCGTGTTCTGTTGATTTTTGTTTTTATATAGTTTGTCCGGATGCATTTGTTTTGAACTGCCATGATGAGGGATTCCGTTCTTCTCTTCAGGTTTCTTTTTCATAGCCATGCCCATCATCTCTCGTCAGCCAAAACCTGTATCTGTCTTTTAAATTCTCCGTTATTTTTTTCTTTTCCCATCTTTCTTTTCTTGTTTGCTGTGCTGTTCAATTGTTTTCTACTTTTTTGTCGTTTGTTGCACTATTTCGTGCACTGTTTATGATTTGTTCACTGTTTGTTTGCACGTACCTTTCTAGATCTGCTTTAGCTCTCTGGACACTGTACTGATAAGTCCCCCACCACCTTCTTTTCTCCTAACGTATAGTCTATCAGTGTCATCTCTTGGGTGTAAGGCTTTATGTGCTGTCATGAGCTTCCTTGTTCGCCGGTCTATTGATTGGAGTTCTTTTTTTGTCCATCCAAGGAATGATCCAGTGTATCTTACTACTGATACGACCAAGATTTTCATTCCTTTTATCAGATTTCTGCTGTTTAATATGGTCTCTAATATTTTCCTTATCCTTGTAAGATATTCTCTCTTTATTTTCTCCTTCATCTCTTCCCGTTTTACTGTGTCACATTCAAGAACTCCCAGGTATTTGTATCAGTCTTGTGGGGTCAGTACTTCGGGAGTTTGATTCCTTTTGGCATTGCAAGTCTTCTTTTGTTCAGTACCATAATTGCACATTTTTTATTTTAAATTCCATTCCTATGTTATCACTGTATTCGTTTACTTTGTTGAACAGAGTTTCATACTCTTCCCTGTTTTTTGCAAATAATTTTATATCGTTCATTTACATGGTTGACTTTTCCTTTTGTTTTGGAGAAATGGTATCCGTCGCTGTTTTTCAGGATTCTATTGAGTGGCATCATTGTTAGAACAAATTATAGTGGAGACAGCGAGTCTCCCTGGAAGATTCCCTTTTTTATACATACTGCTGCTAAATTTCCTCCTGTCGTTGTCAAGTCTACTTTCCAGTTTTTCATAGAGCTGGCTATGTATCTCACCATTGGTTCGCTGATCTTGATCATTTGAGGCATTTGAGTTTCCAGCTATATGGATTCATGTCGTTCGCTTTTTTGTAGTCTATCCATTCAATTGCAATGTTCTTTTTTTTTGCTTTTCTAACTTTTTTTCTGGTCGATGTAGAGTAAGTCATTTGCTCCCTTGATTCCTTTCCTGCAACTTTTCTGTTCTTCTGCTATCAGTTCCCTTCTTTCCATTGATATATACATTCTCTCCGCTATTCGTCTGGTCAGGATTTTCCACATGAGTGGTAAGCACGTGATTGGTCTGTAATTGCTTGCCATGTTCCCCTTCCCAGGCTCTTTTTGGATGAAGGTGCTTTTGCCTCTGGTCATCCATTCTGGTACCTCGCCTTGGTTTATGCAACTTTAGAGTAAGTGGGTGAGTCTGTCATGTACTGTGGCGAATTTCTTATACCAATATCCGTGGATCCCGTCAGGTCCTGGCGCTCTCCAGTTGGCTATTTTCCTGAAAGTGTTTTAATGTGGTTTAATTCAATACTATCGGTTCTCTATTGTCTATATCTTTGAGTTCTCTTTTTATGTTTCTTAAACATTGCACGGTTACGTTGTGTCTTTTCGTGTTCCCCTATATTCTGTTTCAGTAGTTCTTTGTCTCGATGGCGTCTCGCTTCATCTTCTATCTTTTTCCTCCGTTCAGATTTTGGTAAAACTTTATCCCGTTGTTTTGGACTGTGCAGTTTTCTGTGTATTGGGCTGTCCTTTGTCTGTATCACTTCAGCCTTGCCTCCTTTTTTTGTGTAATCTTGTATTTGTTCCAAAGTCTTACTCGTGGTCTGTTTGTATGTGGTACGCTTCTCAGTAGTATTTCATCTCTCTGGAGTTGTGAGATCTGCTTTTCTAATTATATTTCCAAGTTGGGTTTTTCCTTTCCATTATTATCATTTGGGGCTCTTTCTTGTGTTGTGAAACGTTATGTTACCATTTTTGCTCCAGCGTAGATTAGGTTTTTGAGCTCCAAATTATCATTACTGTTTTTTTCTCCTTGGTGACAGTGGGAGGGGTTACCTTGGGGTTGATTTGGAAAATATTTTAATTTTTGGGTGTACCTTGTAGTTCTTTGGCCTGTGAATGTGTTAGGGTTTATGAGGAGTTCAGGAATGTTTTCATCATCAGTCTTTTATCATCCGTCATTTGACATTGACATTCTCCAGGATCCGTTACAATTCTCTATCATGGATATTGCAGAACCAATATTTTCTGAATTTGTCTAGTTCATCTCTCCATCTTGTATACTGTCAGTTTTGCATACAATCTCTGGGGATCTATGTTGCGAGTCGTGATGTCCATCGGTTGTCCACCATTCTTGCAACATGGCCTGCTCATCGCCATCAGTTTTTTGTTTTAAATAGATTCTATGATGGTTTGGGCTCCCGTTTTCTGTGTGATATGCTGTGTTGTCTTGTGATCTCTCCATGCGAGGTTTAGCATGATTCTTTTATGTGCACCTTGCATGCTTTTCAGTTTGTGGGTTTGACTCTCCGTTAGATTCCATATTCCAGTTCCATAGGTGACCATTGGGAGGATGCATTGGTTGTATACTCTTCTTTTTAGGATTATTGGGATCGTCTTGGTTTTGAAGATTGAGTTTACTCTGCAGAAGGCTAGCCACTGTAGAGTGATTCTTCGCTTGATTTCCTCTTCTTTCAAGGATCTCAAGGAGATTCGTTGTCCTCGGTAGATGTAGTGGTTTATTTTCCTCAATTTTGCATCTTCGATTTTGACAGTTATGTTCTTATTCTCGATGTGATTATCGCAAATGATTTTCGTTAACTGAAGTTCGTGTGTATGCCAACTTTTTTGCTTTTTTTGTATAGTTCATCTAGCATTTGTATGAGGTCGTGTAGGTTCTCTGCAAAAAGGACGATGTCGTCTGCAGATCTACGGTTATTCAGATATTTGTGATCTATTGTGATCCATTTGTTATCCTAGTCTAGGTCTTGGAAGATAATGTCGAGGCTGGCTGTGAAGAGTTTGGGTAAGCTGGTATCACCTTGCTTTACTCCATTTTGTAGCTGGAAGGGTTCAGAGTCTTTAAGTAGCCTCATAAATGAGTTACTGTGACTATATATGTTGCTGCATTCTGACATATACTGAGTCTACACCTTGTAGGGTGATGGCCTTCATGACCATGGGAAGTTGAATGCCTTCTTGAACTCTGTAAATGTCACAACGAGTGGCATTTCGTATCCTCCAGCTTTCTATTTCAGCTGATTTATCGAATGGAAATAGTCCATGGTTGAGTAACTTCTTTTAAATCCAGCCTGTTCCTGGTGTTTGTTTTTCATCTAGTGTATTAGTGATCTGGTTGGTGATGATTTTTGTGAAAGGTTTATAGATGAGGAGGCTTATAGGCCTGTAGTTGTTGAGGTTTCCTTCTTTATGTAGAAGCATTATGATGGCAGTGTTCCAGTCTTTTCGGACTTCGTTTTAGACACAAATTGAATATGATATATAGTTTTTTGTTGACGATCTACCGGCTTTTTGGAGAAGTTCGATGTTGATGTTATCTGGTCCAGGATCTTTTCCTTTTGTCCCTGTGTTGGGTGGCTTGTTTTACCTCCCATAGTGTAACTTCTAGGAACCTCTCGCGTATCTTGGTCGTTATTTTGTTGCCCGTGTCTTGAAGAGTAGATTCCTTCGTAGAATTCTTAAGTGCGTTCAATATTTCTGTCTCTGTCTGTTATTATGTCTACGTTTTCTTCGGGTATGTTAGCTATTTGTTTCTGTCCTATACTGAGAGCTTTGTTCATTGCTTTAAAGCCCCAACATTTTTCGAGAGTGCTTTCTATGATAGCTGTCGTATTGCTTCTTTCATCTTCCCGTAGTTTTTTTGATTGTTTTGTTTAGTTCGGTATCCTCCATTTTTTTCATTTGTCGTTGTCGGTGGTTTGAGGTTTCTGCGTTTTTCAATGAGTTTCATCTGAGATTTTGCTAATGATCTGTGTGTTTTTTTGAGGGGGGGATTAAACATATCGGCAGCTTCTATAATTTTTTTGGCTGCAGAATTCGTTGATGTTGGTGTCGTTTTCGTCAGTCAGGATTTTATATCTGTATTTCAATTCTAGCTTGAAAGATTGGGTGAGTTTATTTGTTATGTTTACTAGTTGCCAGTCGGTGTGAAACATTTTTCTGCATTCTTTATGGGTTTTTGATGGCATATTACATTTTACCATTCTATGGCTGCTTCCTATGTTTATTTGGTTTAGAATTTGAATGTCTTTGAAAGTGTCACTTTTGTCCGTTAGGATGTGGCCAATTTCGTTTTTGGTTTCATGGTTTGGGCTCTTCCAAATCCATTTTTATTGGGTTTCTTTTTCAAGAATGTAATTTTGATTTTGGAGTCGATTGTGGTTGCAAAGTTTACAAGATCTCCACCTCTCTTGTTCCGTCTTTTGTATCCGAATTCTTCAACGCTGTGTTCGTTTAATTATCTTACTTGTGCATTGAAATCTCCCATGATGACATTGAAGTATCTTTTGGTATCTTGTAATGGGGAGTTCAAGTCATCATAGAAGTTGTTTATTTCTTCATTGGTTGATTGTGAAGCGTACACTTGGATGACATTGTACCTCTTTCAGAGTTGTATGGTGACACTGGATTTATGGTCTGAGATAGCTTTGAAAGCTACCACGTTGTCTTTGAGGTCTTTATTGATGAGAAAGCTTACTCTATTTTATTGTACGTTCTCTCTTCCGTAGTTTTTTGCTTTAAAATTCTATTTGTTCTTCTCCTGGTTTTCTCATATCGATAATACTGATGATGTCTGATTTGATTTTTGTGATTTTGTTCTCCAGATGGGTCAGGTGAGAGTCTGTTGAGAGTATTCTGATGTTGTTGGTGCTGATGTATAACGTTGTTTTCTTAGTTAGGTTTTTATTGGTTTGGGTTTTGTTTGAGTGGTCACTGTTGGAGCACATCACTCCTACCCCAGGTAAGTGACCCAGCAGGAACGGACGGTATAATTTCATTATGAGAACCGTGGGGAGTGTTTGGTCATCCTCTGCCGCACTGACCAATGACGTTAGCAAAGGGTCTGGTAGATTGGTTACTGCTGATGTCGTTAGGATTGGCCTTAGAGCTCCGCCGACTCTTAGCACCCATTCTATCTGGTTTTGGTAGGTAAATAGACAGGCCTGGGTGTACGCAGCGCTGTAGAAAGTAAAGGATAAAGGATTAAGAGTTGAAAGTTTGAAAGGGTATACAGAATATTTTTTCTTCACCTTATATTATTCAAGTGGTGTACCAGGATAACCCAGCCCAGTTTTTATCTCAAACGGGACCCAGTTTTGTGCCGGTGGAAAACTAACATGTCTGATGGATTTGTATCATTTTTTCCTGTCAGATGAGTAATACAAGCTTGAGCATACCTCTCCCGTATATATTCAGTTTTTTGAGTTTTTTTAAGATTAAGTGTCTGCAGACAGTGAAATTTGAAACAAAGCTAGATGAATGATCAAATGAGTGAAATAAATGAATAGGAATACGACAAATTCAGTTGTACTTATCTACTTTCAATTTCTTCTTGCTGCAGGTTGTGGGCTTTCATTCAGTGATTGTGATAATCTTATTGGTTGGAGCTAGATTTCAGGTTGTTCAATTCAATATTTAGCCCATTTAGAGAAAGATTTTGTAGAAGTAACATCGACATTTTTTCATGACTTTTGGGGCTTTTTTGGCCTTTTGATGTGTAATCTTCTCTATTCTTTCGACTATGGTGATTTAGCATCATTGTAAAATTTATGATTTTGTAGGCGAAAGTGCTGCTCTATGGGGAGCAAATTGTTGTAATTTGTTGATTTAACTCTGTCTGTATTTATCAAATATGATCTTGAAACGCCATTCAGATTTCCCTACGTACTGTACTTTGCATTGCATGCATTCAGGGAGGTAGGTAATGTTGCAACTATTGCAGTTAAAGTTGCAAAAAGCATTGAAGAAATTTATGATGGCAGAACCGGTGAATGAATTATTGAGCTAACGGTGATTACAATATGGGCATTTTTTCGTGGTTAGAATTTAATGGCGTGGAGTTTATTTATTTTATGGGACATTTTATCATCTAGTTAATTATGTCATCAGTTTTGTGGGGCATACCGGAAGAAAGGATGCCTGGTTACCGAAATGTTTTAATGTTCGGATATTCCATATGGAGGAAGCGTGTCGTGAAAATTTTGTGTGGTATGCGGTTCAAACTATTTTTGTAAGTCACTTTCAAAGTATCTTTGGGGATTGACATTGCTCTTTTGATTTAATTATTAACTAGGGTGTCAGAGTATCCACGTGCTGTGAGTAGTGTTGTGTGAGTTGGTCATTGTGTTTATTGAATTCACTAAGTTCAGTGCAAATCCTTCTAAATCTGAGAGTCTGGGAGTGTGGTCGGTCATTTCTAAAGTGTAAGGGGTGGACTGACTTGGCATGTGGATAATTATGTTTGTCGATGGGTTTGATATATAATGAGACTTGGAGAAGGCTATTTTTGTCTATATGAGTTTCTAAATTTCTAAAAATGCAATGGATTCAAATGATTTTACATAATTAAATTCAATATAGTCATTTTTTGAATTTATATGTTTAAAAAGTTACCAGGTTTTGATTCTCCACCAGCAAATATAAAGAAGATGTCATCAGATACATATCTGATGTAGACATGCAATGGTTCTTAATACTGGGGCAGACATGTATTACTTCAAATTCACCCATAAATATTATCACATGTGATGGAGCTGAGACTATACTTAAATTATAAAGAGTTTTAGTATATCTAGTATGTGCAGCAGTTTATGATGATGAAAATAACCGTAAAAAGCTAGATACTTGATATAAATCAAAAACATAAATAATGTTTAGAATTGAGTGGTTGCTGCTTTGAAATTACATCCTTCATTTCTCTTTATTCTTTATTCTTTCTTGTTCAATTCATTTCTTAATTTTGAAAGCAAAGATTTCAAATTGAATCGTACATCTTGGGAATTTCGTATTGATACAATCAGATTTTTGTATTCGTCATATTGTAATGTTGTTAAAATTATCTAATTTACAACAATAATTTTATGTAAGCCTTTGCTCTAAACACACAGAAAATATGTGCAAAGAAATGCAAAATATTAAATTTCGATGTTGTAATTTTAAAAGATACAAATGGTTTATGAATAAGAGATTGTTTAGTACAAAAACTATATCATGGCTTTCTTTATGTGTAATTGCTGAGAGTTTAGAATCAAATCAAATGAAATATTTTAGAAGGCAGATGAGTTATCTGGCCTTACCTCACCGTGCTGGTACAGTCTTTGAATGTTCCTGCTACTTCCATCTTGAATTCGGTATAAAATCAAAGAGACGCGAAGATTGCCTTCTTTGACCTGATACTTCGTTGAAAGTAAGATCGATCCTGCCCCTACCTTCTTTTCTCTCTCTTATAATTCTTCTACCAACTCCAAGACATTTTTATTCTCAAAAGCATCTTTCATACCAATGCCGATTTCGTCAAAGAGCATATCCACCTTTTTGGTATTACAACTGCCAGCTCTATTTCTTCTCTATTACCAATATTCACTATCTTTGACTGTTGTGTTGTAAGGTAGAAAAAGACTTTTATATTAACAACCAGATTCTCACTGACAGCAATTCCGAGTTTAAACTACTTAATCAAAGATCTTTCTCCTTTATCTACCAATTTGTGTATTTTGCCATTTCTCGTCTTTGTGCACCTGCATGTTATCTTTCTCTGCTATAAATGTAACATTTTCATTTTTTTTGCAAATGTGAGTTATTTCTTTGCGACAAGTTTCAAAGGGCATAGATTCCTCCGGCATATTTCGTAAGATTTAAGTCCAAGGATTTTTGTTGAAAAGAAATTATTAGTTTGCTCAACATTTATAGTATATCATATGTATTTCACAACATCCCAAGTAGCATATGTCCAATACTTATAAACAGCGCCCATACACAACGCAAAATTCAAATTTTAGAAGTCCTCATCATAAAAACAATAACCTAAATTGCATAAGATCTCTCCAAGTCTGGGAACCGGGATTCTTAATAATTGATTGATACAGACCAGCACATGCATTATATCACTGACCTGAATAAGTACTTCTGTAATACATTTAGATATCATATAGCCAAATGAACTGATTTCCAAACGAATAATTGGCAATTAACAAACTAAAATGATGAAATAAATTCTATTTTACGAGTAAACGTCAATCCTTAAATGGCTTAATCATAAACCCATCATAACGAAACTATAAATAATTACGCTATGTGCGACAATATTTACAGGTATAAAGTGATAAAATCGAAAGTTGAAAGCTGCAGTTTTGAGGTTTGATTACAAGAAATTGGCTTCTTATTGAGAAGGAAATATCGATTCAAAATTAAAAGTCCTCCTTTTGGAATTCAATGATGTACTTGAACAATTAGTGATATTCCTTGAAACAGAGGCACTATGCTAAAAGGCTTAGTCCGACGACGGACATCGTGTAGCTGGGCATTACATAATATTGTTAGGCGTTAACATGACGGAAGATACTGTTTTCTTCTCTGTTCCAATGGATGGATTTAGGAACATCCATACGCAAAACTAAATTTCTTTCCACATCTCAAGTTGAAAGGCCCATGTAATATCGATGCAGGCATGAATATATAAATTAAATAAATAGCACAAGTCATTCTTTTTTATGAAAATTTTACAGTTTTAGGTATACATAATAGATAATGCAGAATTTTTTTCAAGAAAAAGTGGGAAATAATAAATTGATAAATAAGTAAATAAAAAGAACCTCAGTGTTCTCTTTATGAAAGCAGTATGAAAATTTCAATTAAACTATTATTTTTTTCGCTTTCATAAAATTTCTACAGGGTATAAAAGGAAGTAGCTGATGTCCTTTACTTGTATTTCGCTTTTCCCCGGTCAATAAAGACTGAGATAGGGGTCTACCTGGAAATAAATGTCGACAGGCCAAATTTGGTATAATTGTAACGGTAAGAGCGTCCTCTTCCAGAATCTTAATCTCTCAATTCTTTCCTCTTTGGGGAAAATTCTTTTATACGCCATTTTCAAGATTGGTGCCAATTTGCTCTTTTCAAGTCGTTTTTAGCCGAGTAAATCCGATGTTCGTACAGAAAATATGATATAACGTCGGAGAGAAATTTTTATCAGTTTTCTAACGCAGGTTTTAGACTAAAATTTGATGATAGTTATCCAAACACATGCCGATAAATTTTTTTCTTTTGGATATGTATACATCAAAAAAGTAAAGTTAGATAATCCAGCATAATCTTTTATTAGTCTATCTATCCTGATTCGTGACAATCTTTTTGTAAAGGATCAATTACTTGTAAACAATAACTAAAAAGATATTTACAGTTTCGTTTCAAATTATTCATTAACTCGCTTTTAATTTAGCTTCGTTTCCTTTATGTTTCCTCTGTTTATGTAATACTGTTTGGAAGTTATTCGTGGATACCACCTTATTAAACTCTTTCCAAGTCCTTTCTTTCTCTTTTTTACAAACTAAAATTGAATTATCCCAAAATAATTTTCTCAAAACTTCACCATTCTTTGTTATCTTCAAAACAGAATCGGTACTTCGGTACTTTGCCTCTTATCATCAAAAAGTTGTTCGTACAACTTCATTCGCTCAATATGTAAACAACATACTGTAATCCCAGTTGATATTATTTGATTTTTCCAAAGTTTACGGTAACTTTATGCCGTTTTTTCTCTCTACTTTCTTTATAACTCAAATCCACTCCTACATAATCATCATCTTTATCATCATTTTAAGTCTATCGTTACACATATACCTTCCCAAGGATTCACTGAACTTCTCTATCGTGAGCGTTGCGGAGCCAGTACTTTCTGATGTGTTTAGTTAGTTTCTCAATCTAGTACTCTGCCGGCATTGGTTGCGCATGTAATCTCTGAGGATCCACTTTTGTGAGTTGTGATGCACGTTTCATGGTTCCCAGTTTACTGCTCTGTCTCTTGGTTAGGTTCCATATTTCAGCTCAATAAATGACTTTCGGGAGAATGCATTGGTTGTATACCCTTCTTTTTAAGTTTAAAAGGATCCTTTTTTTTTGGAAGTTGAGCTTGTACTGTCAAAGGCTTGCCATAATTGATTTCTTCTTCTTTCTAGGGTCTCATAGAGATTCATTGTCCTATGTAGATGTAATGGTCTACTTTGTCCAATTTGGTGTCTTCGATTTTGATCTTTGTGTTCTTTTTTCCGACGTGATTGTTGCATATACGTGATCGTTGCACACGATCATCAGGATATGCAAGAGGATTTTCCAGAAGTAACCCTGTAGGAGGTGAAACAAGACATCAAACTAACAAAGAAGGAGCAGACAAAATCACCATTGACCTACTAAAAAAAGCTGGTAAAATCCTTACTAGGAAACAAACTGTCCTTTTTCAACCTGCCGAAAATGAAGTCCCAGAGGATTAGAACACTGCAATCATAATGCTTTTATATAAAAAAAAAACAAACAAAAAACCCCTCAACAACTATAGACTTATAAGCCTACTCAACTGCATATACAAACTTTTCACAAAAACCATTAATCAAATCACAAAAAACACTAGATGGAAACCAACCACGGGAACAAGCTGACTTCAGAAGAAGCTGTTCGACCATGGACCACCTCCATTTGATAAATCAGCTGAAAGAGAAAGAAGAAGAATACAAATTGCCACTTTCTGTACCATTTATCGACTTCAAAAAGTCGTTCGACTCAGTGGAAATCCCTATGATCATAAAGGCCATCGATGTACAAGGTGTACACTCCGTATACGTCAGAGTATTGCTACAGTATATATAATCACCGCAGCTCCTTTATCAGGCTACCTAAAGACTGTGAGCCCTTCCAGGTCTAAAAAGGAGTAAAGCAAGGTGATACAAGCTTACCCAAACTCTTCACAGCCAGCCTTGAGATGATCTTCCGAAACCTAGACTGGGAGAATAAAGGGGTTAAAATAGACAGCAAATATCTAAATAACCTAAGATTTGCAGACGACATGGCCCTTTTTGCATTTAGCCTACGCGACCTCCAACTAATGCTAGATGGACTCTTATATTTAATTCTACTCAAACATTATCAATTATTTCCCAAGAGGTACTAATAACTCCATCTCATGTACTAACGTATTGTTACTGCAAAACATCTTGTCGAGAGTAGAATTTTGCGTACGGGAACTAACTTTTTTTACTCTTGTTGGATTTTTTAATAAATCAATTCAAACCCTCTCCATTAGAATGTTTACATGTCTATTTTGTAATATGAATCTCTGGTGCATTGAATTTCTTAATTGTCTCACCAGTTCTTTACACCGATCTACATTGGACAGATTAAAATTTTCAACAATAATAGTGTCTATTTCTTTTACATGTCTTATTAGTCTGTAATTTTCTTCTGAAAAGTTTGGGCATTCATGCAATAACCATATACTTTTTTGGAAACTTCACTTTGATCCCAAAGGGCTCTGAGCCTTCAAACCAATTAAACCCTGTCATATCTAAAAAGATGTGCTCATAAATAGCTGACCACTCATACTGAATACTATTTTTTTTAATCCTTCCTATAATTCAAAATTTGGTATAATGATTTCTGTGTCGCCTATTGTGTTCAAATAGGTTTTTGTAATAGGAATGTTATTGATGCATAAATTAATTCATTTAGTTTGTTGAAAAGCGAGTTTGCATGAGTATATAACATCTTCAACCTTTTGTCTGCATAGGTCTTCTTCCGCAGCCAGTAAGCCTAACTTATCCTGGTGTACTTGGCCGAATGTACCTGCAGCGCCCCCCATCCCCCCAAAATTGGAGTTTAAGCTGGCTGGCCTCTTTCATACCCGACTTTTGACCAGTTCAGTATATAAACCTGTGTACAAAACTGGCTAGAGTATTTCATAGCCCCTACTTCGAAACCTACACAGTGTAACGAAGTGACCCCTTGGGCTAAAGAGTGAATAAATGAATAGTAGGAATAAGAACAAATTATAATTGAAGAGAAGAAAATGAATCAAATAATTTCAAGATAATTCAATCGGAAAGTTTGTTACGAGTGTTTAGAAATTATAGTTTGTATATGATGGAATATTAGATTACACTAACTGGACGGAGCAGAAGCCGGGAATTCAAAATATGAGCTTTGTTTGGTTGAAGTGTAAGTGAAAGAAAGTAAAACAAATCAATTGAGGTTTGTTGCTAGTCTGGGATTTGAAAAGGTGTATATGAATTTACGGATGGAAAAATAATAAATAGGAATTTCAAAATGTTTGGGATCAAGAATACTTTGTGAGAATTGAATGATTAACAAAGAAATGGGCTGATTAGGCTGAATTATATTGACGCAATCAGAATGTCAGGTGATTCATAATTATGGCATAAGTGTTATCGGAGAGGAGAGAGATCACCTACAGCTGCAAACCAAGTAAAGTATACTCAGGTAGATTTTTGCACCTTTTGATTCAGTCTTGGATGTATGAGCTGATAGAGAACCGCTTAGCTAGAATAACACTGGTTTTTGTTAACCAAGTACTTCTACGAAAGATAAAGGTTAATAATAACAGCAGTAACAAAGACAGTAAGGATATACCGAAGCAGAAGTCGGAAGACATGTTAAAATTGTCTTGTCCTCTTCCACAAAATGAGAATGCACAATGTCGATACAAAGGTGGGAAAAGGGTTAGAAAAATGGTTATAAGTTAGTAGCCTAACACTGAGTGTCATTGTAAAATGGAATTCATTCATGGTAGGAACCATAGAAAATCGGATGAAAGGAGTTGACAGCTAAATGCTGAAATCCTATTTTGAAACACTGCAGAGTTTCTCTTTCAGTAGATGAAATAATTACAGGCTAGGTTGCCTACAAAAGCGTACTATACCCTTATTGAAACAGATGAGAAATAAATAAAAGGTGAATATGAGGGGAAATAAATAACAGGACATGCAACTGTTCAGTTATTTGTGCAGTATTCGAAAACTTATTTGAGGTAATGAAAAGAAATTTATTTCTATTATTATTCGGACTATTCTCATATTGGTTGGTTTTCATGCTTATTTATTCGGTCCCGTTGATACAATACGCCTGACAGTGTGTATTTAGTTGACAATAGGGGAAAATAGTCATATTCAAATTAAATTTATTCTACCAACATGTTTCGCCTATCGGCTTGAAAGTGACAGTTTTAAATGATGCAAAATTAAGATATTCGTTTATTTCAAGAAGCAGCGCGTAAGAGGCAAATGTCAAGTATTTTTGAATTGCGAAAAAACCATAGTATGTACCCACATATTCAGAAGATCGAAGCTCGGGGGCATAATTCAGAGGATTTTAATGGTTATGCTTTGTGATATTAAATGACCAGTTACTGGATATGAATGATTTTTTGAATGAGATAATTAAAATGTGTTTAAACTTTTTGAACAGCAAGAGACAAAAGAAAAAAGCGCGATTCAATTATTACAAACTTGAATTTTATCTATTTCGTAACTGCAATATAATCATGATGAAAGAAAAAATATACACGAAATCACGAAGAAGTTTCAGGAAATCGACTTTTCTGTCAGTTTCAAAATGAATATAACCAATATAAAGAATAACATTTTGAGATCTCACATTCATCTGATCATTATAACATATCATTTCAATTATAATGCTTATTGCAAAACAAATTTTCAAAATTGAATAGTGAGTACCAAACTGAAATAAAAACCCAATAGAAACCTTTAGAAGTAAAATATTATATATGAATATGAAAAACACCCTCAAAACAAAAAAAGATTTGCTAATCATACATCATTATTTTCCAACGAAAAGTACAAAAACAGCATAATGCTGGGAACATATTATTAGAAACTAACTGAAGTCCCCAGACCAACTAAAATTGCTGCAAATTTAGATGAGTATAGTTGAATTTTCTGAATTTATTTATTCATTTCCTCATTGTTTTGTGATATTCTCCAATGCCTGCCTACTCATCCAACTCTATATTACCTGATTGTAATGTCCTTTGCCTTTAACTGTTGGTCAAAATAGCAGAAAAAAACCAAAAAAAAACAAAAAAAATCTCTGAATGTGCACCGATTCTGTATATTCTAATGAACCCCTAAATACCCCCCCCAAAAAAAAATTAACCAAAAATTTGACCCCCCCCCATAAAAACCTTCCAAAAAAAAGGCTAAAAACAAAATTCTAAAAAAAAAACAACCCCATACCCACCCCACTACTTCGACCTAGCTTTGACTTGCCATAAAAAACATACGAATCTAGTGTTGGATGGGTCAGTGCTTTGTCTAATCTAAGTAGTAAATTCTTGCTTGGAGACGGGCATGAAATATTTAGCAACGAAAGATGAAAAATTCAAACTTTTTCAACTGCTAAAATGAAGTCCCCGGACCAACTATGCTGTTGCAGTTTTGTTCCTAAACTTAAACCTCTGTGGACTTTATTTAAGTAAAAAACTCAATATATAAGGGAGAGGTATTTTCCAAGGCTGCATCACTGACCGTAACAGGCTGAGATTGAAAGAAAGAGATCCTTTACCATGGAATTTGCATCCAACTTATTTGGAAAATGGATCGAATCGTGCAAAAAAGAAAAATAACTAAAAAATGAATTTTTTTTCCCCTGGTGCTCCGAACATCCACTCTTGTTTCACAAGAACAGTTTTAATGTGTATGAAGAGCCGGTGGAGCTCTTTAGCCACTGACCTGTAGTGGACAATCCACCAGACCCCCTGCCAACACGTCATGGGCTAGCGTGGCAGGGCATGGCCCATCACTCCCCATGATTTGCACACCAGATATTATATCGGCCGTTCCTGCTGGGACCTCGGTACCAAAAGGCCCAGCCACATCACTTGCTTTGGGTGGGGGTGATGTGCTCCAAGGGCGACTACCCAAACACTACACCAAGAGCGCGCCAGTTCCCGCTGGGTCCTCGGCCCCGAAAGACTCAGCCACATCACTTACTTTGGGTAGGGGTGATGTGCTCCGAAAGTGACTACCCAAATCCTTCACCAAGGGAACACCTGTTCCTACTGAGTCACCGTTCCAGCAACGACCATTTAAACAGAACTCTAAGACTGTCAACAAGAAGACAAATTTATACATAGGCACATACAACGTCAGAACACTGTCAACTGACATGCACCTAACTGATCTAGAAAGTGAAATCAGAGATGTCAAATGGGACATCATAGGCATTAGTGAGGTGAGAAGACCCGGAGAAGAACTAATTGAACTGAGAATCAGACATCTTCTTTACAGCTACGGTAAAGAGAAAGTGAAACAAAATGGAGTTGGCTTTCTCATCAATAAGGACCTGAAAGACAATATAACTGCCTTCAAAGCCGTCTCTGACCGAGTAGCTAGCGTCACCATACAACTATCAAAACGATACAAACTCAATATAATCCAAGTCTACGCTCCCACTTCGCAATCAACCCAACAAGAAATAGACAATTTCTATGAGGACTTGAACTCCCTACTCCAAGACACCAGAAAACACTTCAATGTTATCATGGGAGACTTCAACGCACAGGTAGGACAAGGAAATGAAAATTGCGTCGGCAAATTTGGATACAAAATACGGAACCAGAGAGGAGAGGATCTTGTAAACTTTGCAACGGCTAATGGATTCAAAATCATGAACACCTTCTTCAAGAAGGGACCCAATAGGAAATGGACTTGAATGAGCCCCAATCACGAAACAAAGAACGAAATTGACTACATCTTAACGGACAAAAACGATATCGTCAAGGACATCCAAGTCCTAAATCAAGTCAATGTAGGCAGTGACCACAGAATGGTGCGATGTAAAGTACAAATAAACACCAACAAAGAACGCAGGAAAATGTTCCATACAAAACCGCAGCCTCTAAACATACCAAAAGAGCACGTTCAATCTTTCAAGCTTGAACTGAAAAATAGATTCAGAATTCTTACTGAATAAGACAACACCAACATCAACGAACTAAGCAACAAAATGACAGCGTCAATAATTGAAGTAGCCTCTACATTCAAGCCAATGAGCAAACAACCCATTAGCAAAATCACGGATGAGACTAGAAATCTCATGGAAAAACGCAGAAACCTCAAGCCACCGACAACAACGAAAGAGAAAATTAAAGAGGCTGAACCAAACAAATTGATCAAGAAGAAACGAAGGGGAGACAGAAGGAGATACACCACGGCAGTCATTGAATCAACTCTTGAAAAAGGTCAAGGCTTCAAAGCTATAAGCAAACTCCTCAACTCGGGACGAAGGCAAATAACTAGCATACTCGAGGAAAATGGAAACCTAACAACAGACAGAGACTGGATTGTCAAACGTGCCAAAGAATTCTACCAAAAACTTTATTCGCCCAAACAAGGTCTACAAAACAATGAGCAAGATACGCAAGACACGAGCAATCAACTCGAGGACTTCCCAAAAGTAACCCCGTGGGAGGTGAAAGAAGCCATTAAACAGACGAAGAAAGGAACTGCCCCTGGACCAGACAACATCACCATCGACCGAAAAGCGGGTAAAATCATCACTAGGAAACTGACCGTCCTCTTGAACTTGTGTCTAAAACACAGCAAAGTCCCAGACGATTGGAACACTGTTATCATAATGCTTTTATATAAAAAAAGGAAGCCCAAGAGATCTCAACAACTATAGGCCTATAAGTCTACTCAACTGTGTATACAATCTTTTCACAAAGATCATCACCAACCAAATCACAAAAACACTGGATGAAAACCAGCCACGTGAACAGGCTGGCTTTAGAAGAAGCTACTTGACTATGGACCCTCTGCACTCGATAAATCAACTGAAAGAAAAGGCATCTCAGTGAAAACTACCACTTGCCGTAGCATTTATTGACTTCAAAAAGATGTTCGACTCAGTAGAAACCCCTAAGGTCATGGAGGCCATCAGTCGGCAAGGTGTAGATCCAGTATATGTTGAAGTGTTGAAACATACATACAATCACGGCAGCTCCTTTATCAGGCTAGAAAAAGACTCGGACCCCTTCCAGCTCCAGAAAGGAGTAAGACAAGGTGATACCAGCTCACCTAAACTCTTCACAGCCGGCCTCGAGATGATCTTCAGAAGACTAGACTGGGAGAGTAAAGGAATTAAAATAGACGGCGAGTATCTGAGCAACCTCAGATTTGCAGACGACATAGCCCTTTTTGCAGAGAACCTACACGACCTCCAGCTAATGATAGATGAACTAAATGAAGAGAGCAAGAAAGTCGGCCGACACATGAACTTCAGCAAGACGAAGATCATGTGCAACAACCACATTGGAGATAAAAACACTAAGATCGAAATCGAGGACACAGAACTTGAGAAATTAGACCATTACATCTACCTACGGCAACGAATCTCCATGAGACTCACAAAGGAAGAAGAAATCAAGCGAAGAATCGCACTAGGATGGCAAGCCTTTGGCAGAGATAGCTCAGCCTTCAAAAATAATAAGATCCCATTAATCCTAAAGAGAAGAGTGTATAATCAATGCATCCTCCCAATAGTCACTTATGGAGCTGAAACATGGAATTTAACCGAGAGACAGACCCGTAAGCTGAGAACCATGCAACATGCACATGAAAGAATAATGCTGGGCCTCACATGGAGAGACCACAAAACAGCACAGTACATCCGAGAAAAGACAAGAGTTAGAGACATCATAGAATCCATAAACAATCTGAAATGGCAGTGGGCAGGCCATGTTGCAAGAATGGCAGACAATCGATGGACATCACGACTCACAACGTGGATTCCCTGAGACCATATGCGCAACTGAGGCCGGCAAAATGTTAGATGGAGAGACGAGCTAGGCAGGTTCAGGAAGTACTGGCTCCGTGACGCCCATGATGGAGAAATGTGGCAAATCCTGGGGAAGGTCTATGTCCAACGACGGACGCTAAAAGACTGATGATGATGATGATGTCAACCTAAAAATTGAAAATATCCAGAAAAAAAAATTTGTATGCCAGTTTCGTTGCACTGTACAGCCTTTGTCAAGTATCATCTGGTAGATTTGGTGAAGTAACAAACCGAACCCCTGATTTATCCGACGGGGGTATATTGACTGTACTCCCCTCTTAGCATTGTCTCACACTAGGATCGAACCTAGAACCATCAGATTACTTTACTGTAATTTGTCTGTTGCTGTAACCACTGCACCATGTGTTCATGTGGACAACAGGATCTAATTTTTAGGAGCCTTAAACCTCAGGTGACAGTTTTTGATGTTTTTGATGTTATTGTTTTCTGTCTTTTATTATTAGAGATTCCCATATGGTATCCATTTCAATGCTAGGATTACTGAGGCAGTTTTGCTTGCCTAGCATATGGGCCGATTCTTTCAATTTTCGAATTTTCCAGTGTTTTATACAGTTCACAATGGAAAAGGAGAGTAATGATAAATTAGCCTTCCTGGATGTACTGGTAACAAGATCACTACAAGGTTTCAGTACATCTGTGTATCGTAAACCAACGTTCACTGGTCGATATCTCAACTTCGCCTCTAACCATCCATACAGCGTTAAGAAAGGAATCGTCCGATGCTTACAGCACCGAGCAAAGCTAATAAGTAGCGACACTGACACATACCTCTGTGAGATGCGTAACATAAGCAAGAATCTCCAGAAAAATGGTCACCCAAAAGGCTTAACTGTCACCACTAGAGAAAGGAGAGTGACAGGAGGAGGATGACAATCATAAACCAACTACAGTCTGTTTCCCCTACCTTAAGAATGTGTCTGAGAAGATCCAGAAGATCTGCGCCCCATATAATATCTGGGCCATATTCAGAAGCAGATCAACGCTACGCAGCTACCTCTCTCGCACCAAACCACCCACTGAGTTATCGGACACCAAAAACTGTGTATACTCAATACCGTGCAGCTGTGGGCACGAATACACATGTGAAACCCCAGGTGTTGCCCCTTGAAGGTTCGGGTGGAAGAACATCGAAAAACGGTGAGTAAAGGTGAAGCCAACAAATCGGGTATAGTTGACCATGTATGGAAAGAAAAGGGAGACCACCTACCCCTCTGGAACAAAGTTGAGATAATTGATCAGGAAGAACACTGGAAAATTCGAAAATTGAAAGAATCGGCCCACATGCTAGGCAAGCAAAACTGCCTCAGTAATCCTAGCATTGAAATGGATACCATATGGGAACATCAAAAACTGTCACCTGAGGTTTAAGGCTCCTAAAAATTAGCACCTGTTGTCCACATAGCACAGTGGTTACAGCATCAGACAAATAACTGTAAAGTAATCTGATGATTCTAGGTTCGGTCCTCGTGTGAGACAATATAACAATACTACTAATGCTAAGAGGGGAGTACGGTCGTAACTTCCCCAAATCTACCAGATGATACCTGACGAAGGCCGTAGAGTGCAATGAAAAACAACCAAGGTGAGGATGGTCCGAATATCAATAGAAATAATAATAATAATGCCTCATCTCAAAAATTTCAGAGATATACTAAAAAAACACTAGTTGTGTGTTTTATGAATTCATATCTTTTTACAAATAGACGGCACTTGCTGTTTGTTGTTCTGTCGATTTTTGTTTTGATATAATTTGTCATGATGGATTTGTTTTGGCTGTGCAATTCTGTTTCTCTCTTCAGGTTCCCTTTTTGTAGCTATCTCTTGTCAGCAACATCCTGTATCTGTCTCTTAAATTCTTCGTATAGCTCTTTCTGATCCCATTTTTCTTTCTTTGTTTGCTGTGCTGATCCATCGTTTTCTAAATTTTGCTGTTCGTTGCGCTGCTTCGGACACTTTTCATATCTTCACTGTTTGCTTGCACATACTTTTCTAGAACTGTTCTAACCTTCTGGACACAGTCCTCTATGCTGATGAATCCCCTGCTGCCTACGTCTCCCTTCACATACAGTCTATCTATGTCATCTCAGGGATTTAAAGCCCTGTGCATTGTCATGAGCCTTCTTGTTTGCCAGTCAACTGATTGGAGTTCTTCTTTTGTCCATCCAAGGAATGTTCGTGTCTATCTTTCTACTGATACAGCCCGTGAGTTATCAGATTCTTGCTGTTTAGTTTGGTCTCTAATATTTTTCTTTTCCTCCTAAGGTATTACCTTATCCAAATATCATCACTGTATTCCTTCACTTTGTTGACCAGCGTCTTGAGCTCTCCCCTATTATTGCACATAGTTTTATGTTGAGTTGTACATTTGGTGGTTGACTTCTCCCTCTGCTTCGGATAATACGTAACATTTGTTGTTTCTCAGGATTCTGTCGATTGATATCATAGAACAAATAGTAATGGAGTCAGCGAGTTTCCTTGGGAGAATCCCCTTTATATGCTTACCTCTGCTAAATTTGTTTCCTGTGACTGTCAAGTCTACTTTCCAGTTTTTCATAGAGCTAGCAATGAATCTCACCACTGGTTCACTAATCTTGAATATTCTGTTGTTTGAAGTAAAGTCGTATGCTTTTTTTATAGACTATGCATCCCTTTGCAATGTCTTTCTTCCTTTTCTTACTTTTTTTAAGAACATCTGATCACTGTATAGCATTTGTCCCCTTGATTCTTCTTCTGCATCCTCTCTATTCTTCTGGTAATAGTCCGCTTCTTTCCATGGATATATACATTCTCTCTGCTATTTATCCGGTCAATATTTTTCACATTAGTGGTCGTTACGTGATTTGCCTATAATTCCTTGCCTGTGCCCTTTTCGAAAGACCTTTTGGTTGAGGGTAGTTCTGCTTCTGGTCATCCATTCTGGGAGCTCACCTTCATTTAGGCAACTTTGTAGTTGGTGGATGAGCCTGTCGTGTTGTGAATTTCTTCCGTGGATCCCGTCAAATCCTTGTGCTCCCCAGTTGGTTATTTTTCGAGAGCTTATTTCAATGTGGTTCCATTCAGCACTATTAGTTTTCCATTGTCTATGTCCTTGAGTTCTCTTTTGATGCTCTCTAACCATTCCAGGGCTTCATTGTGTTTTTCTGTGTATCTCAATATGCTGTTCCGGAATTTTTTCATGTCACTGTGGCATTATAATGATTATTTTTTTTTTATCTCCACACATTTTAAATAACAAACAATTCACTATGATTATTTCAGACATGTAAAATAGACCATACATAGAATAATTAAACTAACAACTATGGTCATGTAAAAGGGAACCCTAACATTAGGAAACAGATATAAGGGAGAGCAATTTACTGTCAAAAAGGGAGCGTATCATGAAGAGCTGATGGTTCAACAATATACTGATAAAGACAATCCTGCTAATTTATGATTTATAATTACCAAAAAGCAAGCATTGTAATTCAACAGTAAAAAAACAGAAAAAAATAGTGAAACAGAAAAAGCAATATCTAAAAACTAAACAGAGGAAAAGGGAAATAGAGAGAGAGAAAGAGAAAATAAGAGTAAGATTCTAAACTATATAAAAATATACATTCCCAAATTAAGAAGAGATCTAAAATAAACTGAATCACACCCTGAATTAGGCCAAGTAGGGCAGAAATATGTACGTGTTTGCGTAGTAGATAATTTTTATTATTTGATCTTTCATATTTAAGCTCTACTCTAACTCAACTTAGTGTTTAATGTTAGATGTACGGAGCACTTTATCGAATAAACCCCTCACACATTGGATATTGTATCATATCATATTACATAAAATCGGTTTGTATAATCATATAACTTCACGAGAAAACTAGATTTGGAAATTATAGGTCCGTACCAGGACGACGGCCTACTCATTATAGAAAGTAGATACGTGCAGAAATGTGAAACAATTAAAAAATACATAATAGAAAAGAAAAAAAAACAAACCTGAAAGTTAAAGGCCAGCGTTAAAATTTTACATTTTTATGTTGACATGTGTTAAGCACCGAAACAAAAGCATTAAAATATCTTCAAATCAATAGAAACAATATTAATATGAAATTCCTCAAATGAAACAATATTGAACGATTTTAGAAAAAAATATGATTAAGCTCTAAAGGACACTGGTTTTACCAAAACTAGCTCTAAATATGATGATTAATCGTACTGAAGCATAGCAACAACAAATAAGTAGAAGTAGAAATGTCATCTAGTACACACCGCCATTCAACCTACAAGTAAAAACAACTTGGGGAAAAATGTTCATCCAATTGATCAACATACAGTTCCCCCGAGCAACCCACCGAGTGAATATTTAACATGAATAAACTGGAAATTAGCTATAGTTATACGCATAATGTTAATAAATTCATAAAAAAACATAACAAAATAGTTTAAATAATACTGACGGAGAAAGCATAGATAAACCAAATAGCAATCGTACGAACAAAAATAAACGCCCTTTGCAAAACATTCGTCTCAAATCGATTACAGTATATGAAGCCGAATTATTATCCAAAGAGTAACTCTTAGCAGTAAATTTTTTATATAAAAATATTGAAAACACACTTCAAACTAAACATGTTGAATCAGCAATTAACGCCATGTAAAAAAACAACTTAAAACTGATAAACAGATTAGATAAGAATAAAACATCCCTAGAAAGAGAAAAATGCAAAAAGATCATTTAAAATAAGTTTCTATGAAAATATAACGCAATTCATGATGAATTCTGTCTAAGCAAATTTGTCCATTTCTCAATTGCGAAAGTGTCGGAAGAAATGGATAGACCAAGAATAAATGAGATGAGAATCCAGCTTATTTAGCCTCAACACTGCTGGCAGCTGTTTAGCTCAATGGTAAGAGTAGTAGTACGGTTCGATACCTGCAGCAGCCTATTTTTCTTCAATTGTTTGTTCTATCTATGTTGTCTCAATTGAGTGATATATTGACCGTGTAACGACGGAAGATCATTTCAAAAAAGTTTCTATATAATATAACACAATATATAATTCTCATATTTATATATATATATATGTGTGTGTGTGTGTGTGTGTGTGTGTGTGCGCATATATGTATATATTTATCTATGTATGTATGTGTATAAACTGCTTTACTCAACCATCTGGACGAGTCCCAACATACAAAGCACCACACCATCCAATACTAAACTGCTACTCAACTCCTTAATATCAATGACAACCTATGGCCCTTCCAAGACCCACTATTGCGACTAAAAACATATCCATGATGAACCTAAAGGAATCCTTTTTCTTGATTTCCATTTTTGCTTCCACAGCGAAGCATCTGATGCTGAATTAAATTCTACAGAAACCTAACCACTGAAAGGTACACAAGTGTTACTGAAGATGGGAATTAATTCATTTGTGTATGACTGAATGAACTCTTCATATACTTCAGCTCCAGAGTCTCTCTCATTCTCTATTGTTCATACATACATATGTACATATATGAATTATAAATTGCTTTATATCATATAGAAATTTAAAATGATCTCCCATCATTACACGGTTAATATATTACTCAACTCAGACAATGTAAATAGAATGAAAGATTAAATGAAATTACATTGTCTGAATTGAGTGATGTATTAACCGTGTGATGACGGGAAATCATTTAAATGTTTCTATATAATATAGCGAAATTCATTTTGTCGGACCAAATATGTCCATTTTTTAATATGCACATACATATATATATAAACATATATGTATATGTGTCTGTGTGTGCACGTGTGTACGTGTATATAGGGAAATAGGTTGGTAAATTTCGCAATAAGGTTTGAATAAATTCAAGAAAAGTGTAAGAAAGGATGGCCAACCGATAAAGGCTTATTTAAAAACTATTATACCTCAAAACCATAACTGACGAGTTTGGCTTTTTTCAAAAACACTTTTCTTGAATATATGTATACATAGATACTTATACATAAGCACATATTGAAATATATATATATATATATATATATATATATATATATATATATATATATATATATATATATATATATGTGTGTGTGTGTGTGTGTGTGTGTGTGTGCATGTATGTGTGTGTATATAAATATATATGTGAGTGTGTGTGTATATATATATATATACTGTGTATATATATATATATATATATATATATATATATATAGTACAAATCAGGGATGCAATATAATACAATATAATGCAATATCCGATGTATGATGGGTTTATCTCATTTCCCTATATACATTTAACTTTCAATATTAAGATGGTTTAGAGTAAAGCTTTCAATATAATGAGATGATGATTTGCTACTCGAATAGATTTATGTTTTTGCCCGGTTTGAATGTCTTCAGGCGGAGGATACGGTTTATTCTAGATTCTTTTGGGGACATTTTTGGGTATGTGTACTTTTCTTAGCGGTAGGGCTTTTGGTTTAAATTACTTGTTTTTGCTTAGTGGTTGGCTATTGCTTGCTATATTTTATTTTACTTAATGAAATTGTGTCTGTCCGCTGGCACTTATAAATTACTAATCAGGGTGTGAGGTGTGAGTGTTTTCATTATCAGTAAATGGTTATTTTTGTCTGTACGTTGTTGGTATTTATCCTCTTTCTTTCAAATCTATCTCCTCATGATAGGAGTCCTTTTTATGATAATATTTGATTATATTTGGTTTGGTGTATTTCTTCATGTCCAAGGTAATTATACTGATTGGATTCTTCGTTAAAGTGGTTACGTGAATGAGATGTCTATATTAGTTATGTTCGTTAATAAATATTAGTAGTGTCAGCATTTTAACGTCATTTCATTTTCTTCTGTTTGATAATTCTGTTTTATGTTGTTGTTTTTTGTTCTTGTGGCGATTCCAACAAACTCGAAATTCTCATTTAGGCATAGGTGGCATAGAATTTCAATATTTTTTTCATATGTATGTTTGTTTTGTTATTTTCCATCATACAGTCCAATAATATGTTGGTAGTGATGTATTTTTTAAAATTCTCCATTAGTAAAAGATGATATACAGTTGGATAATGTAAGTTTAAAGGGTGTTTCCGATTTTCCCATGTAATATTTTACTTCTAAGGTTTTCTCTTGGGTTGATATTTCGGCTTGGTTACAATATTTGATTTGAGACATCTGTTTTGCAAAGGACATCTGTTTGGTTTGTACAATTGCAGTGTAATTAATCCATGCTTTCTTCGTTGGAATTAATTCTAATTACTCTATTGTTATGTTTTGAATGAATGTATTATCGGCACAACTAAAGCTAATCATCAGTTCGTTGTTGAACATTTTACTCAGTGGGTTGCTCAGGGGAGGAGTTTCTCTATCAATTGGATGAATATTTTTCCTAAGTTAGTTTTTACTTGTAGGTTAAATGGTATTAGATCTGACATCTAAGCAGAAACAAAACTTCCCATAGAAATATCAGAACCACGATGTCAATTTTTACACGATTTTTCTCAATTAAGGAATAGTACTGTCAGTCTATAATGTTTGATTATTTTTATCTCTCTGTTGTTAATAATAATATAGATTTCGTCGAATTCCATGGCCTTGAAGATTATGAATTTTAATGAGGATGTTTGTCATTTGAATATTTTCAGAATATTGTACTTTAAGATTCGATCAATGTTTCGTATTTTGTACTGAAACACCAAATCACCATAATTCTGAATTGGGTGAAATATTCAAAATTTACACATTTGAAAAAAAGGGTCTTGTTGAACAAGCATTACGTCGAATTGAATAAAAGTACTTCTAAAAATCATTAATGTGTCGACAAGGAGAAACTCTCTGCGCCAAATCCTTTCCAACTCTTGCTAGTAAACCGTAGTAGGTAAACAAATATTTCATCTACTATGTACATTTCAATTTAGGAAATAGAAAACAAATAAAGGATGAAATGAGAATATTTTGATACCTGATTTTCTCAAGTGAATTTAAAAATCATTTGATTGATTTTTTCGGAAGTTCTCACTTTGCAACTTTTATAGGTATTTATTTAGCTTAATCGAATCTGATTTCCAATCAGATTTGGTTAATTTAAGTAAATACAAAAATGAGACATCCAGTGAAGACTGAGCACAGTTTTCGAAATACTTACTTGCCACCACTCTACACAAGACACCCTAAACATTTATATGAGTGTGTAAAAACAACGTACAAATTATATGTCTAGCACTACTCTAAAACAAATTAACTTTTAGTTTAAAGTTGAATGTATCGAACACTCTATGAAATAAATCCATCACATATCAAGCATTGCATTATATCACATTATATCATGCTATATTGCAAACTGATTTGTACTACTACTATGCGTCAGAGCTCTAAGCCTACCTACTTAGTTGAGCACTCTTAAGGATATCATTTCAAACCGCTGCAAATATGGAAAAGTTTAACATTGAACATTCATTCAAAGACATCTCAATCCCAAGCACACGTCACTACCAAATAGGTTTGCTAGAAAAGACAGAATACCTTATGGGACGCATGAGGTGAAAAACCTTTTTCTTTACCAACCAACTCAACATACAAAGCCCACCATACAATAAACGACTAAAACATTTTGAATACGACCCCCTCATAACTATCAACAATATTAAATCAAAAAATTATATTAATCCATAAAAAATTAAGAGAAGATATACAACGCATGGAAAAATCCAACAAAATATTTGTAAAAGGGGATAAAAGCAACAATATACATGGAATTAATTTCCAAATATATAACAAACACCTGATCAACAACATAGCGAATTACAAAAATTGAATTTCACCAACGAACCTACAACTAGACTTATTAACCCCACAAAAATACATATTGGTAGAATCAGCAAAGATATACCAGAAAAGTTAACAATTGTTTAAAAGAACAATTACAACACAACCAATGGATTAACACCAACTATGCCATCACTTGGTTTAGCAATATCAAGAATAAACAAATATGCAGCTTTGTACAGTTTGATGTCACGGACTTTTACCCATCCATATTCACTGGAATAATCAAGGAAGCCATGAAATTCGCGAAAACCTAGCCAAAGCCCATACCAGCATCAACAACAGGGACATCGGAATAATTTAATACTGCAGACGTATGTTACTTTTCCACAACCAAGGACAATGGACGAAAAAAAAAAACCCGACGTCTACAGTTTCGATGTCTCTATAAGCAGCATCGATTCGGCCGAGATATCAGTCTTAATCGGTTTGTACATTTTATATAACCTTACACGTAAAATAAACTCAAAAATGATAGGATTATACCGAAATGATGGCTTACGAATCGTAGAGAATAGTAATACACAAAAATGCGGAAGCATTAAAAAATATATCATAAAAGAAATGAAAAAAATGAACTTATAAGGCCAACATGAAAATATATGTATAAACTTAAAAGGCCAACATAAAAATTTTACACATCCTAGACATCAACTTTAATATAACTAATAATACTTATGAAGTATATAGCGAAAAAAACTCAGTGGTTGAGTGCATCAACACTAATTCTAACCATCCAAATAAAATAATTAAAAAGATCCCCAAAGCAATAGAAACTAAATTAACATATAACTCTTCCAACGGGATAAAAAAAAGTTGAAAATGACTGCATCAAAGCCCTAAATAATAGTGGTTTCTCCGAAACAAATCTTAATTACGATAAAAAGTTAAATCCAATGGCAAGAAACCGAGGAACAAAAAAAAAAAAAAAACAGAAATAGAAGAATCATCTGGTATACACCCCCATTCAACCTACAAGTAAGGACCAACTTATTTAAAACATTCATTTAATTAATAGAAAAACACTTCCCCAAAACCACTCAATAAGCCAAATATTTGATGATAATTAATCAAAAATTAGTTTTAGTTGTACTAAAAATCTTAAAACCATTACAAAACATGATATTATTATAAGATTATTCGATATAACACAAATAAAGGCAGCACAAACACAAAAAATAGACTGCAATTGTCCGAACAAAAATAATTGCCCCCTGCAAAACAAATGCTATAGATTTAATATAGTATACTAAGCTGAGATATCAACCCAGAAAAACCTTTAGAAGTAAAACATTATATAAGAATATCAAAAATGCTGTGTAAACTTAGATTAGCTAACCATATATCATCATTCACAAATGAAAAATATAAAAATAATACTTATTTATCAGGACATTATCGGAAAATGTACCAAATGAACTACGAACCGACGGTAAAATGGAAAATTTCAAGACAAACTAATATATGTCAAAATATAGAAAATCCTTGTGATCTGTGATTGAATGAGAAATTTGAAAAATAGGAGAAATGAAATAATACTAAAATGCAGGTATCGTTCAAAATTCTTATTAACAAAACATAATATAGCGATTCATATATTAGTGAAGACAGTTTATTCACATTCCCATCATACCCCGCCAAAATCTAATCAATATCATCTACTCCTTCACATGTTTAAGTAAATTAAGAATAATACAATCTACTATGGTCATGAAAGATACCAACATAGGCAATACATTTAATGCCAAGTATCAAAACATCCATCAGAACACAATTCAGCATCCACTTATAGATAACTCCAACACCTAGCTCTCACCCTTTGACATGTAACTAACAACCACCAGCAAAAACATTCATCATCATCATCAGTCTTTTAACGTCCGTCGTTGGACATAGACCTTCCTCAGGATTTGCCATACTTCCCGATCATGGGCATTGCAGAGCCAGGACATCCTGAACTTGTCTAGCTCTTCTCTCCATCTAATATTTTGCCGGCCTCAGTTGCGCATGTGGTCTCGGGGGATCCATGTCATGAGTCGCAATGTCCATCAATTGTCTGTCATTCTTGCAACATGGCCAGCCCACCGACATTTCAGATTTTTAATGGATTCTATGATGTCCCTAACTCTCGTCTTTTCTCGGATGTATTGTGCTGTCTTGTGGTCTCTCTATGCATTATTCTTTCATGTGCATGTTGCATGGTTCTCAACTTACGGGTCTGTCTCTCGGTTAAATTCCATGTTTCAGCTCCATAAGTGACTATTGGGAGGATGCATTGATTATACACTCTTCTCTTTAGGATTAATGGGATCTTATCATTTTTGAAGGTTGAGCTAGCTCTGCTGAAGGATGGTCATCCTAGTGCGATTCTTCGCTTGATTTCTTCTTCTTTTGAGGGTCTCATAGAGATTCGTTGTCCTAGGTAGATGTAGTGGTCTATTTCCTCCAGTTGTGTGTCCTCGATTTCGATCTTAGTGTTTTTATCCCCGATGTGGTTGTTGCACATGATCTTCGTCTTGCTGAAGTTCATGTGTAGGCCGACTTTCTTGCCCTCTTCATTTAGTTCATCTATCATTAGCTGGAGGTCGTGTAGGTTCTCTGCAAAAAGGGCTATGTCGTCTGCAAATCTGAGGTTGCTCAGATACTCGCTGTCTATTTTAATTCCTTTACTCTCCCAGTCTAGTCTTCTGAAGATCATCTCGAGGCCGGCTGTGAAGAGTTTAGGTGAGCTGGTATCACCTTGTCTTACTCCTTTCTGGAGCTGAAAGGGGTCCGAGTCTTTATGTAACCTGATAAAAGAGCTGCCGTGATTGTACATATGTTTCAATACTTCAACATATATTGGATCTACACCTTGCCGACTGATGGCCTCCATGACCTTAGGGATTTCTACCGAGTTGAACGCCTTTTTGAAGTCGATAAATGCTACGGCAAGTGGTAGTTTTCACTGAGATGCCTTTTCTTTCAGTTGATTTATCGAGTGCAGGGGGTCCATGGTCGAGTAGCTTCTTCTAAAGCCAGCTTGTTCACGTGGCTGGTTTTCATCGAGCGTTTTTGTGATTTGGTTGGTGATGATCTTTGTGAAAAGTTTGTATACACAGTTGAGTAGACTTATAGGCCTATAGTTGTTGAGATCTCTTGGGCTTCCTTTTTTTATATAAAAGCATTATGATAACAGTGTTCCAATCGTCTGGGACTTTGCTGTGTTTTAGACACAAGTTCAAGAGGACGGTCAGTTTCCTAGTGATGATTTTACCCGCTTTTCGGTCGATGGTGATGTTGTCTGGTCCAGGAGCAGTTCCTTTCTTCGTCTGTTTAATGGCTTCTTTCACCTCCCACGGGGTTACTTTTGGGAAGTCCTCGAGTTAATTGCTTACGTCTTGCGTGTCTCGCTCATTGTTTTTGTAGTCCTTGTTTAGGCGAATAAAGTTTTTGGTAGAATTCTTTGGCACGTTCGACAATCCTGTCTCTGTCTGTTGTTAGGCTCCCATATTCCTCGAGTATGCTAGTTATTTGCCTTCATCCCAAGTTGTGGAGTTTGTTAATAACTTTGAAGCCCCGACCTTTTTCAAGGGTCGATTCAATGACTGCCGTGGTGTATCTCCTTCTGTCTCCCCTTCGTTTTTTCTTGATCAATTTATTTAGTTCAGCCTCTTCAATTCTCTCTCTCGTTTTTGTCGGTGGCTTGAGGTTTCTGCGTTTTTCCATGAGATTTCTAGTCTCATCTGAGATTTTGCTAATGGGTTGTTTGCTCATTGGCTTGAATGTAGAGGCTACTTCAATTATTGACGTTGTCATTTTGTTGCTTAGTTCGTTGATGTTGGTGTTGTCTTATTCAGTAAGAATTCTGAATCTGTTTTTCAGTTCAAGCTTGAAAGATTGAACGTGCTCTTTTGGTATGTTTCGAGGCTGCGGTTTTGTATGGAACATCTTCCTACGTTCTTTATCGGTGTTTATTTGTATTTTACATCGTACCATTCTGAGGTCGCTACATTGACTTGATTTAGGACTTGGGTGTCCTTGACGATATCGTTTTTGTCCGTTAAGATGTAGTCAATTTCGTTCTTTGTTTCGTGATTGGGGCTCATTCAAGTCCATTTCCTATTGGGTCCCTTCTTGAAGAAGGTGTTCATGATTTTGAATCCATTAGCCGTTGCAAAGTTTACAAGATCCTCTCCTCTCTGGTTCCGTATTTTGTATCCAAATTTGCCGACGCAATTTTCATTTCCTTGTCCTACCTGTGCGTTGAAGTCTCCCATGATAACATTGAAGTGTTTTCTGGTGTCTTGGAGTAGGGAGTTCAAGTCCTCATAGAAATTGTCTATTTCTTGTTGGGTTGATTGCGAAGTGGGAGCGTAGACTTGGATTATATTGAGTTTGTATCGTTTTGATAGTTGTATGGTGACGCTAGCTACTCGGTCAGAGACGGCTTTGAAGGCAGTTATATTGTCTTTCAGGTCCTTATTGATGAGAAAGCCAACTCCATTTTGTTTCACTTTCTCTTTACCGTAGCTGTAAAGAAGATGTCTGATTCTCAGTTCAATTAGTTCTTCTCCGGGTCTTCTCACCTCACTAATGCCTATGATGTCCCATTTGACATCTCTGATTTCACTTTCTAGATCAGTTAGGTGCATGTCAGTTGACAGTGTTCTGACGTTGTATGTGCCTATGTATAAATTTGTCTTCTTGTTGACAGTCTTAGAGTTCTGTTTAAATGGTCGTTGCTGGAACGGTGACTCAGTAGGAACAGGTGTTCCCTTGGTGAAGGATTTGGGTAGTCACTTTCGGAGCACATCACCCCTACCCAAAGTAAGTGATGTGGCTGAGTCTTTCGGGGCCGAGGACCCAGCGGGAACTGGCGCGCTCTTGGTGTAGTGTTTGGGTAGTCGCCCTTGGAGCACATCACCCCCACCCAAAGCAAGTGATGTGGCTGGGCCTTTTGGTACCGAGGTCCCAGCAGGAACGGCCGATATAATATCTGGTGTGCAAATCATGGGGAGTGATGGGCCATGCCCTGCCACGCTGGCCCATGACGTGTTGAGGGGGTCTGGTTGATTGTCCACTACAGGTCAGTGGCTAAAGAGCTCCACCGGCTCTTGATACACATCCAAACTGTTCTTTTAAGTCAAGAATGGATGTTCGGAGGAGAAAAAAAAAATTCTGAAATCAAAAATTTTCGACACAATTTAATCCATTTTCCGATTAAGTTGGATGAAAATTCCATGGGTAAGGATTTCTTTCTTTATCTCTCCAACCTGTAAAAGTCAGTGCGGCAGCACTGGAGCATACCTCTCCCTATTATATAAAGTTTATAACTTAGATAAAGTCCACAGACGTTAAAGTTTAAAAACACAATTGCAGCTGCAGAGACGCCCTGGAGATTTCATTTTACCAGTTGAAAAAGTTTGAATTTTTCAACTTTCGTTGCTAAATATTTCATGTCTGTCTCCCAGCAAGAATTTACTACTTAGATAAGATGGAAGACCAACCCATCCAACACTAGATTTGTTTTTTTTTTTTTTTTTGGCCAGTCAAAGCTCGGTCGAGGTAGCAGGTGGGGGGAGAGGGTACGGGGTCGTTTTGTTTTTAGAATTTTGTTTTGTTTTGTTTTGTTTTTTTCAAATTTTTGGTTAGTTCTCGGGGGGGGGGCTATTTAGGGGTTTATTGAAATATCATATGAAATTGGTGCACGTTCATAGATTTTTAGTTATATTTGGTTTGTATTTTGACTGAAGTTTGGGGGCAGGGACGTTACGATCAGGCAATATAGAGTTGGATGAATGGGCAAGCCATTGGAGAATATGGTGGAAAATATCACAAACAATGAGGAAATGAATATATAAATTCAGAAAATTCAACAATGCTCATCTAAATTTGCAGCAATTTTAGTTCCACTTGCTACCTCGACCGAGCTTTGACTAGCAAAAACATACACACTTTTAAGAACAATACAACAAAATGAAAAACTCCCCCATACATAATGACACCCACAAGACTTCCACTTAATTCCCCAAACAAGAATCTAAAAACATATTATCATTCGCCTGAAGTGGCCCAAAGAAGGCAGAAACATAAATTTGTTTGTGTAGCAAATCCACTTCATATATATATATATATATAATTAAATTATTATATTTCCAGCTCTACTTAAGAAAAAAAACTTGACTCTCAGAGTATATCCGAAGATTATTTGTTTCATAAGTTACATGGCTAGTGTGTATTTTACAGACCAGAATTTAGATAATTATAATTCACTGCCCAGTCATGTAATGAAGATGATATTACCACCAATTTTCTATATTCTTCATGTACAATTCCTGAGATATCAATGTTTCTGATAATTTTACGACCTGGTACGTAAAATACGAACCAGCCACTAATATCTGTGTATCATGTAAGAGTTATGATCATCTCATGGGTCTTTTTTTGTTTACAGCATAGAAATATTGATTTGATTTGAGCATGCAAGCTGTAAGACCATATAAGAAAGAAAAGACTAATGTAATCATTTCCTTGATTCAAAAGCCAAAGTTATTATTATGAAAACTCCGAATTGCAGTATTGTTGAAAGACTTATGAATGTATGCAATGGCAGAATTAGATATGATGATAGCTGTTGACTTGAATTATCGCATAGAACAATACTCGGTCGAAGAATTGGTGCAAAATTAAGTAAATCTATGATATGAATCGTTACAAGAAACATGTTATTGAACAGATTATTCGGTGATAAAAAGAAGCTCTTGATGGCCCATCCCCTGCTACGATTTATCGAAAATCTGACCAACCGAAAGATTTAGATACAAGTTCTCCTCTTGATCATGATGTGACCTCTCGTTCCCAACGATCTGAAAGATATGAAAAGTAACATTGCATGATTTAGGGTTACCTAGGCTTATATTGCACATTTGTTGGAAAATCCTGGAATTTGGAATGATGGGTCACTGTTCAAAGGCTGGCTCAACCTACCTCTAAAGGTGTAAAAAAAATGACAATTCTTGCCAACTTACGTGTGACCTTGAGTTGATAAATCTATACTTTTTTCCCCGAGAAGCTATAAATTGGTGCGAATAATTTCAAAATTAGAGCAAGCAAATTGAAAAAAGAAGTGATCACATTAAAAACAGTTGTGAGAAAACCGAATTGATTGACTGGAGTTATCAAATAATCAGTTTTACAGCTTCAATTGATGCAAATATTACATTGTTTAGTTAAATTAGATGAAATCTAATGAGAATTTCAGTTTGGAGGGACGTAACGAAAAAGGCTCCAAAATACTTTACGGTCTTGGTCTTTTCTGCGGGTAATGCAGCAAAAATCTGATAACTTGACTGACCTGGAAGCCAATTGGAAAGATATGCAAGACAGTCTTTTTACTCAAACAGTCATGAAACGAATAGGAAAAATATATGACTCAGGGATATTGGCGTCCGCTGCAACTTCTCCAGGGGGGGGGGATGCAAAAGGATGTATTTCCCGGCGGCAAAAGAATAAGGGCAGAATATTTCTTAGTGGCAACCCTTTTACGAGCGATGAATAATACCATCTTTTTATATGGTTATATTAAGTTGAAGTCGCATAAAACAATTCACCATACTATTATCTTTTATTAACTATGAAGTTCAAACTTTTAAACACTCTCACTTTGGCTGAAGAGGCCTGATCCAGATGGGAGCGCAAATGTCAAGTTGGGATTCAGGTTTTCATTTTCCTGACGGGAAATGGTCATAAAGACTCACCATGTTTGTTTTTTTCGGCGGGAAATTGCTGTTTATTCCATTTAGTTAGGAGCTTACTTTAAAACTGACATTCGCCCTTGATGATAATAAAGAAATAGAGTCAACGAATTTTAAGAGACTGATTTCAACTAATTTAACTCAAATGTTAACATTTCCAGAGATGGAAGCAAGTAAATCCAATTTGATTATTCGTGTTCACAGATACTGATATACGTGTCTGCAATTACAGGGAAATAATTCTGAAACAGTGATGTCATTCAAAATGAAAAACAATAAGGTTGTAAAGCTGAAAGAAAGGAAGCGGTAAACTACCAAAATTCTTGTCCATAAAATACACACTAGTCACGTGACTTGATCTATTATAATACAAATAATGTTCTCCTGCGGATGAATACAATAATAACAAGTTACATGCCCATTGTACCTTTGATTGTTGAGATACAAGCATTTTTAGTATTTTTCACACCGGTTTGTAAAATATATTCAAGTCACTTGATGAAAATTGGATGAACAAAAAAACATATTTTCTCTCACGTTCGATAAGCTTTGGAAAAATGTATTAACTGAAGAAAAAAATCCCGTCAGGTTTGTCTTTTGAACAATTGTCCTTCTTCTAGACACGAATTTACAGGTCAGTGATTTGATCATTAGTTTCCTATTTCTTGTCTCACCAGAAAGATTGTGGTAAGTTGGAAGCAAGCACATCTATTCTAATTCTTTTTTTTTTTTGTTGCACCAATCTTCCGATGTTGGTATAAAGGGGTCTGATTCGAAAATTAGCTCTCGAAATTGAACTTTTACTTCGATTTGAACATTGTCCACTAGTATTGAGGTTATTTCCTAAAGGGCAGAAAACACATGATTAATTATAGGCTTATATTGATATAAATGAGTAGGTACGTTGAGGCGTGCATGCAACTTGATCTGGTAGTATTCACAGGTGTCAATATTAATGAGTGAATGTACCTGTCTGAACATGTTCATGTATGAGTCAGGCAGAGAAAGTAAGAGGGATAGAAAGATAAAGAAAGAGGAGGAAAAGAGCCTCACACCAAAAGTGAAGCGTTCGAATACTGAGTCAAGAAGCTATCGTGTTTGTGAATACATGAATAGCTTTCCTGCGGGTGTGCATGTATGTGCCAAAGTCACGAAATGCTCCCACCCACACAGCTTTTTACTGCTTCCGAGTTTTGGTGGCCGCTGATACCATTAAAACCTCAAATGTTTTTCTTTCCGTCTTTAGTGGGCGTGTGCAAAATATGGGCAGAGTCAAACACCTGCAATAGATTCTATCAATTTGTATTGACGCAGTCATAAAACCGCTGTCCCAAAGACACACCAGGGTCTAGACTCACTTGCCCAGTGACGGGTAACGTCTTCCCTGGGGGCATTTGAATATTAATAGGCGGATGGAAATACTTTTAATTAAAAAGATATTTCGGCTGCTCCTGAGTCACAACAGGCACCTGAATAACACGTTCATAGATGAAACAAGTCATACACCTACATTCACTAATCAATCCCCATGGGAAAATGTTTGAATATCATTTTATTATCTACATTATCAATCGAATTATTTTATCTTATTTGAGTGTGTGATCAGTAAAGTTTATTGGCAGAGCAGTAATTCATTCTTTTATTAAATTTTAACATATTTTTAAAATTGAAAATTACAACTGTTTTTATCAGTTGAGTACAGTATGGCTATAAGTATAAGTACGAAATGAGAAATTTAACATTTAATCCAATAGCCATCTTCGTATATGCACCATAACTAAGACTCATCATATGCAATAATACACATTATATATGAAGTCATCAGTCTTTTATCGCCCATTGTTGGACGTAGACCTTCCCAAGGATCCGCCACAATTCTCTATCATTGGTGTTGCGGAGTCAGTATTTTCTGAATTCGTCTAGTTTATCTCTCCATCTTGTATTCTGGGGATCCTTGTTGTGAGTCCATCAGTTGTCTGTCATTCTTGCAACATGGCCTACCTATTACCATTTAAGTTTTCTAATAGATTCTATGATGTCTCTGATTCCCATTTTCTTTCTGATATACTGTGGTGTCTTGTGATCTCTCCATCTAGGGTTGAGCATGATTCTCTCATGCGTGCATCACATGCTTCGCAGTTTGCAGGTTCGTTTCTTGATTAGGTCCCATGTTTCAGCTCCATAAGTGACCATCGGAAGAATGCAACGGTTGTATCATCTTTTTATGATTTTTGGGATCGTCTGGTTTTTGAAGATTGAGCTTGCTTCACCAAAGGCTTGCCATCGTAGGGTGATGCTTCGCTTGATTTCCTCTTTTGAGGTTCTCATAGAGATTTGTTGTCTTAGCTAGATGTAGTAGTCTACTTTCCGCAGTTTTGTATCTTCGATTTTGACAGTTATGTCCTTATTCTCGATATGATTGTTGCACATGATTTTCGTTTTACCGAAGTTCATGTGTAGGCCAACATTTTGCTCTCTTCATTTAGTTCATCAAGCATTAGTTAGAGATCGTGTAGGTTCTCTGCAAAAAGGATGATGTCGTCTACAAATCTGAGGATGCTCAGATATTCACCATCTATTTTGATTCCTCTGCTCCCCCACTTCACGTTTCAGGAAATCATCTCAAGGCTGGCCGTGAAAAGTTTGGTGAGCTTTTATCCTTTTTGTACTCCTCTTTAGAGCTGGAAGGTGCCTTATGTAACCTGATGAAAAAGTTGCCGTGATTGTATATATGTTGCAGTACTTTGACGTATACAGGGTCTACACCTCGTAGAGTGATGGCCTTGATGACCAAAGGAATTTCTGAGTCGAATGCCTTTTGAGAGTCTATAAATGCTAGCTATAAACAGCTAGTGGCATTTTCTTGTCAGCTTCTTTTTCTCACAGCTGATTTATTGAATGGAAATAGTCCATGGTCGAGTAGCTTCTTCTAAATCCAGCCTGTTCCCGTGGTTGTTTTCCATCTGGTGTTTTAGTGATCCGGTTGGTGATGATTTTTGTGAAAATTTTATAGATGCAGTAGAGTAGGCTTATAGGTCTGTAGTTGTTGAAGTTTTTTTGGTTTCTTTTTCATGTTGTAACATTATGATTGTAGTGTTCCATTCCTTAGGGACTTCACTCTTTTTTAGACACAAATTTAATAGAATAGCTAACTTCTCGTTGGCGTTCTTACCAGCTTTTTTGAGTGTATCGATGGTGATATCTGGTCAAAGATTTTCCTTTTTGTTTGTTTGATGACTTGTTTTACTCCCCACCTATGGTGTAACTTGTGGGAAGTCCTCGAACTGATTGACAGGGTCTTGCGTATCCTGGTTGTTGTTTTGTTGCTTGTGTCTTGAAGAGTAGAGTTCTGAGTAGTATTCTAGGAGGCTTTTGACAAATCTGTCTCTGTTGTTATGTCTACGTTTTCTTCGAGTATGCGAGTTATTTGTTTCCGTCCTATACTGAGAGCTTTGTTTATTGCTTTAAAGCCCCGACGTTTTTGGAGAGTAGTTTCAATGATGGCTGCTGTATACCTTATTTTGTCTTCTCTTAGTGTCTTTTTTATTGATGCTTTTTGTTCGGTCACCCCTTTCTTTCCCTTGTGGTTGTTTGTGGTCTGAAGTTTCTGCGTTCATCAATAAGTTTCCTGGTTTCATCTGAGATTTTGCTAATGGTCTGTGTGTTCCTTGGTTTAAACATAGTGGCATATGGTTACTTTTCATGTTTATTTGGTTTGGAACTTAAATACCTTTGATGGTGTGTCATTTGTCTACTAAAATGTAGTCTATTTTTTTTTAGTTTCATGGTTGTGGCTCTTCCAAGTCCATTTTTATTGGGTTTCTTTTCGAAGAGTGTATTCATGATTTTGAAGTTGATTGCAGTTGCAAAGTTTACAAGGTTTTCACCTCTCTCGTTCCGTCTTTTGTATCCGAATTTTCCGATGCAGCGTTCGTTTCCTTGTCCTACTTGTGCATTGAAATCTCCCATGATGACATTGAAGTATTTTTTAGTATCTTATAATAGGGAGTTCAAGTCATCATAGAAGTTGTGTATTTATTCTTTGGTTGATTGCTAATTGGGAGCGTAAACTTGGATGACATTCAGCTTTTACCTTTTAGAGACTTGTATGGTGACGCTGGCACTGTGGTCAGAGATGTGCTCTGAAGCCTACTACGTTGTCTTTGAGGTCTTAATTGATGAGAACGCCTATTCTATTTTATTTTAACCCCCCTCTCTCTCTCTCTCTCTCTCTCTCTCTCTCTCTCTCTCTCTCTCTCTCTCTCCTGCAGTTGTAAAGAAGATGTTTGCTTTTCAATTCTTTTAGTTCTTTCCCTGGTCTTCTCATTCCGCTAATACCTATGATGCCCAATTTAATGTTTTTGATTTTGTTTTCTAGATGGGTTAGGTGAAAGTCCGTTGAGAGTGTTCTGACGTTGTAGGTTTTGTCTAGGTGGTTACTGTTAGGGCGTATCATTCCCACCCAAGGCAAATGATGCAGCTGCGCCTTTTTGGACCGATGGCCTAGCAGGAACAGGCGTTTTCCTGGTATAGTGTTTAGATAGTCGCTGTTGGAGCACATCACCCCCACTGTGTAGGATCTTTTTATGTTATTTACGAGGTCTATCTGGATAAATAGCCAAGCTTACATCTTATCTTAGACTATATGCATGTACAACAGGGCCAAGCTTTGTGCTGTGGAATACTACCATGCCTGATGGATTTATATCAATTCTTGTTCAGCCAGACGAGTAGTTCGAGCATGGGCATACCTCTGTCTTGAATATTGATGTTCACAGACAGCAAAGTTTGAAAAAAAAAACTACATGAATGAACAATGAGTGAAATAAGTGAGAAAAATAGAGAGAAAAATGTGGCAAATTTAGGTCTACTTATGTGGTTCCATTTTATCTTGCATCAGCTTGCGGGGATGTTTTCATTTATCAGTTGAAAAATAGGTTGATTTTTCTTTTTACTTTGTTAAAGAATTCATCAGTCAACCCAGCTACGAGCAGCAAGAATTTATCACTTGGATGGTTGAAGATGCTCTGTCTTTAAATTTCATATGAAGTATACACGTGTATTATTGTGGGACTTATATTACAATATTTGATAAATATAGGATCAAATAGGATTCGGACTCAAATAGGATACGAATCAATATACATTGGGTGAATGATCGAAGACCATTGTAATTTTTTTTTGTCCAGTTTCTTTTGCCAAACATTTATTGTTTGTCTCTGCAAATTTCGATGGAGAATTTACTCGATTCTTCTTTGTCTAAATTTTCTTATTCCGATGTGTTCGTGGGATTTTTTTCCAAACATTTTTTTTCAATTCACACCAAGCTTTCAGTAGGATTTAGATCAGATAATTGCGAATATCTTGGATAAACATGAATTTTCTCCTTTTTCATCCATTTAGTCACCAGCTTTGACGTGTTGGAATACCCCTCCTCTCCATACTCTCATTGTCCACTATGATTCACAGTTTAACCCCAGTTGCCCGGTGGTTATCGCCGAAGGCTGAGTGGACGTAAGTCTCCTCAGGTTGTCAGCCCCCCTCTCATCTCATCTCTTCCTTACCTATAACAGCAGTGTTGTGGTTCTTACCTCCACTACCATTTGGGTGTTTCTCTTGCTCCACCTACGTTAGGCCTCTGCTAACAGCGAGGTCGTAGAATCTATATCTCCAGCACTTTCCTCAGTATTCTTGCACTTCCTAGCAATGCTGTGGTCTGTAAAGTCTCAATCCTCCCTTTTATCCCAAGTTCCTCCAATCTTGTATTCAGTGTCTTTGATACAGTTTTGAGTGCACCTATCATTACTGATACTACCCTGACTTTCATGTTCCACGCCTTCTTCAGTTCTCTTGCCAGACCCTTTTTTCAGTTTTTCACTCTCTTTCCTCTTTGGTCTGCGGTTACAGCTACGTCTATTCTTTGGCAGGTCTTCTTCTTTTGGTCTACGATTACTATTCTCGCTTGGTAGAGGTAGTCCGTTTGGATGTCAAAGTCCCAAAGTAATATGTGGTTTCCATTCTCTATGGTTGTCTCCGTTTTATGCTGGTGCCACTTTTCTGCTTGGTTAAATTCCATTCGTTTACTCAGTTCTCTATCGTGTCTGTGTTTATACTCCTTTAGGGCTAGTTGACTACATTTTGTCTGTTTGTCTGTTGTTCAGTCGATTTTTATTTTGATATAGTTTATTCCAGTGTATTTGTTTTGAGTTACCATGATGAGCGATTCTGTTTCTCTCATCAGGTTTCCTTTTAATATTCATGTCCATGATCTCTCGTCTGCCACATCCAGCATCAGTCTTTTTAATTCTCCGTATAACTTTTTCTGTTCCCATTTTTTCTTTCCTTGTTTACTGTGCTTTCTTGACATATGGTCCAAACACTGATTGCTAGAATAAAAAATGATACAAACAAACACTTTTATTGAGAATATTGATACTTATCAATAATGGCTGTGTACCGTGCGAGCCTAAAAAGTTTGAAATCAAATCGATCTTTCTTGTTTTGGAAATAGACATTCAGAATCCTTGGGCTCGAGTATCATCAGTTACTAAGTTGGCTCTTGGTTCTGTTTTTATCATTTGTTAACACTGATATATGATAATCCCGTTAAAAATGGCATGGGTAAAAATTAAAAAACAGTATGCATATGTATGTTTATATGGACTGGTCATATATATATATATATTAACCTAACAGGAACGATTGTTTTCTTGATGATGCTTTAGGTGTTATGTTTGAGTGGTCACCCTCGGAGCACATCCGCCCCACCCAAAGCAAGTGATTTGGCTGGGTCTTTTAGAACCGATAATGCAGCACAAACAGCCAGTGTAATTTTGAACCATGGGGAGTGTTAGGCTTGGCCCCGCTGCGCTGGCCAGTAGGTTTATATCATGTTGTAAGGGGATCACTCCGTGACGGCACACGGACATTTTAACAATTGGGACAGTAATTAGATGAATTGAAAGTTAACTCTAGATCGTGGGAGTTCTTATAAGGGTTGATTCCTTTCTTGCATGATTGACTTGCCCAGAGTCGCCTGTCCCTTCTGAACGCTGGAATAGAATTTCTCCTCCTGTCCCCATCCTTTCTTATTCAAAGATTTGAAGGTTTTCATTGATTAGCACATTCAGAGTCGTCATGGGACTAGATGAAAAAGGCTCCCGTCCAGCAGTGTACTTATAGTGGATGATGATGATGATGATGATGATGATGATGAAAATTTAAGACGGGAATGCTATGTCACATGTTTTTTTTTTCATTCGGTTAGGGAAATGAATTGAATTAGTTTTGTTGTAAATTGAAAGAATAAAAGATAAGTTCTGAGTGAGATTCTAACTCATCTCACTATGCCGGGTACTGGCTCGGTTAACAAAAAAATTCAAACTCATCCCCCATCCCGATCTCTTCTACATCATGTTTGGTATCAACTAGATATTCAGCATTGGTAATCTAATTTATTTATTTTTTAGATGAAGCATCAAGAATTTCACATCACTATTTACCCAATTTCTATTGTTGTCTATTGCATTCCTTCTCTCTTTCCCCCTCCCTCTCTTTCTCTACGCTCAAACATTGAGACATTACAGAACATTATTTCTTCCACTCTCTTCCTACCATCTTTTTAAACTACCAAACTTTCTGATCTACTCTCTTTTTATCTATTTTTCTTATCCCTCTCCCACTTCTCTCCCTCTTATCAAACTGACTGTATTCCCCATTCTCTTTATATTCCACGTATATTTTTTTTGTTTTCCCACCATTTTCCTTACCATTTTTTCAAACTACCTTACACCCCCTTTTACCTCTCTTAATACCCCATTCAGTAAACTTCAAAACTACATTTTTCCCTTTTCTAGCCTTTTTATTGAACTGCATAAATAAAGTTAGATAGTTTACTGAGCGTAAAGAAAGAGAAAGAGGGATGATATAATGTCAATTTACTAAGAAAGGGTGAAGTTAGAGTGGAAGAATTGGAGAGTAGATAATAATATGATACTAAAGAAATTTAGGTTGTTTAATAAGGGAGGAAAAGAAAGTTTGGTTGTGTCTGTGTGTTTGGAAGCAGAGAGAGGTTGCGATAGACAGCAATAAAATTAGGAGAGAGCTATAGATTTGCGTAAAATTAATAATAGTTACTAACATTACTTCGTTTGATGAAATAAGAAATGAACGAATAAAATGGATCACCCATACCAAATTACCAGTCGGTACGGAATATGGTGCAAGAGAAATCGGGATAGAAGAAGAGTTTAAGTGGTTGAGTTGAACCCCATGCTTTTCACTGGTTCCTTCAGTTCAGTGGCAAAATTGGTCGGGTTTCACCCGAATCAACCTCCAGCATAGTGTTGTGAGTTCAGAGTAATAAAAAATATGAACGAATTTATTAACCAATACTAAGCAACCAGTTACTACGAAACATGACACAGAAGATATCGGGATGAGTCTCAATTTTTGATTTGAACTTGCGCTGGCCTCTGATTTCTGTTGCTTGATCAATCAGGCGTTAACCAAGCCAGCCTCCAGCATAGTGTTTTTAGTTAGATTCTCTTGAGGAAATTCTTATTTATTTAAATCTGCAATAACTCATTCAAACACTGTCGAACGGAAACCGGCTTGAGTTTAGTTACAATAAGAAGCAACAAAAATTGACTCACAGCTAGATATTAGCAAAAATCATATTTAACAGTTGACAATACTTCATCTAATGAATTCAATAAATGGATGAATAAATGAATTGGATTACCCATACTACACTACCAATTATAACGGATCATGATGCATAAGAAGAATTGGACACGCATTTGCCAATGATTTCTATAACTCTGTGGCATGATTGGTTGGGCTTTATCTTAGCCACCCTCCAGAATAGTGTTGTGATTTCAGTTTTCACTTATAGATCTTTACTCAGATCTGCGATAATTTATATACTCCCAGCTACGGGGAAATCTCTTTGCGAAAAAAAACGATAAAAATTAAGACGAAGATGAATAATACCGAAAAATCGTTATTTATCAACGATACTTTATCTAATTAAATAAATCAACAGGATCACCGATACTAAATTACCTGTTAATAAGGAAGATGGGATAGAAAATATCAGAATTGGAGGTTAGTTCAGGTGTTTGATCTACACTTGCACTTGCTACTGATACCGTATTCTTTATTGCGATGCATGTTCTGATCAATTACTGTCCAAGAGAAACCGACCAGAGTTTAGTTGCAGAAATAATTTTTGCTGCAGAAGTAACAGAAATAGATATTTATTCAGATTGTTGCTAAGATCATTGATAATAATTGAAAATACTTAATCTAATTTATCAAATAAATTTGATTAGTAATACTGAACAACCAGTTATAACAAAATCCTGGCACTGAATAATTCAGGATAGGGGATGGATAAATATGTTTGGACTCACACTTTTTATTGATACTCAATAACAAGATCAGTCGGACATTGATCAAGCCGCCTCCCACCATAGTGTTGTGAGTTTGATACTCAACCCGAAATTATTCTTTATTGAAATTGATTTCGTGATTGACAATTATTTTTCTTAATAAGATAAATAGATAAACTGAATTAGCGATACTGTTTCAACGAAACAGAAGATGCTGGATGAGTTCAGATTTTTTGTTTGGACTCGCACTTGCCATTGATTTCAGTATCGAGATTAGTTGGATTTTAACCGATTGAACCTTTGCATAGTGTTGTGAGTTCGATTCTCACCTGAGAGTCATTCTTTATTCAGATATTAAAGTTATTCAATCTGCCAAAAGTAAACCTGCATGAGTTTTTCGATAAGATGTAACAAAAATTGACATAAAATTGAATAGAAGCCAAAAATTATAATTGAGGGACGAATGAATAAATTGGATTACCCACACTGAACTACTGGTTAATACGGAATATGACAAAGAATAAGAATGAGTTTAAGTAGTTGATACACTACGCACAGATTCTTGTAGCAAGATTGGTCGGGCTTTACCTGAGCCAGCCTCCTATCCAGTATTTATTCTTCATGCAGATATACGACGTGAATTAATTCACTTGCTACCAAAGGGAGACTGGATCGAGTTTTGCTGCATCGGAAAGCATCATAAATTAAGATGAAAATCATCATCATCATCATCATTATTAGTCTTTCAATGTCCGTCGTTGGACACAGACCTTCCCCAGGACTCGCCACATTTTTCTATCGAGGGATTCGCGGAGCCAGTAGTTTTTGAATTCATCTAGCTCATCTCTCCATCTAACATTTTGCCGGCCTCGGTTGCTCATGTAATCTTGGGGGATCCATGTCGTGAGTCGTAATGTCCATCGGTTGTCTGCCATTCTTGCAACATGGCTCGCCCACTGCCATTTGAGATTTTGAATGGATTCTATGATGTTCCTGACTCTTGTCGTTTCCTGGATGTACTGTGCTGTCTTGTGGTCTCTCCATGTGAGGCCCAGCATAATTCTTTTACATGCACGTTGCATGGTTTTTATTTTCCGAATCTATCTCTTGGTTAGGTTCCATGTTTCAGCTTCATAAGTACCTATTGGTTGATGCATAGGTTTACAACCCTTACCAACTAAGAACACAGGAGAATGTTCCACATAAAACTGCAACCTCTACACATACCAAAAGTTCGCACTTAATCCTTCAAACTCGAACTGAAAAACAAATCTAGAATCCTTACTGTACAAGATGACACCAACATCAACGAACTAAACAACAAAATGACAGCATCTAAAATAGAAGTCGTTACTATATTCAAACTAACGAGCACAAACCATTAGCAAAATCTCAGGTGAAATCAGGAATTTCATGGAAAAATGCAGAAACCTCAAGCCACCGACAACGAGAAGAGAGAAAATTGAAGAGACCGAGCTCGATAAATTAATCAGGAAAAAACAAAGGGAAGACAGAAGAAGATACACGACGGCAGTCATCGAATCGACTCTCGGGGCTTCAAAGCTATAAACAAAGGCATCAGCCCAGGACGGAAGCAAATAACTAGCATACCAGAAAATGGAGACCTAACCACAGACAGAGACAGAATTGTCAGACGTGCCAAAGAATTTTACCAAAAACTCTATTCGTCCAAACAAGGATTACAAAACAATGAATACACAAAACGTGAGCAATCAACTCGAGGACTTCCCAGAAGTAACACAGAGGGAGATGAAACAAGCCATTAAATAGACGAAGAAAAGAACGGCTCCTGGACTAGACAACATCGCCATCGGCCTATTCCGAAAACAGGTAAAATCATCACTAGAAAACTAGCCGCCCTTTTCAACTACAGGCCAATCAGCCTACGCAACTGTATTTATAAACTGTTCACAAAAATCATCACCAACCGAATCACAAAAACACTTGATGAAAACCAACCACGAGAGCAAGCTGGCTTTAAAAGAAACTACTTGACCACGGACCACCTGCACTCGATAAATCAGCTGAAAGAAAAAGCAGCAGAATATAAACTACCACTCACCATAGCATTTATCGACTTCAAATAGGGTTTTGACTCAATGGGAATCCCTAAGGTCTTGGAGGTCATCACTCGACAAGGTGTAGATCCAGTATATGTCGAAGAGCTGAAACATATATACAATCAAAACAGCTCCTTCATCAGGTAGCATAAAGACTCAGGGCCTTTTCAGCTCCAGGAAGGGGTAAGACAAGGTGATTTCAGCTCACCTAAACTCTTCATAGCCTGGCTCGAGATGATCTCCAGAAGACTAGACTAGGAGAGTACAGGAATCAGGATAGACAGTGACCTCAGATTTGCAGACGACATAGCCCTTTTCACAGAGAGCCTACATGACCTCCATTTGTTAATGCTAGATTAGCTAAATGAAGAGAGCAAAAAGTCGGCCTACACATGAAATTCAGCAAAACGAAGATCATGTGCAGCAACCAAATCAAAGATAAAAACACTATGATCAAAATCTGGAGGAAGTAGACCACTACATCTACCAAGGACAACGAATCTCCATGAGACCCTCAGAAGAATAAGAAATCGAGCAAAGAATCACCCTAGGATGGCTGAGCAAGCTCAACCTTCAAAAACAAGATCTCCCTAATCCTAAAAAGAGATGAAAGTAAACAGTAGTAAAGAAAAAAAAATACAAACTGTTAACGATTTGCTCGACTTTATCTGAAAGACATACTAAATGAATATACTGGAATGCAACCAGTTAATTCGAAACATTGCGTAGAAGTGATCTGAACAGGAGATGAGTTTGAGTACTCGATTTTGACTCGTAATTGCTACTGATATCTATATTGATGGCATGTGCAGTCAGTAATTAATCAAACCATCCAAGTACACAATATCATGAGTTTGATCTTCACTTCAATTACTTTTTGATAGCAATTTACTCAGTGATTTTGTTCAATCGCTGCTGAAAGGGAAAACTGCCCAAATTTAGATGCGATGAATAGCAAAAGAAATTACATGAACTTAAACAGTTGCAAAATGATAATTTATGACGACTGAAAATCCACCATTTAATGGATAAAATAAATGAATAAATTTGATAAGTGGAAGTAAACTACGAGTTGTTAAGGGATATACCGCTGAGATCGAGATATGGGAAGAGTTTAAGTACTTGATTTTTATTCGTGCTTGCCACAGATTCCTGTATATTGGTCTTAATCACTCTTACGGTGATTGGACATTAAACTAAGCCACCCTCTGACATAGAGGGTCGTGATTTCTATGCAGTTAATTTATCCAGTCGCAGCCGAGTGGAAAATGGCCTGAGTTTAGTTGCAATAAGAAGCAACAAAAATGCAAAGGTATTAAATTGTAGCAAAATGTACATATTATTATTTATGATACTTAATCTAAGAATGTTTTTTTCCGGAAAGCTTCGTCTAATGATAGATTTCGACTTAATTGATTACTTTGGAACTGAAGTTACTTAATTTGGGCCTGAGAGCATACAACTCTGGTCTTATGTAGTCACATTGCTGGTTGCTGGTTCAAGATCTCCACGGATTACAATTTGAGTAAGAAGTAAAATCTTTTGACCCATGCCTTATTCCTATTCAAGTTCCGAATGCATGCATAGTTAAGGATCAGGTTCAGGAAAAATAATTTCGAAATAAAAGTTACGGTTAAACAAGGGTGGACTATGAATGGAATTTAAATTACATAAGCTACCCCAAATACATTCAAGCCTCCCAAATATATGCATTTCAGATTTAGTTTCTCTCTGAACTAAAAAATATGCACAGGGCAGTAATTAGTCCCATTAGTCCTCCCCCAACCTTAATGCGAATTGAAATGGATACATTGAAATGGTTCAAGATTTGGTTATTTTCTTCATATTCAAGACAATTTGTAAAAAAAACCTGGGTAAATAATGCTGTTTAGCAAAAGAGGATTTATCTTATGATAATGCATTACCTTTTTTCTTTATATATAGAATGAAGAAGATATCCAAGGGAAAAATGGGGAGAGTTGAGTAGTTTAATAAGAGGGTAAGATCAGGAAGGAGAAAGTTTTGTCGTGCTTCAATGGTTAGAAGCAGAGGCAGCAATAAACCTTGTGATGAAAGTGAATAGAAACAAATAAACTAAACCGAAATTGGAATTACTGATTTGTGCTTTGGTATAATTGATTATATACATATATATATATATATATATATATATATATATATATATATATATATATATATATATATATATATATATATATATATATATGTTTTTTTGGGACAGGTAATTATGTTGGAGAAAGACCATGAAAGCAAAATGAATAAAAAAAAGCCCGAAGAGCATCTCGCTAACGCGCCTAAAGTCTTATGTAAACAATGAATGCATGATACCAACTCTGACTATGACGGATGCCAAACATAGAATTTTACCAGACAAACTGAAAAAAAGCATCTTGGAATTGGACAGAGATACATCAAAAGAGTAATTCTTGATAAAACTTCAAGAGAAAGAAAAAAACAACATGGCTGCAACTGCTGATGGTTTATATGTTCAAGCTATTACATTTATACGTAGGTTTAAATGTGATACCCTACCTAAAGAAGGAAGTCGGATTAGACATTAAACTGTGTTGAGTGGTCAGCTTCATTATTTTCATTTATGAATTTGCTGGGAGGAAATGATAGTTAACCGTCACATGTCAGCTTTGCATATGTCTGCATGGCTGATCAGATATTCAAGCACACTGTTCAAAATTATTTGAACCATTTTCTTACAAACAAATAGAACATTTTCATAAATGGGACATTTAGCTCCTTCACCGTCGTTGTTTTACTTCTATAACCTATTTGAAACTTCTTAAGCCTCCGCTCGTTATCTTTTTTTGCCAGCTGCTATTTTCATTCACTTACAACGTCATCTCACGATAAATTCTGTTCAATAGTTTTCAGTTAATAACTCTGTCCAGTAAATAATCATCGTAATTTTGAGAATAATGTGAGGAATAATTATATTTGCTACGGTCAAGCCGTTTTGAAAGGATTTTAGCCAATATTTTGATTTTGTTTTGTTTTTCATTGCCTAAGTAGGACTGATTTCTTTCATGGCTACTTCTATTATTGATAAGGAACCGAGACCAGATTAGAGGAGTTAGAAGAGATGAGTTAATATCATTAATAATAACACTCACGTAGTTACCTGTTGATTTAGATATGAAGGATTATGTACCTATTGGAGGCAGGAATATAAATATCTAGTTCCAGTGCTAGAAAAGGGAAGAAGGAATCTTTGCAAGTCAAACATATCAGAGAAGAATCAATCCGGGCAAGTACTCAAACATCAGTTTTTATTGAACACATCAATTTCATGTTTGAGGTTTACTAATGGCATCAAAACTACTATACGTACACACCTCTATCAGTTGGGGGAAATATAGCTAAAAATAAAAAAACTCTGTGGCATGGGTCGGTAAGTATGAGGTCATCTGGTTATTCTTTATAACTATGCGTGTTCATATCCAACCTCATCGAGAGAATACTACGGGTGCTGACAGCCGATGGACAAACGGGTTATTCTTATTATAATCAGTTCTAAATAGTTCATCAGGGTCTTGTGCTACCTTACAGCACCACAAACCAAGTGAATATGACAGTAAAACCAAGTCAAACTATCATTTTTAAAAATGGGGCACCATTTCAAGATTTGTACGTCATAACCTGCAGGTGCTCCGTTATTGGCCACCAGGAGGGCCCTGATCGTCATCACACAACTACTGGCCAAGACGTGTTCTTTAATGGCTTTCAAAAGAGCCACAGTCTTTAACGAATGATAGTTGGCCAGAATAATAATAATACGGCAAAATGGACGAAAAATTTCAGTAATTTAAGTGAGTATTGCTTCCTTTGAAGCAAATCAACTGATGGGCATTACAGAGAACGTGTGCTTACAATATGAAGTGATTATTCTACAGTAAATGCATCAAAGTAGCGTCTAGCCAACCAATCGAAACGAATCCTGGAAAATAAATGGTTATCAGAGTATCATAGTAAGAGAAGGACAATGACCACCAGACATGTTCACAACAGAAATATTTGGAAGAGATCTAGAATTTTAAAAGTTCTGATGACAGTCTGTGTCCAGCTATGATCCCAACAAATGTAGTGTGTATATGTAGTTGCATGAACACTGCTGAAAAAAAAGCATCTAGAAACAGGGTATAAATAAACCCGTTAGAATAAACCCCAAACTAGGCGTCGAAGTATTTTTCCAAAAACAGAAAGTATTTTCAGAAGTGGTCTAGTGGGGTACTGGTGCCAATTTTCGAATCAGTAGTCAAAACAATAGGGCATTGGGCGCTGAAATACTCCAACAAATTATTAAACCGTTTAGAATAAGGCCAAAAAAAATTTTGAAAATTTTTGCAAAGTGGCAATTTTCAAGTCTATAAACAAAATGGTATATCCAGTAGCCCAGGAACAAACGAAAAGGCAAAAATATACAAACAAACGCATATATATATATATATATATATATATATATATATATATATATATATATATATATAGGTTAGAACCGCTTGAAGGGGTTAGCGTCTCATATCATCATTGGAGCATGCCAGTGATTTTAGATAGAGGTTTTGAGCCAGAAGAATATATTTTTTCAATCTTGCTGCAAGTACCTGCATACTTGTCAATTGTAGCTTTTGGTTGTTTCAGCTCTTCCTCTGGGCGCTAATCGTTCTTTTAGTGCAGTTTCTCTTACAATAATAGAAAATGCTGACTGAAAATGTTAGAATTTAATTCGACACAATGATCTTTCGCGATGGAAAAATGCGTCAACTTAAGCAAAATGTGTTAGGTATTACTCAGGTATGTCCAGTTTTAGGCACATAAACACCGTTTACAATCAAGTCAGAATCAAGTTAACTCGAAAGAAGTAATAATATTCAGGATTTTTAAAAAGAATATGACGACATGGAAAAATGGTTTAGATTGATATGGTTTACGACAATAAAAGTTGACATGATGTTAGGGAATTTGACTACCACATATGAATTACTAAATGAGTATTCAGTGGCTCCTTGCTATGTTTTGAATGTTTTCTGTTGAACAAATTTTTTCCCTACAAAGATAGAGAAAAAAGAGAGGTGATCTTCTCAATTGGATGAATTCAAAAAAGTGTGTAACATTGTTAGTTGAGAGAAAGTCCATCAAATTAGATAAATTATAGATATAACACTGTAACTTATATATACTGTGAGATTATACATATAACACTGTAACTTATATAGACGCATAAAATGCATTTGACGAAAATATGATGCTAATATTGATTGCCCTTGACATTCCAGCTGTTTGCTAAGTTTGTAGTTCGGAGTGCTTGTATGCTGCGATTCTCGCTAGGTGTGAATACTATAATATGTGTGGAGACTGACTCTTTTTACCACAATATTCGCACCTATTGAATCCAACTTTTTTCCTGTTGTAGGGGTCTTACTGTTCAGATCCAGTATCAAAGAGATAAACTCCTACAGAAATTGACAAGGAAAAAGAGGTATTATCGTCTGCCGTCCAAAGGAGGAGAAAGAAGCATTATCTTCTACCGTCCAAAGGAGGAGAAAGAAGCATTATCGTCTGCCGTCCCATGGAGGAGAAAGAAGTATTATTGTCTGCCATCCAAAGAAAAAAAAAGAATCTTTATTGTCTGCCGTCCAAAGGAGGAGAAAGAAGCATTATCGTCAGCCATCTAAAGGAGGGGAAAACAGTATTATTGTCTGCCGTTGAAAGGAAGAAATAGAAGTATTATTGTCAGCTATCCAAACGAAGAGAAAGAAACATTATCGTTGGCCGTCCAAAGGAGGAAACAAAAACATTATTGACGGCAGTCCAAAGGAGGATAAAGAAGCATTATCGTCTGCTGTCAAAAGTAGGTGAAAAAAAGTATTATCGTCTGCTGTCCAAAGGAGGAAAAAAATAATATTGTCTGCGATCCGTAGGAGGAAAGAAGGAACATTATCGTCTGCCATACAAAGGGAGAGAAAGAAGCATTATTATCTGCTGTCCAAAGAAGGAGAGAAAAGCATTATTGTCTGCCATCCAAAGGAGGAGAAAGAAGCTTTATCGTCTGCCGTCAAAAGTAGGAGGAAAAAAAAGTATTATCGTCTGCAGTCCAAAGGAGGACTAAAAACATTACCGTCCGCCGTCCAAAGGAGGAGAAAGAAGCATCATCGTTTGCAGTCCGGAGTAAGAGAAAGAAGCATTATAGTCTGCCGTCCAAAGGAGCAGGAAGAAGTATTATCGACTGCTGACCAAAAAAGGAAAAAAAAAAGTATTATCGTCTGCCGTCCAAAAGAGAAGGAGAAAGCATTATTGTCTGCCATCCAAAGGAGTAGAGAGAAGCATTATTGTCTGTCATCCAAAGGAGGAGAAAGAAACATTATTGTCTGCTGTCCAAAGGAGGATTTTTAAAAAAAGTATTATCATCTGCCGTCCAAAGAGAGGAGAAAGGAGTATTATAGTCTGCTGCCCAACCGAAGAGAGAGAGGAAGGGAAAGAAGAATTATCGTCTGCTGTCCAAAGTAGGAGGAAAAAAAAGTATTGTCGTCTGCTGTTCAAAGGGGGGAAAAGGAGCATTATTGTCCGTCTTCCAAAGGAAGAAAAAGAAACATTAATGTATGCCGTCCAAAGGAAAAGAGAGGAACATTATCGTCGACCGTTTAAAGGAGGAAAAAAAGTATCATCGTCTGCCGCCCGAATGAAGAAAAACAAGCATTATTTTTTGCCATCTAAAAGAAGAAAAAAAAAGTATTACCTTCTACCGTCCAAATGGGGGAAAAGGAGCATTATCGTTTGCCATTCAGAGGAGGAGGAAGAGTATTATTGTCTACCGTCCAAAGGAAGAGAAAGAAGAATTATCAACTGCTGTCCAAAGTAGGAGAAAGTAGCATTATTGTCTGCTGTCCAAAGGAAGAGAGGGAGCATTATCATTTGCCATCCAAATAAGGAGGAAGAATATTATTGTCTGCCGTCCACAGGAGGAGAAAAGGCATTATCATCTGCTGTTCAAAGTGGGGGGGGATATTATCGTCCGCCATCCAAAGGAAGAAAAAAGAAGTATTATTTTGTGCTGTCCAACGTAGAAGATATTGGCATTATTGTCAGTCAAAACGAAGAGGGAGAATTATTGTTTGCCCTCAAAAGTAGGAAAAAAAAGTATTATTGTCTGTAGTCCAGAGGAGAAGGAATCATTACCGTCCGCCAACGAAGGAGGTGAAGGAAGCATTATCATCTGCCGTCCAAAGGAGGAGAAAGAAGTATTATCACTTGTTGTCCGAAGGAAGAGAACAGAGAATTATCGTCTATCATCAACTGTGGCCCGAAGGAGGAGAAAAAAAGCATTACCGTCTGCCGTCCGAAGGAAGTGATGGAAGCATTATGATCTGCCGTCCAAAGAAGGAGAAAAAATCATTATCGTTTGCCACCTGAAGGAGCAGAACGAAGCATTCTCGTCTGCTGTCTTAAGTAGGAAAAAAAAGTATTATCGTCTGCCATACAATGAGGAGAAAGAAGCATTATCATCTGCTTTCAAAAAGTGGTGAAAGAAGCATTATTGTCAGCAGTCCAAAGGAGGAGAAAGATCCATTATTGTCTGCCATCCGAAGGAGAAGAAAAAAGTATTTGGGTCTGCAGTCCAAAGTAGGATAAAAAAAAGTATTATCGTCGGTCATCAAAACTAGGCAAAAGAAGTACTATCGTCTGCTGTCAAAAGGAGGAAAAAGTAGTATTATTGTCTGCTGCCCAAAGGAAGAGAAAGAAGAATTATCGTCTGCTGTCCAAAGTGGGAAGAAAAAAGTATTATAGTCAGCCGTCCAAAGGAGGATGAAGAAGTATTATAGTTTGCTGTCTAAAGAGGAAAAAGAAGTATTATTGTCTGCCATCGAAATGAAGAAAAACAACCATTAACTTCGGCTGTCCAAAGTAGGAGAAAAAAGCATTATTGTCTGCTGTCCAAAGTAGGAGAAAAGTATTATCGTCTGCCATCCAAAAGAGAAAAAGATTTTTATCGTCTGCCGTCCAAAGAAGAGAAAGAAACATTATTGTCTGATGTCCAAAGGAAGAGAAAGATGCGTTATCAATGGCCGTCTAAGGGGGAAAAAAGAAGCATTTTTCTGCAGTCCAATGGAGGAGAACGAGTATTATTGTCCGTCGTCCAAAAAAAAGAAAGAAGCATTATCATCTGCCATCCAGAGCAGAAAAAAAGTATTATCATTTGCAGTCCATAGGAAAAAAGAAAGAAGTATCATCTTCTGCCATCCAACGGAGGAGAAAAAAGAATCATCGTCTGCTGTCCAAAGGAAGTGAAAAAAAAGTATTATTGTCTGCCGTCCAAAGAAGGAAATGAAGCAATATTGTCCGCTGTCCAAAGGAGGAGAAAGAAGCATTATTGTCTGCCGTCCAAAGGAAGAGAAGAAAAGATTTATTGTCTACTGTACAAGTAGGACAAAAAAATATTATCGTCTGCCGTCCACAGGACGATAAAGATGTATTATTGTCTGCCGTTCAAGGGAAGAAAAAGAAGCATTCTTGTCTGCTGTCAGAAGGAGGAGAAAAAGTATCATCGTCTGCTGTCCAAATGAGGAGAAAAAAAAAGTATTATCGTCCGCCATCCAAAGGAAGAGAAAGAAGCATTATCGTTTGCTGCCCAAAGGTGGAAGAAAAAAGCAATCTCGTCTGCTGTCCAGACGGGGGGAAAATATTTTCATCTATTGTCCAAAAGAAGAGAAACGAGCATTATCATCTGCCGTCCAAAATAGGAAAAAAGAAGCCTTATCGTCTGCGGTCCAAAGATTGAAAAAAAAAATATCGTTTGCCGTCCAAAAGAGAAAAAAAAAAACATTATTTTCTGCTATCCAAAGGTGCAGAGAAAAGTATTATATACTGCCGTCCAAAGTAGGAGAAAAAATACTTAGATCGTATACTATCCAAAGGAGCAGAAAGGAGTATTATTGTCTGCTGTCCAAAGGAAGAGAAAAAAGTATTATATTCTGCCATCTAAAGGGGGAGAAAGGAGTATTATTGTCTGCCATCAAAAGGAACTGAAAGAAGTATCATCGTCTGCATTCCAAACCAGGAGAGAGAAGCATTATCGTCTGACCTCCAAAAGAGGAGTAAAAAGTATTATGGTCTGCTGTCCATCAGAGAAGAAGGAAGCATTATCATCCGTCGTCCAAAAGAGGAGAAAAAAGTATTATCATCTGCCATTCAAGGGGGACAAAAAAGCATTATCATCTGCTTTCCAAAAGAGGGAAAAAAGCATTATCGTCTGTCGTTTGAAGGAGGAGGGAAAAAGAAGTATTATTGTCTGCCATCCAAAAGAGGGAAAAAAAGTTATATCATCTACCGTCGAAACGCGGAAAAAAGCATCATCGTGTGCCATTCAAAAAAAGAAGGAAAAAGTTACTGTCTGCTGTCCAGAAGAAGACAAACAACCATTATTTTCTGCTGCCCAAAGGAGGAAAAAGAGGCATTATCTTCTGCCAGAGAAAGAAAATTTATTGTCTGCAGTACAGAATAGGACAAAAAAAATATTATCGTCTGCTGTCCACAGGACGATAAAGATGTATTATTGTCTGCCGTTCAAGGGAAGAAAAAGAAGCATTATTGTCTGCTGTCGAATGGAGGAGAAGGATTATTATTGTCTGTCGTCTAAAAAGGAGAAAGGAGCTTTATCGTCTGCTGTCCAAAAGAGGAGAAAAAAGTATTATCATATGGCGTTTGAAGGAGGAGGAAAAAATAAGTATTATCGTATGTCGTCCAAAACAGGGGGGAAAAGTATTATCATCTACTCTCAGAAGGAGGAAAAAAGCATTATCGTCTGCCATCCAAAAGAGAGAGAAAAAAGTTTTACTGTCTGCTGTCCAAAAGGAGACAAAAGAGCATCATGGTCTGCTGTTAAAAGGAGCAGAAAGAAGTATTATCATCTGCCGCCCAGGGGAGGGAAAGGAGCATTATAGTCTGCCGTCAAAAGGAGGAAAAATATTATCGTCTGCTGTCCAAAGCAGGTGAAAAAAAGCATCACCGTCTGGTGAAAGGAGGTGAAAGGAGCATTATTGTCTGCCGCTCAACGGAGCAGAAAAAAGTATTATTGTCTGCTGTCCACAGGATGATGAGGATGTATTATTGTCTGCTGTTCAAGAGAGGAAAAAGAAGCATTATTTACTGCTGTCCAATGGAGGAAAAGGAGTATTATCGTCTGCCGCGAAAAAAGGAGAAAGGAATATTATCATCGGCCATCCAAAGGACAAAAATAAGTATTATCATCTGCAGTCCCAAGGAGGAGGAAGCAGCATTATTTTCTGCCATCCAAAGGAGGAAAAAGGAGCATTATAATCTCCCCTCAAAAGTAGGAGAAAAAAAAGTATTACCGTCTGCCGCCCAAAGGAGGAGAAAAAGCATCACCGTCCACCATCAAAAGGGTTTGAATCAAGCATTATCATCTGCTGTCCTAAGGAGGAGAAAAATGTAATATTGTTTGCCGTTCAAAGGAAGACAAAGAAGCATTATCATCTGCTGTTGAAAGGAGGAGGAGAAAGAATCATTATTGTCTGCTGTCTAAAGGAGGAGAAAGAAGTATTATTGTTTGCCATATAATTGGGAAAAATAAGCATTATCGTCTACCATCCAAAGGGGAGAAAGAATAATCACCATCTGCTCTCTAGAGGAGGAGAAGGAAGTATCATTGTTTGCGGCTCAAAGGAGGAGAAAGAAGTATTATTGTCTGCAATCCAAAAGAGGAAATGAATCATTATCGTCTGCAGTCAGAATGAGGAAAATGAGGATCATCTTCTCTTGTGAAAAGGAGGGGAAAAAAGTATTATTCTGGGCCATCCAAAATAGAAAAAAGGAGCATCATCATCTGCCATTCGTAGGAGGAGAAAAGAGCATTACCATCTGCTGTCTAAAGGAAGATAAATAAGGATTATTGTGTGCCGTCCAAAGAAAGACAAAGAATCATTATCATCTGCCGTCCAAAAGAGGAGAAAAAATCATCATCGTCTGCTGTCTAAAGGAGGAAAAAGAAGCTTTATCGTCTGCCGTCCGAAGGACAAAAAAGAAGCATCATCGTCTGATGTCCAAAGGTGGGGAAAGAAGCATTATTATCTGCAGTCCAAAGGAGGAGTGAAAATTATTATTGTCTGCTGTCGAAAGGCGGGAAAAGCAGCATTATTGTCTGCCATTCAAAAGATGAGGGAGATGTATTATTGTCAGCTATCCAAATTTCGATAAAAGAAAAGTATTATTGTCTGCCATCCGGAGGAGGGAGAAGGGGCATTATTGTCTACCTTCCAAATGAGGAAGAAGAAGTATTATCTTCTGCCGTCCAAAGAAGGAGAAAGAAGTGTCACCGTTCCATCCAAAGGAAGAGAAAGAAACAATATCATCAGCCATCCGAAGGAGGAGAGAAAGGCATTATCGTCAACTGTTCAGACAAGAAAGAAGTATTACCATCTGCTGTTCAAAGGAGGAGAAAGAAGTATCATCATCTGATGTCCAAAGGAGGGGGAAGAAGCATTATCATCTGCTGTCTAAAGGTGGAGAAAAATGCATTATTGTTTGCCGTCCAAAAGTGGAAAACGAAGGATTATCGTTGCCGTCAAGGGAAGAAAAAGAAGCATTATCATATGTCATCCAAAGGAGGATAAAGAAGTATCATTGTCCGCCGTCTAAAGGACGAGGAACTAGCATTATCATTTGCTGTCCAAAGGAGGATAAAGAAACATTATCATTTGCCGTCCAAAGGAAGGGAAAGAAGTATTAACGTCCGTTGTCCAAAGTAGTAGGAAGCAGCATGATTGTCCGCCGTCCAGAGGGAAAAAGAGAAATATTAACACCTGCTGTCCAAAGGAGAAGAAAGAAGCATTATCATCTGTTGTTCAAAGGAAGATAGATATGCATTATCATATGCCGTCCAGCGGAGGAAGAAGAAGCATTTTTGTCTACTGTCAGAAGGAAAAGAAAGAATAATTATCGTCCGCTGTCTAAAAGAGGTGGAAAAAGTATTCTTGTTCCTCGTCCAAGGGAAGAGAAAAAAGCATTATCGTTGGAAGTCTAAAGAAGGAGAGAGAAACATCATTGTCTGCTGTCCAAAGGAGGAAAACAAGCATTATTGTCCGCCGTCCAAAGTAGGAAAAAAAGCATTATCATGTGCTGTCAAAAGGAGGAGTAAAAAAAGTATTATCGTCTGCCGTCCTAGGGAAGAGAAGGAAGTATCATCATCTGTTTTACCATACAAGGAGAAAGAAGCATTATTGTCTGCCGTCAAAAGTTGGAGAAAGAAGTATTTTCGTCTACTGTCCAAAGTAGGAGGAAAAAAAGTATCATCGTCAGCCATCCAAAGTAGGAGAAAAAAGCCTTATATTCTGTCATCGAAAGGGGAAGAAAGAAGCACTATCATCTGCTGTCAAAAGGAAGTGGATGAAGTATTATTGTTTGCCGTCCAAGGAAGGAAAAAGAAACATTTTTGTCTCCTATCGAAAGGAGGAGAAAGGACCATTATTGTCAGCCGTCTAAAGGGGGAGAAAGGAGTATTATTGTCTGCTGTCGAGAAAGAGAGGAAAACGTATTATTGTCTGTCGTCTATAGGAGGAAAACGGAGCATTATCGTTGCTTTCCAAAGGAAGAAAAAGAAGAATTATCGTCCGCCATCCAAAGGAGGAGGAAAAGTTTTATTGTCTACTGTCAAAAGGAAGAAAAAAGCATTATCATCAGAAGTTTAAAATAGGAGGAAGCAGCATTATTTTCTGCTGACCAAAGGAGGAGAGAAAAGTAATATCTTATGCTGTCCAAAGGAGGAAAAAAAAGTATTATCGTCTGCTGTCCAAAGGAGGAAGAAGAATTATTATTGTCTGCTGTCCAAGGTATCGTAGTCTACTGCTTAAAGGAGAAGAATGGAGCATTGATGTCTGCCGTCCAAGCGAAGAGGAATAAGCAGTATTGTCCAAAAAAGGACAAAGAAGCTTTATCATCAGCTGTCCAAAAGAGGAGAAAGAAGCATTATTGTTTGCTGTCCAAAGGAGAAGGAACAAGCATTATTGTCTGCCGTCCAAAGCAGGAAACTGAAGCAATATAAAATGCTGTCCAAAGGGAGTTAAAGAAGCATTATCATGTGCCGTCAAAAAAAGCATTATCGTCTGCCGTACAAGCGATTAGAAGGAAGTATCATTGTCTGCTGTCCATAGGAGGGGAAAGAAACTTTATTGTCTGCTGTCCAAAGATGAAAAAGATGTATTATCGTCTGCTGTCTAAAGGAAGAGAAAAAAGTATCATCGTGTGCTGACCAAAGGAAGAAAAAGAAGCATTTAGGTCTGCCGTCAAAAGGAGGAAAAAGAAGCATTATCATCTGCCATCCGAAGGAGGAGAAACAGGATTATTTCTGCCGACTAAAGGAAGAGAAAAATGCATTAATTCTGCTGTCTAGGGGAGAAAAATTAATTATTATCATCCGCTGTCCAAAGTATGAGAAAAAAGTATCATTGTCTGCTGTCCAAAGTAAGAGAAAACAAAAGTATAATCATCTGCTGTCCAAAGGAGGAGAAAGAAGCATTGTAGTCTGCCGTCGAAAAAGGGAGAAAAAAAGCATTATCGTTCGTTGTCCAAAGGAGGTGAATGAACTATTATCGTTTGCTGTCCAAGGGAGGAGAAAGAAACATTATCGTCTGACGTCGAAAGGAGAAGGAAGAAGTATAATCGTTTGCGATCCCAAGGAGGAGAGAGACGCTATCGTCTGCTGTCCAAAGGTGGAGAAAAATGTATTATCGTGTGCCGTCCAAAGGAGGAGGAAGAAGCATTATTCTCCACCGTCCAAAGAAGGAGAAAGAAGTATTATCGTCTGCTTTTCAAAGATAGAGGAAAAAAGTATTATTGTTGGCCGTCTAAAGTAGGACAAAGAAGTATCATCCTGTGTCGTCCGTATATGAGAAAAAAAGTATCATTGTTTGCTGTCTGAAGGAGGAGAAAGAAGTATCGTTGTCTGCCATCCCATGGAGCAGGAAGAAGCATTATTGTCTGCTGTCCAAAGGGGGGAAACAAGCATTATCGTGTGCCGTCCAAAGGAGGAGAAAGGAGCATTATCGTTTGCCGTGCAATGGAAGAGAAAGAAGCATTAACATTTGCCGTCCAAAGGAGGGGAAGCAAGGATTATGTCCTGTCGTTCAAAGGAGGGGAAACAAGCATTATTGTCTACTCTTCAAAGGATGAGAAAAAAAGCATTATTGTCCGTCTTCCAAAGGAGGAGAAAGAAGCATTTTCATCTCCCATCTAAAGGAGGAGAAAGAAGCATTATCATCTGCCGTCTAAAGGAGAAAATGGAGCATTATCGTCTGCCGTCCATAGGAGGAGAAAAAGGAATTATTGTCTGCTGTCCAAAGTTGAAATGAGAATTATTGTTTTCGTTTGCTGTCCAAAAGAGGAGAAAGAAGTATGATCGTGTGCTGTCCAAAGGGAGAGAAAGAAACATTATCGTCTGCTATTTAAAGGAGGAGATTAAGTATTATTGTCTGTTTTCCAAAGGAGAGGGAACAAGCATTATATTCTGCCGTCCGAAGCAGGAAACCGAAGCATTATCATCTGCCGTCCAAAGGAGGAGAAAAAAAGTATTATCGTTTGCCGTCCAAAGGACGAGAAGGAAGTATCATAGTCTGCTATTCATTGGAGTAGAAAGTACTTTATTGTCTGCCGTCCAAAGGTAGAAAAAGATTTATCATCGTCTGCTTTCCAAAGGAGGACAAAGAAATATCACCGTGTCCTGTCCAAAAGAAGAGAAAGAAGCATTTTTTCTGCCGGCAAAAGGAGGAAAAAAAGCATTATCGTCCGCCGTACAGTTTGAGAAAAATAGTATTTTCGTCTGCTGTCCAAAGTAAGAGAAAAAAAATGTATAATCGTCTGCTGTCCAAAGGAGGAGAAAGAAGCATTATATTATCATCTTTTTGGTTTCCAGAGCATTATCATCTGCCGTTAAAAGGAGGAGGAAGAAGCATTATTATCTGCCGTCCAAAGGAGAAGGAATAAGTATTATTGTCTGCTGTCCAAAGGAGGAGAAAAATGTATTATCGTGTGCCGTCCAAAGGAGGAGAAGGAAGCATTATTTTCCACTGCCCAAAGAAGGAGAAAAAGTATTATTGTCTTCTGTTCAAAGTAGGAGGAAAAAGAAGTATTATTGTTGGCCGTCTAAAGGAGGACAAAGAAGGATCATCCAGTGTCGTCCGTAGTATGAGGAAAAAAAAAGTATCATCGTTTGCTGTCTAAAGAAGGAGAAAGAAGTATTGTTGTCTGCCATCCAACGGAGCAGAAAGAAGCGTTATTGTCTGCTGTCAAAAGGAGGAAAAACAAGCATTATCATGTGCCGTTCAAAGGAGGAGAAAGAAGCATTATCGTCTGCCGTCCAATGGAGGAGAAAAAAAGCATTATCGTTTGCCGTCCAAAGGGGGTAAACAAGCATTATCTCCTGTCGTCCAAAGGAGGAAAAAAATTATTGTCTGCTGAGAAAAAGCTTCTTCCAAAGGAGGATAAAGAAACATTATTATCTCCCGTCTAAACGAGGAGGAATTATTATTGTCTGCTGTCCTAAGGAGGAAAAAATTAAATTATCATAGTCTGCTGTCCCAAGGAGAAAAAAGGGGTATTATCGTCAGCCGTCCAAAGGAGGTGGAAGAAGCATTATCATCTGCCGTCCAAAGGTGGAGAAAGAAGCATTATTGTCTGCCGTCGGAAGGAGGAGAAAGGAACATTATTGTCTGCCGTCTAAAAAAAGGAGAAAGAAGCATTATCGTTTCCCGTCCAAAGGAGGAGAATGAAGTATTATCATCTGCTGTCCAAAGTAGGAATGAAATATTATTATTGCAGTCGAAAGGAGGACAAAGAAGCATTATAGTCTGCTGTCGAAAGGGTCAGAAAGAAGCATTATCGACTGCTCTCCAATGTAGATGAATGAAGTATTATTGTTTGTCGTCCAAGGGAGGAGAAAGAAGCATTATCGTCTGCTGTCGAAAGGAGGAAAAAGAAGCATTATTGTCTGCGGTCCAAAGAAGGAGAAAAAAAGTATTAATGTCTGCTGTCCAAAGGAGGAGAAAGAAGCATTGTTGTATGCTGTCCGAAAGGAGGACAAAGAAGTATTATCGTCTGCTATCCAAAATAGGAGAAAAAAAAGTATTATCGTTTGCTGTCCAAAGAAGTAGGAAGAAGTGTTGTCGTCTGCCGTCCAAAGGAGCAGAAAGAAGCATTATTGTCTGCTGTCCAAAGGGGGGAAACAAGCATTATCGTCTGCTGTCCAAAGGAGGAGAAAGAAGCATTATCGTCTGCCGCCCAAATGAGGAGAAAGAAGCATTATCGTCTGCTGTTCAAAGGAGAAGAAAGAAGTATTGTTGTCTGCTGTCCAAAGGAGGAGAAAGAAGTATCATCATCTGCCGTCCAAAGGAGGAGAAAGTATTGTCGTCTGCTGTCCAACTTCTGTTACTTCCAGCCTGTTTGCAGTATAGAAGGAACTTGACTGTAGACAGAAAACCTTTTCAAACTTTCATTCTTACATCGCTCAGTTCGAGAAGCTGGAGAGGGAATCGTATCCATGATTTTATCATGATAAACACTGATTTGAACATGGAAAACTATCGAGAACAGGCTTCCAGGTTCAATTTGTAGGGCTGTGATTCCTGATAACCTTGTAACTAAACCCCAAAATACCTGATGCTAAAGGGAAGGGAAATAGTTCAAGGTTTTTAAATATTTTTCAATGCCTGAAACATCAAATATCATCATCATCATCATCATTATTATTATTATTATTTGTTATTTTCAATCTCACACCAGTTGCCTGGTGGTTACGGCTGGAGTTTGAGTGACAGCAAGTCTCCTCAAGTCTCCAGCCCTTCTCTCCTAGTGCTCATAGGTCACAGCAATGCTGCGGTTTACAGTTTCACACCGGTTGCTCGGTGGTCATTGCTGAAGGCTGAGCGACAATAAGTCTCCTCGGGACTTCAGCCAACATCTCTTCTCTCCTTCTCTTATCATGTTAGTGCTGTGATTCACATTTCCGCTTTCACTTTCCTTCCTCTGTTAGGCCACTGCTAACATTTAATGTAGCAGTCCTTATATTTCTAGCACTTTCCTCAGTATCCGTGCGGTTCCTAGCAGTACTGCTATTATTATTATTATTATTATTATTATTATTTGGAATCTCACACCAGTTGCCTGGTGGTAACCGCTGGAGTTTGAGTGACAGCAAGTCTCCTCAAGTCTTCAGCCCTCCTCTCCTAGTACTCATAGGTCGCAGTAATTCTACGATTTACAGTTTCACACCGGTTGCCCAGTGGTTATCGCTGAAGGCTGAGTGACAATAAGTCTCCTCAGGTCTTCAGCTAACGTCTCCTCTCTCTTTCGCATATCATGACAGAGCTACGATTCGTTGCAGTCCTTATATCTCTAGCACCTTCCTCAGTATCCGTGCAGTTCCCAGCAGTGCTGTGGTCTGTACGGTCTCTATCCTCCTCCTAATCCCGATCTCCTCCAGTCTCTCCCTCAGCGTTTTGGGGACAGTTCCTAGTGCTCCCACTATGACCGGTACTACCCTGGTTTTCATGTTCCACATTTTCTTTAACTCCCTTGCTAGGTCCTGGTATTTTTCCCTTTTTTCACCCTCCTTCTTTTTTACTCTATGGTCGCAGGTACAGCAACGTCTACTATTTGGCAGGCCTTCCTTTTTTTGTCTACTATTACTAAGTCCAGCCTTCTTGCCTGGATGAGGTGGTCAGTTTGGATGTCAAAGTCCCACAGTAGTTTGTGGTTGTCATTCTCCAAAACTGCCTCTGGCTTGTGCTGGTACCACTTTTCCCCATGGTTGAATCCCATTTGTTTACTTAGTTCCCAGTGTATCATCGTTGCTACTCTATCGTGTCTATGCTTATACTCCTTCTGGGCGAGTTGGCTACATTCACTAGTTATGTGGTTTACTGTCTCATCTCTTTCACCGCACATGCGGCATTTGCTGTTTGTCTGTGTTCTGTCGATTTTTGCTTTTATGTAGTTTGTCCTTATGCTTTTGTTTTGGGCTGCCATGATGAGCGATTCTGTTTCTCTCTTAAGGTTTCCCTTTCGTAACCACGTCCATGATTTCTCGTCTGCTATATCTTTTATCTGTCTTTTAAACTCGCCGTACAATTTTTTCCCTTCCCATTTTTCTTTTCTAGTTTGCTGTACTGTTCCATTGTTTTCTACTTTATTGTTTGTTGCACTATCCCTCGCGCTCTTTATGATTTCTTCACTATTTGTTAGCACGTATCTATCTAGGACTACTTTAGCTCTCTGGACACAATCTTCTATGCTGATGAGCCCCCTACCACCTTCTTTTCTCTTAACGTATAGCCTATCTGTATCATCCCTAGGGTGTAATGCTTTATGCATCGTCATAAGTTTCCTTGTTCGCCTATCCATTGATTGGAGCTCTTCCTTTGTCCATCCTAGAAATGGTCCTGTATACCTAACTACTGACACAGCCCAGGTGTTCATTCCTTTTATTAGATTTCTGCTATTTAATTTGGTTTCTAATATTTTCCTTATCCTTCTGAGGTATTCTCTCTTAATTTTCTCCTTCATCTCTTCCCGTTTTATCGTGTCACATTCAAGGACACCTAGGTACTTGTATCGGTCTTGTGCAGTCAATGCCCTAATCTTGTTGTTGTCCGGAAGTTTTATTCCCTCAGTCATTGAAAGCCTTCCTTTATGCATCACCATGATTGCGCATTTTTCTATCCCAAACTCTATTCTTATGTCCTCACTATATTCCCTTACTTCGTTGAACAGAGTCTCAAGCTCTCCCCTGTTTTTTGCAAACAATTTGATATCGTCCATGTACATTAAGTGGTTGACCTTTCCTTTTGTTTTAGAGAAATGGTATCCTTTGCTGTTTTTCAGGATTCTGTTAAGCGGTATCATTGTTAGAACAAATAATAGTGGGGACAACGAGTCTCCTTGGAAGATTCCCCTTTTTATCCCTACCTCGGCTAGTTTGTCCCCTGCGGCTGTCAAATCTACTTTCCAGTCTTCCATTGAATTACCAATGAATTTAACCACCGGTTCGCTAATTTTGAACATTCTAAGGTATTCGAGTATCCAGCTATGTGGAATCATATCGTATGCCTTTTTGTAATCTATCCATCCCATTGCGATATTCTTTCTCCTTTTCCTTACTTCTTTTAAGATCATCTGGTCTATGTAGAGTAAATCGTTTGCCCCTTTGGTTCCTATCCTACACCCTTTCTGTTCTTCTGGTAGTAGCCCCCTTCTATCCATTGACATGTATATTCTCTCTGCTATTTGCCCGGTCAGGATTTTCCACATAAGCGGTAGGCAAGTGATTGGTCTATAGTTGCTTGCTATGTTCCCCTTTCCCGGGTCTTTTTGGATGAGGGTGGTTCTGCCTTTAGTCATCCATTCTGGTGCCTTGCCTTCATTTAGACAATTTTGGAGTAGGTGAGTGAGTCTGCCGTGTAACGTGGTGAACTTTTTGAACCAATACCCATGGATCCCGTCGGGACCCGGTGCTTTCCAGTTGGCTACTTTCCTAAGAGTATGTTTCAATGTGGTTTCATTCAGTACTATTGGTTCTCCCTTGTCTATATCTTCTAGTTCTTTTCTCATGTTTCCTAACCATTGCGGTGTTACATTGTGTCTTTTTGGGTGCCCCCATATGCTATTCCAATAGTTCTTGGCCTCTGTGGCATCTGGTTTTATGTCCTGCCTTCTTTCCCCATTTAAATCTTGGTAAAACTTTTTCTCATTGTTTTGGAATGTGCGGTTTTGTGTGTATTGGGCCGTTCTTAGTCTGTATCTTTTTAGTCTTGCCTCTTTAGCTAGTCTTTTCTGGTGTAACTCTTCGACTACGGTTGCGATGCCTTTTTGCGCTACCTTATATTTGTTATAAAGTCTTACTCGTGGTCTGTCTGTGTGTGGTGTATTTCTAAGCAGTACTTCGTCTCTCTGTAGTTGGGAGATCTGCCTTTGTAACCTTCTCTCCCAGTTGGGTTTCCCTTCCCTATTATTGCTTAGGTTCCTATCTTGTGTTGTGAAGCTTTGTGCTACCATTTTCGCCCCTGCGTAAATTAGGTTGTTGAGTTCTAGGAGGGTGTCTGTTTCTATGTGCTGTAAGAGGCAGTTGACCTGTTCGGTCACTTCTCCGACTTTCTTTCTGTCTTTGTCTCTTAGGGAGGGGAGTGTTGTTTTCTCTCCTCGCATGATCTCTTTCAAAGCTTGTATTTTGGTTTTCTCTTCTTCCGTTGGTGCCTCGTCATCACCCTCTGGTGCGTAGCTTACTGTGGGGGTCTCATGGGGGATTATTCTAGTTTTGTTATTGGTACTAGTTGTGCTGGGGGGGCATTCTTCAGATGTGTCACCTGAATCTCTCTCTACATTAATGCGAATCTCTAGTAGTTCAGTCTCAGACAGCCATTTCTTCTTTTGAATTTGCTTTACTTGGTTAGCAAGGCGTTGGTTCGATACTTCCACAGCAGATTTTTCCCTCCATATTTGGAGCATACGCTCTCTATAAGATCGCACTGAAGGCTTGCTTTTATAGTAACAGTACATAACTAGTCTATTCTCTTCCCTTGTCCATCTCTTTCTCTTGTTCTTTATAGCAGTCACCCCGTGAGGACTGCGCTTTCCCCGGGTGTCATTAGTGGTATACGAGTTTTGGCCAACAGTAGCTGTGTGACGACTGTGTCCCTCCTGAAGGCCATTAAGGGTACACGAGCCGAGATTTTGGCCAGCAGTCACAGGATGACGACCGGTTCCCTCCTGGTGGCTAACAAGGGAACACCTGCCGGTTACGACACACAGGTCTTGGATCTGTGCCCCGTTTTTTGCGGTAAAATGGTTTGGTTGTACTGTCATGATTGGGGTTTTTGGTTCTTTGGAGGTAGTACCAGACCTTGGTGGGTTGGTTAAGACCGATGTGAGTCGGAAGTAACCCAAGAGCCCCACCGGCCCTTTTGGTTCTTTTAAGGTAGCGCCAGACCTTGGTGGGTTCATTGAGACCGATGTGCACAGTGGTAACCAAAGAGCCCCACCAGCTCCTACCACCCAGGGTATGGCCTCACAAGGACAAGCCATTCAGGCTTGCAGAGATATCTACCTAGTGATATGACATTTGCCTGATTGTTGAACTGAAGAAATAACACTAAGCCTTTTTCTTGGGGAGGGGGGGTTACATACATTAAAGATCATATGTCTCCCTTAAATGTTATAAGTCTCGACTTAGTATAAGTTTCGATATTCGTTGTTTTTTCTTCCAATGCCCGCTGGGTAGATGGCCAAGCGACCACAGCCAATTTATACTATACTAATCTCGAAGGATGTGGGGGGTGCTGCCAGTCGAAAAGTTCATTCACACACACATATATATATATATATATATATATATATACTCGCCTCTCGCTTTTCTATACTTCTATGGGACAACTCATTTTGAATTATAAATTATAAATATAATAATTTCAAATTTAATTTTAATTCCACTTACCGGTTGCCCAGTGGTTATCGCTGAAGGCTGAGTGACAATAAGTCTCCTCAGGTCTTCAACTAACGTCTCCACTCTCTTTCACCTATCATGTCAGGGCTGCAATTCGTTGCAGTCCTTATATCTCTAGCACCTTCCTCAGTATCCGTGCAGTTCCCAGTAGTGCTGTGGTCTGTACAGTCTCAATCCTTCCCCTAATCCCGATCTCCTCCAGTCTCTCCCTCAGCGTTTTGGGGACAGTTCCTAGTGTACAGCTATGACCGGTACTACCCTGATTTTCATGTTCCACATCTTCCTTAACTCCCTTGCTAGGTCCTGGTATTTTTCCCTTTTTTCACCCTCCTTCTTTTTTACTCTATGGTCTGCAGGTACAGCAACGTCTACTATTTGGCAGGCCTTCCTTTTTTTGTCTACTATTACTTTTTGGAATCCCACACCAGTTGCCTGGTGGTAACTGCTTGAATTTGAGTAACAGCAAGTCTCCTTAAGTCTCCAGCCTTCCTCTCCTAGTACTCATAGGTCGCAGTAATTCTACGATTTACAGTTTCACACCGGTTGCCCAGTGGTTATCGCTGAAGGCTGAGTGACAATAAGTCTCCTCAGGTCTTCAACTAACGTCTCCACTCTCTTTCACCTATCATGTCAGGGCTGCAATTCGTTGCAGTCCTTATATCTCTAGCACCTTCCTCAGTATCCGTGCAGTTCCCAGTAGTGCTGTGGTCTGTACAGTCTCAATCCTTCCCCTAATCCCGATCTCCTCCAGTCTCTCCCTCAGCGTTTTGGGGACAGTTCCTAATGTGCAGCTATGACCGGAACTACCCTGGTTTTTATGTTCCACATCTTCCTTAACTCTCTTGCTAGGTCCTGGTATTTTTCCAGTTTTTCACTCTCCTTCCTCTTTACTCTACCGTCTGCAGGTACAGCCATGTCTACTATTTGGCAGGTCTTCCTCTTCTTGTCTACAATTACCAAGTCCGGTCTTCTTGCCTGGATGAGGTGGTCAGTTTGAATGTTAAAGTCTCAGAGTAGTTTGTGGTTGTCATTCTCCTGGACTGCCTCTGGTTTGTGCTGATACCACTTTTCCACATGTTTACTTAGTTCCCAGTGTATCATCGTTGCTACTCTATCGTGTCTGTGCTTATACTCCTTCTGGGCGAGTTGACTACATCCACTAGTTATGTGGTTTACGGTCTCATATCTTTCATTGCACAGGCGGCACTTGCTGTTTGTCTGTTTCTGTCGATTTTTGTTTTTATATAATTTGTTCTGATGCTTTCGTTTTCTGCTGCTATGATGAGCGATTCCTTTTCTCTCTTCAGGTTTCCTTTCCGTAACCATGTCCATGATTTCTCGTCTGCCACATCTTGTATCTGCCTTTTAAACTATTCATACAATTTTTTCTCTTCCCATTTTTCTGTTCTTGTTTGCTGTGCTGTTCTAGTGTTTTCTACTTTGTTGTTTGTTGCGCTGTCTCTTGCACTCTTTATGATTTCTTCACTATTTGTTTGTACATATCTTTCTAGGTCTGCTTCAGCTCTCTGGACACAGTATTCTATGCTGATGACCCCATTGCCACCTTCTTTTCTCTTAACGTATAGTCTATCTGTGACATTTCTAGGGTGTAAGGCTTTATGCATTGTCATGAGTTTCCTTGTTCACCTGTCCATTGATTGGAGTTCTTCCCTTGTCCATCCGAGGAATGTCCCTGTGTATCTAACTACTGACACAGCCCAGGTGTTCATTCCTTTTATTAGATTTCTGCTGTTTAATTTGGTCTCTAATATTTTCCTTGTCCTTCTAAGGTATTCTCTCTTTATTTTTTCCTTCATTTCTTCCCGTTTTATTGTGTCACATTCAAGGACGCCCAGGTATTTGTATCGGTCACGTGCAGTCAATGCTCTGATCTTACTGTTGTCCGGGAATTCGATTCCTCCAGTCATTGTAAGCCTTCCTTTGTGCATTACCATAATTGCACATTTTTCTATTCCAAATTCCATTCCGATATCCTCACTGTATTCTTTTACTTCGTTGAACAGAGTCTCAAGCTCTCCCCTGTTTTTTGTAAATAATTTAATATCATCCATGTACATTAGGTAGTTGACCTTTCCTTTTGTTTTGGTGAAATGGTACCCTTCGCTGTTATTCAGGATTCTGTTGAGTGGTATCATAGTCAGAACAAATTACAGTGGGGACAACGAGTTTCCTTGGAAGATTCCCCTTTTTATCCTTACCCCTGTTAGGTTTTCTCCTGTGGCTGTCAAGTCTACTTTCCAGTTTTTCATAGAGTTTCCAATGAATCTAACCACCGGTTCGCTAATTTTGAACATTCTAAGGCATTAGAGTATCCAGCTATGTGGGATCATATCGTACGCTTCTTTGTAATCTATCAATCCCATTGCGATGTTCTTTCTCCTTTTCCTTACTTCTTTTAAGATCATCTGGTCCATGTAGAGTAAGTCATTTCCCCATTTGGTTCCTTTTCTACAACCTTACTATTCTTCTGGTTATAGTCCCCTCCTTTACATTGATATATACATACTCTCCCAGCTATTTGTCCGGTCAGGATTTTCCACATAAGTGGTAAGCATGTGATTGGTCTATAATTGCTTGCCATATTCCCCCTCTTCAGGGTCTTTTTGGATGAGGGCAGTTCTGCCTTTGGTTAACCATTCTGGTGCTTCGCCTTCGTTTATCGTTTATGCAACTTTGGAGTAGGCGGGTGAGTCAGTCGTGTAATGTGGTGAATTTCTTGAACCAATATCCATGGATCCCGTCGGGACCCGGTGCTTTCCAGTTGGCTATTATTATTATTATTATTATTGTTGTTGTTGTTGTTGTTGTTATCATTTCTTCTTCTTCTTCTTCTTCTTCTTCTTCTTCTTCTTCTTCTTCTTCTTCTTCTTCTACAAAACTGAGCTTTTTACATATACTTAGTTGGATAGCCAAAATTCCAAGTTGATCACCAGTCCTACCCATTATCACTATTCTCTTTCTGTGTGATTGTGCTGCATTCTCTTATTATTCGATTCACCGCTTCATTATTTACATAAATAGTAAGAAAAATGCGTATCTGCACAACGTGGTAATGTAATAGAAAAAGCTTGAAAGCTATGGATCAGGAATATGTGTGTAACATAAACTTGACGAAAAATATCAATGCAAAAATGGTTATTTATAATGGCATTTGCCCACATAAAACTCAACTTTGTAAAATAAGGTTGTTTAATGTTGCCACTGCATTTAGGATTCGAACATTAATCTCTGAAAGTAAACACACTAACCAACTGCGTCAAGGATACATATTTAACAGAAGTAATTCATTTTTTATATCAATCTTTTTTGTCCAACTTTTGAAATCATTGTCATTTTCAACCCTAAAACTCTTGTTATATCTTTACAAATTGGAAAGTCTTTGTCTTTAAAAGTTTAAAGATTTTGTTTAAAAAAGAAAATTTGCAGGATCAAAAATATGTATATGGAAAGTTTGGTGTAATTCGGACATAAACGGCATTATATCAAATTTAAAGAGAAAATTCTCTTAAAATTTGTGCCTCACATGTTTTAAAGCAATTTTCGTGAGTTGGTGTAATTTAAAAAAACATTACAAAAGTTGTACAAAATTAAAGTAAAAACCCAACGGTACTAATATGAAAAGCAACGTACTGCTTTTGAATTTCCAAAATTCTGGCTGCTGTCTCGTGTTTGACCCAGGGATTAAACCGATGTAAGTCTCTTCAAATCTCTACTCCTTCTCCAGTATTCTTGACAACTCCAGCTCAGCAACCATGTAAATAATGACTGACCTTTCCTCGAATCTCCAAATCCACCATGCTCGCCTCTGTTTTTAGCACTGAGTACATCAATTATCATGGGTACAATCCTGACTCTTTTTTTACATATGTTCAGTTCTCGTGCGAGATCTCCAGTTTTCATCTTTTATCGTTTTCTTTCATTTTTGCCGGTGCAGCCACGTCTAGGATCAAACAGACTAACTTTTTTCTGTTTTACAACAACCTTTTTCGGAGTATTTCAATCTGTTGATTGAATCAAATTGCATCTGGTTTCTTCTCATTCCTTTTATTTACATGGTTGAACACTGCACGACGATTCCCATTGTATCGCTGACCCTACTCTGCCGTGTTTGCTTCCATATCCCCTTTCGGTAAGCTCATTGCATTCACTAATGACGCAGATTACTTTTCTCCAAGAAAACATTTACTGTTTTTTCTGCGTTTTGTCCAGGCAGATACGAAGCAGACATGGGGGTCTGTGGCTCTTTTTGTGGGGTAGCTCAGACTGTAAGGCTAGCCTGTGAGTCGAACGAGAATATAGTGGGGAGATGCCTGGGCTGGTCATAGGGTTCTATCATCCCTTTGAAGGGGGATCAGGACAGTATAGCTGTCTATGACTCAGGGCACAAATCCCTTGGACACTGTGGCTATCTGCAACTTTGAGCACAGACTTTTGGTATTAACAGAAACAGAAGTGCACTAATTATAAGGTTCTCTTACTTCTTCATAGGCATGGCAGCCTAAGTTTATTGTTGTCCACGTCGAAAATCACTCCCCTGAATGAAAAAAATTGTGTCCAAGTTTCAAGATCAACTCCAGATTTCCTCTCCTCACCCACTTTCATAAACCTTTGACAATCCCTTTCCGTGTTAGTCTACCTTTCTTAGGCTCCAGTTTGTAGTTAGAGGGACAATACATATCATCCGTAGATACTTCAGAACAACAAAAATCTAACATAATGAGAGAATGTGGAGAAACCTGGGTTCTAAAATTCAGAGAAGTTTGATGCTAGGTGTGTAAATAAGAATTTGAAAATCTTTCACTCTCTGAGAACTGGTCGCAAGATCTTATCTTATTCCGGTCGACTCCGAATGCTATCGCCTACCCACCACTGTTAATCAAAAAGACACATTCCTTTATATTAAGCCTTTCCTATTGTATAGACCCTCCTGGCACCCGCCCCTATCCTGAATGATATTTGGTTAACGTTATTGATAATATCAGCAGTGTTGATCGAAATAACGGCAAGAAAACAACAAAAAAAAGTAGAAAAAGATTCATGTACTTTATTCAAAACAGCAGAAAATCAATAAATGATTAAATAAGTGTAGTACACAAATAAATTGATACATTTAACAAATACATATCATATTAATGGAATATAAGGAGTAATTATCTGAGTTTTAAAATTCAAACAAGTCAGATTCTAGGTGTGTAAGTGAACATTTGAAAATGTCTCAGCCTCCAAGACACCATCATCATCAACAGTCTTTTATAGTCCGTCGTTGGAAATACACCTTTCCCAGGATTCGCCAGACTTCTCTAAAATGGGTGTCAATACTCTCCGAACTCGTTGGTCTCTCCATCTTATATTCTGCTGTGCATGCAATCTCTTGGGATCCATGTTGTGAGTTGTGATGTCTATCGGTTGTTTGCCATTTTTGCAACAGCCCATCGCTATTTGAGTTTTCTAATGGAGTGTATGATGACTCGGGAACCTGTTTTCCCTGATTTATTGTGCTGTATTGTGATCTCTCCATATTGAGCATGATTGATGTGCACGTTGCATGCTTCTCAGTGTGCAGGTCAGTCTCTTGGTAAGGCTCTATTTTTCAACTCCATAGGTGACTTTCAGCGGGATGCATTGGTTGTATATTCTATCAAGGACTAATGAGATTTTCGTGTTCTTGAAGGCTGACTGGAGCCTCCGAGTAATAGTTACTAGTTCTTATCTTCAACAAGCGGGTTACTTTTCAAATTCGAAAAAATTCAACGACCCCCTACCTCTGTCGGCCAAAAACACAAACCCCCTCAGGTTCAGGCCCTTATATTGAACGGACAATCTTGACCCCCTCCTGGAAGAATATTAGGGTAACGTAGTGGGTAATAGAAGGGAAAGGGGCAAAACATTGCATCAGCCAGGTCTGTCAGACCCCTTCTCCTACGGATTTGACTCACTGTAACTTGTTACCCCCCCCACACACACACACATACAAGAAGGTAAGATCGTATATTAGATTAAAGGGAACGCAATCAAGCAGCCGATAGCGTATTCCTCCAAAAGAGCTTCATAATATTTCAAAAGAAAAAGATAAATGTGCAAGGTTCCATTATGCGAAATTTGAAGAAAAATAAAACTCCATTGCCGTCCACTGCCTATTTTTACGATCATATTAAATGACTGAAGTCTTTCTTGATAGACCTCGTACATATGCACGCATATGAGCAGTCAGCAAGGAATTCACTGGAAACTCCCCATTTTTTCAATTCAAGTATTTCTTTCCGCCACATCTAATCATTCATTTATTTTATATTTTCATCTCCCCTTAACCATTGCTTTATTTTTATTTTTGTTTTCTAATATTTGACTACTTGTGCCATTTGCTTGCATGGCAATCAATCAAGTACACACACACACACACAAACACATGCACACACATACATACACACACACACACACACATATACATTACACACCAAATCTCACTATGGTTATGACGACATGTAGAGTACTGATTAGTGGCCCCGTTTACAAATGATTTCTAAAACGACTTGTTATTGTTGTGCTATCCATATTCCACCTCCTACACACCAAAATCGCAGTCAATATAATACATATTTACATTCAAATTGCGAATCCTCAAGTAACCGTAGATTTGCTGATGGCGTTGTCTTTTTTTCTAAAAACCTTCACGATCTCCGAGTAATGTTATACAAACTAAATAAACTTCAGTCATGTACAACGAGCATGTTGAGCTCAAAGACACTGTGATCGAAATCGAAAATGCAGAGCTAAAGAGAGTAGACCACTAAGTGTACCTAGGACAGCGAATTTCCACAAGGTCATCAAAAGTAGAAAAAAGGATCACACCAGGTTGGCAAGTTTACGGTAGAGCAAGCTCGACTTTCAAGAACAAGAAAAACCCCACTAGTCCTAAAAAAAGGGTATACAATCAATGTATCCTACTGATAGTTACCTATGGAGCTTAAAATGGAACCCTCAAACTAAGGACCATGCAACATACACATGAGAGAATCATGCTCGGGGAGATCTTGAGAGAACCAAGTATACCAAAGAAAAGACAGGAGTCTGGGACATCATAGAAATTGTTAGAAAATTCAAATGGCAATGGGCTGGACATGTTGCAAGAATGTCAGCTGGATATCACGACTCACAATGTAGATCCACAGAGATCATATGTCCGACGACGGATGATGATGATGATCATGATCATGATCATGATGATGATCATGATGATCATGATGATTCAAATTGAATCATTCGAATGATTTTTTTTATTCAACTTACGATATGTATGGTTCTACAATACAGTTTACCTATGAGCTAGGATACGATCTAGATTGTTTATGATCGGTATGTCATGTGTACTTCAGTGCAGGTGCGCTTACCAAACTAACCACACCCGTATGTGGGAACCGAAGTCCAGATGTAGACTTTAATATTCCCGAGTGACTGCTGTCAGACTCTGGAGCTGGCTGGTTCCACCTCAATTTGCTAGACGAACGGAACTGACACCCCCACAGGGCCAGTTAAACCAACTTTCTTTCTTTAAATAACATCCTTTTTAGAGATCTGCTGATACAAGTCATACTCTCTCTTTATCATTTTCAAGGTACTTTGTTTTCGTTAGCGGTAACATCGTCTTGAATTTTGTCAACATTTTTATTCATATTCCATCACTGCATGCAAACTACATTGGTGTATGAAGGAAAAATTAATGGAGAAGGAATTTTTTTCAGATTTTATTTTGACATATTTCCTTTTCTTTCTTCTACTTATTATGATTATTCAGTTGCTGTGGTTGTTTTTAATGCGGTCTCTTTCTTTTTCTTCCATCGTTTTTCATTATTTTCATTTAGTTCTTTTTCTCCTTTGTTTACTCCTCATTACTTTTTTCTTTGTACATTACCATTACTTTTTTACTGACGAAATTTTTTTGTCCTTAAAGTTTGAGCCTCTCCCAGCGGAAGGTTGCAATCCGAGAATAATTCTTTGCTTGATTTCTTCTTCTTTTAAGGATTTCATGGAGATTCGTTGTCATACGTAGATGTTGCGGTGTACATTTTTCAGGTCTGCCTTTCCGATTTGGATTTTCGTGCTTTTGTTGTTATTCATGACATTTGTCTTACTGAAGTTCATGTGAGGACCAACTTTTTTGCTCTCTTCATTAGTCAAAAATGATAGTAAAAAAAAGCAACATTTTCAGCATATCATGGCTAAAACGCAAAAACGGATTCACTGAGAAAGCGCCGATCAAGTGTCTTTGTAAAAGTAATTGCGGTGTTTCATGCTGGAGAAAACCAGCTGAGGTTATAAGTGATCAAATGAATACATTACTTGAAAAGGATAAACATTATATGATTCAAGGGATAAGTAACTCAAAATATCCAAATCAAGCGTTGCAAATCATTTGGACTAGCTTGGTCATCTCAGTAATTTTCATCTGTGGCACACACGTGACGAAAAGAACTTGTTATAGACCATAGAGAGTTGATACTTTACAAGAACATGGAATACAAGCGATCGTAGGGCGAGCAGAATGAAGAACTAATTGCATCAGAGACCGGTGTGGCAGCCCCCTCCAAACCCCCAAAATTATACGCAGGATTAAACTAGCCTCTTTTACACTTTATATTCTAGGGTAGTTCACTTTATACTCCAGGATTTAAAATTAGCAAGTTTATTTCATACATCCATACCCTGGAATATAAAGAAGGCTAGCTCTATGAACCCTGTGTGTATGTTTTATGTATGCGCGTGCATATATGAAATACATGAATGTACATGTGTGTATATAGTATGCCATATGTATGCCTACGAGTGTATGTTGCATGTGTACGTGTGTATATGTACGTGCTTGTATTTGTCAATGTCGTGCATGTAGGTATATATGTATGTAGTAAGTGTGAATTTGTGTGTGTTTGGGACGTGTATAAGCGTGTATATGTGGCATATGTGTATATTCATAAAATTAAACGTTTATGGATGTGGTATTATGTGCATGTGAGTATGTACTTGGTCTATATGCACGTGGCATGTATGCGTCTGAGATTCGAAAATTTTCAGAATTTACTGCAAAATAAGTATATTGAAAGATTCAAATATACAAACACAAATACAATAAATCCTCGCTTCAATTGACACCGATTTAACAGTTCTCAGATTTAGCAGACACTTGACTGATTTCCTCAGCTCAAATTTTTGATGACATCATCTCTCACTTGATACGTCAGACGGTCAGAATTCTTAGTAAACAAATCCTATGTAAAATTTTTACCATAATCTACTAGGCTATTTTGCTGTGAAATATTTGATTTTGAAAAGAGTAAAACAAAAGTTAAAACATGCCATTCCTCTGGTACTATTAGATTTAATTGAAAAACCGTGGGTTCACTGCACTCATATTTTTGCATCAACAAAAAGTAGGATTTTGTATTATTTTTCTTACAGTGTAGATTTCAAGATTCTAACGTATTTACTGAAAATGTAGAAACATATTCTACAAAATAACTGTTTGGTAGCCTCTAAAATTAGCTTCCGGGAAGAAAATAAGAATAAAATAAATACACACTTTTAGAGCGAGGATTTGGTAATGATTGTAATCATTCCTTCCAATTATTTCCTGAGGTTCAGCAGAAAATTTAAACGCATCCTGGTCGGCATTCGCTATTTCTATCCTTTATAATATTTTAAACTGCGTTAAATTTATAGCACGTACATGAAATGATAGTTTTAATTAATTAGAGAACTTTCGAGGCGTTGGAGAAAACCTTTTTATTCAAGTGGTACCTGTTGTCAGCACTTGATTAGATTTCAACGGTAATTGAGTGATTAAATTGTGCACTGCAGTTTATAAGATTATGCCATTAGCGCGTGAAAAAAATTAGAATTTAATTCTTTAACCGCGATTATATTATGTATCTGGTTGTTGGGGTATAATGAAACTTTGAAATACAGACTCATTTATGGAAAATACAAGGGGGTATAACTGAGTTAGTGCAGTATGAAATAGGCTAGCCTGTTTTTTGTCGTTGATCATAAACTTGATGTGCCCAGAATATATCCGGGGTATGATACAGGCTAAACCACGTTTAACCTGCATGAAGAGATTGCAAGATAGCACAGTATGTCAGATACCAAAAAAAAAAAAGAAGGATTAGAAATATCATTGAATCCATTAGAAAATGAAATGGCAATGGACTGGTCATGTAGCAAGAACGGCAGACCACTGGACGACAGTATGCAAAACGTAGGTCCACAGAGATCATATGCAAGAATGTGGCCGGCAGAAAATAAGATGGTGTGACGAGCTAAATAAATTCAGAAAGTACTGGCTCTGTGTCACACAGGATAGAGAGATCTTGTGAATCTTGGGGAAGATCTATGTCGATCGAAAGATGCAAACAGACTGATGATGATGATGATGATGATGATGATGACAGTCTGGGCTGAGAGGTATATTTTAGCCTGTTAACTGGTTTTCATTGAAACGAAGTGATGCCGAATATTTAGTGAAATTTCAAGGCAGTCCTCAACTATGAGCTCTTTTTGAATAACCAAGCGATTTTTTCTCTTCATGTTGGCGGTCATAGCTTTACGACTATTCCGGAGAGACTGAAATAAAAAAAAGATGTTGATATTTCATGGACCATCGCTTCCAGAATTTTACATCAGAATTTAGAGAATCAGCAGTAAGGAAAATTGGATCTGGATAAAAAAAAGAAATGATGCAAAATTCAAGACACAATAGAAGAAGGACCAAAATGGCTTCTGCTTTCAGGAGCAGATAATCACTATTTTGTCAACTTCGTTCTGAGATGGGAATGTCTCAAGATATACTATTAGGAAGCCTCTGCAGTATTTAGTATTTCCAGTAGGGTTTGGACAAGAAAGTCTCAATTGTCAAAGAATAACATTGCATACGGAGAGAAATATATTGACTTTTTCACGTAGAAGGGTTTCTTGAAGGGTGTCATCTTTGATGCGTTTACATTATCTACGCTTCTGAAGAGATGTTAATGAGGACTTGAAAGTCAATTTAATAATCAGTAGAAAACTAGAATAAACACGACAGTTTGGAGGTAGTGGCATGATAGTATTCGTGTCTTTCACACAAATGTCTTCTAAGAATGCATACATGCCGTTGGTAGCCCCTATACGTCAGATGTTTGTGAATAAATCGCCATGATCTTCGTAGTCTTACTTATCAATTAAGCGAATCCAACGTTCAATAAAATCGTCTTCAAGCAAAGCCAAAAAGTTTTAAAAGCATTTTGCAATTGGAGTCCCCTAATTTTAGTTTTTGCTTTGCTCACCACTCATCACATAACATCAACACACCAATGACCCGGCCGAATACACTGTGAATATGGCTTCTTGTTCAGCTGTAAATGCTACGTATAGTGAAAACTTTTGGACAACTATCAAGCTCTATGGATCCAAGTCTACGATCTCGTGCAGGAGCAAAAAAAGACCAAAAACAAGCAAGATGTTCCTTGTCTGTTATTTTCAACTGCACACACACACACGTACATATATAAAATGCATGCATGTATTTCATATGATATATTTGTATCATATATATATATGTCCTCCTTTATTATGCTAAACATTGAGATGAAAGCTGTTATTGAGAGATGGACATTTACTCATGAGTGGCTTCTGTTTCAGGTCAAATTCTATTTAGAAAATAATATTAACAAGTGGTATATCTCACTATCTAGTTTTGTAGCCAAATGCATGCGTTTAGAGTTTCTTGCCTCTCTCACTCTCTTTATATATATATATATATATATATATATATATACATATATATATATATATATACATATATATATATATATATATATATATATATATATAGTGTGTACTTTAGAGAGTGAGACATGTATATTGCATTATATCATACAGAAACTATTATTTGAAATGATCTCCCATCGTTACATGGTTAATGTATCACTCAAGCTTGATAACGTAGATGAATTAAACAATGTAAGAAATGGGGCTTTCAAGAGAATCAAACCTGCAACCGATTTAACTTGACCTTCTTCTTACCATTGAGGTAAACAGTCACCAGTTATGCAAAGACCTAAATTCTTATTTTCTCCTCCAAAAAAACGACATGGATAAAATAAACAATTGAAGGAAATACGACTGTTGCAGGAATTGAACCTGCGACAAAAAGGTAGAGGCTTCTAAAAACCTAACTGTCGTGTTGGAAAGAAACGAATACACAGTGGATTAAACGAGATGCAAATGTGGGGTGGGAACAATTTTGAAATATCTATTCTATCTGTGCTGTCTACTTTGAGTGATACATTAACCGTACAACGACAAGAGATCATTTCAAAAAACGTATTTTTATTTAATATAACGCAATTTATAAACATTCGGTCGGTTCATATATATCCACTATTCAATACACATACACACACACACACACACACACACACACACATATATATATAATGTTATACATATATATCATGAATATACATGATTTAATCATGTATATAAATATTGTATAACTATATATATATATATATATACCTATGTGTATATATGTATTTATATATATATATATATATATATATATATATATATATATATATATATATATATATATATTTATATATATATATATATATATATATATATATGCCAAACTGTACGGATGCAATATAACATAATATAGTGCAATATCCAATGAATTTAGATATTAAGTTATTTTGCGATATATGTATGAAATACAACGAAACAGCTGTCTTTGGATAACTCAATCATCTAATTATTGTTATTATATATATATATATATATATATATATATATATATATATATATATATATATATATATATATATATATATATATGTATATATCACAATTCAACCTACAAGTAAAAACTAAGTTAAGAAAAATATTCATCCAATTGATAGAAAAACACTTTTCCCGAACACGGAGTAAAATATTCAACAAGAACGAAATCAAAATTAGCTTTAGTTGTACGGAAAATTTTTCTACCCTCATCAAAAACATAGCGATAGAGTAATAGAAATTAATACTAATGAAGAGAGCATAATTGAACCAGACTGTAATTGCACAAGCAAAATTAGATGCCTTTTGGAAATTGATATCTAAAAATCGAATATTGTATACTTAGCAGGAATATCAACCCAGGCGAAACCCCTTAGAAGTAAAATATTATATAGTAATATCTAAAACACACTTTAAACTTAAATTAGCCAACGATATATCATCCTTTATTAATAGAAAATATAAAAATAGTCCATCTCTATCGACTCATTATTGGAGATTGGGTGATAATCTCAAACCGACTGTAAAATGGAATAAAATACGCTGTGAAATTATGTGATATAATGCGATGTAATATAATGTCCAGTGTATGATGTTTGTTTTGTTTCTTCATAAAATGGTCCGTACATTCAACATTAAACATTAAGTTGAGTTAGAGTACAGTTTAAATTGAGATAGAGCAGAAGATTCACTATGCAAACATGATTAAGATACCTGATCAGGACGTTTTGAGAGAGTCTATTTTTCTAGGGTGTAATGGTTCCTTTTTATTCTATATGTATATATATATTTGTTGGTCGTTATCTGCTATTTAGGGTGTACTTCCTCTTTGTGGGTATTTTATTCTTACTTAAATCTATTTCCTAGTGTTAGGAGCACTTTTATATGACTATAGTTGTTAGTTCAATTTTCCTCAGTTCGGTCTTTTTTTTACATATCCAAGATCATTATGAAGAAGTGATTTGGTTGTTCTTTAAATTGGCTGAAGGTATGAAATGATAATAACGTTAATGTTGCTACTACTATTGCTTATAATAAAAAGGGTTATCACATATATACATATTTCATTTGTATACAAATTGCATATATATATATATATATGCAAATATGTATATATATGTGCATATATATATATATATATATATATATATATATGCAAATATATATACATATTATGAATATATATATATATATACACACATATTGTATATGTACATATAAATATTTCATGTATATAAATGTTATAGAATTATACATATTATATATATCCATGTTTATATTTATAAATATTACCTATATACATATGATATATATATTTACATATATTCACACATATATACATATTACATAAATGTATATATATATATATATGTGTGTGTATATATATATATATATATATATATATATATATATATATATATATATATATATATACAAATGTGTATGTGTATAGATATAATATATATATATATATATATATATATATATATATATATATATATATATATTCATAGGGAAATAGGGAATGAGACGGACTCAGAAGTAAAAGTGTATAGGGATTTCGTTAATTGATCAATTCATAAATTAATGTATAGGTATGCTATGCATGTTTCGGGATGGGTTAAAAAGCTTTCATAGAAAACAAAATCAGCAATAGACGTTTTGCTTTGAAAACGAAAATAGATGTCAGGAAAGAAGATTCCTATATGGTCATTATTGTGAGTTTGTACTGTCTTTCAAGAAATATGTGGTAGTATAGTTTGATACTCCATTGGTAGTGCAGCAATTATGGGTATTTTATTAGTTGTGCTTGTCAGAGGGGTGGGGATTCTTAAGTACAGTTGTCCTGGATTGTGGGGAGCTGGTTAGTCGTTTAGTGTTAAACTATTTAGGTACTTGGTAAATTTGGGATGAGGATATCTCAAGTGTTAATCAAGATAGTGGTATAAGAGGGTTCTGGTTATGTATGATTGAATATCTGTAGGGAAATTTATGTTCTGTAATGGTCATTGTGAATGTTCTGAAAAGTCTGATGGCTTTGAGTTGTACAAATGAAATACCAGACATAGATTTCTATGGGTCAGGGTCTGTGTGACTGTGTGAAGTTTGCGACGTTAGATAAACACGAAAGGGGATTGGATGTGGATAAGGAAAGGTAAGTTTGTAACATTAATTATATGTAGGTGGAAATCCAAATTTTAAATATTGGGTTTTCATGAGGAATAAGAGTATATGGATATTGTTGGGGCGGGGGCTAAGGGCCTCGGTAGAAGTATAGTCTAAAGAATAGTGACTTGGTGAGTATAGAATGGTCAAGAGTGAGAGGATTATGGTCTTAGAGAACGGTGTGGTTAGGTTTGTTATGTATAGTGTTGAGTCCGTTTGGGTAGGAAGTTTCAACTTTGTTTATCCACATATATTCATGTACTTCTAGAATTTCAGTCGTGTCAGTTCTTCTCCTTTTTTTCCAATGATAATGAATCTAGCGTGTGCATCGAAATTGTGGCCAGGGTGTTGAAGTGTACTTCTACGAGGAGTAGGTTGGTAAAATTGGGTGATTCAATTCTGTGCCTATAGTTATTAAGTCTAATGTTGAATTGTCATTCTGACCTATGTATTGCTATTTATATTTAATGCATTTCAGAAGGCAGATGACATTTTTACTTCTACAGCTTGGATTATGATTAATGAAGAAAGTCTTCTTATGTAGCAGGGTTGGCCAAATTTAACAGTTTTAGGGATTGTGTTACGTGAGACATAAATTATTATAGTGTTGCTAGTCATCGAGTCTTTGACGTTTTTGGATCTGCAGTGGGCGGAGACATGTGGTTCTAGGAATATTTCTTAGAGTTTTGTTTTGAGTATAAGTATATTGCATCTCTTTTCAGTTATATGTGACAGAGGTGGGAGTGTGGGTATGAGTGATATCTAGTCAGGTTTATTTTTGTTCGAGAGTATAAGGATTACTTCTCTTTTCATTTGGTTATTGTATTTTCTGTTGAATATATGGGTTTAGTGAAATGTTGTTGTAAGTTATTGCTATATCTATCAAATTCACTCCCTGATGAGAAAATTATCCTAATTCTGAGCGCTTGTGAAACTGGTAGGGCTTTTTCCAGGTGTTTTCAGGTGGGCTGAGGGAGTGTCTGTGGGGTAGTGTAGAGGTTTCTATTATTATCTATGTATATACTGGTGTCAGTAGATTTCTCGTAGTCAAATTTGATAGAGTCGTTTGTAGAGATTGTGTGTGTGAAGAAGTTCTCTAGATCTGCCTGCCTCAGCTGGCTGTACATAAAACATCATCTATATATCTAAAATACAAGATACAGTTTCTCTTCATCTCTGGATATATAAAGGTTTTCTTAAAATTTGCCCATGAAGATGTTAATAAAGGAGGGCGTGCCATGGCATACACTTTAATCTGAAGAAAGTGTTCATCATTGACGTTGAAACTATTGAGTGTGACAATGCGTTGCCCAAGGATGGTTACCGTTTTGATTTCAAGTTCTTCAATAGATCTATTGTTGAGGGGATCTTTTAGAGCTAAAAGCTTTCTCCATGTTTGATATTAGAATATAGGGTTTTGGCCTCTTTGTGGGATTGTTTTGATGTGTTTGACTCTGTTCAAGAGTTTGGTAGTGTGTGGTAGATAGGATTACATAGCGATGATATTGATCTGGTGGTGTAAATATTTTGATATATCTACTTCTATTATATATGTATACATGATATGTATGTATGTATTAATATTATGTATACATGTGAATATTATACACCACAAATTATTAGTAAACTCAAGTGGTAATGCACTGAACATGTTGCAAGAATCATAGATCACTGCTAAAAATCACGACTATAAACGTTTATCCCAAGACAGCAGGTGCAAGACTGTGATAAACATAAAATGAGATGGCAAACGCTGGATGAATTGAGAAAGTGCTGACTCTACAACAGCGGACACTAAAAGACTGATGAGGATGATGACGATGATATGAATAAATGAATGCATACATACATGAGTATGTGTGTGTGTGCTTATCATGGAAATGCTCTATACATTGTGTATATATATATATATACATATCATATGCACATCATAAATGTATGATATAGTGTTATCTATCTATATTACATATATATCATATATATATACATATCATATATTATATCATACATTTTATATTTATACATTTTATATATTTCATTTTACATATTTCATATATAATATAAATGTTCTATACATGTGATTTATACAGATACTATATTTTTCCTATTGATATATTACATGTATTATATATTATATATATGATATGTATACTATTTCATATATATATATATATATATATATATATGCTACAAGAATAATATAAGTGTACATTATATGTGTATATATTATACATATTATTTCCATATTCAATATATCATGTATATATCTATCAATAATAATGTTTTTTATTGTATATATATATATATATATATATATATATATACACATATGTTTTTATACATATACACATCATTTATCTATTTATATTCTCTACTCAATATGTAAATATATATATACATATATGTATGCATGTATATTTTATATATATTATAAATACATATATCATATATGAATATATAAATATATATTTTATATATGTTATCTATACATACATCATATATGTGCATATAATATTTGTAAGTTTTATCATTTATACTATATATTCTTCATATATTTTTTTATGTATCATATATATCATGTATATAATCATTGTATATTTCATTTTTGTATATACGTATATCATATGCTTTTTTATGTATATGTCGTACACACACACACACACACACACATACACACATATATATATATATAATACAAATCAGGAAGGTGTTTCAATATCATACAATATTTCATGTTTGAAGGCTTTATTTCATGAAGTGTTAGATACATCTGACGTTGAATATTAGGTTGATTTGTATGTGTGCCCTCTTTGGGTCTTTGCAGATTCGATTTTTATTTTACTATTTAGGGCCTCTTTTGCGGTTTGTCTATCTTCCTAAGTGGTAAAATTTTTTCCTGAATAAGGTGTGTACGGTACATGCATTTTTGTTTTCAGTGTGTATTTGATCCATCCGTTCTTGGCTGTATTTCACTCTACGTGAATGTTTTATTTTCACTTAGAACTGTTCCCCAATGTTATGGTTCCTTTTCATAAGACATCAATTGATGATTTGTTTTTTTATGGGTTTCTACATGTGTAAGATAATCATGTTGATCGGGTCTTTCATCAAAGTGCCCAGTGGAATATTCACAGTGGTTAATTTTCAGTATATCTATATGTGGCTTTTCAGGTAATTTTCGGTAAAAGGAATTTTGAGCAATATATTTGAAATGTGTATATGAATATATAAATACTATATTTATATGATACACAAACCATTATATTATCATATATATTATACTTATATATGATATATATTTTATATATTATGATTGTATATCATACATTATTTACGTCACCTATCATATTTACATTTACATTATAAATGAATGCATATATATCTATATATATGGTACGTATATTTTGCAAATTACATATATATGAATTGATATATATATGTATATATATATATATATATATATATATATATATATATATATATTTATAGTCACATATATATATATATTTATATATCTAAATATCCATGTATATACATCATATATATATCATTTATATATATATATATATATATATATATATATATGTATATGTATATTTTAGAATACATTGAATAATTGTAACATACCTTTATCATATATGTATTACATATATATATATATATATATATATATATATATATATGTATGTATATATATCTATATATCTATCTATCTATCTATATATATATATATATATATATATATATATATATATATATATATATATATATATATATATATGCTATGTATATAATATTTATATCATATATATCACATATCCATTATAACATAATGTATAAATACATTCTCTCTCTCTCTCTCTATATATATATATATATATATTAAGTATGTTTTGAGTTGTATATTGTATACTCAGCTGAAATATCAATCCAAGAACAATCCCTGTGGTGAAATATCATATATGAATATAGAAAACATCCCTTGAACTGCAATTAGCCAACCAGGTATCATCTTTTCCAAAAGTAAAATATAAAAATTGTGTGTCACAGTCGATATATTACAAACCCAAGGCTACAGTAAATGGAAAATATCGAATTAAACATGGATATGCCAAAATGTTTTGCCTCTGTGTTACTCATAGTAATAATTATTTTCACATCTAGAATTAAAAAAAACAACAAAATGATTGGAGAAATGAAGTAGTGTTAAACTGCCGGTGTCTCTCAAAATTTCAATCAACAAACTTATTCAATAACCCAAGTAAGATATATTTGATATAACCACCATAGTCATTTTATTTGCATACCCAAGTTAAAGAACAACCAAGTCAATATAATTATCTCAGGCATGTGAAAATAGACTGAACAAAAATAAGCAAATTGACAACGAAGGTCTTACAAAAGGGAATTTTAACTTTGGGAAACAGATTCAAGTGAGAATAAAATATTCTCAGAACGGATACATGGCACAAAAGTTTTGATTAATCGATCAAATTTTGACAACAAAAATATCCACCCATTACTCTCTTAATTTACAAATTAAAAAACTCCAACAAGCATAGCAATCCAGATTGAATAAGCAAAAAGAGCAACAGTAATGACCTGCCCCAAACAAAAAATATGTATAAATCGGAGAAAGGAAAGACTGTAGTACCTAAAAAATAGACCCTTCCTCAAAACAATGTGTTAAATGGGAATAAAAATAAAATAAGTGGAATCCCAAACAGGGCAGGAATATAAACGTGTCTTGCACATTATTTTCCAAGCTCTACAGTGAATATACTCAATATTTAGTGTTAGTATACTGAGCACTTTATAGAATAAACCCATCATACATCGAATATTATATCATGTTACATCATCTCATATTATATTGCATTCCTGATCTGTATTTTATTATTTATTTATATATATATATATATATATATATATATATATATATATATATATATATATATATATATATATATATATATATATATATATATATATATTAATGTGTATATATACTATATAAATTATACATATTATATATATCATACATATCATGCATGTGTACGTATCTGTTATGCTGAATATATGTATGAGTACATCGTATATATTATGTATGTATTATATATGTGAAGGTAAGGTTTCGATCCGACCTCGTGGTACTAAAGCTAAAACAACCTCCGCCACAAAAGCGTCAGGACAATCCTGACCTGCTCCTTTAAGTGCAATAGAGCAGTGCTGCCCCGGAGCGATATTTATTTGCTGTCCGACCACAGCAAAATGTGACACAAGGTGGGAAAATTGGAGCTTCCATCCAAAAATGGCTCCAGCCGACGTGACTTTGATTGCCAAGCGACCGTAGAAGCTAAAACAACCTCTGCCACGAAAGCGTCAGGACAATCCTGACCTGCTATGTGCAATTTTCACCAAGAAAAGACCATAAAAACGGGAAGGGCTGGCGTGTTTATACGCTGTCTCTCTACAGCAAAATGTGACACAAGGTCGAGGCTTAACGTGAGAATAACCATCAGTCCAAAATTGGCTCCAGCCGATGCAGCTTCGGTTTGCTAAGCAACTAAAGCAACCTCAGCCACGAAGGTGTCTGTATGGGGACCTGCTCCGTTAAGTGCAATGGAACAATGCTGCTCCGGGGAGAATGACCCCCTGCAGCTGGGTCGAGTAATAATAGGAGGGCCCAAAGATGAGTCTAAAGGCCTCCAATGCGCATAGCAGTGCACAGACTCAGTAAAACCTCAATGGCTGACGCACTGCACCGGTGCACTCGATCCACAACCAAATCTCCAGCCTATTCGACGGGCAAGTGTCAGTAGTTACGCCTCAGCTTCTGCTGTGGAACAGGTACTACAATTTGATCCCGAAGAAAAGGCCAGAAAAAGGGGATGGGCAGGTATGTTTATTCGCTGTCCAATTACGGCAAAATGTGACACAAAGTCGAGGCTTAACGTGGGAAAAAACCATCTGTCCAAAAATGGATGGGGTAATAGGTAGTCTATAGTCACACTGAAGAGTTGTAATACAACGAAACAGCAATCTGTGGATGACACAATAATATAAATATATTACATATATATATATATATATATATATATATATATATATATATATATATATACATACATATATATATTATATACATAATATATATTATGGATATTTTATATATATATATATATATTATACTATATGTGATTTATATTGTATAGTATTTTTATATGTATAAACATATATATGCATTATATATATTATTTATTATGTATATATTATATTTATATATCATTTATATATGAACATCGTATATATATATACATATATATATATATATATATATCATGTATATATAGTTATACATATATATATATATATATATATATATCATACATGTATATGTATTATATACATATTATGTGTTACGTATATTCTGCACATATAATATATATTGTGTATTACCTTTTATATATATATAGGTATATATCGATGAATATTTTACCTGTGTATTCTTCCAAGTGTATGTATGAATGCACGTGAACCATTCCATTTTTTTCCATGTATCTATACGCGAAAATATATTTCTTTGCATTTGTATATATATATATATATATATATATATATATATATATATATATATATGTGTGTGTGTGTGTGTGTGTGTGTGTGTGTGTGTGTGAATCAAATTGGTTTTCATATGTGCAAATAATCGAAATTCAGGGATATCAGAATCATTTCCACGTTTTTGTTCATTCAGGTCAACAAAAAAGCTCATTATCAAGTGAATATAATAAATTACAAGATGTCTTTGTCCTCCTTTATTATGCTAAACATTGAGATGGAAGCTGTTGTTGAAAGATGGACATTTCCTCATCAGTGGCTTCTGTTTCAGGTCAAATTCTATTTAGAAAATAATATTAACAAGTGGTATATCTCACTATCTAGTTTTGTAGCCAAATGCATGCGTTTAGAGTTTCTTGCCACTCTCACTCTCTTTATATATATATATATATATATATATATATATATATATATATATATATATATATATATATATATATATATATATATATGCTGCTTTACCAAAGTCCCAATACCTGCTGGTCATTCTTACATTCAGCAGGAGGCCTCTAGTAGCCCTGACAACAAAACTTACCCACAATGCATAGCCCCTGGCAGTGGACTCTGGTTCCACATGGTACATTTTAATTCACACTCACACAACTCACACCACTGATGATGGGAAGAATCCCGAAACATGTATGGACATTTGACATATAAGGATTAATAAACCTTACCACCAAAAACTTCACTCCCGAGTCTGTCTCACTCTCTAAAGTACACATTATATATATAAATATATATATATATATATATATATATATATATATATATATATATATATATATATATATATATATATATATATATATATTCGTATGCGTGATAGTATACATGCAGTCCTAGTCTGAAAGAAAAACGTCCATCTGCCAATTTTTTGAATTTTGCGGAAAATGTATATTTTCGTTGAAATATATTCATTTATTTTATCAAATAACTATTGAGATCTTATGGTCAATGCTTATGCGTTGGTATCTATCATTATTAACCAAAAAATCCCTCAATAGGAAATCTATTTCAGCAATATGGGTCATACTTTTCCTATTCTTGCTAAAATGCTGCAAATGATCCATCTTTATTTCTGAAATTTCTTGAACTCAGCATTGACAAGTATAATATTTAGATTCATATATTGTCCAGATCAAATCAAAGTCTGAATATTAAAATATATGAAATTACTTTGAACGATTCAGCAGAATTAATGCTATCATTATCATGTTTGTGTTTTGTCAGATTGTGATAAAGGAGCTGTTTACAATAACTGGCTGTGAAACTTCAACTTCAGAGAATCAAAGGTCGTAGTTATCAAGAAGATGAATCTAACTCTCAAAATGTTCTTTAGAATAAGCCGAATAGTTTTGAAAATACATAAGCAAAATATACTGCGGTTGACATTATTGTGGAATTGTTAAAGACCCTAAAAATTACTAATTGATTTGCAGAATGCACTTCGTATAACAAGACTTTTGCACAGGTATCAATTTCTATGTATACAGGCATATGTTTGATTTTGCAGAAACAAGAAAATATTAATAGAAAATTAACAATATCTTCTTTATTCGTCGTGTCCAACCACACATGCATTGATGAAGGATTGCTACTGAAGTAATATATATGGGATCCTGCGATGATGCAGAGACATCATAACTAGTAGGAATATATATTCTAGACATTCTAAAAGACACAGTAAACAAAGATAGGCTGGAACTATACAAAGACTACGATCCTAAAATATTGCAAAACGAAAACAACCAATAAAGAGAAAAAAATAACTTTCGATCTAAAAAACAAATGTGCATACAATCCATGGATAAAAGATCATGATCCATCAACACACACACACACACACACACACACACACACACACACACACACACTATATCAAATAAATCACAGTGTAATATAAAACAGATACGCAAATGAATCAACCCAAGACTAACAGATATTTCGACGAATGAAGAAGTATTCAACAATGAAAAACAACAATTTGATGAAATATCAGGAAATCATTTACAACGGACTTACCATATATTCCACACAAGAATAAAGTAAATAGAAGAAAAAAGAAAAATAACTTGTTTTAACTTGACAAGGAAACCCGTTACTAGCTAAAATGGCGAAGGCTTCTACCGTAGAAGCAGAAATAAATACAAGTAAAATTCACCGAAAACGAATGACCTCTTATTTATTGATCAAAAAATCTTAAATGAAGTTAAACCATGGAAATTTTAACCATGCCGAAGATGGAATGCAAAAAAAAGTGATACGTCCAACTATTTCCTTATCCACACAAAACATTTATTCAAACCAGCAGGATATTTTGCCAACATAATCGCATGGAATTCTGGATAAAAGAAATTAGCAACGTCAGTGATACATATAAGAAAACAGGATTCACGAGAAGGAATTCAATTGGCTAAAATATCGGTTAAATAACTAGGAAACATCCCCAAGCCCCAATTTGGGGCTCCTTTTATGGTTATAAAAAGAGGTTTACCAACCAAATCTTATTTTTATTCAATAGATACTATCATTAATTGTTGTTAATGAAGTAACCAAGCCTCCTGCATCCCCAAATCTCTTGCTAAACCCCTGAGTAGACGTCTATTTGCGGTTTTACTCCTTAAAAATCTTACTCGACCTAGAAGAGTACATGAGCAAGTATATTTCTGACTGCCAGACCAACTCAGAAACTTAAAAACTTGACAATTCTGATGAGAGTTTTGGTTGACGGTTTTTATCAGAATAAAGAAAAGCAGTAGTTATGCTAAAGGAATTGAAGCAAATGATTATTACACAAAGGAGGTCCATCAAATAAATATGGATATTGAGTTGCAAAATACCAAGAATAATTGCTCATTGTAAATCCAATGAAATTCAAAGCATCAGCCGATTTCTTCTCTAGAACAATAGCACTATCCAATTTTATCTTACAAAGGTTCTTTCCAGAAGCTGTCCGCAGCAGATTTGAAATCAACACTCCAAATCGGAGTTACCCGTGGAAAATCTCTGAACACATGATAACACTAGGAAGCAAAAGATACAGAGATTTAATTTAAAAAAAACGCCGGTCAGGCATGCATTGCCCGTCTCCATACGTTGATAATTTATTCTTCTGTTGGCATTAGTAATTTCAAAGCTGACTGTGGTATTTATATTGTGCCCATTGTCTATTTTTGTTTACGTTTAAATTAGGGTCAGATTCGGGTTAATTGGCGGAGTAACGAAGAAGAAGAAGAAGAAGAAGAAGAAGAAGAAGAAGAAGAAGAAGAAGAAGAAGAAGAAGAAGAAGAAGAAGAAGAAGAAGAAGAAGAAGAAGAAGAAGAAGAAGAAGAAGAAGAAGAAGAAGAAGAAGAAGAAGAAGAAGAAGAAGAAGAAGAAGAAGAAGAAGAAGAAGAAGAAGAAGAAGAAGAAGAAGAAGAAGAAGAAGAAGAAGAAGAAGAAGAAGAAGAAGAAGAAGAAGAAGAAGAAGAAGAAGAAGAAGAAGAAGAAGAAGAAGAAGAAGAAGAAGAAGAAGAAGAAGAAGAAGAAGAAGAAGAAGAAGAAGAAGAAGAAGAAGAAGAAGAAGAAGAAGAAGAAGAAGAAGAAGAAGAAGAAGAAGAAGAAGAAGAAGAAGAAGAAGAAGAAGAAGAAGAAGAAGAAGAAGAAGAAGAAGAAGAAGAAGAAGAAGAAGAAGAAGAAGAAGAAGAAGAAGAAGAAGAAGAAGAAGAAGAAGAAGAAGAAGAAGAAGAAGAAGAAGAAGAAGAAGAAGAAGAAGAAGAAGAAGAAGAAGAAGAAGAAGAAGAAGAAGAAGAAGAAGAAGAAGAAGAAGAAAAAGAAGAAGAAGAAGAAGAAGACGTGGAATTTCCGGAAGATATTTTAAACATGATCTTCACCGAAAACAGCAATTTGAAGACTCATGAGCATGTAATGTGTTCTTCCTTTGTGGTTGTATACTTCATAATCTCTTTTTTCTCTGTTTATTTCAAGTCTGTTTATTGTGAAAGTTATTCATTTTTTTAAGTTTATCCTTCCCATTCCTCATCTACGTACTTGATGTTATTTTTTCCCATTTTGTACTTATTGTTTATACTTTGTGTTCCCGGCATTAAACGAGGCGGTTCTTGCGCTGTAAACTATCTTTCTCACACGCACCTCCAACTAATCGAAATATATTCGTCCCCAATCTCCTAAATACAGATGCTCGTAGACACACTTATCTATCAGTCGTTTAGTCGTCTTTATCTAATTTAGAAGGTACCAAGTAGCAGGATATCGATATGTACTAATCCTACTTTTGTCTAGTATATGGTCCCATTAGTTTGATATCCGGTATCTTAATGCTATATCAAATGGTTCACGGTTCTATCCATCACTCTACAACATATTCCTATAGCATAGATTTGATAGAGATGTGTAGGAGGATAAAGTCATATATGTGAATGTGCACACAGACCTGCACGATATTCCTCTAGACATGCGATCTTTTTTATATTGATTAATTTTCTATGGTTCTCTGAACAAATATCAAATAAAATATTTACACGTCCAAATCTGTCAATATAACGGAGAAGAATGAAGAATATATCACTGTTTCAGGTTCTCATTTGACTAGTCTCATAACCTGATCTTTTAGCAAACAAGCAGTAAAACACAACCCTTGTATCTATTTCTTCTTGGATTGACTTCAAAACCTTAATATCCATTTTCGCAGTTGTTGTACCATCCTATGATGCTAACAGGTAGCCGTCACCTTCATTATTATGATATGCCTCTCCTCTAGTTTCTCGGCATAGGAACCATTACTCAAGGATCTACACATGACTCGTACAAGCTGTTTTTGGTGTCTAGATTTGAAACATGGAAACATATAGTGTAGTGTGTACATAAAAGCACATATCAAATAATCACATTTACTCTATATCTCAGCATACACATTTGAGTTAGAGGTGGTGTGATAAACATCATGATTCTTTTAAACATTTTTCACTGCTTGCTATGGCCAATTTGTTCCATAATTCTACCACTCTGTTGTTAAAAAGAATTTTTTACTTCCAGTCCCTTGAAGTTCCTTTTTCAAAAAAATACATTAGGGTCTATTAGTTCTACACCTCGCATAATCTCAAACGTTTCTATTGAGTCTCCTGTTCCCTTCTTTTTTAGAACGATATCAAACGTAAATCCTTCAACCCAACTTCATAACTAATACTTTTTTGATTTTGGTACCTATTAAGTTGCTAGTCTCTAGATTTTTTTCTAAAAGTACGGTGACTTGCCTTGAATACAGTTTCCAGCCAGCAGTTTCTTGTACCAACAACCTGTCTGCACACCCTTGCCTTGCTCTTTCCTTATTTTCCACTGAATTTTCTATATCCAAGTCTGGGCTGATAAAAAAACAACTTCCTGATGCATCATCTTAAATAGTTCCTCATATATGCTTGAAAATGCCCGGAGTTTCTTTCAAAGAGTGAAATAGGTCATTTTCATCGTTTATAACTAAAAATATTCTATGCTGAAGATCAATCTGCCTATCTGTATTTTGTGATTGGGCTAGCCAGTGTATTGCAATATTTTCTGTTATCAGTATGGTACTTCTTAGATTTTTATTTCACTGTCTTTCCCATATCCTTCATTGTTTAAAAAAAAGTCCTTTTATGGGTTCAAAGAACTTCTAATATGTTTTATAATAGGGTTTAGAACCAGGCTGATAATGTTGTTATTCCAATTAGCAAGTACCAATCATACATTTTGTGTGTGTAAGGTGAAACATATTTATTTAACTTTGTTTCCATTAGCCATATTTTGTCTTCATACAATTGAAGATAAAAACATTTTCTTGAACCTTTTTCATATTATAAGAATACCTTTCAAACCAACTGAAATGAGATATGCAATATTGTTTTCTTTACCAACTCACTCTATCTACAATAAAAGAGTTCAAGAATTAAACAAATAAACAAGCTTATGCCTAAATTGAACCCTACTTGAGATCATTGAAGAGAGAACCCACAGTATTATTACAAAGTTGTAAATTGCGCTGGGAATTGCATTTTTTCTCAAGTTAAAACATTCCAATGGTATAACGCTAACTCTGGATTAGATGTACTGTTTTACAGTAACATATACACTAAAACGCAGAAATCACATCATTGTATATATATCAAATAACTAAAAAAGCAATGGGCATGTCATGTTGCAAGAATGAAAGACAGCCAATGGACATCACCACTCACAACATGGATTCTAAGAAATCACATGAGAAATCGAGGACGAAAGAACATAAGATGGAGAGATGAACTAGACAAATTCAGAAAATACTGGCTCTACGACGTCCATGATAAAGAATTGTGGCGAAACCTAGCGAAGGTCTATGTCCAACGACGGACGTTAAAAAAATGATGATGATGATGATGATGATGATGATATATACTAAAGTAGAAATCAGTAATTCAATATCCAATGTGTGATGGGTTTGCTCGATGTATTCAACATCAAGTTAAATTAGAGTAGAAGTTCAAATATGGTGGAATAATGGATTCACTACAATGAAATGTTTTTGTTTCTGTCCTTTGAGGAAAATGATTAGATTTTGAATCACTGGGACCTAAATAGACAGCAACCTAATACCTGCAGTAAAGAGGAAAATGTTAAAACAAGCACACAAATGTGAGAACATTGAAACCTCATGCTACCTATGCTTGAATGAGAAATTAGTGATTCTCACTTTGATGAAAAAAAACAAACAACCAGATTTACTAAATAGAAAAAAAAATGAAGTGGCTCTAAAATGTTCAAAATATCTATTTAAAGCATAATTTAACACCCCACATACGGGTACACAAAATCAACCACCATAGCTATCTTATTTTTCTTGGTATCATTCTCAATAGTAGTTGCTGTATTGCTATTAACATTATTATTGCGTTTAATATACCCCTAGCCACTTTGAAAATAACCTAGTCACCTTCTCATAATTGTCGTAAATATATAAATGCAAATCCACCAAGAGTATAAAAAGAATTAATCATTAACAACAAAGGAAAAACAGACCACAAAGAGCTGAACATACGTGGAAACAGACCCATATTATGATTAAGTCATGGATTGGACTCTAAAATTGCTTTATTCTTCAATTTGGAGCAGTTAAACGGTAAAGCGCTAGCAAATTTCTGGCTTCGATGTGCCGTTTCTACTGGTTTACTGTAACATACATACAGATGCCGATTCATTATAATATAGATGTTATACCATCTACCTTGCAGCAATCTCATAATTTGAAATTATTTTCCTCCAGTTATCACTGAATATTATGGCCGCATTTACGCAAATTCTCATTGACAAAGCAAACACGTAATGAAATTCTGAGGGCCGTTCCTTACCCCCATCTATTCCCCATTCTATACTTATAAATTTGAGAAAGCCTGATGAGATGCAAGACGCTGGCATTTCCACCAACCATTACACTCTGGTCTCATGACGGGTATTAGAGCTAGAGGTGTGTTGTGGGACGGTTGGGAAGTGAATAGTCACAAGGAACAGGCGGAAATACATTATAAAGAATTTGGTTTTTCCGGTTTTTCCTTTAACTTGTCATTTTTTTGGTGGGGTGGATAAGTCGTGTTTTTTTAGTTTCACATTAGTTATAAATAGAGTTAAGTGTTACTGATGCAGCTCTTGAAATAAATTATTTCCTTTCACTGAAGTTTCAAGAAATAATAATAATAATAATAATAATAATAATAATAATAATAATAAGAAGAAGAAGAAGAAGAAGAAGAAGAAGAAGAAGAAGAATTGAGATTCGGGAAGAGAAAGAGAACTACAATTACCTAAAAATATTGGAACCCGGTTCAATCAAGCAGAATGAAATGACGTGAAAAGTATGAAAAGAAAACCTTAAAAGAATGAGAAAACCATTACAAATAGACACAACAATAGGTATCAACATAGTCCAAGCCGTAAATTCTATAGGAGTATAATTGGAGAAATATTTAGGCTCTTTCTGAACCATACAAAATAACTGAGAAATCTAGATAGAAAAATAAGAAATTGTTGACCATGTATACATACATGCAATCTAATACATCGGTCCTTTTTCCTTAAAAATGTAGGTTAACCTCACACTAATTGCAACGGAAACAAACTAAACTGATTATGTGTTCTTGATATGTTGCGAATGAGAAGAAGTCTACAAAATTTGTGTGATGGGAAATTTTTGAAAATTGTCCTGAATCTGATGGCGCCCACCACCCGCGCCCAACGCCTTTTTAGCAATGGGTCGGTTGATCCGTAGGCCTCCATTGTTGTAGATGTTCGATTTGATTCTGCTCTAGTTTTTTTCCTGCAACCAAAAAAGAACACATACAGTATATCAGTTATGACAGAATTTATCATAATCACATCAAAACAATGGATCAACTGCTACTCAAACTGCTGATAAACCTTGAAATAAACAACAACAAAAAAAACAATATATGAATAAAAGCCAAATAAAATCTCAAATCAAACTAACCAATTACCGACTTAAATGATCAATTGCTGATCAAACGAACCAATTAAATACATGCACACGACACAACACCATGCAACATCATGTTCAATCTGGTCACAGGGTATCTCTATTGAGTTGATGAAGCTGGATATCTATAGTGTGCAATCCTTTTTGCATTTGCACCCCAAGGTGCTGCGATCAGCCCGGCAGTAGCGCAATGACTTTCGGAAGCTTTTCAGGGGCAGAGCGTAAAATTGTCTTATTTAAAACAAACATCTCATCTCACTACTGCTATCCCCGCCCTGTAGGGTGAGGTCAGTGTACTTGCAAGTACACACGCAAGCTGTGATACTTCGCCGCTCCCTATGTTAGTGCTAAGACCTGTTGCTAAACGTTCGTTGAACTAAAAGCCATCCCCTCACAGAAGCAATCGGGGTGAGTTCTAAGTGTCCGTTGATGTTTCATTGTAGAGAATCACCATCACTTTCTTTCCTACTTCTACCACATCATTTGTGTAAGCTGAATGCGTATATAAACAAGTCAGGATGCTCTCGGGATATGTTTCATCCTGCAGAAGCGAAATGTAGCATCTCTTCCAAGATCTGCATGTTTGAACAACATGTCTGGGCCGAGTAGTTTCTTTGTGGCTTTGATGTTCCAAATGCAAGATTTCTTTCATTCAAAACAAAAGAATTGGTCATGAGAGACCTGGCTACAATGAACAGATCAGCATCTCCTGAGGCTGAGGCAGCATGTGAAAAACTGCTTGTTCTGCCCGTCGGCCAGTATAATTATATTATACATATCACAAATAAGTACATCCCGTGGTCATAGGATGCGTTGAAGAAGTGATATGCCGTCCACGCTTCCAACGGATAATGCTGTTGATTGCAGTCCATCAACAGCATTATCCGTTGGAACATAAGGCCCGATTAGCAAGGGCTGGCTTCTTTGATTCTCAAAGCAAGAGTGGGGAATAAGGCTGGGGATAGCTTCATAGCTCGTACTTTAGGGATAACTCGGACTCATCGTATTCATGTGCCACTCTGACAAGTTTTTCTGAGTTTGATCTGTATCGATCTTTATGGAAGACTTCATACCAAGAGTAACAGATCCTCCCTCTTGAAGATGTTCACAGCAGGCATTAGTCCATTCATAGACTTCACTACCGCAGCGCCAACTGACCATTCAGTATCAACGTGGACGATGGAAAGAACACGCTCCCCAGCGGCAATGTTCCTCAGTAAACAATCATTGCTGAACGGATTTCGCTCCGGTATATGACTGAAAACTGTCAGTGTGTCCTGTCTTTAACGGGCTTGCTTTGTTTCATGTCCTTCTGCTCTCCAATGTTGCATGTCCTCCGAGTCCCTTCACTGTCAGGTTTACTTTTTCACGGATGGACATCAAAAGCAGCCATACTTAGATGTTGTCGATCTGCCATCCTCCGCCTTTGAGTCCACCAAAAAGTTCTGTAGTACTTCAGCTCTGTATTATCAGGGCAAGTAAGAGATCTACTCATTGGCGATCGGATCGCCAATTCACGTGGAACCTTTCTTTTGAAATGTTGGTGAACTTCTGGGTGTTCTGTCTTGAGGTTATACATTCGCTTAAGATACACCCTGGTGGATTGAGTGTAGAAATTGTCCCCCAATACTTCAAGATCGGATAGCATCTCGCAGATGGCCTACTGATGTAAGGGCGTTACGTACTGATGTATTGCCACACAAACTAACATGCATATGAAGTTAATCCAGGAAGCAGTATTTGATTCTCGTTAGAACATTCAACTCCTACAGGACATAGTTCCATTTACCAGTTTCTCATTGATTCTAAATGTCTCGTCTGGGTCCGCATCTTTGCTTACATCTCTTATTTGATAATCTGGTGGCCTTGCAGCGGCTTCCACATTGTTGTGGTTGATGGACATTGAACATGTCTGCCAGAATCAGTGCATTAGAGGCTGAATCAACGATTGGATGTGCATGAACTGACTGCTTGCGTACTTATGTGGATTACTGTACTTGAGGCACAGTTCAACCAGCAACTATTGCTGTTCAGATGAGGCCATCAGGTGATCTATGTAACCGAGGAATCTCATCTTTGCATAGAAGCCTGACAAACGTAGGGAAATTCTTCTCAGATCACTTCCCATTGGCTCCGAGTTGATAATCATGTGAGCCTTCCATCAGAGTGGCAGATCAAAAGTGATTATTGAGGTGACATTGCAGCGTCGTGCATGATCATTAACAGATGTCCAGAATATGCCTGCAATATTACTTACCTTGAGATCGATCATCGGCACGAACGCGATAGTCGCCTTACATAATGCATTGACTGACCATGCATGTCTGAAAGACCCAAACATCTCAAGATCTCCTCAATTGTTATAAACCTGAAGGTTGACATCATTCTGATAATCCCTAAATAAAGAAGAAATTAAGCGAAGGATCATTGAATGTTAGTCGGCCTTCAGTAGACCTAATTTGCTGCATAAACATATGATGTTGTTCCCTCTTTTTGAGTGTCCATTGGTAAACATGACCATATTCAGCAATATTTTTATCTAGCTTTAAATTCATTGTGTTTCTTCTCCCATGTTGTAATTGTTACGCCCATCACTATTATTTTTATGATGGTGATGTGTTCAAAAACAAAAAAAACTCCCACTAGTCCTAGGAAAAGGGTTTACAACCAATGCATCCTCCCAATAGTCACCTATGAATCTGAACAAGAGATTGACACTCAAACTGGGAACCCCCAAAAAACTCCAAAGTCAATGGACTTGTCATATTGCAAGAATGTCAGACAACCGCTGGATTTCAACGTGGATTCCCTGAGATCATATGAGACACAGTGGGTGACAGAAAAAAAGATGGCGTGAAGAGCTTGTAAAATTCAGAAAATACTGGCTCCGTGATGTGCACGATATAAGAGTCTAATTTTGAGGAAAGTCTGTGTAAAATGATAGACGTTAGAATGATGATAATGATGGTGATTTTGTAGGTAAATTAGACAAGACAAGGTGGAATATTAGATGTTGCCTGTGACGGAAACAGCAATCATATTAAACTAGCTGAATCCGTTGATGTTGGCAATCAAAATTACCAATTATATAATTCATCTGCTTTTCTTTCAATCGTGGCAAGAATAATTACAGCCTAGATGCAGATAATTTGTATTCAACCATACAAACCAATGATATGATCTCAATCTAGAAACTACTATAGAGAATAAAACTAATATAATTCGATGTGACTTTCAAATTTCAAACGGAAAACCGCTTGTCCTACTGATACAAAACCTCAGAGAGTACAAAATATAACCAATGTGCTATGGGATTATCAGGCTGCCATGTAGCTTTTAATTCTGAAAGATACAAAATACATTGATATGAAATGCTTTGCCCAAAACTAATCTATAGAATACTTACAGGTGGGAATTTCAATCATAATACTATTAGTAAGAATGTGAGTGGACAGAATAAAAGCCCTTCTATTTCATTTACTATTTTCATTTTTGGTATTTTCATTGCCTCGTGTTCATATGCAGTGTTGAAATCGAGCAATACAAACTTTATTAAAACAATTAATATTGAAACATATCTTAATGAAAACTAAAGAAAAACTCTTACCACGATCAAGCGCTTCGTGAACATCTACTCACTCTTATTGGGGTAGAGAGAGACTCAGTTGATTTCAGTTACAAAGACAGGTATATGCTGTATCGCCGTCAAATAGTAAAATAGGCGAAATACAATCCTGTAAAAACAAATTTATACATACTTCAGAAATATTTCTAGAGAGACCCACTTCCACTTCAGTTTTGAACCTGGATCTATGCTGTATCGCTTCACTGCACTCTGAGTATACAAGGACACTGATGTCTATACATACTTGTGTGCAGCCAAAAATTGGGTGGGATTGTATCCAATAAACTTATGCTCCAATTTCAGTGGTACAAATCATACACTGGCATTTATATATAAAGGACAAGAGACAAATTCATTTGGTTTTCTTTTTTGATTTATTTCTGAAGGGTCGATTTTTGCAACAGTGTTTACGAGCGAATAGCGACAGAGAGAAAACTAGATACAACGGTGATTCACAACATTACTGCAAAAGACAGGACAAAAGAACAATGCTGCCTCCAATGCTAATTTTTATAGAGAAAGCCTAAAGATATTTATACCGTAAGGACATAACAAACTGTGAAATATAATGACTACCAGAATGAAGATATTTTTATTTTAATCTTCCTTGGGCATTTTTAGTTTAAAATACCAGCAACCCACCCATGAAAACCTGTTTATCTCTGATTATCTTAAACAAAACAGACTAATTAAATTCATGGTATACAAAATTTGATATACATCAAACTTAAATATAAGCTCTAAAATGAGACTATGTGATTTGAAACTATCATGCTAATTATGAGTATTATCTGTTAAACTAACTTAAAAGTTATATTAAGAAACTTCTTCGTCTGTAAATACGTCGTTGAATTCAAAACAGGTTTCTCGGTGAGTGCAACTAATTCAACAGAAATTGGTGCTGCTTCAAACACTTTTGCAGCCTAAAGATTGTGTAGTACTTTATTTACAATTGAAGAATATATCACCTTTCCTCTATTCTTTCACACCTTATGATATGCTAAAGTCATAAATCTTGAATCTATAACAGAATTATTTACTACTTTGAGCTTTGACTAATTCTCAACCCTTCAAAACTCTCATTTTCTTTTTGCAAAAAGGTAAGCGGTTCAAAAGAGACCATCACTCTGGCTAATCAGATATTGTTGTAGAAAAGAATTATCATTCAGTATTCAGCTGCCACGAACAGTTCAACAGAATTGAGTGCTTTCATTAATAAGGAATTTTCTTTGGGTTTGCCAATTCCGACACGATAAGCATCGCAACCAACGTTTGAACCCTCATACAATCGGGATTTATCACACCAATATGTGCAAGCACACACACATAAGTTCCCTTTGCATACACATACTTCGGATTGCTGTCTCAACAACCTTTTCGGTGACAAGATATTACCACTATTGATCCCTTGCAGGTAAATTGCAACCATAAATCAATATTTATTGGTCTAATGCCTCTATCTCCTTTCCTTCTCAGCCATCAACTATGCACACCTCCAATATGCAAACCTACAATGTCATACGGTTTTGAACGACATAAATGACAAGCAAGCTAATGAACGAATGGAATGGAGATGTCAAGAGAATTCTCTTCATAATATAATGTAAAACGTGGTAGTTTTGCAAACTACTTCGATCCTTACGGTTTGCTAAAAAAACCTCGTGTCAGATTTCGCTCAATCCAAGGCAATCAAAGTGATTCATGCTAAAGGATTTTTACTCTATCTACTCCTAATAATGTACGTCTGCATGCGTGTATGTGCACATGTTTCTCCCACACAAATGTGTAACAACTGCTACATAAAATCTTCAAGCTGCTTTAAGGGGCCAAGTTTTTAAAGGAAGAAACAAGAGATTTTTTTTATCAGTGAATGGAAGTCAGAGTAACAGATGTTTGCCATGTGCTAAACACTGAGTAAACAGCTGAAAAAAGGGGAAAGTACACAGGGGAAAAACAAGAAAACTTTTTAAAAAAATAATGGAGAGATGATTAAATATAAAACCTTGCCAAGTGACATCGGAAGTAGTGAAACGCTCGGTTGATGAACATGCCACACTTTGTCACTCCTACACATCTTAGCGTTTCGGTCTGTTACAGACCGACAAGGAATAGGGCACGACTTATAAACAAAGCTAAGATATCTAACAATCCTTGACCTAATGCAGAAGGCAATAAAAGACAAATATAGATGTTTTCGTTTATCGATTGAAAAATTCCGAGTCTAAATGCTGTTCAACAAAACCTGTTTTGATATGATAACTGTTTTTTTTTTAATTTTGCATTTAGATCATTAAAATAGCCAAGAATCATCAGTGGCAACAATTCCCATATTTGAGAATTCTGGTCACATTTTAATTCACCAAAAGCCTGTCTGTCCGTTCGTCCGTCTGTGCGTAATCGCTTACGGTAAAAAAAAAACAAAAACAAAAAAAAAAAACATTGTACATAACCCCATAAAATTTTCTTTGAGTATGACTGGGACTCCAGGGGTGAGTTTTAGCAAATGTACTTTTGAATACTTCCTCCTAAGTATGTTTTTAGGGGCCGATTGAATTACTGTATTAATTCATCCTGAAATGGACACATATTTTGAGCCAGAAGAAAATGTCCTTTTTCATGACCTAATCTGAGTCCCTAATCATTTCAAAGTAGTTTTTGAGTAGGATTGACGGGGACAAACAGACATACAGAGAATGCAGGGTAATGGGTAATTATCTTTCACGATAGAGATAGGATATTTCAGCGAAGGACAAATGAGCGTGAGACAATTTAGCTGGGAAGATTGAGTAGATGACAATTTAGCATGGGCACCATTGAGCGTAGGTACAATTGGGTCTGGGTGAGATACAGTGCAGGGGACATTTGACGAATATATATTTCAAACAATGATAAATCTAAAACAATGCAAAAATAGGGTGATATTTATATATACGATATTTATACTAATTTACTTTTAATATTTGTATGAATTAAATTTGTTTTCATTCATAGATGTACTACAATTTCATGTTTGATGTTATTTATATGTAACCGTCGTATAAATATTAACATTTTTGATACTTGATTAAAACTTTTAATTATCGTCGACCCACGTTTTGTAAGATAGAGAGAAAGGTATAGGGAGATAGAATGTTTATCCTATCTCATTTCTGAGAAATTCAATGTTGCATTGGTGTACTTTTTCACGTTTTGCCAAGAAAAGCAATATTTTATTTTTTCCTATTTTTTTTTTCATTATTCCTAAGTAACAAAAGATATGGGGGCGAAAAACAAGATACCCGAACCTCGACTTTCACAACTACTATCAACGATATGTGACGAAGAAAAAACAAAACCTGTTCAATAATCCATTCTATTTCAAGAAACCTGTGCCATTTATGAGAAGAATGACCGGCGAAAACTCGGGTATAAAAATGATTTGCTTCTTTTATCTAGAACCAGATAATAATAGAAATTATGGTGGCCTCAATTGACCTCTGAGGTCAACTTCATATTTTTCATGGAAGGTACGTTCCAATATTCGTTTAATAATAACATGCAGATGTCATTTGAGGAGTAAAAAGTTTAGAACTAAACATATATCACCACGATGGATCTAATCGCACAAGTATACAGTAAACAGCAATGGGCAAAACATTTTCCGGAAAATAAGATCATTTAATCGATTTCATACTAATATTTACCAGAACAAAGGTAGCTAATATTCAAACTTACAAGACGGGTGCCGGTGACGTTGGATCTTAATCTGTTAAAGTATATACATTAATTATGATTATTGGGTCTGCGCCAGAGCATTTTTCTTACGTCCCTATATTTGATCATTTAAAACTAGTATGTTGCACAGAATATTATAAACATCTTTATAAATTGATGATGAATTAAAATCAACTATATAAGGAATCATTTTTACAGGGGGATATGTTTAAGATAAATTAACAATAGACATTATTATTGTACTGGAAAAATTTCGAACAAAGTGAAAATACAGTTTTCACACTGACAGAATCACAAAAGTAAATCTTATCAGCAAGTGAAAAAAGCAAACCTTATCAGCGAATAACGAAAGCAAATCTTATCACCTAATAAGGAAAGCATATCTTATTAGCGAGTAACAAAACTGATATTATCAGCTAGTAACAAAAGCAGATATCAGCAAGTAGCGGAAACAGATCTAATCAGCCAGTACGAAAACAGATCTTATCAGCAAGTAACAAGAGCAGATCTTATCAGCGAGTAACAAAAACAGATCTTATCAGTTAGTAACAAAAGCAGATCTTATTAGCTGGTAACAAAAGCAGATATTATCAGCGAGTAACGGAACCAAGTCTTATCAGCGAGTCACGAAAGCAGATCTTATCAACTAATAGCGAAGGCAGATCTTATCAGCTGATAACAAAAGCAGAACTTATCAGCTAGTAACAAAAGCAAATCTTATGAGCAAGTGACGAAAGCATATATTATCAGCTAGTAACGAAAGCAGATCTTATATGCGAGTAACAAAAGCAGATCTTATCAGCCAGTAACAAGAGCAGATCTCAGCAAGTAACGAAAGTAATTCTTATTGGCAAGTAACAAAAGCATACCTTATCAGCTATAAACGAAAGCAGAACTTATCAGGTAAAAACGAAAGCAAATCCCCTTAGCAAGTAACGAGAGCAGATCTTATCAACATGTAACAGAAGCAGATCTTATCAGCTAATAATGGAAGATCTTATCAGCCAGTAACAAAAGCAGATCTTAATAGCGAGTAACAGAAGCGAATCTTTTCAGCTAGTAACGAAAGCAGATCTTATCAGCTAAAAACGAAAGCAGACCTTATTAGCAATTAACGAAAGCTGATTTTATCATCAAATAACGGAAGCAGATCTCATTAGCTAGTAAGAAAATCATATCTTTTAGGTTGGTAACGGAAGCAAACCTTATCAGCGAGTAACGAAAGCAGATCTTATCAGCTAGTAACGAAAGCAGATGTTATTAGCAAGTAACAAAAGCAGATCTTATCAGCAAGTAACAAAAGCGGACCTTATCAACTACTAACGAAATTGGATCTTATCAGCAAGTAACAAATGCAGATCGTATCAGCTATTGACAAGAAAAATGTTATCAGCTAAAACGAAGGCAGATCTCATCAGCCGATAACAAAACCAAATCTTATCAGCAAGTATCAAAAGCGGATCTTATCAGCTAGTAACGAGAACAGATCTAATCAGCAAGTAACGAAAGCATATCTTATCAGCAAGTAACAAAACCAGATCTTATCAGCAAGTAACGAAAGCATATCTTATCAGCAAGTAACAAAACCAGATCTTATCAGCTTGTAACGAAAGCATATCTTATCAGCAAGTAACAAAACCAGATCTTTTCAGCTTGTAACGAAAGCATATCTTATCAGCAAGTAACAAAACCAGATCTTATCAGCAAGTAACGAAAGCATATCTTATCAGCAAGTAACAAAACCAGATCTTATCAGCTTGTAACGAAAGCATATCTTATCAGCAAGTAACAAAACCAGATCTTATCAGCTTGTAACGAAAGCATATCTTATCAGCAAGTAACAAAACCAGATCTTATCAGCAAGTAACGAAAGCATATCTTATCAGCAAGTAACAAAACCAGATCTTATCAGCTTGTAACGAAAGCATATCTTATCAGCAAGTAACAAAACCAGATCTTATCAGCTTGTAACGAAAGCAGATCTTATCAGCAAGTAACGAAAGCAGATCTTATACGCAAGTACCAAAAGCAGATCTCATCAGCAAGTAACAAAAGCAAATCATATCAGCAAGTAACAAAATCAGATCTTATCAGTTCGTAACAAAAGCAGATCGTATCAGTTCGTAATAGAAACACATCTTATCAGCTAGTCACAAAAGCAGATCTCAGCAGCACGTAACAAAAGCAGATCCTTTCAGCAAGTAACGAAAGCAGATCTTATTAGCAACTAACAAAAGCAGATTAAATCAGCTAGTAATAAAAGCAGATCTTATTAGTTCGTAACGAAAGTAGATCTCATCAGCAAGTACCGATAGCAGATCTTATCAGCAAGTTATTAAAGTAGATCTGATTAGCGAGTAATGAAAGTTGATCCTATCAGCAACTAACGAAAGCAGATATCATCAGTAAGTAATGAAAGCAGATCTTATTAGCAAGTAAGAAAAGCAGACCTTATAAGTTCTTAACGAAAGCATATCTTATCAGTTCGTAACGAAAGCAGATCTTATCAGCAACTAACGAAAGTAGATCTTAGCAGCAAGTAACAAAAGCAGATCTTATCAGCGAGTAACGAAACCAGATCTTATCAGTTAGTTACTAAACCAGATCACATCAGCAAGTAACAAAAACAGATCTTATCACTTAGTAACGAAAGCAGATCTTATCAGCTGATAACGAAAGCAGATCTTATAACAATTAACGAAAGCAGATCTTATCAGCAAGTAATGAAAGCTGATCTTATTAGCAAGTAACAAAAGCAGATTTCATCAGTTTGTAACGAAAGCATATCGTATCAGTTCGTGAAAGAAACATATCTTATCAGCTAGTAACAAAAGCAGATCTTATCAGCAAGTAATGAAAGCAGATCTTATTAGCAAGTAACAAAAGCAGACCTTATTAGCGAGTAACGAAAGCAGATCCTATCAGCAAGTAAATGAAGACAGAAACAGAACAAGCAAAGTAGATGTAGATGTAACTAAATGCGTCTATTTAATTTGTGTTTGCTTTCTATGCAGGCACATAAAAAAAAACACGTTTATGAGAAGTTTGGCGAATCTTGTGTAATGTCTATATCCAGCAATGGAAGCTAAAAGGCTGATGATGATGAATCAGTTGTACAAATCCTGACATGCAACAGTATATTGTCCTAAAGTGGTTCTAACAAATCAGCCTAGAAGCAGATAATGTGTAGTGTTGGTCTCAATGGAATATTTGCTCATTGTGTTTTGGGGATATAAAGAATATATAACCATATTTTGATATTTTAGCGTTTGTTACGATTATTTTTTTTAACAGAAAGTGCTTTTACGAGATGAATAAATTGTATAATCCCAGTTAGTAGTCTTTTGAAATTTTTGGTTGATATCTGTGTAGGAACAAAAAGGTTTCTCACAAGATTTTATGGTTTTTGGAGACGTATTTTTGTTGAGTTCTGTCAAAGAGAAGAAAGTGGGCATGGTAGGGCCAGGTACTATCTGAACGAGTCTATCTTATCACGCCATCTTACTTTCTCTCACCAATTGTTTCGCATATGATCTCTGGTGATGTTTTGAGTCATTGTCTGCCATTCTTGCAACATATCCAGCCCATTGCTATTTTAGTTTTCCAATGAATCTTGTCTTTTCTCTAATAAACTGTGCTGTCATGATCTCTACATGAGAGATTATAATTATAACTATAATTATAACAGGGTTGAGCATGATTTTGTCGGGTACATGTTGCATGTAAGTCAGAACTTAAAGGGTCAATCTTTTGGTTATGCTCTATGTCTATGCTCCATTGATGACTGTCAGGGTGATACATTGGTAGAGGTATACTTTCTCCAGAGGTCTACTTCCCCGGCTCTACTCTGTTGTGAAGATTAGTAAAATGGGTTGGTACAATCAGTAGATTTGCAGCTTTTCTTACGTTGCTTGATACAGGATTATGTGATAGTTCAGGATTTTTCTAAATTATATAATTTTCTCTTCTTATACCTCTTCAATTATTTAAAAACATTTTGTATCTAATTCAACTGGGAACTTTTCACATACCATGGGGACTCTCTTCAAATTCGCAGAAAAGACAATAACAGATAATGAAAGGAGAATATGTAGAAGAGAGCCAAGAACTATGTCCACGGCAGTTCGACTTAAAAAACGATACTGTTCATAGAGTTTCATCCGATTCGACAGGTTTGTTCAGAAATCGGATTGTATAAAAAGATAACCACATAAAATCGGTTCGGGAATCCCCCAACTCCGAGACACTGCAATAGATCAAAGAATCTTCCTTTAAAGGGGGACGCGAAAGTGTACAGTTGATTCCTTTATCCCTTGATCATTTACCGATTCTCAGCGCTTTCTCTCTCATACACCAATCTAGTGCAATTAGAAAGGATCCTGCTTGAATTTCTCTAGATAGATAATGGTTTCATGGAGCGCCAAGGGCAGGGCTGTATTAACCATGAAACTCTTCAGGCGTTGACTAAAGCCCCCAGACTCGAAGAGGCACCAGAACATATGTAGAGGGCCCACCTAGGCCATGTCCTAAAAGTTCTTTTTTTCATACATTAACGACCGGTGGTCGGCTAGACCCAATTTGAACCTCCTTGCTAATCAGCACGTAAGACGGTTGTATACCAAAGCCTAATGAAAATGATAAGTGGAATATTAAGACAAAGATGTCAATTTGGCACTAAAACAATAACAAAGTTAACCCGAGGTTCAATGACTTCAGAAAACAGACAAGCTGACACATAGCTGGAAAAATCGAGTGCGAAAATGGGTCCGAAAGAGACAAGTGATTCAGAAACTTGTAGAAATAAGTCTTCCTTTCTCAAGTTATTTCGTCATTTTTTTTTTTTGTGATCACTTATTTTTCTCTGCTTTTGTTTTGCACTCATATTCATTCATTTTTCAAAAGACATTTCTCAATGAAAAAAAAAACTGAGAGCAGGTGAGGAATCTGGGATAGAAGATATCTGCAATAGATCTACCATGTTGTGACCAGGATCCTACACTTCAGGAGCGTACAAAAATGAGCGGAACAATTCATTACTCTGGGGATGATTCAAAGCTAATGATGATGCAAGGTTTGAAATCCCGGAAAACCCTACACACCACACTCTTAGAGGTAGCCAGAAGCCTAAAAGAAAATGAAATGACAAAGGTTCAGTAAATCATTTCATCACAAAAGTCGCAGTATATTCACTATGGAAAACACCTTGAAGCCGTTACAAAGCGAGCTGTACAAAACGGAGCTGCTGATGTTGATGCTAAAGATTATCTACAGAAACACCACGTACTCGGAGATTATATGAAAAACTATTTATCTTCTGTAACAGATCGAGCAAATACATACACAAGAAAGTCCTTCATAGTGTTTGGTCTTGAGAGCTGATGCCAAAGTTCGTGAAGTAATTACTGGGGAAACTTAATGAAAAGGTCTTGCATAATTGAGTCGAGACCTTTCTGCAACAGAAGGGGGTATCACCAATCATGCTATAAAAAAGTACTGCACATTTATCATTGTTCTAATATGGTACGAGAAAGCAGAAGAACAAGAATAAGTGTGGCACATCATGAACGTCAGAAATAATCTTTTACCACATCCTGATGTTCTATCTATGGACCTAACATCGAAGATTGATAAATCTCTGAAACCTCCTCGCATAGTGCAAGCAAAAAAAAAAAAATTAAACCATCAACCAAAAAGCACATGCACCGAAAGTTGGATGGTGGGTTGACTGGATCATTCCATTTTGTGATGAAATGGGTAAGGTTCTTGTCTATCCAGACAGATTATCATTTTGTCATATACGCCTGAAACAGGATCTCAATAGATATCATAGAAAAAGAGGTCATCACAAAAGTGGCCAGTAAGTTGAGAAATAGCATCAATAAACAGAATGCACTCAGAGCATGGTCACCTGGACACAGCAAATGCATTATTCCTGAAACGTCTACTCAATGCTTTTCTCTTCTTTCACGGCATAACTGGTTTGATTCCTTTCTGCCTTCATGCATGATTTGATGGATATGCAAATGTTGATAATAACCCCTGGCTACAGAGATCAGTAACATAAAATACCAGTAGCATAAAATATTAAATAATCATAAAAAATAGACAAGAGGAAAAAGTTGAATGGAACACTTTGATACCAACATATTTAAAATTTTCCACGTCAAACTCAATCCCTCCTTAAAAAGCAACCATTTGTAAGTGTTTCAAGTTTTTCTGAGAGCGTGCTCAGACTTTATGTAAGTATGGCACACCCCTTTCTTTTAGTCAAGATTAAATTAAAAAAAACAACTTTTAGCTAAATATCTAAAATGTCACTCCCGACGACTCCCTATAAAAACCCTGAACACATGTGTTCGATTGCTCATTTGCCTCATAACTCCAAGCTGGTTGCTCTTTTTCTTTAGGATCGGTATCATTTCGCCGGTCTCCCGGCCGATCCGAACTTGACCGTTTTTTTCCACCGTGACCAATCATTTAATTAAAGATTGTCCATTTTATTTTACAGGTGTCGAGGTATCTCTCATACGCACAGACACTCAATCGTTTCCTTGTCACTAGCTCAAAACGTGTATACAGCTCTATATTTCATGTGTTCTATTTCCCCTTACTTCGACTCAACCCTGATTGCTTTCTGTGTCTGAGAATGGTCCCGAAGTTACCCATACGCGATCCCTAATCTATCACCCACAACTCGACAGCTAGACTTGCACACTAATACCTAGTTTCCATAACTATTCTTTGGTACATTCCAGACCTTACATATTCTTAGCATTCCAGTCACCTCCGCTTCATTCCTACACGATTACTGCTACTACGACTTCGCACAGAGATCCCATCTTTCGCGTAGAAGCTATTTCTTATCTTCCTCTTCTCTTCACGGTCGTGTCAATGTTTTTTTTATATGTATTCCCTTTTCAGCCCTGTATTATCAGAAATGTGTATGCATCAAATGTACAATTCATTTGCTCATCAGAATATCTGTATGTGTCTTGTGTTCTTGTGTTTTTACTCTGTTTAATCTTGGCGTCCACAATCATACTTGTTGTGCATATTCTCCATGCTGAAATGGCAAGAATACATCTACCTCCCTCCTTCAGCATCTCCACTGGCGTCCACATGCAGGAGTCTAAAATCCAACCTATGTAAGTATTTCAGACGATCTCGCACCTACGGCGGTCAACCCACCATAAATAACCACTAAGCATGTAAATCATAATCTTGTGTTCATTCTTTAAACTGATAGGAAATGAGTTTCATTTCGTTCCCACGTTCCGACACTTCCGAAAACTCAAACCGGAACACTGAAAGAAGGAACGGCATTACTTCCTACCTCTCTCCCACGCAAGTAAAATAGCTTTTCAATTGTTCATGCAGACATGAGCGTCAAAAAGCATATAGACAAATATCTGTAAAAATACATACAATGCACGCTAGCGTTTATAAGTACTCCAGCATAGAGGCAATATGTGTGTGCGTACAGCATCACCCATAAATTAGTATGCCCCTTTTTTAAGAAGGTTAATAATCTTTTAAACCAAACATAACGGGATATTATCATTTCTAGTGGAATTTTACTCATTCAAAATAGATATTATCGGATATTATCATGGTCCGCAGCACTGAAACTCTACTGCCCAAAATATGAATATGTAATCCAAAAATCAGTACACCCTTACAAAACAAGATTATTTAAATTCAATATTTGGTGAGTCTGCTTTTATTTTCTACCACTGCTCGTAGTTTTTACGACATTGACTTCGCTCAAGACTTGCACAAACAGTCACCAGAATGTTTTTTCATCCCGACAGTAGGCATTCTTGTAAATCTACCTCGTTGAATGACAATCGTTCTTCTACATTTCGTTTAAGTACACTTCACAAATGCTCAATTGGATTTAAATCCAGTATCATGATACGCCAATTGTGTTGTTTTACTTGCTACTTCTTCAGAAACTTAATTCTTTAGTGGAGAGTTTCTGATCAAAGTCATGCTGAAACACAGCTTATCCCAAACTTTTGAGTGTACGCAATGTTTTCTCTCAGTAAGTATTTTCTAATTTAGGGTCCCTTTATGACCATGACACAGGGCCTCGTACTAGCTTAATTCAGTCCTGACATGTGTATCATGCACTGAGGAAGGCAGAAGTTGATGAGACTATAGCCCGCTAACGAACCACACGAAGAATTAAAAAAATGATAAATTCTTTCACAGATATACATCTATTTTGTCTTGATTTTACTTGTATATATATATATATATATATATATATGTGTGTGTATGTGTGTGTGTGTGTGTGTGTGTGTGTGTGTGTGTGTGTGTATGTGCGTGTGTGTGTGTGTGCGAAACTCAATCATTGATGCAGGTCAATGAGAGTAAATTTAAAAGTGAAGAACATTGTATATATTCACACATATTCATATATATATATATATATATATATATATATATATATATATATATATATATATATATATATATATATATAAAATTGTCCCATTCATGTATATGTGTGTTATTTGAAACTTTTAAATGGTCAAAGGTGGAATTTAACGATTTCAATAAAACAAATGAAATGTTAACTCTTTTCGCGTAGAAGGCGACTTTAGTTGTGATGAACAGTGTGATGGATGTTGATGGAGGAATTTGAATCCTCGTTGTTGACTCGGTAGCGCGCGTGCAGCCCTGTGGATGTGGAAGGAAGGATGTTGTACGAAGAGAATGGAATGCGCGCCAAGTATGAAGTTGGACGCGCATTGATGAAACAAAGTGGAATGAATACATACAAATAGTTTGCCAGGGAAAAGACGTACATTTAATTGAAGAATGGAGAATGAAGTTGAGGTACATGTAAGGATAACATATATACGATCGATCGTGAGAAGTAATGTTAGGAGAAGAGATAGAAGAAGAGATGGCGAAAGGTGGGAGCTTTCTTGTCTTGTAGTACTGGCGTCGGTGACGAAGCAGAGTTTGTCTGAAATGCTTGGATTCTGTATGGTTGGACTGCTCAAAGATAATACGTGGAAACCAAGTTCAGTGTGCAAGCCTTACAACCAAGTAAGTGAGTTAACTTGGGGTTCAGTATGCGAGCCATACAGCCAAGTAAGTGAGTTAACTTGGGGGCTATTCTCTGACGCAGATAGAATCTCGATGGACATAACATGAAAGACAAGGAACATGGAGTTTCATCCATGCGTGTTTCCCGAAGTAAGGATGTTTAGGAAAGATTATCGTGACTATAAAGGACTTTGCCATTTCGTTCACGAGAGTGAGAGGTGATACGCGTCTGTAGCATGTAGTAAAGACACGGATACGTGGATGCAAGGCTGTGCGCAAAATAAATCATACCGAATTTTACAATCGAAAAAATAGACTAATTCTTTTGCGGTCACAGAAAATAGGCAAAATTAAACAAAAAAAAATCGTAAGTGGACCACCCCTCTACAAAACATATTTTAGGGTCGTTTTTCAAGAAGTGATTTGATTAACATGAATATTGAATTATACTATTTTCCTTCAGATTCTGGAAAAAATACCGGTTCCGGCTTCTAAACACAAAGTTTTGCCGACAGTTGAAAAAACTACTCGTCAAAAATTTACAATGCTTCATTTAATAGATATAAATCAAGATCAATAGAAATTGTCAAGTGACCAATGTCTTTTTTAAATGCTGACACAAAATTGTGGATTGCCCCCCCCCCAAAAAAAACAACTTTTTAAGGGGTTGAATTTCCTGAAAAGCTTTCTCATTGTCATGCAAACGGAAAATGTCATAGGTTTTATGTCGTGTGATTCTTGCGATAGGACGGGTAAACGTTTGGTGAGTCATAAAATAATAGATATTTGGTTTAGTTCTTGATCATTTGCAATCAACTCTATTCCCTTCTGTGCATTTTGTTGGCACCAAAAGTTTTTGGGGTTTGATGACTTGAAAAATATAGATTGGACTAATTTATACAAGATGTTAGTCAAAAGTTTTTATTCAACTGGAATAATCGAATCTCAGTGTTCATAACAATTAACAATGATGGCTTGCTTAGATTCATTCAAGGAAAATCGCTAAACAGTAACAATTGCAGCAATTCAGAGAGCAACTACAGAAATTTGGATTTATTGACTAAAACTATTAATCATATACTGTGTTCGTGTTGATATTTTTCCTCTTGTGCTTTCACCCAAATTCATAAAATTTCATTGACTATCTATGTATTCCTTTAAAAACAATTTTATGATTTCGGATGGATGCTCCCAAGGAAAAATATCAAGATGCATCAAATATATCGGTATTAGTTTGATTCAATGCATTCAATACTTGAAATTATGCTTTGTAATACTGAAACACTTGCTTCCAACGAGGGGAAAGGTTACTGTATAGTGATTATGAATAAATGACAAGCGATCTCTGTAAATCGTTGCAAACATAAACAACACAATATTCCCGTTAAATAAACTGGCAGCTTGAATGAATTTGTCCTAATAAATGTTTCAACTGGGAACTAGACAAACGACTGGGATGCAGACAATGGTTCTAGCTCGGACCAGACACCTGAAGGCCATACATTACTCTAGAAATTTGACATCCAGACTGACAACCCATCGAGTGAGAAGACCGGACCAGATAATCATCGACAAGAGAATGAAATCTTGCCAAATGATAAACGTGGTTGTGCTTGGGAATCAAAGAGTGAATATGAAAGGTGGGAAAATGTCAGGCCTTAGCGAGGGAACTGAAGACGGTGTAAAACGTGAAAGTCAGGGTAGTACCAGTAATAGTAGATGCGCTGGAAACTATATCAAAGACAATTAAAACTAGATCGGAGGAGCTTATGGTAAAAGGAATGATTGAAACTATGCAGAACACAGGACTACATACAACACGAATACTGAGAAGAGTACTAGAATATGTCCTCCAGTCGTCAGCAATGGCCAAAGAGCTAGAATGAGAAAGGCATAGTTGAGATGGTTCAAACGATGGCAGTGCTCTGAGAGAGAGGATGGCTGGAGACCAGAAGAGATACTGTCACTTGGCATTCAGCGACAGACATTGGGCAGTTGGTGTGGAATTGCGAAGTACTGCACTGCTGTGAACATAGTGTTGAGAGAACAGGAGACTTACTGTCACAGTCTTCAGCCACAACCACCCGGCAACTGGTACGAAACTGCTAATAAACTGCTGCAGACTGAGAGTGTTGAGATGAGAAGTGGAAATTTGCTGTCATAATCTTCAGCAACGACAACTGAGTAATTGGTGTGAAACTGCAAACTACCTCATAGAAGCGGACTGAGATTGTTGAGAAGATGACAAGGAACTTGCAGTCAGTCAGACTTCAACAACGACATCCAGACAACTGGTGAGAAACTACTGGACTGCACTGCAGCGGACTGAGAGTGTTTGGCAGAGGGTAGGAAACCTACTGTCACTCCAGGGACAACCACAGCACAAATGTTATGAAATTGCAAACTATTGCACTCCAGCAGATTAAGAGTGTTGAAAGAAGGAATGGCAAGTTGCCATCACACGGCCGTCAGCGACCCCCACTGAGCAACTTATGTAAAACAGCGAACTACCAGACTACTATTGATTAAGTGCTGGAAAATTCCTGTTACCCAGTCTTCAAGGACAACCACCTAGCAACCGATGTGGAACTGCAAAATGCTGCACAGCTGTGGGATGAGACTGAGAGGAGGACTGAAAAACATCTGCCATTCAGTCTTCAGCGACCAGCATCATAGAAGTGGTCTAAAACTCCAAATCACTGCAAGTGTTGAGAAGTTGGAAACTAGTTGTCTATCAGTTTTTAGCAACGACCATCTAGCAACATGTGTAAATTCCAAACCATGACATTTCAGTCAACACAATGTGGAGCACAAGGCTACAAACTATTTCTCACTAGATCCTCGGCAACAACCATCGTCAAACTGTGAAAATGCAAACCAATGCGTTGCTGCAGTCTGGGAATATTGAGTGCAAGGCTAGAGACAATTTTTTTTACTTAGCCCTAGGCAACTACCAACGGCAAATTATCGTATTGAGAACCACAGCATGGCTGCAGACTGAAAATGTTGAAACCTTTACAGTGCTTCAGACTATGAATGTTGAGTGCAAGTATACAAACTATTAGGAAATCAGTCTTAGCTGACCATCAGTAGCAAACTCTGAATTTTCAGACCGAAGCATGGCTGCTGACTGAGAATGTTGAGTACAAGGCTAGGAACTATTTGTTCATCAGTCCTAAGAAACCACCACTGGCATACTATGAGAATGCAAAACTCTCCATTGCTTTGGACTGAGAATGCTGAGTGCAAGGCTAGAATATTTGTTACTCAGTTGATCGCAGCCACCACTGGCAAATTGAAAATGCAAAACTGTATTGCCCCAGACTGAGAATGTTGAATGCAAGACTAGAAACTATTTGTTACTCAGTCCTAGGCGACTACCAACGGCAATCTGTGAGAATGCAAACTTCTAAATTGCTTCAGACTAAGAAACTATTTGTCACTTATTCCTGGGCAACCACCACTAGCAAATTGTGAAAATGCCAAGTTCTACATTGCTTTGGACTGAGAATGATGAATGCAAGGTTAGAAACTATTTTTACTCAGTCGTTACCACCACTGGTGAACAGTGGAATAGAAAAACCACTGCATCGATTCGGACTGAGAACAAGGCTAGAAACAGTTGTAAATCAGTCTGAGGCGACCATCACAAATTGGCAAACTATGAAATTGCAAACCACTGCATTACTTCAGAATGAAAATGTTGAGTGCAGGGCTATAAACTATTTTTTAATCAGTCCTAGGCAACAACCACTGGCAAATTGTGAAATTGCAAACCACTGCATTGAGAATGTTGAGCACAAATCTGTAACCAATAAACTGTGAAATTGAAACATACTGCCTGGCTTCAGACTTGAAGCGTTGAGTTCAAGGCTAGAAATTATTTGGTAACCTGTCCAAGGTGACAACAACCGGCAAACTATGAAATTGCAAACCACTGCTGTGGATTAAGAATTTCAAGAGGGGTGCCAGGAACTTGCTGTCACTCAGTTATTTGCGACAACCACTGGTGTGCAACTGCAAGTTACTGCACTGCTTCAGTTTGAAAGAGTCAAGATGGGAGCTTGAAATGAGCGGTTTTCAGCTGTCACTCAGTTTTTAGCTACCACCGCTGAACTGCTGTGATACTGCAACCCACTGCACAGAAAAATGAGAGTGTTTAGAGGAGAGCTAAGAACTATTTTAAAAATAGGGTGTTTATTCCGAGGCAGAAATATTTGTTCATTTGTACCGAGAAGAGACAAATGTAATAATCAACTTCAATGCGCGAAAATTAAGGGTTTCTTTAAAAAAAGGTGTTCATGATTTTATGGTCAAACTATTTTTAATTGAAACTTAAATTGCAAAATGTCAACAAATGGGGGTAGTTATGCAAAAATTCGTACCAATATTAGTTATGTGTCTCTTATTATGAGAACATAAAGTCATAAAAATTTCCAGGATTAACCGACAGAAAGTATCAACAACAACAAAAAAAAAACAAGGCTAAAATTTTTCACTTAATCTCATGATCTCATTAACTCATGGACGAAGATTGGCGCCTAACTATAAGAAAAGGAGGTACTATACTTATACTACATTCGCACATTGAGAGAATCAGTGGAATTTAAAGATAGACCACACGGGAAGCTGATAGAGCATGACTCAAATGACCAAGACAAACCTTATTACGAGAAAAAGGCGAGCAGATAAAAACTACTTGCGCTATTCAATTAAAGCTGAAATTAGCAATTTATTCAGTCTGATTTACGTTATCTAACGGAAAAAGCCACAACATCAAAGACATTCAAATTCTAAACCAAGTAAACATAGTAAGCGACCATAGGATGGTAAAATGTGAGATGCAAGTAAACAGCAACAAAGAATGCAGACGAATGTTCCACACCAAACCGACACCACTAAACGTACCAAATGAACTCACCCAACCCTTCAAGCTAGAATTGAAAAACAGATTTAAAATCCTCACCGATGAAAATGATACCTACATCAACCAACTCCACAACAGAATAACAACCTCTCTAATAGAAACTGCCACTATGTTTAAAGCAAGAAACACACAGACCATTAGCAAAATCTCGGACAAAACCTGGAAACTTATTGAAAAGCTCAGAAACCTCAAACCACTAACAACAACAAGGGAAAAGTAAAGGAGGCTGAACTGAACAAAACAATCAAAAAGACACTAAGAGAAGATAAGAGAAGTTATACGGCAGCTATAATCGAAACTACTTTCCAAAAACATCGGGGCTTTAAAGCAATAAACAAAGCTCTCAGTATAGGACGGAAACAAATAACTAGCATACTCGAAGAAAACGGAGAAATAACAACAGACAAACAGAATTGTCGAATACACACAAGAATTCTACAAAGAACTCTACTCTTTTAAACATGGGCAACTAAGCAACGAACAGGATACGCAAAATGCTGATAATCAATTCGAGGACTTCCAAGAAGTTACACCATTGGAGGTAAAACAAGCTATCAAACAAACAAAAAAAGAAAGGCACCTGGACCAGATAACATAACCATCGATTTACTCAAAAAAGCCGGTAAGTTCGTCGACAAAAAACTAGCTAATCTGTTCAACTAGTGTCTAAAACAGAGTAGAGTCCCGAAAACAGGAACACAGCAAGCATAATGCTTCTACATAAAAAAACCCTGCAGACCTCACCAACTACAGACCTATAAGCCTACTCAACTGCAACTATAAAATTTTTACAGAAATCGTCACCAACCGGATCACTAAAACACTAGATGAAAACCAACCACGGGAATAGGCAGGATTTAGGAGAAGCTACTTGACTGTGGATCATCTCCATTCAATAAATCAGCAGTAGAATACAAAAGAGGAATGTAGCATTTATAGACTTTAAGAAGGCATTCGACTCTGTAGAAATTCCCATGGTCATGAAGGTCATCACTCTACAAGATGTAGACCCTGTATACGTCAAAGTACTACAACATATATACAATCAAAGCAATTCCTTCATCAGGCTACATAAAGACTACGAACGTGCACATGAGCGAATCATGCTCAACCTCAAATGAAGAGATCACAAGACAGCACAACATATTAGAAAGAAAACGGGAGTCCGAGACATCATAGAATCTATTAGAAAACTCAAATGGCAATGGGCTGGTCATGTTGTAAGAATGACAGACAACCGACGGACATCACGACTCACAACATGGATCCCCAGAGATCACATAAGAAACTGAGGCCGACAAAATACAAGATGGAGAGATGAACTGGACAAATTTAGAAAATACTGGCTCTGCAACGCCCATGATAGAGAATTGTGGCAAATCCTGGAGAAGATGTATTTCCAACGACGGACGTTAAAAGACTGATGATGATGATTATGAGTAGACGCTTTCATTTCAGATTCTAACAGGGATGGAAAATCTACTTGCTGTATTTTATGAAGATAAAGGTTTAAGACCATCACTACAACCTTGTTCAAAACTAATCTCGTTATACACAAACAATTTTTAAAAATTTTAATTAGGGTGAAGGAACTTCTTCCTCCATTCAATTACAATAATGGCCAAAGACAAACGCTTTATACCAACGGATTGACAAGTTACCGCATTATACAGTGATTCATTTCCGAATCAAATTCGGTTGAAACAAAACTTCCTACTCTTTTAAATAGCAAAAATGGCCGAAAGATAACACTTTCTGCGGCCTGATTGACAAGTGGCCTTACTATAGAGAGATATATTTCCGATTCAGACTGAGTTGGAAAGACCTCTTGTTATATTCAATGACAATTAAGGCAAGAGACATACACTTTCTAATGCTGATTCGCAAGTTATATTATTATACAGGGATTTATTTCTGTTTCTGACTGGAATTCAAAACCACTTTCTTGATTGAAGGTAAAGAAATACTGATTGAAGGTAAAGAAATACTGGATATCACTTGCTGCAGCATATACACAGATTCATTTTTTAGATTAAGAGAAAAGCAATGATGTGTTCTTCTTCCCACTCTACTCAGGTACTTCCACTTGAGAACAGACGACTAAAATTAAATCTTGCCGGGATAAAGGCAATGATGCAGCATTTGTTACTTACAGGGATGATTGACGATGTAAACAGGATTTGCAAAGCATTCCTGCCAGTTATCAGCACGAAGATAATTTGGTCCTCACTCAAGGACTATCAACTCTTGCTGACATCGAGTAGGAAAACAGACCCCGTTTATTTATTCAGAAATTCTGTTACTTGGGATCAACTGTTTCATCTGCTTCATCTCTTGATGGAAAGATTAACTGCAGGATTGGCAAACTGAAACAACCTTTGGTAAGTTAGTAAAAAGAGCCTGGCACAACAAATATCTCGGCTCTGAGACGTGAATGAAAAACAAGTGATAGAAGAGCGAACTTAAACTTCCACCAACGTTTCAACCGAAATATCTCAAATCAAATGGCAAGACAAAGGTCTTCGAATGAGTACAGTGCACCAGTATAACAATCCTGTACAAAAAGAGACTCGAGCGGTTGGGACATGTTAGCAGAATGGACAACACATTGATGGCGAAATTACCCAGGTTCTTAGAGTTCCCCAATGCCCGAAGATCAAGAGGAATACCACAATTCATGTACGTACAAAGACACTATGCTATACCAAGAAATCGACTTTAAGTCCTGAGAACAAATTTAATGAGACAAAGTTGCCTGAAGAAACGTAGTGCACACAGACAACGCTTGGTATGACTGCCTGATATCTAAGTGGGAGGAGAAGTGCTATTGTAGAACAAAGTGGGCACACAGACACTCGGATCAGGCACCTGCATGTGTCACTTATGCCAACTGTACATTGTCCAAATCAGTTATGAGTTGTGCAGGAAAAATGAAGCTGCTACAACCGTTTGCCCAGATAAAAAGAGCAATACAATACATTTTAAGTTTTAACAAGGATTGGAAAATTCAATCATCTATATCATAATTTGAAGTAACACGGGGAAGACTATATTGCATATTTGCTTTCGGGGTGATTTCCTTTAGGTTATCAATTTCAAGTGGTTCGGGAATTATTTTGCAGGTAATGTATTGAATTATTTGAAATAAATGAATAATATATCATTTCCCTCATACTTTCATGAATTCATCAGATACCACATTTAGATTCCCATTCCTAGGTATACTATTAGCAAAGAGACTGGTATTTTACTAAATAAAACCGACTTATTCTATCTAATAAAACCTTTGGTAATTTATCCTTTGCTCACTGGATGATTTAATGAAGAGTTACTTTGTAAAAAAATATCGTACAAATATTTTTTTCGTAAGAATCCACCCTCATTTAATTTTATGACATTTCAGTAAGTATCAAACCGAACAATTAACTCCGTCGGTATATAATGAAAACAAATATTTGTTTTGTATTAAATTTTTTCTCCGTTTGGGGTTATGACCCAAACCCACTTTATGCAATGTAATAACAATAAAAGTCAAGGCCATCCAGTGTACGTCTAAGCCTTCCAATTGTTTCGACTTAAATACAAAACGATTATAAGAATTTTAGTTAACAATAGCTTGTGCTAACCTTTTAAATTACTGTATAAACATACTGACACAGAATAAAGTTTTAGATATGTCGTGAATAAAGCAACGTGCATCTAATAACAATATTCATCAAGAAGACTCATAGCTGCTATTATTAATTTGAATTAATAATAACAATCAGAAAAATGCATTTTTCTAAGAACATTCTGTTAGCATATGACATTGATGCCTGGCAATATGACATATTGATACAGCGATTATTGAACCAGTTCCTCCAAAAGGCACTATGTAATACAAGGTCTGCTTAGATGTGAGTGACACAGCACATACTTACACTACCTTATTTTTCGAAGCTGTCATCCATATAAGCACGGGTCAAGGCCAAAACTGCTTAACTTACTGAATTAATGTGAGGAATAGATCAATGGGAGAATTGAGATTTATTAGGTTTAAAATTGAGAAATTTGGAGCTAATCTCTATCATTTGAAAACAATAATCATACTTGCAAGTTACTGAATTATATTGAATTAGATTACATAGCCGATGCACTAAAAAATGCACTAAAAATTGAGTTATGTTTATAAATGAAAATTTTGAACAATACCAGCATTTTAACGCTAATTCATATTTTCTCTTTGAAAATTCAGTTTTTTTTGTTTTAATGGTAAAAATTCAAATTTCAAATTCCTAACTTTGGTATTGGTAACATGGGGTTTCAATATTTTGTTATATGTATGTTTATCTTAACATTTTTCATTTTACTGTTGGTTTGATATTGCTATCAATCAGTCTCTTATGTTTTGATATTGATTTACTATTTTCATGTTTTTCGTTTATGAAAGATGATATATGGTTGGCTAATCTTGGTTTAAAGGGTGTTTTTGATATTCCTATATAATATTTCACTTCTAAGGGTTTTTTGGGGGGTTGATACTTAGGAAAAATATTCATCCAATTAATTGAAAAGAAAACACTTCCCCCTGGGCAACATACCGAGTAAAAATGTTCAACAAGAACAAACTGAAAATTAGCAATAGTTGTACGGATAATTTTGATAAACCCATTAAAAACATTATGAATAATTAGAATTATTACTAACGAAGATTGCATAAATAAACCAGGTTGTAATCGAACAAACAAAAACAGATACCTTTCGCCAAACAAATGACTCAGATCAAATATTGTATACCAAATCTAAATATCAACCTAGGGGTGGATTATCATAAAAACAAAAAAACAAAAATTAAAGAAAAATGAAAAGCCAGCATCTCTTGAAATTTGTTTCAACAAGCATAACTCAATAACCCACGTATAAATATAGTAAAAATAATCACCATAGATATCTTATTTACGTATCCATCTCAAAGAACAATCCAATCACGAAAATCATCTTAGACATGTAGAAATAGACCAAACCCCAAATGATCAAATCAACAACTAAGGTCTTATAAAAGGGAACTCTAACATTGGAAAACAGACTTCAGTGCGAATAAATGACTTTCAAATCAACAACACACTGATAACGAAAATAACTACACCATACCTTCCTGGTTTGTAATTTATAACCACTAACAGGCAGGGTACCCCATGAAATAAGACAAAAAATATAGCAAACCATGACTAACCACTAAACAAAAGCATGAATAAATAGAATAAAAGGTAGATTCTACCATCTAGGACAATAGATACATGCGTGTGTAACTATTTGATTCTTGCCTTGTTGATGGAATTAACCGAGTAAGGATATTTAAGACAGTCAAACTAAAAACATGACATGCTACTACCATTATAACAACCAAACCAACAACGTCCGTCGATTCATCTAATTGCATCGTAAAAAAAAACATGAGTGAAGATTGGAAGCCAGATAACAATTCATTTTCACTATGTGCCTTATCCTTTATACGTATAGCAATTGTGGTATCAGAGAATGGCACACCGTCAATATCTTTGATGTGTTTCATCCCAATTTTCGAAATAATATATCTTTCACGCACAGATTTATCATTTTTTTAGTAATTGATAATCATTATACAATTCTATTAGTAGTTTATTATGATATTTCCAGTAAACAGGTATTTCAAATAAACTAAACATAATTTGATAGCAAATGTAACTAAATAGCGAGGATATGCTAGAAAAATTGTATTATATCGAACTTCAGAACTTGGGAACAACCCACAAACTTTATTTCACGTTCACGAAGAACGAAGTCAGGATTTACAAGACTAACAAGAAAGACAACGCCATCGACACTAAAAAAATCTGGTAAGAAACACAGGGATACCGAAAATGAGTATAAAGAGACGAGGTGGCAAACTTGAAAAAAAAAGACTTTCTAGGGCCTAGAAAAGGAAGGAAACATCGGAAACCAGACTGGAAAACGCAAGGTTCAGATGGATTGTTAAGTTTCAGGTTCAAGAAATTCACAACACTACACCAGAAACTTTCCCATGAACTTGAAATATACCTGAAAAGGGAGGAATCCTAGGTAGGAGACCCAGAAGTAGAACAAGCTTCATCCAAAAGACAGTGGAAAAAGAACCCAGGCAAGCAACTACAGACGTACAAAGAAAGTTACCCGACATGGTAGTATATTTCTGAATTCTGAGGGCTTTCTTAATATTACCCCTGCCACGATGTGGATGGCACCTTCATCACAAATGACTTGAAAGGACGTTTGTTTCAGCTATTTCAACACGGACAGTAAATTGTGCAGTTTTGTGTAAACCGTATCCACTCACTGGAAGCACTACAAAAAACTCAATTTACTTCATGACCATTACTGGCGGAAGAATTACTGGTATAAGACCAGGTGATGTCATTATGAATGTAAAACACAATCAGGCTATATCAATTGATATCTCATGCCATGTACACAGGAATATTGAACCGACAGAAAAAGAAAAAGTAGAAAAATACCAGGATATACTGCAAAAAGTCTGGAAAAAGATCTTCAAAATCATTATTGGTAGCTGTAACTACAGATCTAAAAATACCTGTCTCCTGATGCAGAACACAAAGGACATTAGGCTCAACACTGCTGCTGTGATAGGTGAGGACGATATGATAGGAGACTTACCGTCACTCAGGCTTCAGCAATAACCACCAAGCAATTGATGTGAAACTGTAATTCACAGCACTGCTGTGGACTTTGAAAGTTTGAATAGGAGTGCTTGAAAATTAGGGAGACTTGCTGTGAGTAAGTCAGCGGTGACCACTGGACAACTTGTGTGCAAATGCAAATGCACAGACACGATGGAGTAGCAACAATGATACACTGGGAACTGAGTAAACGAATGGGATTCAACCACGCAGAAAAGTGGTATCAGCACAAAGCGGAGGCAGCCCCGGAGAATGGCAACCACAAATTACTCTGAGACTTTGACATCCAAACCGACCGCCTTATCCAGGCAAGAAGACTGGACTTGGTAATCGTAGACAAAAGGAAGGCCTACCAAATAGTAGACGTGGCTGTACCTGCAGACCATAGAGTAAAGATGAAGGAGAGAGAAAAACTGGAAAAATACCAGGATCTAGCGAGAGAACTAAAGAAGATGTGGAACATGAAAGCCAGGGTTGTGCCAGTCATAGTGGGCGCACTAGGAACTGTCCCAAAGACACTGAGGGTGAGACTGGAGGAGATCGGGATAAAGGGAAGGATTGAGACTGTACAGACCACAGCACTGCTAGGAACTGCGCAGATACTGAGGAAAGTGCTAGAAATATAAAGACTGCAACACTAATTGTTAACAGTGACCTAACAGAGGAAGGGAAATGAAAGTGGAAACGTAAACCACAGCACTGGCATGATAGGCGAAAGAGAGAAGAGATGTTGGCTGAAGACTTGAGGAGACTTATTGTCACTCAGCCTTCAGTAATGACCACTGGGAAACCAGTGTGAAACTGTAACTGTAGTATTAATATGGCCTATGAGAACTAGGAGAGGAGGGCAGGAGACTTGAGGAGACTTGCTGTCACTCAAACTCCAGCGGTAACCATCAGGCAACTAGTGTGAGGTTGTTAATAATAATGATGATGATGATAATAATAATAATAATAATAATAATAATAATAATAATAATAATAATAATAATAATAATAATAATAATAATAATAATAATATAAAAAAGCAAAGCTGGATACTCGAATGCCTCAGGATATTCAAGATAAGCGAACCAGTGGAGAGATTCATGGACAACTCTATTAAAAACTTGAAAGTAGACTCGATAGATATACGAAAAAACTTGGCAGAGGTAATATATGTACGGAATATTTTCAGGGAGACACTTTGTTCTCATTGTTATTTGTTCTGATCATGATACCACTCAAAAGAACCTTGAAAGATGGCAAATGATACCAATTCTCCAAAACAAAGGGAAAAGTCAACCACTTCATGCACTTGGACACCATAAAACAATTTTGCAAAGAACAAGGAAGAGCTTGAAACATTGTCCAACAAAGTGACGGCAATGGAGGTCGAAAATCAAGAGAGCCCAAGCAAATAGCAAATGCCGCCTACGTGGAGAAAGGCCGTAAACCACATAAACTGTGAAAGTAGTCAACTAACCCAGAGAGGGTACAAAAACAGACACAAAACTGGGCAAACGACTAGGCTTCGCTCAAGCAGTGAAATGGTATCAGCACAAACCGGAGAAAGCCCTGTCAGTGCCACCAACAAATTATTGTGGGATTTCGACATCCAAACTGACTACCTTATCGAAGCGAGATTGGACCAAGTAGTCGTGGACAAGGGAAGGAGAATCCGCCAAATGATAGACGCAGCCATGTCTGAGGATCACAGAGTAAATGTGAAAGAAAGTGAAAGAAACTTGAGAAGATGGGGAACGGGAAAGTCAGAGTAGTATCAGTTCCACTCGGAACTATAACAAAGACACTGAAAATGAAATTGAAGGAGCTGGAATTAAGAGGTAGTATTGAGACTAAACAGACCATAGTATTACTGACGACTGCACGAATACTGAGGAGAGTACTGGAAATACAAAATCTACGACCCCCAGTTAGCAATGGCCAAAAAACAAGAAAAAGGCATGGAGACGTCACGAACCACAAATGACTGGATCTTAAAACTTGTCTACCATTACGAATCAACTAAAAAGCTAACCTCAATTAAGGAAAAAAGATTTACGCCTGAACGAATATGGCGAAATAGGAAGCAAAAAAAAACAACAAAGGAAGCAGAAAACGTCAAACAAAAAACAAAAAAGGCCCTAATCAACCTGAAAACAACTGGAGAAAACTACCTGGCCCAAACCTATTGCAAGCACAAAACCTGATGTTGACAGAAGTCTGACCCATCAGTGGTTGCAGAGCTCTGTACTGAAAGTGGAATTAGAAGGGCTCGATTTTTTTTAATATTCTATATTTGCATCTGTTTGTTTGTTTGCTTGTTTGTATGTTTGTTTGTGTGTTCCAGCGCTCTTGGCCATATCTTTTTGTCTGCAGATTTGAAAATTTGTATCAGAACTCCACCAGACCTGTTCTAAAAAATCCAATTAGGGAAAATTCGGAAAGTTTTTTTTTGACTACATTGTACCTATTCTGATGGTTTTATCAATAACCTCTAGATGCTCCAAAATCTAGGTTTTTGTTGGTGTTGTTTACTCTATTTCTTGATTTCTTTCCAGTAGAAAATGCCAGTGACGTCTTAATTTTTATCTTCATTTCGGAGAAATCTTTTCGAACTTCTGGTCAATGAAACGCCAGTGGTGCCACACATACACTCGGAAGATGTAGGAAAACATACTGTTTTACATTTTTTCTGATTGTATAGTATAATATGTTTTCGATATTATGTATGAATTCATCAGTCATTATAAGTCAAGTGTGAAAAAAAAACGTGAATTGTATGTCCTGCAAAGAAACCCGAAATATAATTTGAACGTCACACATCTAAGTTCCAATAACGTGGAATTTTCAAAAAAATTATCTTTAAAAAGTTGAAAAAGTGAAAAAGGTTCTGTCAAGGAACACGAAATATAAATTGGAAATCACACATTAATGTTCCAATGAACGTGTTGTAAGTGTTGAATCATTGGTAAACAACTGCCGAAGAGTCCATGGTAAATACGACCCAGTTCTCCGAAATTGATATTCAAGCCATCTGGGTCATGAGTTTTTAGCCTTAATATCCACTTATTCTCGGGGTGTGCAAGGGTGTCAATGCCTCACTCCACTTCCTCAATGACATGCACCCGGAGGTCATTATCAAAACTACATGTCTTGTTCTCACTGAAAAACTTGCTCAGCTCCGTCGCAGTCGGTTAATTTCTCGCATCGCTGCGATGTTTGCGGAAAGGCCTGCCCAAATTGCAATGGAAATGAAAAAAATAAATCTCTAAATGTGTATAGATGATGTGAATTTTTTTCCCCAAGAAACAAAAAGAATTGGAGACCATGATATAAATGTCAGGATCTTCAGCCAAGACTTTCGAATAGAATTTGGATAACAAAAATGTGTATTACTGGTGATGCAAAAAGAAAGGGGGGGATAACAGAAGGGATTGAACTAGCTACGAAATTATAAGGCCCCTGAACAGTAGAGAAAATTACAAGTATTCCATGTAAGAGGATTGCAGCAAGCAGAATGAAACGGAGGAAATGGTCGGCAGAGAATTCGTTAAAAGCACAAGGAAATGTTAGAAATTAAACACGATCGAAGTAAAAAATATCCGGGTAGTACCCATCGTGGTGTATTCAGAACCCTTCTTTGAGTTGACGAGAAGAACTGGGAAATTTGGATCATAAAATTGAGTTTGCATTCTATAGATAGAGCCTTGCATCCGGATTTTGGAAGAGGCAAACCCTATCAAAAATGCCATAAAAACAATTGTATTAAGGCTGGGATAGATAAGCTCCAGCATAATAGTAATTGTGGACTTCTATGGAGATTGAGATGAGACAGCCAGTGATATAATAAGCGATTACAGCAAGTTTGCTCAGAAATTATCAGACAATGGGTTTCGTGGATCACAGAGTAAAATTAGGATAAAGGTAAAAAGCTGGAAAATAACTGAACCTTGCAAAAAATATAAATCAATCGTGTCGGATACTATTGGAGTGTCCTTTTCATCAAAGAATTGGAAATCAAAGGAAGAATTAAAATCATCCAAACGAGAGCATTTTAATAATGTGTTAAAATCCCCAAGAGGGACCTAGAGCATTTCGGATATATGTTGTCACGGTAATCCTGTGTGAAAGTCACAAGTTCTTACCAGTGTAAAAAATCCAATGAATACAATTCTTAATTTATTAAAACGAGTGAAGAGGTACAAGAACTAAAGGTCAAGTGTCACCGAGTCTTCTCTGTGTCACATGACCTTGATCGGTTGCTTGAAGACTATTCAGTAATTAAATATTTGAAATATTCATTAAATAAGATATCAAGCATAAATCACACTAATCCTCATCGGAGCTATGAAAACTATTCAACAAAGAAAATGAAAATGAATAATGAAAATGATAATGAGATTGAACGTATTAAAGAAAAAAATTCAAATCTTGATAAAATTGTTGAATGAAGAATTTGTAGCAACCCTGTTTCCCACTTGGAGACTGAAACACTATAACAACTCTACGTTGTCGTAAAATCGGTAATATCAACAACGTACAAAATAATGCTTATAGGAATAACACATGCACTTTCAAATTAATAACTTTTGGTATGGCCGACCGCTCGTGACTGTGTTCATTTTTCAAGCAAAATGACAGCGTTTATGTCTAAACAAACGATTATTTATTTCATAAGGAAGAAAATGTGAAAGAAGAAAAACAGAGGTAAAAGAAATCGGTAAACTGAAACAAAATAAACTGATAATTGCTAATAATACTAATATTGACTCTGATGCTACTACTACTACAGCAAATATAAAATATGGGATTAAGCATTAACCACATAGTCAATAGAAGAAAGAAAGAATGGAGGTAGGAGGGAATGAAACAGACCAAGGTAAGAAAAACAAAGATGAAGATTAAATTACGAGGAAGAACCAAAGACTGAAAAGGGCTGGGAAAAAAAGAGGAAAGGCAAAAATGCCTCGTTGAAAAGTGAATAAAAAAAGAAACAAAGAAGAAAATGGAACTAAATACTCGAAATAAGAACCAAGTTAATGTAGGAAAGAAAAGAAACGAAAAAAATCTCATAGGAGAACGAAAGGAAAAGTAATATTGTGTAACATTTGTGGAAAATTGATTTTTTTCCTTTTTTATCCAACGAACTTGGATCATATGATGAGGTTCCGAAATTGAAGTCAATCATTAGAAACAACACTCAATTAAACAAAAACAGGCAAATTGAGAATATTTTTCCTTGAAATTAATTCTGTAACTATTATTTTTTTCGCGAAAGTCTTGATGAATCATAAATCGCCAATTAACGATAAATATTCGAGTATGTGACAACATCACCTGTAAATGAACTTTACCAGTAGTCACAGGTTCCTCGGGCCGGCTTTTTACACTTCCTCCTTTCTCTCCATAGGCCTCTCCCCCGACTCATTACTTCCTTTGACCCTGGAGAAAAAACAAAATGCAGGATGCACTTATGAAGAAGATAACTGACTAAATGTTGGATCAGTCCTCTGGTCACCCTAAGTGGCAGCTTAGCTTATGATTACCAAAAATTAATTGTAGTAGTTGTTGCCTTTTATGAACTGATTTCGGAAAGAAAGAAGTTCTTTCGTTTCCTTGTTTTTTGTTTGTTTTTTTCTCACTTTGTTTTTTTTAGACAAGAGAAAGAGAGAAAGCACTATCATTTTACTTGAAGTAGTAAAATTTAAGTAGTAGTAGTAGTAGTAGTTTTTTAAGAACTCCAATTGTGGATGATAATGGTAAATGCAGAAGTGCCATAATGGCCGTGGAATAATCACTTCAGTAAAATGAAGAGAATTCAAATAGAACCTGAAATTACACGTTTTGTAGTTCGACCTCAGCTTGAGAGCTCCTCATCCCAACTTATTTCAGGAAATAACTACAAATAATATTCATACCTATATTCTACCATTATAATTATCATTATTATTATTATTATTATTATTATTATTATTATTATTATTATTATTATTATTATTATTATTATTATTATTGTTATTGTTGTTGTTGTTGTTGTTGTTGTTGTTGTTGTTGTTGTAAGTGTTTGTGAGTAGTTAGTTGGATGGTGGTCGTAACACCGTAGTGGTAGTTGAAACAGTGATAGTAGCTGTAAAAAAAACCTTTGTTGCATCGTCGTCGTGGTCGTGGTCGTCGTCGTCGTCGTCGTCGTCGTCGTGGTCGTCGTCGTCGTTGTAGTAGTAGTAATAGTAGTAGTAGTAGTAATAGTAGTAGTAGTAGTAGTAGTAGTAATAGTAGTAGTAGTAGTAGTAGTAGTAAAATTGGTGGTACGGGAGTGTTGAAAGATAGAGTACGACATGTGTACACGCGCGTTTATCTATGGATGAATCTCATATCTATGTATGCAGATGAATGAGCGAGTTGAGAAAAGAGTGGGGGTGTGTGCGTGGGTGTATATACATATGTATGTGTATGTGTGTTGTGCGAGAAGGGTCGGACGTGAGGTGGCACCCGCGAATCGCATATAGGCGACCGAACGGTCTGAGAACTTCTCATATGGGCTATACGTTCTGCGGCTGCTGTTAGTGTCCATTTCTGTCACGGACTTGAATTACATACAGAAAACAAAAAGGAAAAAAAAAAAAAATAAGAGAACAAAATCAAATTAAAAGAAATTTTCACACTGACGAAGAACAGACGTGAAGATATGGTAGGCAACATGTTTAATTGAAGATTAAGAAACATTTTAAAAACAACCAAGAAAGTTGGAAACGATACGAAGTTTTGCTACTTCTGCAAAGAAAAAAAAAAGAAAAAATGAGTAAACTTGGGGAAAAAGTTTAAAGACCGATTTTAAAGATCATTTTCAACCTAGCGACCACAACTCTCATCAGAGAAAGACAAATATTTAAAAGCGCCCTTCCTTTAAAATCTTTTTCATCTTTTTCTTTTTTTCTCCTCAACATACACTCACCGCCAATTCATTAACTGAACCTTAGAAATCTTTATAAAACTTGTTTCACTTTTCACAACAATTCTTTATCCTCCAACAGGATTCGACTCCTTTTCTCAATTTCCTTGCTTTTTAAAAAACTTTTCCTTCAGTCTTTCTATTAAATCTATCAGCCAATTATTTACTTACATCCATCAATCTATCAATGTAACTATCAATCTTATTTTCCATAATCTTCTGTTATTCCAAGCTAAGATATTTACTCAACAAACCAATAATTTCTCTCAGTTTTGATTTTTCTTCTCTTCCACATCAAAATCAATTGCTACTTCTTGTAAGTATTCCTATTGTCTTCGTTTCTACGTCACTCTCTCTCTCTCTCCCTCTCTCTGTCTATCTACCTATCTATCTATCTCATTCATATTTTTCTCTTGTTTCTCTTTTTCTTTCTCTCTCTCTCTCTCCACCCCCAAATTTCTTCAATGTGTTCATAGCCGGTGCCCCAACATAGCTGCCATCAGCGTCACCTCCATCGCCTCCTCATACGCGACCGCTGTCATCCTTGTCGTCGACTCCAATACGCTCTTCTCCGCCGTGCCGTAAGTAACCATGCAAAACACGTGGATTCCGCTTGCGTTTGGAGTACTCGGTTTTACTATTATTTCAGGTGAGAATTGACTTTTGGGGGGAAATGAGAAAAAAAATATTTTCACTCGCTAAGTAAAGTTAAAAACGGAAATCCATGACAAACCAATTCTCAACTCGCACCACTTTTTCTTTAGTTTATTTTTTACGGTGTTCTGTTGATTTTAGCAGCAGGTTTGAAAGATGTCATTTTTGTACTTTTTCCGTGGATATATTAGATTGATAACAGTAAAATAGAATTATAATACTAATTATAATCATTATTATTTGTCTCTTCTTGTGAAGTTCTGAAAATATGATAATCTGTTTCTCGTTTTTATCATCCAAGCTTTTCAAGCATAAAATAGTTTTTTATGTAAAATATAATAACAATAATAAAATCAATGATCTCTGCAAAGAATGTCATTGTCATGTGACGTGCTTTCGGTATATAGTCTTGCTACTACTATGATTGATTAAAAATGACTTTTCAGTGGTTTTTACTAGTCAGTTGATCGTTGCATTTTGGTTGGTATGTAAAGGGACAAAAAGTTTATGCCAAGATTTCTGATTACAGACTAAGAATAAAAAGAGAAGAGAAAAATTATGTTTTCTTCTTAGTCGTATCAATGCATCATATTCATTGAGTAACATTCTTTCTACTTATTGATTTTCGTTCAACTTTCTGCATATTATAGTCCTCTTTCGAGAAAAAAAAGTACAAAAAATCACGTCTGGTTTACTAATATACATTAAAAGATTATTGACTAAAGAGTCACGTGTTGATGATTTCACTTCGGAATATGCATTTTCATACCTTCAGAGGTTGAGAAATATCGTAGCAACAATTTTTTCCAATAATAAAAAAAATTTTAATTTTAATTTTATTTTAAGAAAACTTTTCTCGTCCAGATGTCTTAGCTGATCCTGAGACTTGACAAATCTCTTTTTCAAATTATAAGGTTGATTTCTCTTTTTTGACATTAAGAGAAACGTGACAGACGTTAAATAATCTTCGATATGTTGCGTCCATGAAACTCGTTTGTGTAACATATTTATATGTTTTTACAGCCTCTAAAAACATTAATGCATCTTATAGATTTATAAAAGACCAAGCAAAAATACATAGAGAAATTCAGTAAAACTTTTCAGGGGTTGTTGTTTTGTTTTTGAAGAGACATGTTGAGATTACAGTTATGTTTTTATCATATCATTTTTTATGGTTATGTTTTTAACGTGTTGATGATCGAAGTTTGTTGTTATTGTTTTCATTGTTGTTGTTGTTGTTGTTGGTGGTGGTGGTGGTGGTAGTGGTGGTGGTGGTGTGTGTGTGTGAAGCGGGAATCTTTAGGTACTTCGACTTTTCTCTTCTTACTAATTTGAGAGTTATATTTTTTTCTGAAGAACAGACGCTCTTTAGGTGTGTGTGTGTGTGTGTGTGTGTGTGTGTGAGAGAGAGAGAGAGAGAGAGAGAGAGCTGCATGTGCTTTCATTTCTCCAGCTGAGAAGTCACGAGTTTTTACTTCTTCATCACTCAAGTGTAAGAGATATATCCTGAAATGGAGAAAAAAGTGAGAAAGGTTCAGCAAGGGAAAGATGTATCATTAATGGTACCAAGTAGTAGTGCAGTTGGTCGATGGATGCGTAAAAAAGGTTGTAGGTATGTAAGGCGCGTGTGTGTTTTTATTTGTGCACGTGTGCTGAGTATCTCATTCAACTATTATCGGTAGGAGAAATGATACGGGAAACGACCTGCCTAAGATATTTATTGAATGTAAATCAGTTAAAGAAACGTGTCGTATTTCGTTTTGCTTTCTTGTTTGCGTATGTGTGAGGGAGCTGCGCGTTTAGTGTTTCACTTGGAGTATGTGAGGTGACTGGGCAGTGGACACACGGTCTATTACTGATGTGATGTATTTCATTTGCGTTCCGAATGTATTTGTGTAATTACAATATGAGTGATACATTTTTATTGTTTATGTGTGTGATGGCATGTGAATATAATGTGCATGCATATGTTTGAGAGAGAGAGAGAGAGAGAGAGAGTGTGTGTGCGTGTGTGTATGTGTGTGTGTGCTATGTTAGGGTTAAAGTTTTTCAGGTTAAAATTATTTTGTTCCAATAATCGAGTCCAGCATTATAATAAAAAGTTGCACAGGGAAGAAGAGCGGCTATTCTAGTTACGATTTTAGCGTTGGCATCCCTTTTTTGCGTTTCTGACTCCTCTAAATCAAAGTCGTACGTCTGCGTGTGTTAAAAAGGGCATACGCATGCACGTGGAGAAGAAAACGTACGCCTATGTGTTTTTTCTATTTTACCACAAACCACAAATCTTGAGGGACATGTTTCATTGTTTAAATTGAATATTATCTCAATCTCTCTCTGAAATTATAACTGATTCAGATCTTGAGTAGGTTACTCATCTAAATGAAATGAAAAATAAAGTGATTAATTCGTGTCAAATCGAAATGCGAAATTCCGTAAAATTTACCAGGTCGTAGATTGTCACTTTTACTACCCTACATTACACTCATTTGCGTTCTTCCTAACTGAAAAAATGCTGTCCGTGCGCGTGGTCAAACGGCATTTTCAGGACACACTGGACAGGCCATGTGATAAAGACTGAGAATCAATATTTCAATCTGTGACTTCTTGGCTCGTGTATCACGTGAAGAAATCTATCAATTACAAAAATAAGAGACTAAGGACAACAGAAAGTAATAGAAGAATTGAAAACTGACCGACAAATAGTATTGATCCGATTCAATTAATTCAAAAGCCTGCCTTCTTTATTTTCTAAGATTAATTACGTCTCGTGTTTACGTCACTTGATCATTTTAAGATAATTTTGATCCATCCCATAGCATCTTGTACATGACAGCTCGCTCTATGCTCTGATCGTTATCGCTCTTTATTTTTGATCAATACTCGATGAAAAGTATCTCTTAGAGATGCAAATGATTCATCTATATTTGAAATGTTTCGTTTTTTTTGGGGGGGGGGGTTCATTGTTCTTCTTTAGGGTCATAAAAGGGTTATTACACGAATAATTCATTTAAAAGCTAGCTGGAAGAAATTCGAAGTTTCGGTAAAATTTAGTATTTATTGAGTTTCCTCTTGACAATTCCTTCAGGAGTGAAATTATTATTCAGAACCCGCCAACGAACCACCGTGGAACACACTGAGTTGCTTATAAAGATAGAATTACCAGTTTCAATTTGAATATTATTTCAAACAAATGTCCCAGCAAAAACTGCTGGTGGTGTTTAGTATTCACAATATTGATGCTCTATGAAAAATGTATGGGTACATCTCACACGCACAAGCTGTCTGTCTGTCTGTCTCTCTGTCTCTCTCTCTCTCTCTATATATATATATATATATATATGTGTATATATATATATATATATATATATATATATATATATATATATATATATATATATATATATATATATATATATATATATATATATATATATATACATATATATATTGACAGATTGAGGGAGACAGAGACAGAGACAGACAAACAGGTAGACTGAGAGATTGGGGTCTGTCTGTTGTTCGGGTACTTGTGTGGCAAAAATTTTGAGTGGTGGGTTTGTTTTACCGGCAACTTGATTATGATTGAGAGAAGGAAAAAGCCAAGAAGGGATAGATAAGAAGACATACACTCGTACGCATACATATTCATTTACTGCAACAAGACATTCAATCGTCTGATCAAAAGAGCACTGATGCATGCCAGCACTACGAATAGGAGTGTATTTATTTCTAGTTCACTATGTACTGCATGAATGTGACAAGTTAATAAACGTTTGTATGTAGAAGTAATTAACAGATGTAGTAGCAAAATACTACCATTGTCGAACTGGTGACCTCGGTCATGTGAAAGCGATCCACGTGATAAATGTGTCTCACATCTTCGATAGCTTTTTCATTTTCTGCATCTGTAACTGCAAAAACAATATTAATGTTTTCTCTACAATTTACTCCTCCATATAACTAACTGGTTAGATACGAATTTACCAATGTATTTATTCCCGAATAATCTGTTCTTTTTGCCTACATGTGTTCATAATTTGTGGAGCCCTTGGTTGAGTAATTAGCGCAAAACATTGGTTCTGTGTTCGTTCCTCACCGAGTGCTTCATTAATACGTCTCTTTGGCAAAATTGGCATCATTCAAAATGTATTACCTATTCATGCAGGTCGTGGATGAAAATACGTGTTTAACACTACCTGATCGTCGGATGTTTTTTCCGATAAATTTTAATTATCCATAAAAACTATTTTATTCATCATTTGCACGAATTTCGATATTTTTCTTTGGGCAAGTGATGAACTTAAAAAAAACAATACTCTACTGTGCGATATGAAGCGTGGGACGAAGTGAATGAGTGATAGTATGAACATTTTCTCAACATGACAATAAATTAATACCTGGAATTAAGATTTTTTATGGCATGATTACATCGCTAATGAATGTTAATCAAGTAATTGAGAGCAAAATTTGTATTGTATGCAGAGGCCCCGGAAGCAATTTTGGGCAAGGAGCAGTTTTTCAGAAAGGGAATTTTCAGACATATATATATTTTAATATGATTGCTAAAAATGGCTAAAACCGGCTAAAGTTTTCATTTCATTTCATAGTTGAGATGTTTTAACTTGAAGTCGACATATTTATTAGAATTGACCCCAGAACATACTATAAGTTTAGAAAAAACTTTTACTTTAAAAGTAACAAAAATTAAATTTGCTAATTATCTTTTCAAAAGAATTGACCAGATCATCGGCTAGATTTTTATCGGATTTGAACACGAATCAGCCGGATTCAGCCGAAAAATTTGACAACACTGCGTTGTCTACGATGGAACTTTTCAATTAAATTCATGCAACAACAATTTGTCGTATTCTAATGGCTAACTAACCTTCGAAGATCATAAGATGAAAATGATGACATGCTGTTCCTTTCACTATGAGAGAGGAAATGAATTTGACGAGACACAGATGTTTGCTACTCTACAGATTCAAGTAATGAAGTTTGATTTTCGAATTTCTCTTTTCGTTAAGAATTGAGAACTGTTGCTGCTATAAATAACAAACCATACTTGGCAACACTGAGGCAACCGCAAAAATCTCTCATCCTTTCTGTTAAAGTAATGAGTAGTTTTTCTCTAAAAAACTGCTCATGCTGGAAAAAATTGAAGATGCTTAATCATGATAAGCAAGACATTAAAGCAAGACACTTAAATAATTCAGAGAATATTCTATTTTATCTTGAAAATGTTTTTCATTTGTGAAGAAATATCAATTCAGTTGGCGATTAGAAATGAATAATTGATGATCGAAAAGTCCGATAGTAGACAACGCAGTGTTGTCATATCTTTCGGCTGAATCCAGCTGATTTGTTTACAAAACCGATGATAATTTCATTTTTCTGAGAGGGCACACAGCTGTCCCGTTAAGCCGTACCAAGAAGGCAGGGGTAGCAGACCTTGCTTCCCTCATGGTTCCAGCGCCCCTGATTCTATGGCGAATAAAACGTAAAGCGAGATCGGTGTTTAATGTTCAAGTGTCTGCCAACTGCTAGTGAATTATTTTGTTGACTGTGAATGTTATGTGTTTATATTAGCAGGCGCAAATATGTGTATGCATGTGTGCTTACAATGAATATTTCTATTTGGATATATGTGTATATATGTTTATGTTTGCATTTGCAGGCATGTATGTACTATCGTATGTATCGATGTTGATTTAAATCCGTGAAGAAACTAGGTTTTGAATACTGAATTTTGTGACACGTACACTATTTCCTACAAGCGTTATCAGTGATATATATTTTGGGAAAACTCCTGATAGTCTACTGACTTACATTAGGCTAAGTGAAGCGTACCCCTATCGGAGGCTCTGCTTCTGATCATACACGTGGCTTGTAACAATGAAAGTTTTACCTGAAGGTATTGTTTTATTTTCTCGAAGTGATAATCTAAAGGGCGCCTCATAACTAGAACTAAGGTCACTACAGTGAGTTGCATTTGCACCGGGTACCCAACAGTCAGTTTGATCCTCACTGCGTGACTCAAATTTGAAGTCTTGTATCAGATTAACTAAACCAAGCTTAGTGAATACCAGTCCATAAGAGCCTCACCACTAAGCAGTCTAGTAGATCATTACCACTGTCAATATACTTGGTGTCTCACTCATCGAACCTTGTGCCAGATTAATCTAAACTTAATCGTTAGTGTTTGCCATATATTTTGTCAGGTCTTTTCAGTACAATTAGTTGTCTGTCTTACATAAAGCAGAGTTCGTAGCAGAAAATTAACCAGCATAAACGATGGAAACAAAATCTGCAATATAGGATAATCAAGATTTGTTTCACGGTCAATGATTATAAAATTTAGTCACAGAATGGTTGAAAGAGTTGAAACAGCGAAAATAGTTCCATGAAGTAACAATCTCATAGAATATTATCACAGAATAGTTGGAAGAGTTGAAATCAATAAAAAACGTGAACCGTTCGATAATAATACGTATATATGATGGTGACACTATTTATGAATTCAAATGTATTGCACTGTGATAATGTATTTTGTATAGCTATCTGCTGTGTGTGTGCGTAGATATTTGTTGAACTTTGTCTACACCAACACATACATAGAGAAACCCGTGAAAAACAAACCTTTTTGGAGAGACAATTACGTTAACCACCGTTCTACGGTGAGTTCTCATGTACTGAACTGCGATTAGTCCTGGTACAGGAACCCTTTATAACGGCATCCAGTAAAGATCTAATTTATTACGATAAAACTGGTCTACGAAACGAGTAAATAATTGATATGCAAAGACGGATTATACATGGTCAAGTGTGACTTTGTGTACGGGAATAGTGGACCGGCTTTTTTATGAGTTCGCCCTCGACTTGTTGCCATTATCATTCTTTACCACGTTCTCTGGTTCTCACCTGTGGCTCAGAGATGAAGCTGGGTGTTGCAGAGCGTATCATGTATATAAATATATATTTCCAACAAATGGCCTATCTGTGCTGTGGTACCTAATGCCCACTCTCGTGTTTCGCTAATGAGATGTCGATACTAAAAAAGAGTTGATTTAGACCTGTCTTAATTAAATGGGCCACATATTTCCAAATAATTGCTCGAAATAGTGTTTAAAGTCAAGTAAGATGTCTGAAAGCTTGAGTATTGCAATATTTAAAAAAACCAGTACTGACTGACGATGGTGGATAGAACATGCAATAGTATTTTGGGGGAATACAGACAAAAACACACCGAACAAAATTCCCACCGGAAAAAAAGCTCCACCAAACAAAAACTGCACATAGTAAAAAATGAAACAGAATTTGTTCTTTTGTTTCAAGTGATTTTCGTACAAATCTAAAAATTGAATAATCTTTTCAATTCAGATATGTATTTTATGACAATATCTTTTAATTCTTTTGATCAAAAATACTTCTTAGTGACTTTGTATGACTTTTGGACCATCTGAAAGCAAAAATCAACGGATATTGTTTATTTCAGTTGTAAAAAATTTTTCTAAAATATTATCTAATAATTTCAAAAGTATTGCTTATTTCTTTTTCTATAAATTGGAAAGAAAATTAAATTATTACTTATTCTTCTTGTGGCATATGATATGAAATAAAATAAAATCACAATAAAATCTTCATTCGTTCAAATTTACTAGAAAAACTATTTCAAGTTACACAATTAGTATAAATTCAATTGAAATATTCGTACTAGAATGTTGACATTCTTGGCTGATGCCATGAATGCCTTTTGACTGATCAACTTTGTAATTTGTACGAACACTCGAAGTGGATTTTTTAGATGATTTTTGAAAACTTTAAATAAATTCTGTTTTTTTTGGGGGTGGGGGGTGCTATATAGGAATTTTATCAGATGGGGTTTTTGACCTATGTGATTTTCTACGATACAGTTTTTGTCATAGACCCAGTATATCAAAGCCTTATGCTCGTGTATTGGCCCCAAATAAACTAGTTAAGCACTGTAGCAGTATCAGTGTGATGTACAGAGACGTGATAAAAGTAAAAAGATACCTCTACTTTCAAACAAGAGATTTATTTGATGATATAAATTTAGGAATATTTTATAATGTAATTTCAAATTCAGTGGATTTGCTATTAGCAGATTTTTAAAGTTTTCCCTTTTTCGGACTAAAGATCTATCGTGGGATATCCGAGCAGGTTGCATTCGAAAACCAAGTAAATCATTACTTGTGAAAGATTTTCCGTACACCATCGTACAAACCAGAAAACATTCAGAGGGCGTATAACTCTTCAAACATCTTTTCAGGTTGTGCATGGATTCGGCTCAAAATTAAATCACTTCCTCCCTGTCCATTGTACACACTACCAGAAAATTGAATTGAAATACATTGAGAACTCTTTGAGATGCCGTGCAGGCAAACATGAAATTTTGGTGATATTACGTGTATGGGCGTATAACTACGATGGAGGGAATATATTTTTGCATTTATCCTCCTTAAACCTCTATCACTTTTTCTCGTAGCTTATTATCCACTGTTTCACAAACTTTCGTGAAGATATCGATTATGACATTTTGGTAATATTCTGTCGCGTGACAACGCAGTGTTGATAATATGGACCCAGCCGAAAAATGAATCACTTTTCGTGTCTTATTGCACTCTCCATCACAAAATCCCTTTGAAATTCATTAAAATCTTCCGTGTGAACTGTGATGATAAATGTATGAAAAAAACAACCAGAAAATATCTCTCAATTAAAGTAAGATCTTCCTGGTCTCACCAAAAACTTAATCACCTCTGCCTCATCTCATTCCCCACTTTCCCACCAAATTTCAGTGAATTTCATCAAGAACTTTTGGAGATATCGCGTGAACAGAAATGAAATTTTGACGATATTAGGTGATGTAGACATATAACTACGACAGAGGGGAGATAATTTTGCATGCACCCACCTCAAAATTTAATCATCTCTTTTGCAACTGATTGTCCAACCTTCCACAAAATTTAATCGAAATTCATTGAATACTTTTGGAGATATCGTGTGGATAGACAGACAGGCGGAATGATGGGTACGACTTAATACATGTACCTCTCTGTAATTTTGTTCGCAGAGGTAAAATAGACTAGACATATCTAATTGGATTAATTCCAGGAGACTGACGATGGCAATGAAAATATATATCATCTAGTCGTTTTTATTCTGCACGGTATCCACCCTTAAAACGTTATGTTTTGTCAAAAAAAATCGTCAATGAATACTGGTCTTGGCCCTTCCGGCAGATTGAAACAAAAGTTCACAGCATTTGGGCAAAATCTTTTAATCATATAAATAGCATCATTATTCAGTCATCAAAAATATTCTCTGTGGCGGTTCATAGTTGAAAGTAGAATTCTCAATTTCGATGCCATTTGACACTGACTCATCCCGCTACTGGATTGCCAAACAATACACCTGTTATCAAAATATGTCAATTCTCCATCTCCAAGACTACGTGGCATTGTGATTGTGCAATTATTTCTCTTGTGTTTAGATATCTTTAATAAATGTTTAATATGAGTGGAATAATTGTGTCTATTTATTTATGTCTCTCTCAGTATATACTAGACAGAAAACAAGGAAACGCAATGATTTCCACTCGACACTTTTGTAATAATTTTCTTGACCCCAAATAAGTCTATAGTCTGACACCTTCATAGCATGAATCTTCTTCTTCTTCTTCTTCTTCTTCTTCTTCTTCTTCTTCTTCTTCTTCTTCTTCTTCTTCTTCTTCTTCTTCTTCTTCTTCTTCTTCTTCTTCTTCTTCTTCTTCTTCTTCTTCTTCTTCTTCTTCTTCTTCTTCTTCTTCTTCTTCTTCTTCTTCTTCTTCTTCTTCTTCTTCTTCTTCTTCTTCTTCTTCTTCTTCTTCTTCTTCTTCTTCTTCTTCTTCTTCTTCTTCTTCTTCTTCTTCTTCTTCTTCTTCTTCTTCTTCTTCTTCTTCTTCTTCTTCTTCTTCTTCTTCTTCTTCTTCTTCTTCTTCTTCTTCTTCTTCTTCTTCTTCTTCTTCTTCTTCTTCTTCTTCTTCTTCTTCTTCTTCTTCTTCTTCTTCTTCTTCTTCTTCTTCTTCTTCTTCTTCTTCTTCTTCTTCTTCTTCTTCTTCTTCTTCTTCTTCTTCTTCTTCTTCTTCTTCTTCTTCTTCTTCTTCTTCTTCTTCTTCTTCTTCTTCTTCTTCTTCTTCTTCTTCTTCTTCTTCTTCTTCTTCTTCTTCTTCTTCTTCTTCGTAGAAATGAGAACGATTTTTCACACATGGTTTACCTCTTTGAAAACAAACTGTGCGTTTGCTCCCACCCTGATAATAATGATCTGATTTCCATCTATTTCTATATAATACCAAAAGTCTGATTCACCCAAACAAATTTGACATGCACACTCAATTGATCCCTTAATTAATCATGTATTTCTTTTCAAGTTTGGACTTTTCTAATTATGACTTCCAAAGAAAGGTAAAATAAGTAACTCATTCATCGATCCCCATTATTATTTTTTGATTGATCACCCCCAAAATTTTGATCATGTTTCTAACATGTAATCAATCATACCTGTATTGTTCTTATATTATTTTTTTAAAATGTGAATAAACATAAAAAAATTACAATATTTTCTTTACACGACTTATACAAGATGATTCAAGCCTATCAGTTCGATCTTGACAGCATATTGCGAATAGTATGACCTTCTTATTAGTATAGAACTTTTTTTCAATAAGTGTGCACATTCTCCTTTATCTTTCTATTGTTTTCTTAGTCCAGTTAAGATATAGCTTGACCTTTCACAAATTGCAACAAAAAACTTTTTTGTGTCTTCAATATATTCTGAATGAGGAGAAAAAAGTCTATAATAATTATATAAAGGAGAAACCCTGAAATTTGAAATAGCCGCCATCTGCCCAACTTGAAATAATCTCATGAATAGAGTACTGTATTAGGTTATGTATATTGTCCAGGGCCTGAAAATTATAGCGCTGAGTTTGAAAAATTTGTTCAAAATCAGATCGAAAGTTACATTTGCTAAATTGTATGCCAATGATTCTGTATGGGACAGCGTAACTCAAGAATCACACATCGTTTCTCCATGAAATTTTCTCTTTGTACTAAAGAGATCAACAGACATCCGTGTAACAGGTTAGTGTTTGAAAATTTTGAGCAAAACAAATGTAAAAAAAAAAAAACAGTTGTGTATCTGTTGTGTTTGACAAGTTTTAGTCAAAAACATGAAAATAGGTATTCATCAATTTACACGGGAATTGTAAAGAACATTTTCTCAGCTTTCCGTCAGTGTATTTGTTTGTATCGGACGCGAATAATTGGTTTCTACCAAAAACGTGAAGGAAGGCAATTTACCCATTTTTGGATCAATTTTTTATTTATAAATTGTTAAATTTTTCAGTCCTCTAGCTCCATTGCGCAGCCTGAACGCATGGTACATACAGCCATAGGTAGCCAGTCAGCCAGGCGAACTTAGAAACTAAAAAAACCCACGTTAACAGTTTTGCTTGACTGTTTCCAATATCTGCATCAGCAAATCTGGTGAGAATGTTGAGGAAAGTGATTGAAATTCGAGGAGACGTTGCCAATTGTTCACCAGCAATAACCATGGATTACTCTAACGATAATTTCAGGGACAAGACTATTATCGCAGTTATTAAAGTCCCTGTCTCATCCTCCAAAAATCCTCTTTTGCTCTCTCTCTCTCTCTCTCTCTCTCTCTCTCTCTATATATATATATATATATATATATATATATATATATATATATTAATGATATAAAGATTTTTACGATAGAATTAACATGTTACAAGTTTCATACGTTTTTATCAACATATATTGCCTTGTTGTCCAAGTTCTGCTTAAACGAAATGTTCTGTCCTAATAACAAAAAAGTAAATTGAATTATATTACATTAAGGAGAATTTTACTTTAAAATGCCTTTACTTTTTTCATAGAAAGATCAATTGTTATTTTTGCGCATGCCTATATCAGAATTTGAACCCAAAGTAGGTGAAATACCTTCCTTCACGTAAACTATAACTTTTGATGCGCAATAGATACAAAGCTGAGTTGTTTGCAACGATGTGTATATAAATATATACATCAACGATTAAATCCTCAATTAATAAAATGTGGACTGTCATGCCTTATTTTCTCAAGAGAAAGGGGAGGTACTGAAAACACAGAAGTTCAAAATTTCATATCAAATTGCATATCGTCGAGGCAAATAGTATAATTTCACTTTCAAGGCATTCAAGTATCCATATTTCCAATTCGTATATATTTTAATCGTAGACATCTTTATTCAGTGTGTATGTGAGTGTACGCTGTGTTCATACATGAACGAAAATGATGTTTTAGATATTTTATAAGCTTAACATAGTCGAATACTAGTCAAATAGGAGGAAATGGGGGTTGGTGTTGTTACTCTGATCTATCAATTATCTCTTTGTTTGTAATGCTTATGCAGCTATAAGTACAAGTAAGTCTATCAAGATTTAAAGGCATGTCTATATGCATATCTGTGTTGCATCAAGCAATATTATACTCGGTACTTACCGAATCGTTGGCCTTTAGATATTGATTTAACAAATCTCGGATGAGTGAATTGTCCTGTTTACTCCTGCGATCTTCAGGTGACTAGATGACTAGCAACTCACATAATGAAATTGTTCAATTGTGACATCAGCTGCTGCGATTAGTATTCGAATTAGTTTACTTATTCCATATCCCACATTCTTACAAGTTGTACCAGTCAACGCTCCAGTGATACCAATAATGATCATTATTGAATGATAAGTATTCGTGTTTCTAAGCTAACTATGTTGAATTGTCTGAAGTTATGCATGAAGCATCTTCATAATTAATTCTTTCCACAAGATTTTCTTATTCCTTATTTTTCATGTGTTTTATCGTCAAGAATAGAAAATGATGCTGATAACAATGAGAACACAGAGAAAAAATTGTCTTGCCACTACTACTATCAAAATGAAAAATGTGTAGTTTATCAGTCTTTCTCCAAGAAATAAGGAATCAATTCCTTCTTTTTTGTAACATTCGAATTCAATTCCTTTTTCTTTTTAAAATACGAATTCAATTCCTTTTTCTTTGTAACATGAATTCAAATCTTACAGAGGAGGAGGAATCGAATTCGAATGTTACCGAGGAGAAAGAATTGAATTCAAATGTTACAAAGAAGAAAGAATTGAATTCGAATGTTACAAAGAAAAAGGAATTGAATTCGAACGTTACAAAGAAGAAAGAATTGAATTCGAGCGTTACATAGAAGGGATTGAATTCAAATGTTACAAAGAAAAAGGAATTGAATTCGAATCTCACAAAGACAAAGGAATTGAATTTGAATCTTACAAAGAAGGAGGAATTGAATTCTGATGCTACAAAGTAGAAGGAATTGATTGAATGTTACGACGAAAAAAGAATCGAGTTCGATTATTACAAAGAAGAAGGAATTGTACCCTAATGTTTAAAAAAAAAAATGAATTCAAATCTTAAAAAGGAGGGATCAAATTTCGAATGTTACCAAAAAGGAAAGATTCAATTAAAATCTTACAAATAGGAACGAATTGAATTTAAATGTTACAAGGAATAAAGAATCGAATTCAAATGTTACAAAGAAGAAATAATTGAATTTGGATGTTACAAAGGAAAAAGAATTGAATTCAAATGTTACGAAGAAAAGGGAAATGAATTCAAATGTTACAAACAAGAAGGAATTGAATTCATATGTTACAAACAAGAAAGAATTGATTTCGAATGTTACAAAAAAAAGGGAATTGAATTCAAATGTTACAAATAAAAATGAATTGAATTTAAATGTAACAAAAATGGAAGAAATGGAATTCAATTGTTACAAAGAAAAAGGAATTAAATTTGGATGTTATAAAGAAGAATAAATTGAATTCAAATGTTACAAAAAAGAAGGAATTGAATTCAAATGTTACAAAGGAAAAAGAATTGAATTCGAACGTTACAAAAAAGAAGAAATTGAAATCGAATGTTACAAAGAAAAAGGAATTGAATTCCAATGTTACAAATAAGGAGAAATTGAATTCAAATGTTACAAAGGAATAGATGTTGAATTAGAATGTCACAAAGCAGAAAGAATTGAATTCAAATGTTACAGAGAAAGATGAATTGAATTCAAATGTTACAAAGAAAAAAAGAATTTAATTCTACAAAAATTCTACAGAGAAAAAAATTGAATTTGAATCTTACAAAGAAGAAGGAATTGAATTCCAATCTTACAAAGAAAGAAGAATTGAATCGAATGTTACAATCGAGATCGAATTGAATTCCAATATTACAAAGAAAAAGGAATCGAATCTGAATGATACAAAAAAGAAAAAATTGAATTCGAATGTTACAAAGAAGAAGAAATTGAATTTGAATCTTTCAAAGAAGAGGGAATTGAATTTGAATGTCATAAAGAAAAATGAATTGAATTCAAATGTTACAAAGAAGAACGATCCGAATTCGAATGATACAAAGAATAAGGAATTCAATCGGAATGTTACAAAGAGAAAGATATTGAAATCAAATGTCGCAAAGCAGAAAGGATTGAATTCGAACGTTACATAGAAAAATGAATTGAATTCAAATGTTAAAAAGAAGAAGGGATTGAATTCGAATACTACAAATAAGAAAAAATTTGATTTGAATGTTACAAAGAACAAGGAATTGAATTTGAATGTTGCAAGGAAAAACGAATTGGATTTGAATGTTAAAAAGGAGAAAGAATTGAATTTAAATGTTACAAAGAAAGAGGTATTGAATTGAAATGTTACAAAGGAAAAGAAATTAAATTTGAATGCTAAAAAGAAGAAGGAATTGAATTCGCATGTTACAAAGAGAAAGGTATTGAATTCAAATGTTACAAAGAAGAAGGAATTGAATTCGAATGTTACAAAGAACAAGGAATTTAATTTGAATGTTACGAAGAAAAACGAATTGAATTTGAATGTTAAAAAGGAGAAGGAATTGAATTTGAATGTTATAAAGGAGAAGGTATTGAATTCGAATGTTACAAAAAAAAGGAATCGAATTTGAATGTTACAAAATAGAAAAATTTGAATTCAAATCTTACAAAAGTAGAGAGAATTGAATTCGAATGTTCCAAAGAAAGAAGAATTGAATTGAAATGTTACAAAGAAAAAGGAATTGAATTTGAATGCTACGAAGAAAAAAGAATTGAATTCGAATGTTACGGAGAAAACGAATTGAATTGAAATCTTACAAAGAAGAAAATATTGCATTTGGATGTTACAAAGAAAAAGGAATTGAATTCGAAAGTTACAAAGAAAAAATAATTGTATTTGAATGTTACAAAGAAAAAAAAATGGAACTCGGATCTTACGAAGAAGAATGTATTAAATTTAAATGTTACAAAGAAAAGGAATTCAATTGAAATATTACAAAAAAAAAGAATTGAATTACAATGTTCCAAAGAATAAGGGATTCAATTCAAATGTTACAAAGAAAAAGGAATTGTATTCAAATATTACAAAGAGAATTGAATTGAATTTGAATCTTACGAAGGAGGAGGAATTGAATTTGAATGTTACAAACAAGAAGGAATTGAATTCGAATGTTAAAAATAAAAAATAATTGTATTTGAATGTTACTCAGAAGAAGGAATTGAATGTGAATGTTACAAAGGAAAAGGAAGTGAATTCGAATGTTACAAAAAAGAAAGATTTAAATTCGAATGTTACAAAGAATAATAAATTAAATTTGAATCTTACAAAAAAGTAGGAATTGAATTCGAATGTTACAAAGAAAAAGGAATTGAACTCGAATGTTACAAAGGAAAAGGAATTGAATTTGAATGTTACAGAAAAAAAATTGAATTTGAATCTCTTAAAGAAGAAAGAATTGAATTGGAATGTTACGAAGAAAAAGGAATTGAAATCAAATGTTTCTAAGAAAAAAAAATTGAAATCGAATTTTACAAATGAAAAAGAACTGAATTCGAATCTAAAAAAAAAAAGGATTGAATTCCAATGTTACAAAGGAAAAGGAATTGTACCCAAACGTTTCAAAATAGGAATTGAAATCGAATGTTACAAAGGAAAAATAATTGGATCTGAATGATACAAAGAGGAGAGAATTGAATTTGCTTGTCACAAACAAGAAAGAATTGAATTCGAACGTTACAAAGAAAGAGGAATTGAATTCCAAAGTTACAAAGAAAAAGGAATTGAATTCGAATGTTACAAACGAAAGGAATTCAATTCGAATGTTTCAAAGAAGAAAAAATTGAATTCAATGTTATAACAAAGAAAGAATTAAATTGAAATGTTCCAAAGAAAAAGGAATTGAATTTTAATGTTTCAAAAAAAAAGGAATTAAATTCCAATGTTACAAAGAAAAAGGAATTGAATTCCAATGTTACAAAGAAAAAGGTATTGAATTTGAATGTCACAAAAAAAAAGAATTGAATTCGAATGTTAAAAAAAAAAGGAATTTAAGTCAAGTGTTACATAGAAGAAGGAATTGAATTTGGATGTTACAAACGAGGAGGTATTGAATCCGAATGTTCCGAATCAAAAGGAATTGAATTCGAATTTCACAAACATGAAGGAATTGAATTTGAAACTTACAAAGAAGGAGGAATTGAATTCGAATTTTACGAAGAAGAAGGAATTGAAATCGAATGTTACAAAGGAAAAAGAACTGAATTTAAATGTTACTAAAAAAAAACAATTGAATTCGAATTTCACAAACAAGAAGGAATAGAATTCGAATCTTACAAAGAAGAAAGAATTGAATTTAAATGTTACAAACAAAAAGGAATTGAATTTGGATGTTACAAGTAAAAGGGATCGAATTCGAATGTTACAAAGAAAACAAATTTAATTTGATTGTTACAAAGAAGAAGGAATTGAATTCGAATGTTACAAAGAATAAGCAATTGAATGTGAATGTTCCAAAGAAAAATGAATTGAATTCCAATGTTACAACAAAGACAGAATTGAATTGAAATATTACAAAAGAAGGAAATTGAATTCGAATGCTACAAAGAAAAACGATTTGAATTTGAATGTTACGAAGGAGAAAGAATTGAATTTGGATGTCACGAAGAAAAATGAATTGAATTCAAATGTTACAAAGAAAAGATAATTGTATCTGAATTTTACAAAAGAAGAGGAATTGAATTCCAATCTTACGAAAAAAGGGAAATTGAATCGAATGTTACAATTAAGAAGGAATTGGATTTGAATGTTACAAAGAAGGAGTAAGTGAATTTGAATCTCACAAAGGAAAAGGAATTGAATTCAAATGTTACAAAAAAGAAGGATTTGAATTTGAATGTTACAAAGAACAAATTAAATTTGAATCTTACAAAGAAGAAGGAATTGAATTCAAATCTTAAAAAGGAGGGATCAAATTTCGAATGTTACCAAAAAGGAAAGATTCAATTAAAATCTTACAAATAGGAACGAATTGAATTTAAATGTTACAAGGAATAAAGAATCGAATTCAAATGTTACAAAGAAGAAGGAATTGAATTCGATTGTTACAAAGAAAAAAGGAATTTAAGTCGAGTGTTATAAAGACGAAGGAATTGAATTTGAATGATACAAACGAGGAGGTATTGAATTTGAATGATACAACAAAAAAAAAATTGAATTCGAATGCTACAAATAAAAAGGAATTGAATTCGAATTTTACAAAGAAAAAGGAATTGAAATCGAATGTTACAAAGGAAAAGGAATTGAATTTGAATGTTACAAAAAAGAAAAAGTTGAATTTGAATGTTACAAAGAAAAAGGAATTGAATTCGAATTTTACAAACGAGAAGGAATTGAATTTGAATGTTACAAAGAAAAAGGAATTCAATTCGAATGTTACAAAGTAAAAGGAATTGAATTCAAATTTTACAAGCAAAGTGGAATTGAATTGAATGTTACAAAGAAGAAAGAATTGAATTCATATGTTACAAACAAAAAGGAATTGAATTTGGATGTTACAAAAAAAAAAGGAATTGAATTCGAATGTTATAAAGAAAAAGGGATTAAATTTTATCATACAATTAAGAAGGAATTGAATTTGAATGTTATGAAGAAAAAGGAATTGAATTTGAATGTTACAAAGAAAAAGGAAGAATGGGGTACGTAGTCAAAGACTACGACCACAGAAGAGAAAGTGTCTGTTTGGTGAGAAGGGTACATCAACCTTATCAGAATTTTCTCCCACAGAAAACTTCAAAGTTGAGGTTTTTCTGGGAATAATTTATGAAATATACTCAGCACCCAATGTTTTGATGCATAAAAGGATATCCAGGGAAAGTTTTTTTCAAACCTAACTCAGCAGTGATGACATTCGAAGAATATTGACGGAAGAATATCCATATGATTTTGAAGACTGCTTTCCTTTCGAATTACACCAAGTTTCTTGCTCCTCAAGGGGGTCAGTGGTCACGAATAATAAGAAGCACTATGAACTGAGATGAAAATGCTGTTGCTGCTGAATGAGCACAAGGGAACACAAAACTTTCCAAATGTCTGCATTCCACTGCCCATCTATCTCTCTATGATAAGATTGAACTGGAACAGGGAATGATCAATCTGTAAATCGAAAAGAATAAGAAAGGAAGTTAGAAGTTGAGTGGGTCAGCAGGAACTCAATCTGCTCTCTCTTTTGCTCGATTTTTTGTGGTTTGTTACTAATATAAAGTATCATCTGGATTTTATTTTGTTTCAAGTGAGATACTTTTCTTGTGATCCCATCCGAAACATGAATATCCCCATGCAGGTTTACTATACCCTTTAAAACCAACTCGAAATCATTTTTGTAAATGAAGAGATTACTAAAACCTTTTTATTCATTCTGCAACTGGTCAATGTGAAAAGTTATACTTAAGTACTTATAAACATGTATGAACTATGAATTGTGTACGGAAACATGTGAAATTCGGCTATTTGTCGAGTAGGGATGCCAAACCAGACATTTTTCCTATTCATCCGAGAAAAAAAAAAAAAAAAACGAAAAAAAAACAGTGATTCAAATTGAATGAAATCTGGTAATCTTTTTTTTTTTAAACAATTTGACGATTTAATTTTATTTCATAGCATATTAAATGATATTTTTAGCCTTGAAGTTACCCGAAAGTGGAAGAAGTTTAGACGATTTTTGCAATTTTGAAACAGTTTTAACCAAAAGAATCAAAGCAAAGCTTTAGAGCCAATTCACTCATTTACCCTCACCTACTATGAAAAAAAGGAAATTTCCAGAAGAAATAAAGGTCAGAATCATTCAGAGTAAATCAAACTAGAAAGAAAAAATATTTTTTCATAATATCGATGAATCGAATTTTAACCGAAACTTTTGCTTTGGAGACAAGTGCAATTTTTTTCTCACAGATCTAGTATATTTAATGAAAGTAAATATGCAGTTTTTTAATCAATTATTTATTTAGTGTAGAGTTATTTTATTTGATAATTGGGCTTTAAATGGGCAGAACATTTGAGCCATAAAGTTAGTTGAAAGTGAGAAAGATTTAGCCGATTTTAGCCATTTTTGAGACAGTGTTAGCCGACCATATAGAAGTGCATAGGCCTCATTAACTTTTTCTACGGTTCTGAATAAGTGAGTATGTTTAGATTATTGTGTCCATGCATTTCATCTGTGTGAATGCCTGTTTTTGATCGTGTACGTAGAGTACTTGCGTCAACTTGACTAAAAAGTATTTCCCCCATAATTTTCCAAGGTCTCTCTTTCTCTATTCCTTCATTTTGTATTAATTTGCTGTTCGTGTCAAGTGTCGTGTCAACGGAGCGCGCTTTGTGCCTAAACCAATTTTGTATGAAAATTAACATCAGCGATATATATATATATATATATATATATATATATATATATATATATATGTATATATATATATATATATATATATATATATATATATATATATAAGCAACCTTATATTTTCTTTTTATTCATACTTATTGTTGCTACTTTAATAAGATATTGTCGTTTCTTATTTATTGTTACCGGTCCGTTACTATGGGAAAAACCGCAGACTTCTTATCTCCCACTTTCTTTTCTAGTTGCTGATCCATACTATATTACAATTACTTGCAATTGGGCAACAGGTTTCAGTTAAAAACATTTTATTTCGAACGAGACATGGCTGGCAATGGAAAAAAAGAAAATGAGAGGGAATGGGATGTAGTAAATAGGAACCATTCCAAGAGAACAAAGAAAATTTTGTTGCTTTCCTGATTTAATTTTTGCTTTTTTTTAAAATCAATTTGCAGGGTAAAACTTTTATCGATCTAGGAAGTTGACCAGCACTAATTTAGAATATGATGATTCCTAAAGTCAACCAAGTATCTTTCGTTTGTCTAGTTTTGTAATTCGTCGCTAAATTTAATTTCTGTTACAAGAAGAAAACTCACTTTAAAGCAATGTCCAGTCGAATAGCAAAACTGAAAATGGCTGAAAGGAAAAGAAATCAGATTTGTGTGACATGTAGCAGAATTTGCCTCTCAAGCTAGGTTCATCAGGTAGGGGTGTTATTTATTATGGAAGTAACAGTGCTGTCTTTTTTTAAATTGCAAAGCAATTTTTTGAAGAATAGCACCTTTACTTTCGATTAACAGAATATTATCTGGTACTGTGTGTGAGACAACGTGTAAGGATCGCATGCAATGTTGAGAAGTCAATAACCAATATATGTTATAGGTCTTTGTGGTAAAAGATGCAAATATAAATATGAATTCGCATGAACTTGAACATTCTATTTCTCATCATTCTATCTACTTATATTACAAACTTGCTTCTCGCTAAAAATTACAGGTATGTCATTGTGTACGCTTCTGCATATATCCATGAGTGAGCGTTTATGTGTATGTGTGTTTGTGTGTGTGTGTATATATGTGTTAGTGTGCATGTAAATGCCTGCGTGTATGGGTTTACATGTGTTAGTATGCATGTCATGTAACTTCAAAATAATTATTGGTCTACAAATGATGACTTAACATTCTACATCGGTATATCCTGCTCGGTGGACAATTTACCGGCCTACATTTCCCGGTCGAGCAAATTACTGGCAGACAACATTTCCCTGTTTCTTTCTGTCAACGACATTTCTCTGTTTCTTTCTACCCGCAGACAATATTTCCCTGTCTCTTTGTACCAACCGATGACATTTCTCTGTTTTTTTCTTCCAGCAGACAGTATTTCCTTGTCCCTTTCTACTGACCTACTACATTTCCCTGTCTCTTTCTTCCCGCTGACAATATTCCCCTTTCTCTTTCTACCGGCCAACGACATTTCTCTGTTTCTTTCTTCCAGCTGACAATATTTCTCTGACTATTTCTACTGACAAACGACATTTCTCTGTTTCCCTCTTCTAGCTGACGATATATCCATGTCTCTTTCTACAAGCCGATGAAATTTCTCTGTTTCTTTCTACCAGCTGACAATATTCTCCTGTCCCTTTCTACCGACCAACAACATTTTTCTGTTTCTTTCTTTCAGCTGATAATATTCCCCTGTCTCTTTCTACAGGCCGACAACATTTCTCTGTTTTTTCTTCCAACTTACAATGTCTCCCTGTCTCGTTCTACCGGCCAACGACATTTCTCTGGTTCTTCCTTCCAACTGACAATATTTCCCTGTCTCTTTTTACCAACCAATGACATTTTTCTGTTTCTTTTCTCCAGCTGACAATATTTCCCTGTCATTTCCCTGTTTCTTTCAACCTGTCGACAATATTTCTTTGTGTCTTTACACCGGCTGACTACATTTCCTTGTTTATTTCTTCCAGCTGACAATATTCCCCTGTCTATTTCAACTGGCCAATGACATATCTCTATTTCTTTCTTCCAGCTGACAATATTTCCCTGTCTCTTTATATCGACCAACGACATTTCCCTGTCTCTTTCTTCCAGCTGACAATATTTCCCTGTCTCTTTATATCGACCAACGACGTTTCCCTGTCTCTTTCTTCCAGCTAACAATTTTTCCCTGTCTCTTCCTACCGGCTGGCGACATTTCTCTGTTTTTTTTCTTCCAACTGACGATATTTCCCTGTCTGTTTCACCGGCCAACGACATTTATCTGTTCGTATCTTCCAGCTGACAATATTTCTCTGTATATTTCTACTGACTAAAGACATTTTTCTGTTCTTTTTTCTTCCAGCTGACATTATTTCCTTGTCTTTTTCTACTGACCAACGACGTTTCCCTGTCTCTTTCTTCCAGCTGACAATATTTTCCTGTCTCTTCCTACCGGCCCACGACATTTTCTGTTTCCTTCTACTGGCTGACAATATTTTCCAGTCTCTTTCTACCAGTGAACGACATCTCTCTGCTTATTTCTTCCAGCTGACAATATTCCCCTGTGTCTTTTTACCGGCCAACGACATTTCTCTGTTTCTTTCTCCCTGCTGACAATATTTCTCTGTATATTTCTACTGCCTAACGAAATTTTTTTTGTTTCTTTTTTCCAGTTGACAATATTCTCTTGTCTCTTTCTATCAAACAAAGACATTTTTCTGTTTATTTCTTCCAGCTGACAATATTCCCCTGTCTTTTTATATCGGCTGGCGACATTTTTCTGCTTCATTTTACCTGCTGACAATATTTCCCTGTCTCCTTCTACCGACCAACAACATTTTTCAGTTCCTTTCTTCAAGGTGACAATATTTCCCTGTCTTTTTCTACTGGCCGACGACATTCCTCTGTTTCTTTTTTCCAGCTGACAATATTTCCCTGTCTCTTTCTACCAAACGACAACATTTTTCTGTATCTTTCTTCCAGCTGACAATATTCCCCTGTGTCTTTTTACCGGTCGACGACATTTTTCTGTTTTTTTTGTACCTGCTGACGACTTTTCCCGTCTCTTTCTACCGACTGACGACATTTCCCTGTGTCTTTCTACCTGCTGATGACTTTTCCCTCTTTTTTTCTACCGATCGACGACATTTCCCTGTTTCTTTCTTCCAGCTGACAATATTTCCCCGTCTGTTTCAACCGGCTGATGACATTTCTCTGTTTCTTCCCACCAGCTGACAATATTTCCCAGTCTCTTTCTACCGGCTAACGACATTTTCTGTTTTTTCTACCAACGGACAATATTTTTTCTGTTTCTCATCCCCTGCTGACATTATTTCCCAGTGTTTTCCCACCGGCCGACGACATTTCTCTATTTCTTTCTTCCAGCTGACAATATTCCTCTGTTTCTTTCTACTGGCCAACGACATTTTTCTGTTTTTTTCTTCCATTTGGCAATATTTCCCTGTCTCTTTCTACTGACTGACGACATTTTTTTGTTTCTTCCTTCCAGCTGACAATAATCCCCTGTCTCTTTCTACCGGTCGAGAACATTTTTTTTCTATCAGTTGACATTATTTCCCTGTCTCTTTCTACTGACTGAAGACATTACCTTGTCTCTTTTTTACCGGCCGACGACCATTCCCTGTCTCTTTCAACCGGTCGACAACATTTCCCTGTCTCTTCCTACCGGCTGACGATATTTTTCTGTTTCTCTCTTCCAGCTGACAGTATTTCCCAGTCTTTTTCGACTGGCTGATGACATTTCTCTGTTTTTTTCTTCCAGATGAAAATATTTCTTTGTCTCTTTCTACCGGTCGACGACTTTTTTTATCTCCAATTTCACTGTAGAACAATTTACTTACTGACGTCATTTATGTGCCTGCGTTTTTGCCAGTGCGTGTATCAGAGTTGTGCTCATGTTTGCTTGTACGTGTGTGTCAGTGTGCATGCATGTGCCTGCGTGTACAAGTGTTAGTGTTCATGAGTATGAGTATGTGTGTACATGTTTCAGTGAGTGTGTGTGTGCAAGTGTGTATTTGTATGCATATGCATGTTTTAGTGTATATTTATGTATATGTTTGTATGTGTGTACATATGCCAGTGTACTTGAATGTTAACATGTCTTATTCTGCATTTGTATACATGCACATAACTGTGTGGCAGTGATAAGGTGCAGATATGCCCATTTTTAAGTATGAATGTATGTGCATACATATCTTATTGGGTACATATGTCTGTTTGCGCATGTGCTTTTGTGCATATATGTATATCTGTGTATGTGCTTCCATTTGTACTATGCAATTGGTTATGTCTTCAATGATTTAATGAAGGGCGGAATCTTACTTCCGGGAAACGTAGTGGAACCTCCGTAAACAAACTTTCCCTCATATAGAATGACCAAACCTCTATTTCTGTACATAAAATTTATTATGACTTCCAGGCAAATTTTTTTCAAACCAGTGAATATGCCTTCAATATGTTATCTTTTAAATATACTGAAGCATTAGCATAATGGTTACACATATAAGAGCAGTTTGTGTGTGTGTGTGTGTGTGTGTGTGGATTAGTCTGTGTTACAATTGTCCAATCATCCACATTACTATGATTCAGCTCTAAAATAAATTCCAGTTCATTTGCTTGGTTGCTGCAGATTTGCTGCTTACCCGTCTCTGTCCATTTCAGATCATTTCCATAACACAGGCAGTATAGAGATTTGCAAGATCATACACATGAGCAGGATAGCAGGTCCAACACAGCCTCACATCTATTCAATGGCCAGATCACCATCATGGATCTTCCAACCATGATCGATTGGATGTGGTACTCTGGTACCAAGCTGGCTGAATGAATGAATATGAATCAAAGTATCACTCCTAGTGCAAGAATCAGTTTGTTGATGTCAGTGAACCTTGCATGATTCTTAAAGCCACATATCTAATACATTAGACATGGAATTCGCTGACTCAAATGCATATAATTATCACGTGCTTTCTAATGTGACTACTATGCCCTTGTCACCTGATTTAACTGCATGTAGAACATCAAGCAAAGAGCAAAAGTCTTCTTTCCGAGTACTTGATAGTTCTAGAACCACATCCTATTGCTACCTTGTGTGATTGAAACAGACATCTTTACTGGTTACATGCAGTACTTTGTCCTTTATCTTCTCAAGTTGACATTCTGCTCCTCCCCTAGGAACCTGATAGGGTGAGTTTTATTTGTAGAGCAATACAAAATCTTCCTCCACTGATGTGTATTGTGGCTAGGCATAATGTTCTTAGATTGAATACCTGAATCCGTGCCTCTCTTTGTTCTCTCCAAAACATTAATGTACTTTGCTCTTCATGGATAACTTAAAACTAGTTCAGCCAATTAGGATATAGTTTTGTTATTCCCTTTCACTTCTTTTCTCTTGCAGAATATGTGTGATTTCTTGCCAATACCAATAGAGAATGTTTTCAGTCTCTTTGTAGCCATGTCAGGAAACTTTGTCTGGACCTTTTGTCTCTATCCCTCTCTTACTTGAAATCTCGATAAGCATCTTTACCAAATTCATGGGCTTTAGTCACATCTAGATATGCAGCAATACCAGAAGACAAAATGACAAGTTCTTCATGGTCAGGGTGGAAATGACTGATTCAGTTGGGTGCCACTGGTTGAACACATGTAGACATCAGCTTCATCCTTCCTGATTCTTAATAATTGTAGATCTGGATGATTGAATCAGGAATCATCCTCCCCATCATGTTCCTAATCTGCCAAAGGTATCTGGCCCAGTATCAGAGGTGTGATGGCATCTTGTCACAGCTTTCTCCCGAAGATTGAAGCCTTTTGTCCCACCAGGAGTTTGTGTATGCTTGTTTCCAGTCTATTCTATTTTTGATCAATAAGTATAAACCCAAAAGGGTTGTGGCTGCCCAATTGAATTGCAAATCCTTCTTCTCTGAACTTGATGTATATATACAGATGTACTTGTGGCAGCTGAAATATAGTAGTATGAGAGAGACCGGGCATAGTCCACCTTGTCATAGGCCAAATATGATGGTATCATCTGTCTGATAACTGCAAGGTGAAGCATACGATTGCCTTCTTTCACTGCTCTGATTTGGGCTAGCATATTGTATACCATACTAAGAGGGTCATCCAGAATGCAGACAGACCTGTGGTATCTCTATGGGAATAATGATATACAAGTATCAGTTCCTGGATATGTATACAAGACTCTACATCAATTCCCTGAATGTTTTCCCAGGAAACCTCACTTTTGAAATTCTTGATAGATTTAAAGGCTTCTTTTAGGTGGTGACTTCCCTTTCTGGGTTTTTTTTTATCAATGAAAAGAGGCTTTTCCATACATAGTAAGACTTCATACATAAGCAGGTGCAGTTTGACAGCTTTGTTATATTTCCAACACAGCATGATCTCAGCCACGGACCTTTCTGCTAGAATGCCCGTCTATTAGCTATCTATTAGCAAGCTTGAGACTTAGATGAGCTACGAAACTTACTTTCAGATATTCTGTCCAAGTAGGCATTGAACATTTTTTATTTTCAAGATAGACTATTGTCACTATGGTGGATGGCAGATGGCGGTCAGCCATTGTAAGTTTCTTGTTAAGACTTTCTGTAAGTCAAAGATTATGATTTAAGGGATACAAGAAAATGGCTTTTATCACAATTTGTATGAGGTCAAATTTCATTATTACTATTTTCTTTGCTAATGTCAAGTAAAGCCCCATATTGTATTATCCACTGAGAAGTCATTAAGTTGGTAGTTTATCATCTAATCACATTTTCATATGGTAACATTAATGTTTGGTACATCTTTGATGCTTCACTTACCACTTAATCTGCCGAATGAGATCAAAAGATAAGATCAGTACAAAAACATTACAAATAAAATGATACAGATCTCCAATCAGGGGACATCTTTTTTGTGGCGTGGAGATAGGAGTAAAGTCATGTCCCCAAAACATGTTAGGCTTTTTGAGCTCTGGGAGAGGCAGCTCCTAGACCTTTCACCAAATAATGTTTTACCGACTAAGTTAGTCAACAGACATTTTGTCAAAAGCCTTTTTGCCAAAATGATATGCATCTCCCTGACTCAGTTTTTGTCGGAGGATATTCTCATGTTTATCTTGCATGGTTATTGTCTTGAATATGAATATTTCATATTGCAAAAAAATGAATAAATTAACACAAGTAGATTTAAAGTAAATTCATATATTTTTCACTTTACTTTGGTCTTCTTTTGCCAACATGGATACTGTTGTCTTTTTTCCATTGACCATTTAAAGTTTTTAAAAAAATTTCCCATGTATGATTTTATTTTACATCTTTAAAGACACTGGATGAACAGGGTGATAAAACAAACATTATGAAATCAAATTTTGTAGACGATTACAAATAATCCAGCAGACATCAGCACCCCCTATTTTAAAAATGTATAATAAAGATTTGAAAATCTTATTCTAAAGTTTTTGCTTGGCTTTGCTAGAAAGGAAAAAGACCTCATTGTGGTCTGAAGAAATGAAAAACAAATTTCCATCAATTATTAAGTAGAATAGGATTGTTTCAGAGGCAGGTCTTTTTTTTATTCACTTTTATCGGCAAGCAGAGTTATCAGTTAATGTCAACCTCTTAGTATTGTTGAATTTTTACTTGATTTTTGTCTCTCACAGGAATGGCAATGACTACACCAAAAACCACTGGAGTTATACAAATAACATACACAAAAATTGATGTCGAATACACTCTGTAAATCTGAGATATTTCTTGATTGCTTGTATATCTGCTCTTTGCTTTCATTATATTCAAGAAATAATGTTAAAAGTGACTAATAATTTATTCAAATTAAATCGAATATTTCAATCTAATTTTCTATCTAATACTAAGTTTAATTTGATAATTCATAACTTTTTGTAATGCTAATATAACTTAAAGTATAGGAATAATAAACAAAAATTCTACTAAAAATTCACATCTGATCATAAGATAACTCCATATTGAGTTTTATTTACTAATTAAGGATGGAAAAATGATTTGATGAATGTATTGATGTATATCTATTTTTTTTATTCATAAATATTTTTATATTATCAACTAATTCTCCTGCAAAAAAAAATGAAAACCATCCACATGGTGTGATATCAACAAATTAAGCCCAAAGTAAAACATTTCTAAAAAAAATGAAATTTTCTTTAAATCTACTTGATTTTTTTTTAGTTATTAATTGCAATATGAAATATTTATATTTAAGTCAATAAACATGTAGATTCATGAGTAAGAAAAAATGAAAATATCCTTCCGACTTGAAATGTTATCTGATGAAATGTCTGGAGATTTTTGTTTAATGTCCAACATGATCAATGTCCAACAAAGAGAAGTACAGCATCCCTGTGTTTCCGTATAACTAGACTTAATACTTGTCTTAACGGGCGGTGTTAATTGTAGTCCAAAAAAAATAGAAAGATAGATGAATGGAAAACAGAGAACATTTAATTTTTTTGTTTTTTTTAATTAATTGAATATGAAAATGAGGAACTAATGTAAAAAAACTGGTTAATATTAAAAAGGGGGTCATTGTGGTAAAGTTGAAATGCTAGAAAAAGGTAAGGTTAATCTCCCCTAAGAGGAGAAACCAATGTTAGATAAGAAGGTCTGATATTAAAAAATAGTAGAAAGTATGAAAAATGATGTGTAATGTTGAAAATGGGGGCGTAATCTTAAAGAAAAGAGGAGAGAAAAGGTGAAGAAAAAGATTATTAAAAGTGGGGGGCAGATGTTCAAAAATTGGGCAAAAAATAAAAAATGGTGTTGGGAGTAGATGTTGGACAGGGGAGAGTGTTAATGTTCAAGAGGGGGAAGAGTTCCCAGTTTATTTCGGGCCCATAAAATGAAGGTAATTTCCCTCTCAATTTTGAAAATAAAAAAACACTCCTTAACTGATTTTGAGAATTTCCACTTGACTTTGTCTTCTAAAAATGAAAATAAATGTTCTCTCTTGATTGTTATGCTAAAAGTGAAAAAAATCACACGTATTTCGACCTTTAAAAGTAAAGCAATAATTAACCCTCAATTCTTAGCTTCAAAAGTTAAAAAGAATCCTCCTCCATGATTTTGTAAAAAAACTCCACAGAGGTAAGTGAGCCTCAAAAGTGATTAAGAAAAATCTCCAACTCGTCTTTCAGCTCTAAAACTGAAAGAGAATTTCCCTTTCATTTTGATCCCTATTAGTGGAAAAATCTTCATCTTTGATTATCAAGTAAGAAAAAAATCATTGGAATTCCTAAAATTGAAGAAATTCTTTTCCCTCGATATCGCCCTCTAAAAGTAAAAAAAGATTACTCTTCAATTTCAACCCCCAGAAATAAAAAATAAAAAAAAGAAATCCCCTAAATTATGACCCATAAAAGTTTGAAAAAAGTCTTTCCCACCTGATTTTGATCCCAAAATGTTAGAAATATTCCCTTGGATTTTGATCACTAAAAATGGAGAAAATATTGTCCCATTCATTTTGACTCGTGAAAGTGGAAAAAAATCCCCCCTTAGTTTTGATCCCTAAAAGGGGAAAAATCCCCCCCCATTTTAACCCCTAAAAAAAAAAAGAGAAAATGAATTATCTCTCAATTTGGAACACAAAAGGTGGGGACCCAACTCCAATTTAGCCCTTTAAAAGAGAGAAAAAAAACCCTCTTAAATTTTGACACCTAAAAATGAAAAAAGAATCTTCCCCTTCAATTTGTACTCTAAATGTTAGAAATATTCCTTTGGGTTTCGACCACTAAAAGTGGAGAAAAAATCATCCATATGATTTTGACTCCCAAAAGTGAAAATAAATTCCCCCCATCAGTTTTGATCTCTAAAAGGTAAAAAAATCTCCTCCCATTTTGATCCCTAAACACGAGTTCAGGGACCTTCACCAAATTTTGATCTCTCAAAGTGAAGAAGTCTTCATACCATCATTTTGACTCGAAAAAGTAAAAAAAATTCTCTTCAATTTTGACCCTTAAAAGTTAGAACACATTTTCCCTCTTGATTTTGATCCCTAAAAGATGAAAAAAATTTCAACCTCTAAAAATGAAAAGAAAATCAACCCCCTTGATTTTGACTCCTGACTGTAAAAAATTCTCTTAGATTTCAACCCTGATTGTGGAGGAAAAATCTTCCCTTGATTTTGACCCATAAAAGTGAAAATAAAATATCCCTCTCCTATTTTGACCACTGAAAGTTTTAAAAACTCTCTCTTAGCTTTTCAGTTCACATTTCTCTCTCTTTCGCTTCTCTTTCTCTTTCCTGCCCTCTTTCTTTCACTTTCTTTCTTTCTCTTCTCAATTCTAGCATCTAAAAAATTCCCCCTCTCTGATTTCAACTATTAAAAAAGAAAAAACAAGAAATTTCCCTAAAAGTGAAGCAAAATATACCCATGCCCTTTTTTGACCCCTGAAAATTCCTATGGATTTTCACCTCTAAATGTAAAAAAAAAAAAAACTTTGATAGAATATGTCTTCACTCTCTATTTTGACCCCCAAAAATTGAAAAAAATTGCTTTAATTTTGACCCCTAAAAGTGGGAAAAAGATCTCTCCCTCGATTTTGACCCTTATAAGTGACCCCATTTGGACTACTAAATGTGAAAAAACCCTTTGATCTTGACTCCTGAAGAGGGAGAAGAAAATCCCCAAGAATTTGACTTCTAACAGTGGGAAAAAATCTTCCCCTCAGTTTTGACCCCTAAAAGTGAAAATATAACATCCCCCACCCATTTTGACCTCCAAAAACGAAATAAATCTCTTGGCTTTCCATTTCATCTTTCTTTTACTCTCTTTCTTTCTTTCTTTCTCCCACTCTCTTTGTTTGACTTTCTTTCTCTTTCTCCTCAATTTTGACCTCTAAAAGTGAAAGAAATCCACCTCAAAAAAAGAGATTGAAAACAGAGAAAGAGAAAATTTCTCATCTAATTTTGATGCCTAGAAAAGAAAAGAAAATAGAAATTTCCTCTTGATTCCACCCCCTAGAAGTGAGAAATGAAAGATCCTCCCATGTGATCAACATGACCTTTGTTTCAGAATTTTGTCTTGGAAAAATATATGTTAACATCAAAACATGCACTCATGTGATAGTAAAAATGATTTAGTTATACATTCTATAAATAATTCTCCCCCATGATTGGTCAACTGAACTCACCATTGAAAAAAATAATTGATTCAAATTTATCATTGTTAGTGACACCAGTTGAATTATTGATGATGTGAGAAATATAAACTGTCCCTGGCTCTCTCTCACTCTATGTCTGTCTCTCTGTCTGCCTGTCTCTCTCTCTCCTCCCTTCTCTTTTGGTATTCCATTTTCTCTTTCTTTCTCTCTCTCTTTCCCTGTTTCATTAGCTTTCTTTCTCTTTCTCCTCAATTTTGATCTCTAAAAGTGAAAAAAATCCCTTCGAAAAAAAGAGGAAGAAAATCTTCCTCTAAAAACCCCCTAAAAATATATTTTTGGAATTGTTTTTCAAAAACTAATTTGCTGAAAACTCTTCTGTGGGATCAAATCTGTACCTACAGGAAACTTTATGGAGTTATATCAAGTAGTTTTTGTGGTTGGCAAGTATACAGAGAGACAGACTTTTGGCAAATTATAAGAAGGTCAACATGAAGCTAGCGTTTTAGAGATATGTTACAGCAAAGAAGCAGAGCATTCTTCCTTCAAGTTTTTATTTAATAGCAGTCATGAAGCTACCATAGTAGATATAAATTTATTATCATTAAATTTCTCAAAAACCACTGATCCAAACAACTTCAAACTTGAAGCTGCACAGCTTCAAGTACTGAATGATATGTGTGGTGAAGGTCATCTCCGAATATGGCCAGTTGTCGAGTAATCGCGGTACATACATGCAGAGATCTCTTTGATTTTTGTGAGGTATACAAAAATTTCTTACTCTTAGTAAACTACTTAACTTCTTTTTCAGCCATCTTCCTTCCAACCCTCTTATTAAACTTCCTATCTTTCTTTCTTGTTCTCTCTTCCTACCTAATTACTAAAACTTCCTTTTCCAACCTCTCTTACCCCTCTGGTGAACTATCTAATATTCTTTCACCCCTCTCTCTTTTTAAATGAAATAAGGAATATCTAAAGTAAAATGAGTAATTTCTTGATAATCATAATAGATGAAGTATCCTTCACTTTGAATGGAAAAAAGAAATTCCCCTACTCTTCTGATCCCTTCCGGGAAAAAAGTTTCTTTTCTGATTTGAGCCCAAAAAGTGAGAAAAAAAACGTATGCCCTCGATTTTGACTCAGGAAAGTGGATAAATACTGATTTTCATTATTTTTTTAATTGTATGGTACAATAAAAATTTTCCCAATGACAAAACTTACCTGCATTTTGTAGTTTTCAAACAGCAATCTTGAAATTTATTGAAAGTGCTTGCAAAATATTTGAAGTTTTGTTGGTTTTCTTTAGGATCTATCCCTTTTTTCATTCTTCTAATGGAAGATTTATCCAATTTTTGTAGGTTGAAAACTGATAGCTTTCGTTTTGAAGTGTGGAGTGTGCTTGTATAAAACTTTTCCAACATGTTCTTTTCATTTAAAAATGTTCATGTAATTTTCTTGTTCTTTCCTTTCCAAAGCTCTGATTTATTCCTACCATTCACAAAAATAGAAGTTTGAATGTAAATATTCCTGTCAAGTGTATCTATTTCCAAAGTGTATCAATTACATGATTGTTTGTAAACCATACAACAAAGTGAAATATCTGGTCATCTTCAAGATTGGTGAAAAAGTTCAGGGAAATATAGTTATCATTCATTTATATAACTCTGTATGTATTTAAATATTTTACTTTTATAGATTATAATAATTTCTTGAGTAACTTCAACATCTTCATGAAAGTTCCAACTTGAGATAAAATTTGAAATGCATACACTAAAGCAAGTAAATGAACTTGAACCTATCATATCTAAGGCCAACTGAAGATACTAGAAACACAAGCAGAGTGCTAAGTGCTAGGGGCATCTGTCACGTGTTCAAGACAGAAGTGCTTTCAAAATACAGATGGAAGGTGGGAAAATGAATAGATTAAGCCAAATAAAAACACTCAAGATAATAAGATTCCCTAATGAGAAGTCAAATTTTTCAGGGATATCCGACAATTAAATACTTTATGTTATGATGAAACTTGGAGAAATGATTGGCACAGGAAATCCCCATGAATGAGGACAAGTTCAGAGGCTTAGTTTAGTGAGAGAGTGCTCATAATGAATAGCTGGGGTCTGGGAAGGAAGGTGAGCAAGGTTGCTAGATAATACTGTAAGGATGGCAAAGTTCAGATTGACCGGAGCACCAGAAGCCCCAGGGCCAACTCAGATCAATTTGCCAGAATGTCCTCACTACAATATGAACATATTCTGCTTACAGGCATCTTCAAAAGTCGAATCTGTGATTTTCCACAAAGGTGTGAGCTCACAAACTCACTATTAAATGATCATTGTCCAAGTCATGAACTAACTGACAGATAATAAACATTCTTCTTGAGTATCAGTCCTACTTGTCAAATTTTCAGCATTACACATTCCGTTTTCATAGTCATTATCAGAATAGATGGCTGATGGAGTTGTAATATTAAGAATTAGAAAAGTATTTAGGTTCTACTCACAGTTGGAAGTACCTCAATCAGATGTGGCAGTAAGTAATTGCTCATGAGTGAAGTTCTGACATAGCTGACTAGATATCAAGAACAATAAATGCAGTTTCTATTGTCTATTACAAAACATTACTATGCTGAAAAGAAAGATGCTGCTGTTACTAGCATTGAATGTTTGAAAGTATTCCAATTTGACACAGAAGATGCTAACAACTTTAGTAAGAATGCCTTAAAACCCCAATTGTGCATTATTAGAAATTTATTTGGCATATTAATGTTACACAAATATCTGCATTGGTTCATAAAACTTGCTGTAGAGGATTTAATCAATTGTAAATGCTGTCTTTAATTGGTCTAGCTGGGAGCCATACCTGTTAAAACCAATCATTTTGTTTGCCAGAAGGAGTTCATGGTAGGAAAATCCATTCCAAGCCCACCATATGCATACATCATCATCCTCATCAGACTCTTGTTTTTGGACATAGACCTTCCCAAGGATTTGCCACACTTCTCAATTGTGGGCATTGCAGAGCCAGTATTTTCTGAATTTGTCTCACTCGTCTCTCTATCTAGTACTCTGCAGGACTTGGTTGCACATGTGATCTCTTGGGATCCATGTCATGAGTCATGATATCCATCGGTTGTCTACCATTTTTGTGACATGACCAGCCCGTAGCCATTTGAGTTTTCTAATGGATTCTATGATGTCTCAGACTCCTGCTGGAGATATTGTGCTGTCTTATGGTCTCTCTGTATGAGGTTGAGCATAATTCTTTCATGTGCGCATTGCATGGTTCTCCATTTGCAGGTCTGTCCCTTGGTTAGGTTCCATGTTTCAGCTCCATAAGTGACTATTGGAAGAATGCATTGGTTGTACATCTTTCTTTTTAGGATTAATGGGATCTTGTTTTTGAAGGTTGAGCTTGCTCTGCAGAAGGCTTGCCAACCGAGTGTGATTCTTCACTTGATTTCTTCTTCTTTTGAGTGTTTCATAGAGATTTGTTGTCCTCAGTAGATGTAGTGGTCTACTTTCTCCAGTTCCGTGTCCTTGATTCTGATCTTAATGTTTTTATTTCCAACGTAATTGTTGCATATGATCTTCATCCTGCTGAAGTTCAAGTGTACATCATCATCATCATCATCAGTCTTTTAACGTCTGTCATTGGACATAGACCTTCCCCAGGATTTGCCACACTTCTCTATCATGGGCGTCGCTGAGCCAGTATTTCCTGAACTTGTCTAACTTGTCTCTCAATCTAGTACTCTGCCAGACTTGGTTGTGCATGTGATCTTGGGGGATCCATGTCGTGAGTTGTAATGTCCATCAGTTGTCCGCCATTCTTGCAACATTGCCAGCCCACCACCATTTGAGATTTTTAATGGATTCTATGATGTCCCTGACTTTTGTCTTTTCTCGGATGTACTGTGCTGTTTTGTGGTCTGTCCATGTGAAGCCAAGCATTATTCTTTCATGTGCACGTTGCATGGTTCTCAATTTACGGGTCTGTCTCTTGGTTAGGTTCCATGTTTCAGCTCCATAAGTGACTATTAGAAGAATGCATTGGTTATATACCCTTCTTTTTAGGATTAATGGGTTTTTCTTATTTTTGAAGGTTGAACTTGCTCTGCGGAAGGCTTGCCATCCTAGTGTGATTCTTCGCTTGATTTCTTCTTCTTTTGAGGGTCTCATGGAGATTCGTTGTCCTAGGTAGATGTAGTGGTCTACTTCCTCCGGTTCCGTGTCTTCAATTTTGATCTTAGTGTTTATATCTCCAATGCGGTTGTTTAAGAGTGAAGAGTTTAGGTGAGCTGGTATCACTTTGTCTTACTCCTTTCTGGAGCTGAAAGGGGTCCGAGTCTTTATGTAACCCGATAAAGGAGCTGCTGTGATTGTATATATGTTCCAGCACTTCAACATATACTGGATTTACACCTTGCCGACTGATGGCCTCCATGACCTTAGGGATTTCTACTGAGTCGAACACCTTTTTGAAGTCGATAAATGCTACAGCAAGTGGTAGTTTATATTCAGCTGCCTTTTCTTTCAGCTAATTTATCGAATGCAGGTGGTCCATGGTCGAGTAGCTTCTTCCAAAGCCAGCTTGTTCCCGTGGCTGGTTTTCATTGAGTGTTTTCGAGATTTGGCGGGTGATGATCTTTGTGAAAAGTTTATATACACAGTTGAGTAGGCTTATAGGCCTGTAGTTGCTGAGGTCTTTCGGGTTTCCTTTTTTATATAAAAGCATTAGCATTTCAAGCCTTCATGGTTCTATGATCTTTTGCAATTCAAATTGCAGTAGAATAACTATTTTTCATTGTCCATTAGAATTTGTTTAAAAATGGAATATTTTCATTACATTAGCAAACTAATCTCTAAAATAGGGTCAAGTTTTTTTTTCACTGATCTGGAAGCCACATGTTAAAGCAAGCATAACCAAGCCCGTGCGAAAGATTTTCAACCCTTGATTCAGGTATTTTGATTATGTTTGCTATCAGCCATATTGTATAAAGTTGATTGCATTCAAGAAATATTTTCATGTGCTTACATTGCACTACTAAACTGTCACTGCAAGAAAGTTCCAGAGCAAAACTTGGCAACACATTTTGGCATGTTTGATTATTTACAGTTCCTATTTCATAAACTTTTACTAATCTTATGGGAGATGGTGAATAACATTTTGACCTTTCATTAAGTAGAAAAGCACAATAAGCTGGAAATATTTCTTTCTCCCGTCTCCAATGAACAAACTTTTGACACTTGAAAAAATGTATGCTGATATGACAAGTGTTACAATACAATCAAAGCAATCCTTTTCAATGGAATCAGTCAGAAGTAAATGCTCCTATTGCTATTTAATGACAAACATGTAACAAACATTTCGGCCAACTCAGTGAAAATGTAAAGAATGATCTGCAAAGCAAATGCTGTGCAGATGCATTAACTTCTTGGAGATTGAAATCTGGTACCTGTAAAAATGAACCAAGGAAATAAAGGTTATGAAAGTATGTGCTCAATTTACTGTTTGGTCATTGACAGAACTGATGACCATTGCAATGGGGGTAGCTGATGAAATCAACAAAATATATTTCAGATATTTTATGTAACTCAGCATGGAAAAGAAAATTACAGTCAACTCAAAAGTTTTATGACATGGTTTCCTCAAGTTTCATTGTCCTAATAATTGATTGTATGCAAATTATTTCTGAATACTATTTCTATTAACTTGTGAAAGATAAGAGAAGTACACACAAAATCTAAATAAAAAATTAAGGTGAAGTATGTGACAGTTAGGTCAAAGAGTTTGATTTGCGAACTTGGGAGATCTTCCAGTAATTATTTTAGAAAATCTCGACAATTGGGAGCTAGTATATTTGAAAAGTGTCTCATAATTGAAAAGACTTTTTTGCAAACAACAGAAAACCAATACTTTCAAATTGATTTCCCACCAGAAATCCGACCATGTTTTATCGAACAAAGATTTCTGAACATTTATTATTTGCCTTGTCAATTCATATATGTATACATATATATATACATACATAAATATATATATATATATATATATATATATACACACACATATGTATATACATACATATATGCATATATACATATATATAGATGCATATGTACATATACATAGATACATATATACAAATATATATACATATACATATACGTATACATATATATATACATATATATGAATACATATACATATATATACATATATATACATACATATACATATAAACATATGAATACATATACGTATATACACATATATATAGATATAAATATATATACATAGATACACATGGATATATATAAATATATATATACATATATTTATGTACATATACATATATATATACATATATTTATGTACATATACATATATATATATATACATATATATGAATATATATACATGTTAATATATATATATATATATATATATATATACATATATACATATACATATATATATAAAATATATATATTTACATATAAATATAAGTATATATATTTACATATATATATA
>OY735202.1:56076279-56151279 GCA_963457665.1 Thysanoteuthis rhombus
TGTTCTCTTCACACGAATGCCTTTTGAGAAAGCACGAATGTACTTCTCTCTGCATTCTGTCTTATCATCAAATATCTTGAAAAAATATCTCATCACTGGTATGCCTCAATGGCTAATAAAAAAAAAGAACTCTATTCTGAACATTTAGGTTTCAGACTAATAAATTAATTACAATAAAGAGCAATTTTTGACCTTTCATGTTTCTCTACCACAAGATTCACAAAGTCAGATTCAGAGGGAACACTGCTGTGGACCCCAAGCATTATTTGACACCATACCAGTGGTCTGTATACCTCAGTTTCTTAATCACTGCTTTACATACTCAAACTGTAGCAACTGAAAGCTGCTACCCAAATGGTCATCCTTGGCAGAAATAAGATATACAAAAGATGTACATGTACATATTTATAAAGATATTTGCATATTTGATAGCTTTAATAGGCACATCATCTCAGTGTATCTATTCAAGTGTTATTTGTCTTCAAATATCCTATGGTTGATAGAATAAAATTTTGGGGTTGAGATATAATTCATATGCTATAAAATTTTATTGGATCCTGAGTCTAACATCAATGTGTTTGCGTGAGCTTACTAATTTTATGACATGATAGGTTCTTTCTGATTTCTTTGTGTGTGTTTAAATTAGAATGTAAAATTGTAAATTAACATTAGAGAAAATTTATAGAATCAAATATCACTTTTAATTTGATTGATCAAAGTACACTATATTAATGATTGGAAACTGCTACTTACGGTAAAAAATATCTGCATAGACCATTATACTACTTTTACTCAAGATATCTGTCAAGAATAAAAATAAGTAATAAAAAAAATCTGTACCTTATTCAAATGAATCATCCTACACATAAGAAATAGATCTTTTATCTAATTATCTCTAAAAAAATATCAGCACAAGATTTTTTAATCCAAAACAACCATTTTTTAGAAAAAAAAAGAAGCATTTTAGATGGTGCATAGTGGAGTACACATGCACATTTTCAAGATTGTAGACCCCAAATGTGACCAGGAAAGCCTATAAATACGCAGATGGGCAAAAAGACAAGAATCTGTAGCTCACTTAGCTGGTTGGCTCGGCAGGCCATTTGTAGGGTACTGTGATTCACTTAAATATGGAGCCCTTCATTCCTAATTAATGTTGTCTGTCAACCTCATTTCATGGCAGAAATCCTGATGCTTAAGATGTTTTATATTTACTATGATATTAATTTCTATCTTTCTCTAAATTTTTTTTGATGATATATAACAAGAATTGAAATTTAATGTGTTGAGAGGGTTTATACATAAAAAATACAAGCTAATTGGATTTGCTGTGGTAGTCAGCCTGTTATCCATCTTTATTTCTACTGGTCTAATCTTGTCTACTGTCAGATACTTTGCTATTTGATTCTGTAACATCAACACCTTTTTGTTGCTTCTGATTTTCAAGAGCATTATTTTCATGCATCGAGTGGCTAATACAGTTATACATACAAAGACCATATATCTCTATGTATATGTATGTAAGCATAAGCTTATACTAGATATGTGTGCATATGCAAACACACTCACATATATAGATGCACATAGCCACATATATATATATATATATATATATATATATATATATATATATATGCACATGCATGCAGAGACTAAGTGATAAAATAAGAGGGAAAGTTTGCTTAGTTACCCATTTTTGTTGCTTCATTTACTTTTATATACAAAAATTATCTTTCTTCTCTGACCTTGTTTTGTCTCTTAATCTCTCTCCCAAATAGATTTACCCACCAGATGATATCCAAATATCTCGCAATGACAAATTCTACATGGTGACAAAAACTGACAACCTAACAAATATATAACTTCTAAAATTTACTTATACAAGTATATGTACTCTTTATGCTTGAATTTTGCAAAATCTTGATCATTTCATTGCACTATTTGCTTCAGCAATTTAGGTAAGCTTCATGTTTTAGGCAAGCTTTCATTCTAAGAATATTTTCAGATATTGCAGAATACTCTGTATAAGGTCATTTCATAAAATGGTAGAATGCAGTAGTTACATATGCACATCAGATGAAACCAGACAAGAGTTACAGAGTTATTCCCCCTAGTACTGAACATATTTCCCCAAGCAACATATCAAAAAACAACCTTGTGTCTCTTTCACTAAACAACTGATTGAAAATACAATGAGAAGAAAAGAATTGATAAGCCAATGAAAGCTTTCCTTAATCAGTGTGCAGGTAAGAGCATCAAAAACTTTCATATTCATGATAACTCAAAAAAAAAACATACCATTTGCACATGAGAGAATCTCAACCTCGTATTGAAAGATCATGAGACAGCACAATATATCAGAGAAAAGACAGGAGTCCGATACATCATAGTTGCAAGAATGGCAGATAACTGTTGGACATCCACGACTCACAACATGGATCCCCCGAGATCAAATACGAAAATGTGGCCAACAGAAAGTAAGATGGCATGACGAGCTAGATGAATTTAGAAAGTACTGGCTCTGAGATGCCCATGATGAAGAGATCTGGCGAATCTTGTGGAAGGCCTATGTACAATGACAGGCACTAACAGGCAGCTGATGATGATGTTCATTAACGATTTTGAACTTTGCAAATCAAGTCCATTCAAAAATATTTCACAAAAAGGAAATAAAACAAAAAACACTTGAAATTCTGGTTATTAGTATTGTTGAATAATATATGTTTACTGATATTAAACAAACATCACTAAAATAGCAAAAAGAATTAAAATAAATCTGTAAACCTGTGGACAAATTCATTTACCACTGAGCCATCTGGTGAAATTTTATTGCTTCTCTGCTTCTTCCATAGATCTCTGTCTCCTGCCACTAAATTACTCAGTTTTTCTTATCTGCTACACTGACTATATAATAGGCTACCTCATGACCCTATGACCACAGTTACGTGTATCTAATCATATATTCATTTTCATTCAATGTATTAAAAATGAATTTTTCCTTTTGGTATTGTCTGGTTTCATCATAACCACTGGTTGGTTTTCTTAACAGCTTACTATCACAGAACTCAATCACAGACTCTGCAAATACTTTTGTGATTAGACTCAAGGACTGCAAGGCTAAGAAGGTTTCTATTTCATCTTGATAAATTTAGCAGCTGTAATCTTCTCTTAGAACATGTTGATGATTAACATCCAATGGGTATCATTTATTTTATAGGTATCAATATTAGCCATCAGCATTCAAATGGGTCATATATTCTCTCTGATTGGGACAATCATTGGGTTTCAGTGCAAAATGAAATTGCCTCTAAAATTAGTTTTCATCTATATTATACTGCTACCTGCCAGCATAATTCGAAAACATGTGAAAATTTTGGGCAAGTCAAGTCTCCCCTACACACACACACACTCAGTTAACAAAAGAGTTCCTATATGCCCGTGATGACATCCACTGACCATATTTCATTTAGTTCTTTTATTTACTTTCTTCTCCAACTCTGTCTTATGATTACTCTGGTTATGCTTCTGCTTCAGATAAGGTTAACTGAAGATGCCAACATCTTTGCTGAAAAAGTAAAGAAAATAACCATTTAAGAAACAAGTTGAATGAATTTATTCATTGTAAGAAATCTTCATGCCATTTGTAAAAATAATGATTGGAGGAAATTATGATAGAGAAATTAGTTCTCAAATCCAGATATTGACCAGTTCCAAGTCAGCTACAAAAAAAAAATGAAACCTAAATATCTTTTTGGGTTCTAAATTCATGGACCTCAACAGAAATATTGTTCAAAACTTGCATATCTTTCTCACATATAACCATTTCCTTGGATTAAAATGTAATTTTCTGGGAGAAATTTCATTTCAACAACTTGAGGCAAATCATTATTGCTATAAGATGCTTTTTTTCAGTAGCCCATAAACTAAACTTGTTACCAATCTGATCTGCTGGCTGTATCCCTCTTGGCTATTTCAGACTGATTTCTTTCGAAACATTATCTGCTTCTTATCCTTAGGTCTAACTATGTTGGCTACTCTGTCCTATCCTATGGCTGCTACTCCAGAACCCCTCCCTATCAGCCTATGGATTACCCTCTCCCTTCATCACAATCACTACTTCTATCATCATTAGTGGTACTTGCAATCCACCAGTCAAAAAAACATCAGGAATTCATAGCACAAAAACAGTCTACCAAAACTATTACCAAAACTGTCATTATAGGTTTCTTTCAGTTTTCAAGTTGGTCTGGCTGACTACATACATATGTATGTACATATATTATACATGCAGGCCTGAACAATGGAGTCAGAGTTCAAACAACTACTCTCTATTATGTTTTTCTTAACATTTTCTTTTTTTTTACCAGCCAATATCTCTTCAGTCAGTCTGCAATGCAAACTAATGCTGAATTGATCCCTTAGTTTGCATTCACTTGCTTTTTGAAAATCAAGCTTCTTTAATGATCACTGCCCAACAAAAGATGAAAGAAGTAACTAATTTTTCTAATTGAATATCCCTAAAAAAAGCATGATGCCAAAAGATATTGTTTGCATGACAGTTTCTATTGAGTGACTAGCCATTTCTTTATCTTTTGTTTTTAATATGTTTTATGCTGTTGTTTAGCACAACTTGTTGTAATTACCTTACATTTATACATGCAACCATTTATAAATGCACATGAACATACATACACACACTCATACAATATATATATATATGTATAGATATTTACTTCTCTATCATGGGCGTTATGGGGTCAATATCTTCTGAACTTGTCTAGTTCATCTCTCCATCTTGTATTCTGCTGTTCTCAGTTTTGCATGTGATCTCTGGGGAACCATATTGCGCATTGATATGTCCATCAGTTGTTTGCCATTCTTGCAACATTACAAGCCCATTGCCATTTAAGTTTTCTTGTAGATTCTATGATATTTCAGACTTCTGTTTTTTCTTTGATATATTGTGACTGAGAAAAAATTCACAGTTAGATTTTGATGATATGATCTTTTATGAAAAAAAAATTCTGGATTTCTCTTAGTGGATGAGTCCATATTTTCAATTGGTGGATAGGAGATAATTTTATCAGCAAAAGATGTTACTTTTAAAAGGAAAAGTAGACTGTTACTGATAGAGAAGCAAAAAATCACACCGCTCATTATGTAAGTAGAATGAATTGGCATAGTTTGGTATAAGACATTGATTGAAATCCAAATATTGATCAAACCCACTAACGATGACTAGCAAGATTACTTTGCTAGTCATTGCTATACTACATGCATCCTGATCCCTTCCCTCTTTTTTCATATGATTTATCATGTTAACCTAGTTTGGTATCAGACCATCAATAGTGCAAAATCCAGTGAGATCATTGCAATACAATGTATGTCCTGATCCATTTTTATTTTTTCATATGTCCAGGCAAAATAAGGTTAAATTTGGGAATTGATTAGAGACTAGACATATTTGGTACTGTTGGAAAGCTGATTCAATTTAGATTAACATATATAAATCCTCTCTCCTAGGATTTTTGGATAAGAATTATGAGCATTTGAACATGACAGGGTTTGAAAAAAAAATTACTGTTTTTGGTTACCACTGCAACCAAGGTCCAACACTTTATCTTAGCATATAACAAAGTTCAAATGCTCAAAGTACTCTGCAGAATAATATCTTCCTTTGACTGATAATTGAATGACCAAGCGCATAAATCTTTGCTAAAGTTGGCATTTTTCGTAAAAATTCTCCAGATGACTGTTGATTTATGTATGCTTCTATTTTCAGCTGTATCTTCATATTTAACTTCTGACTCGTCTGAACATAAATTCCTGTTCAGGACCATATGAATTATTGTTTATACTATTGTGCTCACATGAGTATTTTCACTACATTTTCAAGGAATTTTTACTGAATAGAAAATTATGTGTCTTTGTCGCAGTTATTGCTTTTGAGAGTGCATCAAATTGGTAATACCAAGATCCTCTAGAAGGTAAAAGGGCATATAATGAATCAAAAAGAGCCTAAGGTACCCATCTGATACAAGATATTTTATATCATTTCAAGGCTATAACTCAAACTAACTTTTCTATTAAATACATAAAAAATCTTTCTGTTTGTTAGAACCATCGGCATTGTAATCTTGAAATCAATCTCCAATAAGTTCTGCTGCTGGGTTTGTACATGATTTGCTACAAGAATCACTTTTATTGGCATGTCTTTGCTTTGGATTAATTGTGTTACAAGGGTGCACATACATATTTTGTGGTAACTCTTTATTGTTCTAGTACAGGTTGAGGAGTTAAAGGGAGGTGTAGGAAGAGAGATGTGTGCCAAGTATGAACTTAGAAGCTGAGATGAAACAAAGTAAAAAGAACATATACAAATATTTTGGATAGACAAAAGACGTACATTTAGTACAAGGACATAAATGATAAATGACAAATGGAGATGGGATACATATGAGAATTACATAAATCTGATCAATCGAGTGCAGATATAAGAAGAGAAGAGATAGTGATAGTTTTCTTGTCATTGAGAGTATTGGCATCGGAGTTGGAGTGGAGTTGTCTGAAATGCTTTAGAATCCGTCTGGATTGGATCATACGTGGAAACCAGGTTCAGTGTGCAAGCCATACTGCCAAGGTGTGTGCATTAACTTGGGGGCTATTCTCTGCTGCTGATTGACTCTTGATGGACAGACTATAAAAGACAGAGAACATGGAGTTTTATCCATGTGTGTTTCCCCAAAGTAAAGAAATTTAGGAAAGATTATCGTGACTATCGGATAGTAAAAAAATTGCCATTTCATTCACAAGAGTGAGAGGTGTATATGCATTTGGATCATGTGGTGAGGACACAACTGCTTAGCTATGCGTATGTGTGATGCCTTGACATCAATGAAGTGAAAAGGGCAAAGTTAGTACAGAGATAGGTCACAGTAGAAAAAAGGGTCAAGATCGGATCAGCCGGGAGATCAGCAAAATGATAACGAGTGGCTGGCAAAAAGTGCTAGGACCAGCTAAGGGTGCTGGCACCAATGAGTATTGGACCATGTGCATCCAGAGGTTTTATTGGGGTCAGAGGAGGAAGTGACATTTCAGGTAATTCTGTGGCACTGCAAGATTTTTTTGCTTCAGCTTTAAACTTTTGGAAGACAGTCAGTTCAACAGGCTGGATCCAACTGTGGGATATTTTGGAAAAAATGTCCAATCTTTGGCATGCTACTATGAATAAAGGTGTAGATGAATGTACACTCTCCCATAATGGCCTGGGCTGCCCAGGCAGCAGTAGTCAAGCTGTTACCTATATTGTCAGCTTTGATTCTTGTCCCTTGATATTCACAGGGATTAAGGACACCACGGTGCTGCGAAAATCTTTTTTTTTTGCTGACTCCCTCAAACTATCTCAGTCCCCAAATCCCATAAATCTTGTGCCATAAACAATAAGCAAATATTTTACCATTCCCAAATCATTAATATAAAAATTGATAAATGGATACACTAAAGCTCTGAGTAAAAATTTTGTATTTCTAAAAATTGACTCAATTTTTTCTGGTGACAGATCCGTTGATTATGATGGGATTGATATTTTTTAGTTGAAAAATTAAAAACCACTTTAATCTGTTCAGAAACCTCCAATTAACTTCATGGTATTTTCTTGCAATTATAACCAAAATTCAAAGAAGATATTTAATCTCACCTGGGGTCTCATTTCTTTATTTTCCTATCATCTTGTTGTTTAGCTTACTGCCATTAACAATTTGGCTCAAGCCACCCAACAGCTTTGATGGCAAATATGGGATCTGTTTGGAAGAAAAATTTAGAATCATAAATTTCAGAAATAAATCAAGCTTATTGAATAAGCAGAATGTAGTCTTAGCTAAATATCACCACAAAGAAAGATTCAAATAAGTTGAATAAACCAATTATCCTTGTATTGTAAAATAAATATAATGGCTATTTCATGTTAAAAAAATGAAACCATAAGAGCTGTTATAGAATTTGATATTCATTTCCTCTGGTATAAATATAAAAATTAATAAAACTTAATTAGTTGATGAGATAACCGAATAAATAATTGCTCTGCAATTGAAAAGCCTCCCTCACTCATACTCATTCGAGTAATTCTCATATATAGAAATAAAAATATGATTAGACAATTGTAATTACTACATTGCATGTAGATAAATCTCAATTAGCATGTATACTTTCTATCAACTGCTACAAAATGAAACGAGAAAGTATCAAAACATCAAAAGATTGAAATAAAAGTAGTTAAAATTGACTAGTAGAAATGTAATAAACTAAGAGTTAGAAAAGTAAATTGAGCTGATATTCCTACCTATGTTTTTAAAATATTTTTAAAAAATTTGTGAAATTTACTTTTGAAGAAACTTTCAGAATTATAGATTCAGATCAAGAGATTCATAGAACTAACAGATATACATAACACAGGTATAAATATAACATTTTAGGACATTATAATCTACAGATAAATCATCTGTATTATACTTTTATTGTAACTGTTCGTGTACCTATCAGTCTTACTTGAAGGGTAAACTCAAAATTATAAACTTCAAGGATACTTTTATTTCAGTTATTTGATTCCAAGAATAAATTTTTTACAAAATATCACCACAAGAGAATGGTTAAATAAAACTATCGTAACTATAGTAACTATTGAAGTAAAATATAAAACACAAAATAAATAGTGCTGGACTTCTTCTATGCTATATTAATACATACTTCACTACAGATATGAATATAGAACATCTTACTCATTTAGATAAATATTATATTAATGATTAAGACTCTGTTTCATAATGTTTAGTATAGTATAATGATGAGGATATTTAAATTGATAAGTTTTGTTTATAACCATCCCACTCTATTTAAAGACAATCACATTTAGAATTTGGAATCAAATTATCCATATGTGACAACATATTTGAGAGTTATATTTTTATGAATTAGAATGTTAAAGAGCGACTCCAAAAGTTTGAAAATAATTGTGAAAAAAGTATATACAAATCTCTAATAGTATATATCAATTATTTTAGAATTACAATCACTGAAACAGAAAGTGTCATAATATGAGTGAAAGAGTAGAATCACAATTAAATACTTTCTAGACTAAGACAGAAAGTAATGAGAAATAATAGGTGATTTTAAAAGGAAAGAGTTGTACATAGTGTAATGATTTACCATTATTGTTACAGTTATAAAAAAAAACAGTGAAATAAAACTATGCAGTTTGTGTTTCATGTATTACTTCAATAGTTTAATTCACCAAATACACAATGACATTTTAATCATAAGACTTTTTGAAAAGGTTTTTTAATGTTCAGTCTTCGAAGCAGTAAAGCTTTCTAGCTATGTCTATATATATATATATATATATATATATATATATATATATATATATATATATATATATATATTATATATATTTATATATATATATATATTTAGAGATATTTTGTTAGATCACACTGTAAATGTAATATTCATATTTCTTTTTATAATTTCAGCTTGGGCCTATTTCCTGATTATATTGCAATTTTTTACATTTCTTGTATATTTCTTTATAACATCACATTTTGACCATGAAACCTTCTAATTTATGTTTTCTAGCAATCAGCCTAGGGCTTCTCCTATACAGAAATAAATAATTGAATAGCTATTTATGTTTAACATGGGGGCATATTCCATGGATCATAGATTTGAGTAAGCCTCTAGGCTGAATCATATTTAGTAGTCAAACTCAGCACATGAACCTAAACTTTTGGAGTTCACTTTCTTGTCAAGCACTGTTATTCTTGTTCAATTTTCCCAATTTATAAGAATGTATATTACCAAAATTCTCCAAAATTTTGAGGGTGAAATGAATTCTATAAAATTGCATGAGATATGTTGAGTGTGCTAGCCCATTGATCCTTATTTCATTTCAAGTTTCCTCTTCATGACTGCTTTTTTCCCAGCACCAGCTCATGGTTAAGTCACTCCAAAATCACTGGGTTTCATTTGATCACCAAAGTTGAGCAGTAATGAGCTTGCTCAGTACTCAGATGGGTACCCAGTCAAAACAAAGCTTATTAAATAACTGCTCCTTTCCTAGAATTGTTAACTTTTGACATTAGCCTAATATAATTCTTTTCTCATTATTTTAGTTTTATCATCTTCATTTTATTTTATCTTATTCATGTGGATACTATAATGGAAAAAACAAAAAATCATGTGACTGGAGAAACCTAGTAGTCAAAACTGTTAAATTTTGATAAGATAAAAGTTATTTATTCCACAAAATTAGGATTGGCTGCAAATTGTTAAGCATATGTTTCCAAATTAGAAGAAAATTAAAGAGCATCTATATGCAGCAAAGTGACTTTCTCAATCATAAATTTATGTTAAAGAGATTCTCTCTCTTCCCATACTCAACTAGTTGTTGGTTCTTTAGAAATGAAGTAATCCCCTAAATATCATGATTATGACTGGACGAGACCATAACATGTTAGGTTGAAATTTTGCTAGTATGAAAACACACCTGATGTTGATGCTGAAGTATCTAGATTGCTCAAGATTTGCAGTATTTCCCAGTAATCTGCACTAGCAATTTCGTTGCTCCCTTTCATTAATCTCAAAGTTTCATTACAATATACTCATCCTGAAAAAATATACATATCCACTATACTCCAGCATTTAACTAAATCCTGGCATCCTGACGGTTTTTGAATGAATGTTGTCATTTTATTTCAAAACCTGGTTGTGTGTTTTAAGGTTAGAGATAATAAGGCACATTACATACCTTTTCCTTCTTGGCTGAGATGCAACTTGTAGCAACCATTGCAGTCAACAGGACTGTAGGTAAGGAGTTCAAATGCCAGTAAATGAGAATAGAGAATCAGAAATGCCTGTTTGCAAACACGAACTTGAATACAAAATCTTTGTGTCAGTCAAGGTCATGGGTGAAAGTCTCTGCACATTTATGCCTCTCCCAGCTGAAATAGCCATTAAATATTAAATAGTAGAAGAATCAGTAGTCAAAGTGCAACTATATAGACTAAGAAATGATCACGCATAATGAATTAAAAACTGTTGGATGTTTTCATTTTGGGGCTTGTTAATCTTGAATCCACTTATGATTTTACTGTAAGGCAATATTTTTGAGCAAATATTTGTGAAATCTTTCAGAGTCAATAGTTTTACAAAGCCCATCATTCTATCTTCATGGAAGCAAGAATTGAAAGACATTTTGACTAACTTTCTTTTAGAGAGGATAAATCTCTGCTGGTACATATTCAACCAAAAATGAAAATAGAAACACATCAGATAAACATCCTATTTTATATTTTATATTTTATATTTTATATTGATTATATGTGTGGATATCTCTAAACTTGATTAAGACTGAACAGTCATGTTTGATAAACTTCTGCTCAGAGATTTCTTGTGATATTTTTGGTAAATATGGAAGATAGGAGGTAGGTTATGGAAGCAAATTTCTTAGGACATAAGGTGGGTTCAGCCATCTGAATACAACGTTGTAGTATGGACTTGTGAGATGACAAAACAATAGCTAAATGAAGAATTGAAATATCAACATTCTTCAGGCTTTTTTTCTGATATTTGTTACTGACTACAAAAGCTTATTCACAATATCATACATGCAAAAAAGGGTTTTGCTTCTGTATATTTCTGTATTTCAGTGATAAACACCGTCATTATTTTCACTCCATTTCTGTAAGTAAATGAAGGTATCTTTGTTGTTCAGGTTGACTGCATAGTGTGAATCAAATGCTTTCAAAAGCATTAAGCTGACCTTGACCCAAACTGCAATGGGATAAACTGTCTAATTTGACCTTAGATACATCCAGTATGTACCTGATCTCCTTAGTTAAGTTTGAACAATGACTGGAAAGTCATAGCAATAAATGTAGCCTTCTCAAAAAAATAAATAGACTTGAGCTCTCATTGTTGCCTTGTGCACTGGTGTTAAATAGCAAAACATGTTATTTCAATATGAACCCATGCTTCTGTCCTCCTGTATGTTTTTTTTAGTATTAAACGTTTCATTTTGATGGGAATAGATTCATAGGCTTATTTTCTCAATTGTATTCTTAACTTCTTTCAAATTGAACAGTCATGACCATCAAAGATGGCAAAGGATTCTATTCTTATTTATGTATGAATGTGTTTGCTTATGTGTTTGTTGCGCAAGGCCATACTGTTTTGTCGAATGATGAAAATCAGTATCTATACTCCACTAGGCTACTTCTAAAAATGTTTTGATTCTTAAAATAAGAGAAGTTTTTTACAGTTTCTGACAGGCATAATAATCGCATCTAAATTTTCTAGAATCTAGATGTTACTAACTCTATTTTAGATGTTTTCCGGCAGGAAACATCTGTGATGTTATAAATAGAATTCGTTCTTTGTTTTGACTGAATTTTTCTACATCACTTCAAATTTTGACTCTATAGTTGTTCAGTTATTGACAGTAGTGATGAGTTGATTTTATATTTGTATCAGAATGGTTGTTACTGGTTGTGTGGAGTTATGAATGGCTATTGATTGGATGTGTCAAGGAGATATTAGTGAAGACAAAGGATTTCACCCCCACATGGTTTGGTATTAGTGCCGACGTAACTGAAAATGTTGAAACAGGAAGGGAGATGTATGGAGAAGATGCATATCAAGTACAAATGTAGACACCAATATTAAACAGAATAGAGAGGACATATAAGAGGTATATAAATGAGCTAATGAAAGATACATTCAATTCATAACATTTATGAAAAATAAAGAATGAAAATGATATACATGGAATGAAAATATCAATATGATCGATTGTGTAAAGAAAAGAGAAGAGATCTGTTTAGTTTAGAGGGTTATTCCTATACATAAAAATGAAATATAGGAAAGAATAAGTATTTAGGGGACACATGACATAGCGGGTCTAATGTCATTTGGTTTATCTAACGATTGGAGTCTGATAAGTAGTGCCTGTTATAGTGAGTGGTATAGTTGACCAAGCTAGATTATGAAAAGGCGGTTAGTTCAGGTTAGGTGCAAGAAGGAGCTAAAAGGGGTGAATTAATAAGTGCATCATTTGCATTGTTGCCAAAAATAGTAGTTGCAGTATTTGCATTTAGTAGCTATAAAGTTCTTGCAAATTCTCACATTGAGGAAGAATAGGGACAAGAGATAATATGTATGTATATATAGTCATGGTTAAAGAATAGAAACTATGCTGGCCATGAGCTTAGAAGTGTCGGGACCGATATGCGTAACTGGCTAGAGCTGGTAAGTGTGTTCAGGGCTTTTATATGGAGTCAATGTAGGAAATGACGTTTTAGATATCTATCTTGAAGAAGTGTTTTGTATCAAATTCTTGACTAAAAATATTGGAAGGCACCACATTTGATGAGTATCAAAAGAAAAGTGAACATCAGCATATAATATACACACACATAACACAAGCAGATCGGTGTTCTTGCTTTACCTATCTGATTCTAATACTTTTGTCTACTGAATAAAAATATGCATAAGTATCTAAAAGGCATTAGTGTTGCAATCTTTTTTTTTTTTTCAATATACATGTGCACTAATTATGGGAACCCAAATGCAAAACAAGCATGTTCTTCCGATATGACAGTCATATATGTGCATTTATACACACACAGAGGCAAATTTACAGTCTGATGCAATTATAAGTAGACATACATGTACTCACATATTTGTCTCTGCTTTCACAAGTACATGAGCCCCCACACTTCAAGACTATACGTACATATGTATGTAATAAGTTCATACATGCAAAAACAGCAGTGGTGCTTCCAACAGCCCACACCAGATGATGACCTCTGAGTCACGCATGGTTTGGGGGCCAAAGTATATTTACCACTAACCCGGGATGCTCTAACAGTACCTCGCAATACCACCAGGCTTTATACTATATATATATATATATATATATATACTACGCTCGCTCTCTCTCTCTCTCTCTCTCTATATATATATATATATATATATATATATGCTGTTTTTGTTGTAACATGTTTGCCTTCCCTGTGTCCTCCTTCCTTGAGAATAAATGGTATACAGTGAGAACATAAAACATACCATCCATCACATTGTCACTTACTATGCTAATCAGCTGATCAAGTCTATACGCATACACACACTCAAATGAAAATGAATTAAATTGTTTAGCTAAAAGCTAGTCTAATATGAATTATAAAGGATGAAAGTCACCCAAAAGATGTTCAAAATGTGAAAAGGATTGGGAAACTAGCATAGTGATAGATTTTTCCATATTGTTTCATTCAAAAACTGAAAACTCACAATCTGAACAAATCTGCAACTGCAATCTTAATTTCAAAATGACCATCACAACAAACAAAATTTGCAATATAGTACCACGGATAAGTAGATATTTTAACTAGAAGTTCTCAAAATGGAAACAGGTGTGAAAACTCGCATTCTGATAATTTTCACAATACTGTTTCATATAAAACATGACACACATGATATGACTGAAATTGATTTCAAAATAGCTTCAATAAAAATGCAATTGAAATTAATTGGGTTCTTCAAAAACATGTGAAAACTTGCATGTTGTTATGTTTTATTATAGGGCACAAACTATCTCACCAAAAGTGCAGCCGATATTTGCAATAAGGACAATAGATTAGTTGAAATTAGGGCATGCCCATTCAAAAGTGCACATTTGGAAGGAGTCAGACTTGATGGTGTCAAGAGCAGTCGGCTATAATTGTCATGTAAACAAATTTCCATCGATTGTACAAAACTACAGCTTCTAAGTATTTTGTCTATTTCTCTCTAGTGTTGTCAATTTGGATATGTGGAATAATCTTTAGGTTAGAGTCATGTTCAATTTTATAAGAAAACGGTGTTTGTTTTATGTCAATGGACTGGCTGGTCCCTAAAACTAAAAATTAGAACAATATTCATGCAAATACAACATATTCCAACATATGCTATAGCAACCCTCCTCCCAAGAAAAAAAATAACAGGACCCCCACCTCGTTTCGTTAAAAAAAAAAAAAAAGATACTGTCAGAATTATAAAAGCTCAATTCATTTGATGATCAGTTGTGGCGGCTGTAGACAGCATTTATTTTGGAGGCGTTTGATTTTTTCTAAGAAAATACCACAAGGGACATTTGAGTTGAAAAGAAAATAATATATTTTATGTTACCAAACAAAAAGGTTAAAAATCAATCATGAAATTATGGTGAGGGAGTACAAATTAAGCTTGAATGCCTCACAAGCAGCACGGTACCTACCTTTATATTTCCATACCTTTTTTTCTATTTACATCACGAATATTTGCTGTGTAAACATGATAAACATAAATAATTCATTTTGTTAATTGAGAAAAAAAAATCCAACATATGTCCGAGAAGAACAACTCTGAAATTTGTAATCTATCAATTTTATTCTATTAATCAGAAACTTGTTGACAATAACAAAACGGTGGAGGATGAGAAATTATTTCAAGGAAACTTGGCCCATTTAAATTATCATAAGTCTGCTTGGATTGTTTACATTGAACAAGCGCATTCATGTTAATTTCCACACGTTTGTTCAGTCGATGTTAAGAACGGTGGATAATTTTTTTTTAAAAAGAGAATTTATGACAGAAAATTAAAATTACGGTTATATAAAGCAACCATGCTAAATATTAATATTGTAATAAATAAATGATGGATCACTCAGAGATGATATTGAATAAAAGAAATGGTAAAATAGATATCAATTACTACATATCGAATTAGATAAAAAAGACAATTTTTCCGCTATCACGGTAAAAACAAAATTAAATAAGAAAGCTAATACAAAATTGTAAAAAGACGCCTCTCCTCCAAAAACATATTTTGATGACTTTTGAAAAAAAAAAAACTTATTTGAATAAAATCAATATTCATAAATGTTTGAATTGAACTATACTATTTACCTTGAAATCTTGGAAAAATACTGAATACGAACAGATCTGGTTAGTCATTCAAGTGAAACCGTCACGTGACCAACGTCTTTTGGTGGGTATGCTATGTTCATCATCATCATCATCATCATCATCATTATCATTATCATCATCATCATCATCATCATCATCAGTCCTTTATCGTCTGTTAATGAACGTAGACTTTCCCCGGGGTTCGCTAGACATCTCTATCAAGCCAATACTTTCTGAACATGTCTACTTCGTCTCCACATCTTGTATTCAGCCGGCCTCGGTTTCCAATGCGACCTTTGGGTATCCATGTTGTAAATCATGATGGCCATCGCTTGTCAGCCATTCTTGCTGCATGACTAGCCCATTGCCATTTGAGTTTTCCAGTGGATTCTACGATTCTGTTTTTTCCCAAATATAGTGTGCTGTCTGGTGATCTCTCCATGAGAGTTGAGTTTGATTCTTTAATGTGCACGTTGCATGCTTTTCGGTCTCTTGGTCAAGTTCCGTGCTCCAGCTCCACAGGAGACTATTGTTTGTATACTCTTATTTCTAAGACTGATGGGATTTATTTGTTCTTGAAAGGTATGCTTGCTCTGCTGAAAGCTTGCCTCCTAGAACTGATTCTTCGCTTGATTTCTCTTTTTTTTTCTTGAGGATTTCATAGAGATTCGTTATCCGAGGTAGTTGTAGTGGTCTACTTTCTACAGTTTTGCCTTTTCGATTCTGATCGTTGCATGTCCATTTCCAACGTCATTGTTTTGCTGAAGGTCGTGTGAAGGTTGACTTCTTTGCTTTCTTCATTCAGTTCATTTAGCATTAGTTGGAGGTTGTTGAGATTCTCTGCAGAAATAAGATTGATAAGGTGTTCGCCGTAGATTCTGATTCCTGAACATGATCAAGTTGGTGATCAATGAATAAATTACTTGTGTCGCTTTTCTTTGTTGGGCAGTGATTACTAGAAGAGTTCGATTTGAAATGAAATAAAAATAAGCATGAATGCAATCAGACAGTAACTAAGGATTCAATTCAGCATAAAATTACACCGTAATCCCCCAACAAAAAAAACAAAAAAACAATTTAGGAGGTGAATTGAAAAAAGTTTTTCTCGACAAAACCCGAAGGGAATGTTTATATTTTAAGCCCTCTATCTCCTAGGTGCAGCATAATACATACATAGATAACCAGCCCCATCTAACTAAGAACCAAAATGTTGGCAGTTTTGACGATATTTTGGTTTACGGTTCCGATGAAAGAAATGCTCTTCAAAAATTAATGCTTCGTTTAATAAAAATAAACCCAGATCGATAGAAAGTGCCAAGTGACCAATGTCTTTCAACAGTATGCCATATTTGGGGTGATCAATTGAAGAATTGGGAAATAGAATGACCAATATCAATGATTAAGTTACCTCTCTTGTTTCTGCCGGGTAGTGATCACTAAAATAGTCCGAATCTTCAAAAAATAGCACGATTGCTTAGCGACCAATTTAGCATAAACGTACATTGTAAATTGAACCTCCAACTAAAATCCCATCTAGGGGTGGGAGGATTTCGAAAGAAGGAAAAGCGTTTTTTCTTGATATAATAGTTCGTAAATGTTTGAATTTTGCCCCATGTAGTATCATTGGTGCAGCCTGTACGTGCGATACGTACATAGCCAGCCAGACAAGCTAGAAAATTTAAGAAACCCATGCTGACTGTTTCCGTCGGTAGTTTCTAAAATGCTGACACAAAACTATAAATCCCCCCACCCAGGAAAAAAAGCATGTTTTGGGGACTGATTTTCAAAAACTGATTTAATGTAAAGCTTTCCCATAGTCTCATTTATGGAGAGAGAAAATTTCATTATGTAATGTTGCGCGGTTTTCGTGAAATTTACATTTCTTCGTTCCGATCTCGGAAAAACATCTTTTTTCTCACAGTCCCATTTTAATTAGTTACTATTCACTCTCTCACTCTACCAGCCTCTGTAAAAACGATAGTACCAACTCGCTGTGGAAATAAGCTATTGTTCAGCAACAATCCAGTGGCAGCCGAGAGAAACTACATCACATGGGTTTATGTAGTTCGGTTTTTGCGGTAAGTGAGTACATAGAGTTGGACTGATCATTCAATAAATCATCATCATCATCATCATCATCATCATCATCATCATCATCGTCATCAGTCTTCCAACATCCGTCGTTAGACATAGACCTTCTCCAGGATTCGCCACACTTCTCTATCATGAGCGTCGCAGAGCCAGTACTTTCTGAATTTGTTTAGCTCGTCTCTCCATCTAATATTATGCCGACCTCGGTTGGGATCTCAGGGGATCCATGTCGTGAATTGCAATGTCTATCGGTTGTCCACCATTCTTGCAACATGGCCAGCCCACTGCCATTTGAGATTTTTAATACTTGGTTTTAACGTTTGATCATTTGTAATCAACTTTGTTCCCTTTTGTGCATTCATTGTCGATTTTGACAATGATCAAAAGTTATGTGGACGCAACACGGAATAATTCTATTTTAGCGATTGATATTTATTCATATTGATATGACAGATATATAACAATTTAGGTGAGTGTTCCGCGTCATTTTTTGGGAAGGGATATAAGATTTGGATAAGGGGATAAAGTCAAAAGTAGAATCAAAAGTTTTGTGCTACCCTTCTCCGAATCTTGACCATTTTTCTTTGTTTCATTCATAGCAAATATCATCTAGTTGAAATGACCCAACCAAACAAGAATCTGTCAGTTTTCTGTAATTTTGCTGAGAAGATCGGAACAAACTGTTCAAGTTTTGGTTTATGATTGATACCAGATTTAGTTCGGGGTATTCAAACTATTTTTCTCTCTATATTCACTACGTTTTGAGTGATTTATTCTATATTATAGTTATAAACAAAATATAATTGTGTTTGGGTATGAGCAGGTAATTTGCTTTTAGATGTTCACAGGCGAATCCAACAGTCCTAGCTTCAATGCATTCAGCCAAGCAGTTGTATCAAATGCCCCAGATGGGGAATGTGTCAGAAAATATTGCGTGAACTCGCTGAGCGACTCTTAATCCCTAGATCCCCTGAGGTCCATTGAGTTTAGTTCGGTTACACCCATGTTTAAGTTGTTTTTTTTTTTTCAAACAGACAGACTGATGAACACCTCTCACTACAGCAGGAATCGAAACTGCGACCGATAAGGTAGCCACTTTAAAGTTGCGTTGCTTTTACCATTGAGCTAAACAGCTACCGGTAATTCAAATAACCGTTTCCGCTCCAAAGTCACATTTCGTTTTTTTTTTTCGGTCTATATCTGCTCTATTCGTTTCTTTCGACGCGACAGTTATGTATTAGGAAATGGATATATGATCCGACAGAATGATTACAAATCGCGTTATATTATATATAAACTCTTATTCTAAATGATCCCCCGTCATTACACAGTTAATAGATCACTTGGCCTAGACAACGTAAATAGAATAAACAAATTATTTTTTGATGCTCAATTACTTATCATATCCTTCACTCTCGTCCTCTCTAGAATCCATGATGATCTTTTTCTGTCACAAAGGGTTAGTACACACACCCAACTCCACTTCTTCAGGTTTGCACACATTCAGAGGCAGACCTGTGCATGGTAGCGAGCTCTCATAGTCCCGCTTAGACCTTTCTAAAACCTTTGAAAATTAACTGGGAATAAACCCGCAAACTGAAAAGCATGCAACGTGTGCATAAGAGAATCATGCTCAACTCCACATGGAGAGATCACAAGACAGCTTTGTATATAAGGAAGAAAATGGGAGTCAGAGATATCATATAATCCATTAGAAAACTTGAATGGCAATGGGCAGGCCATGTTGCAAGAATGACAGATAACCAATGGACATCACGACTCAGAACATGATGATGATTATGATGATGATGATTGTGCACATTTTCGGCGTCTGTGGTTAGCACATCAAACGGACCATTGTATTTGAATGATTTATTGTCGTGGTAGCGTTAGTATTAAGGGTAGGTTTAGAGTTCGGGTTTTTACTCAAAGACAAGTATATTTCATTGTTAGATTCGAGTCAGATCCCTTCTAATAACCTGGCAAACTGGCATGAGCACCGAGAGAAAGAGAAATTCACAACAACTGTTTCCTACAACTAACCAAAAGTAAAAATCCATTTTACATTTTAATCAGAACCCTCTCCTCTAAAATCATGTAAAAGACAATATATTCGAAAGGTTTGAAGGTTTAATAGATCTAAAGCACATAAAACAAAGGGGAAATAATTCCATTTTCTCCGTAGGAGTTCGAACTCAGTCCGCCGATTCCGTTTGATAACTTGGTCATGGATACTTTCACTAATGCATCCTCCCAATAGTCCCTTATGGAACTGAAACATGGAATCTAACCAAGAAACAGGCTCACAAACTGAGAAGCATGCAACGTGCACATAAGAGAATCATGCTCAACCTCACATGGAGAGATCGCAAGACAGCACAGTATATAAGGAAGAAAACGGGAGTCGGAGACATCATAGAATCTATTAGAAAACTTAGATGGCAATGGGCAGGCCATGTTGTAAGAATAACGGACAACCGATGGACATCATATCTCACAACATGGATCCCCAGAGATCACATAAGAAACCGAGGCCGACAGGACACAACATGGAGAGATGAACTGAACTAATTTAGAAAATACTGGCTCTGCGACGCCCATCATAGAGAAGTATGGCGGATTCTGGGGAAGGTCTATGTCCAACGACGAACGTTAAAAGACTGATGAGGATGATGATGATGATGATATAAATTTCCAAATAGCAACTTACAAATTTTGGCGGGGAAAGAAATTTTGACCCAAAATTTACCTGAACGCCACCTATCGTAAGTTTATCCTGGGGTTATGTAGTCCTTATACACATATTGTTAGACCCTAAATGCAGTCGTTTGCCTCGTAAAAAAAACTTGTACTAAAAACAAATATACGCCGTCTTATGAGTAATAGATATAGAGATCTATACATAAAAAATGCAACTAAACATGCATAAGTGAGTTTGGCTGGCATTCAATTTCCCGCCAACTAAAAGGCAGGAAGAAGTCATTGTAGATACTTTTGCTTTTAGAGTGCTAAAATTCTGCCTCTGAATGCTGCTATTGGATGGCGTGAGCTTACAACTGGAGAGCCTTCCCATGCCTTGACTCAACTGAAGGAAGGAGTTTCCGGGATTTTTTTTTTTTTTGTGCTGGATATAAGAGTTCAAGTAAAGAAGTTCATAATTTGATGAAAGCTTTTGTAAACAATGTTTTATTGTCTTTACAGCGACATTCTGCTGTAGATCAATTAATTTTTCTCCAATGTGATTGCTGAACTTGTAAAGTTGTGCACCAACTCATGTCTAAGAAGCTTATCGGTAATTTGAGAGATTTTCTTTATTGCAGCACCCTATTTCACTTAGGAGTGCTACTTTTCGTCAGTTTTCGTAAGCTGCTTTGTTTACACTATCTTGCGCTAAAAGAATCACAGAAACTTTTCCCTCCAGTTGATCCAATGCATGGGATTCCTCTTTAGTCGCAAGCTTACGCAATCCTACAGTGGCCTTCAGAAGCATAATTATAACGATCCATGGCAAGTAAAACGGCAACGCAAACTTTCACATCGCATGGCCTACAGCAGATGTTCTCAGATGAACAGATCTTGATGCTCGGTTATAAACACTGCCTTGCCACAAAACCTTGAGATGTTAGTATCATCCAGATGTACGATGTCCCCATTCTGCGTTTTAGTCGGCGGGAAATCAAGTTCAAACCAAAATGCTTGTTTAGTTTTTTTCTTCTTTCGTTTTTAGTGTCATGATTTCTTTTTCAGTCACTATATATGTACATATATATGTCAGGGGAAGCTGAACAACTTTTCAAAATTCCTGAGATTTTAGGTTGAACCACTTCTTCTTTCAACTTACCCAGTACCTAAAACTTGGACTGTTTCATTTTATTTGATGTTGATGAGCACGGCTCTTTCAAACAAATGACTCGATTCAAGGCAAAGTTTGTGAACGACATTGCCGCATATCATTTCCACTTGGGAATTTTACAGGTAATTTGTGTTGTGCTAAAAAAGCACATCCAGACCAAGACGGAAGTCTACTGAATACGGATATATGCGTAGACAAGAGATGCTTGATTTTATGAAATGATCTTTTTGATTTACGCAGTGATACCGAATGTTCCGTCTGGTGCAGTAGCGCGTAATTCAGAAATGTGATTCACTTTCCCTGGAATCTATCTTTAGTTGTCTAAAGGATGTTGCTGAACTGTTGAAACTTCCTGTCATCCATTGAAAAACTTGAAATTGAAAACAAAACACGTTTTAACAGTAGATATGGTGGAGGTCGTAAAAACTTTTTTACTTGACCTTAAACTGACTTCACTCATAAATGCATTTTCACCAATTTTCCCGTGGAAAACAAGCAGTATTTTCCCCAATTCAGTCAATTATTCATGAAGTTAACTACTTATTTCTCTGAAACAAATTTCTCTGAAGTTCATTCTATCTTTGAAAGAATTTCAAAACTTAACATTTTTCTGGTTAGAGATCGTCAATCATGCAAATAAGATATTTTTTTTAGTCAAGAATGTTAATGCGCTAAGAAATCCTTTGTGAGTTTGCAAATGTATTTTTCTTTTTTTACGTCTTACTTTATGCTATGATCCTGTAGTTATAACCAAAATTAAACTTTCAAAAGGAGATATCTAAAAATTGCAATGCGTTTTAGAAGAACGTTAAATAGTGTGTGGTAGAACTTACACGAACACATGGATATATCTCTACCCGTATGTATATGCATGTGTACTGGTGACAATATTTGTACATAATTGCAGATGTGCGTATCGACTATAATGATGTGTGATGTGCATGCGTTCCTGTGTACGTGCGAAAGCTCGTAATGGTGAATGCCTTTTATTGGCTTTTCACATAGGTCGTCTCTTTACGCCTCAAAGTTCAAAGGTCAGTGGAGACAGTTGACCTACTTGCCCATTGCTCGCTAAAGTCATTGAGAAGATGAAGCCACCACAACTAGTAATTTTATTATTAGTTTCAGGAGAGGAGCACAGTAAGCATTGTGAATCGGTAGGAGTGTGAGGCCCGAAAAGAGAGCGTAGCAATGAGAGTGAATGAGAAATAGATTCGTGATAAATCTTGCTGTTTCGAATAATGCAGGAATGATAGAAATAAAAAAAAGAGGAGAATGAAAAGATAGTTTATTCAAGCAGTGGTTGATATTGGGTCGACACCAGCAGGTAAGGTGCTCTTAGACTGGGCTAAGAAAGTCGATCCAAAGTTGATTTCAAGGCTGAAGTGGATATGGATGGGGTGGTTAGCACAGCAGATTCACTACCCAAGAGAATAAAAAGACATATACACACTGAAGTATGTATTTGTGTATAAGTCGAGTTTTCAAGACCATAATTCTTTGGCAAAAAATTGAAGTAATCGTTTTTTTAGTTGTGAATGTACACGGCGAGAAGAGTCTTAGCCCTACTAGTCAGCTCTATAAAAATGGGCATAGAATATATATTTTGATGAAGTTCACCAGCTAAACTCAACACATAACATTCTTTCAGTAGTAATATTTTTTCTATCGAAATGGTTTACCTATTTCAGTGGAAAGAAGATTGAATGTTTGTCAAAATCATTCGACTTTCGTTTTTCTCGGATATTCCAGAAGATATATTGCTAAATCACTTTTTGACAAAAAAAACTGCTGTTACAATATTCTATCTGGTGAATGCTTGAATAGAAATACAGAATATTTTTGCTGAAACTTCCTGCGTTGCCTCATCATCATCATTAGTCTTTTATCGTCCGTCGTTGGAGATAGACTTCCCGCAGGATCTGTCAAACCTTTCTATCATGGGCGTCGCAGAGCAAATACCTTTTGAATACGTCTAATTTGTCGTCTCCCCATCTTGTATTCTGCCGGCCTCGGTTGCAAATGTGATCTATGGGAATCTATGTTGTGAGTCGTGATGTCCTTTGGTTGTCTTTCATTCTTGAATCATGACCAACCCATTTCCATTCGAGTTTTCTGATGGATTCTACGTCTCGGACTCCTGTTTTCTCTCTGATAAATTGTGTTATGATCTCCCGATGTGAGTTTGAGCATATTTCTTTCATCTGCACGTTGCATGCTTTTAAGTTTCTCTCTTGCTTAGGCTCAATGTTTCAGCCCCATAAGTGACTGTCAGGAGTATACATTGGTTGTATACCCTTCTTCTTATGATTAATTGGACCTTCTTGTTCTTGAAAGTTGAGGTAGCTCTGCCGAAGGCTTGCCTCCCTAGAGTGATTCTCTTCTTGATTTTTTCGTCCTAGGTAGATGTAGTGGTCTACTTTCTCCAGTTTTGCATTTTCGATTTTAATTGTTGTGTGATTATTTCTGACGTGATTGTTGCACGTGACCTGAAGCTCATGTGAAGGCTGACTTCCTTGTTTTTTAGTTCATCTGGCATTAGTTGGAGGTCGTGTAGTTTTTTTGCAGAAAAGACTATGCCGTCTACAAATCTGATTTTACTCCGATATTCACCGTCTCTTTTTATTTCTTTATTTTCCCTGTCTAAGTTTCTGACGATCAGTTCGAAGTAGGCTGTGAAGAGTTTGGTTGAGCTGGTATCACCTTGGCTTTGAAGCTGAAAGGACTCCAAGTCTTTAGGTAGCCTAATAAAATTGCTGTTGTGACAGTATATATGTCGCAGTACTTTGAGGTATATAGGGTCTACACCTTATAGAGTGATGGCATTCATAGCCATGTGAATTTCTACCAAGTCAAAGGCCTTTTTGATGAATAAATGCTACAGTGACTGACATTTTATATTTCACTACATTCTCTTTTTGCCGATACATAGAATGGAGATGATTCACGGTCGAGTAGCTTCTTCTAAAACCACTTTGCTCCCGTGGTTGGTTTTCACCGAGAGTTTTTGTGTTTCGGTTGGTGATAATTTTCTTTGAAAAGTTTGTGGATGAAGTTGAGTAGACTTGTTAGTCTGTAGTTGTTTCTTTTTTATATAAAAAGAATTATGATTGTAGTGTTCCAATCTTCTAGGATTTCACCTTGTTTTAGGCATGATTTGAATAGTTTCGTAGTGAATATCTTACCAGCTGTTTTAGTAATTCGATGATCATGTTATCTGTTCCAGGGGTCTTTCCTATGTGTGTGTGTGTGTGTGTGTGTGTGTGTGTGTGTGTGTGTGTGTTTGATGGCTTACTTGTCCTCCCATGGTGTAACTCGAACTGATTGCCCGCGTCTTGCACATCCTGTTTGTCGTCCCTGTCAAGATTTTCTGGTAGAATTCTAGGGCACATTCGACAATCTTTTCTCTTGTTAGCTCTTCATTTTCCTTGAATATGCTAGCTATTTGTTCCCGTCTTGTACCGAGAGCTCTGTTTATAGCTTTGAAGCCCCGACCTTTTTCGAAAATAATTTCGATGATCGACGTCGTGGATCTTCTTCTGTCTTCTCTTCTTATCTTTTGGATTGTTAAATTCAGTTCGGTTGCTTCATTTTTCTCTTTTGTAGTTGTCAGTGGCTTGAGGTTTCTGCATTTTACCATTGGATTCTTGATTTCATCTGATATTTTACTAATGGTCTGCGTGCTCCTTGGTTTAAATATAGAGGCATCTTCTATTAGAGAGACTGTCATTTTGTTGTTGAGTTTGTTGATGTTGGCGTCGTTTCTGGTTCGGTCAGAATTTTATATAAGTTTTTCAGTTGAAGCTTGAAGAATTGAATGGAATTTTGGAATGTTTAATGGTTGCAGCTTGGTGTGGAACATTTTACAGCATTCTTTGTTAATTTGCATCTTACATCTTACCATTTTGTGGTCGCTTCCTATGCTGACTTGGTTAAGGGCTTCAATGTCTTTGACGGTGTTGCCTTTCTCTGTTAGGATATTGTCTATTTCGTTCTTGGTTTCGTGGTTGGAGCTTCTCCAAGTCCATTTTTCATTGGATATTTTCTTGAAGAAGGTGTTCATAATTTTGAACCCGTTTGCAGTTGCAATGTTTACAAGATCTTTGCCTCTCTCTTTCTGTATCTTATATCCGAACTCGCCGACGCAACGTTCATTTTCTTGTCCTGCTTGTTCGTTGGAGAAAGCGTATTTTACCAGGTTACAGTATTTTTTTTAATTGATCAAACACAACGAATAACTTCTTTCTCAGTACATCCCATTTGGATTGAAATGTTGAAGGCTCTTTTGAATTTTGCCACGATTTTTCATCATTTTGGATCCATATAATGAATCAATTTTTCGTTGCCAGTGACTACCTTATTCAAAAATTATATTTTCTCTGTACTTTGACGTTATCATTCAAATGTTTACGTTAATTTAAACTGCATCTTGAAATTAGGTAGATGTGCAGTTGAACCAAAGTATACCTAAAGCGTCGCTCAGTTAGTTCACAAAATATTCTCTGACAGATCCCTATTTGATATATCTGTACATTGAAGCTAAGACTATTCGATTCGTCCGTGAACGCGTATTTCGTGAGCAAATTACCCGCTCTTACCCAAACTCAATCATATTTTGTCTATAACTTTTTGACTATTACATAGAATGAGTCACTCAAAACGTTATGAGAAGAATAGTTGAAATTATCAAAAAACAGAAGTTACGATCAATTCGGAACTAAAATTTAACCTTCACAGCATAACTACAGGAAACTGATAGCTTTCTGTTTGATTCTGCCATTATCAACTATAGATTAAACAAGAAAAATGTTTAAGATTCAGATAAGTGGAGCACAATTTTTTTCAATACAACATTCCCATACACACACACACACACACACACACACACACAAAACTTATACGAAACCTTCACTCAAATTATCATCTAAATTCATTATGTATTAGCTAAAATGGCATTATTCGCTTTGTGTCTACATAACGTTCAACCATTGTCAAAATTAACTACAAATGCACAAAATCGAAGTGTTGATTGCAAATGATCAATCATTGAAACCAAGTATCAATTATCTAATGATCCACCAAATGTCCGCCCATTCAACTGTATTTACTCACCTTTTAGCGTTCGTTGTTGGACATAAACCTCCCACAAGATTCGACAGACCTCGCTATCATGGGCGTCGATGAGCCAGTAGTTTTTTAATTTGTCTTACTCGTCTCATCATCTTACTCTTTGTTGGCCATAATGTGAAATGTGGGGATCCATGTTGTGAGTCGTGTTATTTAGCGATTGTCTGCCATTCTCACAACATATCCAACCATAGCCATCTGAGTTTTCTAATGGATTCTATGATATCTTGGAACCCTATTTTTCTTTAAGATACTGTATTGTCTTATGATTCTCCCATGTGCACGTTGCATGGTTCTCAGTTCGAGGGTCAATCGTTTGGTTAGGTTCCATGTCTCTGCTTCATAGATGTCCGTTGGGAGGATGAATCGGTTGTATACCCTTCTTTTTAGGACTGGTTGGATTTTCTTGTTCTTAAAAGTTGAACTTGTTCTCCTGAAATCTTGCCAACCTAGAGTGATTCTTTGCCTGATTCCTTCTTCTTTTGAGGATTTCATGGAGATTCGTCGTCTTTGTAGATGAAGTGGTCTACTTCCATTAGCTCTACGTTTACAATATTGATTATTGTGTCTCTGTCCTCAAAAAGTTTGTTGTACATACGAGATTCATACCTTATTGAACTATTGTGTCATGGTCATTTTAAAGTCAACAAATGCCACTGCAATTGGCATTTCATACTGTTATGTTTTCTCTTCTTGATAGTAAACTGAATAGAGATGGTCAATGGTTGGGTACCTTTTTCTGAAGCCAGCTTTTTCCCTTGGTTAGTTTTCATCTTGCGCTTTTGGTTATTCTGTTAATGATCATTTTGGGGATGAGTGTGTAGATGCAGTTGAGTAAGTTTATTTGGTTTGTAATTTTTTGTATAACAGCATTGTTTGCAGTGTTCCAATATTCGACAATTCAGTCCCTATCCGTTGTCAGGTCTCCATTCGCTTCGAGCACACTAGTTATTTGCTTTCTCCATATACCACGAGATTTTCTAATAGTTTTGAAGAATTTTTTGAAGAGCAACACTGTCGAAGATAATCCAAATAACATGGAATTTTATGTTTATATTTTTTGAAAATAACTTCTCAAACTGTGTAGTCTGGGGACGTCAATTTCAATTCACGCCAAATTGGACACATTTTGCAGTCTACTTTATATTAGCTGATGCCTGACTATTGCTGAAAATAACTGTATTTTCCAGAACAAACAGGTACCTCTCACTGTTTGTAGAGGGGATTCTAGAGCAAGATACTGAACAGTGATTAATTTAGATAGATACTGAGAGAAAAAAGATGTCTTACGATCGGAAGATGAAATAATGTAAATTTTAACAAAACATCCAACATTATACTGAAATTTTCTATCCACAAATGAAACAATGAGAAAGATTTTCATGAAATCAAATTTTGAAAATCAGTCCCCAAACTATTCTATGCTTTTTCTTTCTGGGAACAATTTACAATTTTGTTTCAGAATTTTCCATACTCTTGACCGAAACTGTCAACATGGGTTTCTTCAGTTTTCCAACTCTTCTAGCTGGCTATGTATGTATCGGGCGTACAGGACACACAACTAAAGCAAGATGACGGAAAATTTAAACAGATATGAAATATTATTTTAATCCGAAATCCCCCCCAACCCTAAATTGCGATTTTACTTGGAGGTTCAATTTGCAATGTGCATTTATACTGTGTTAATTCCTTAGCACACATGCTATTTTTTGGAAAATTCAGATTTTTTAGTGATAACTGCCCAACAGAAACAAGAAAAGTAACTCAATCATTGATTTTGGTCAACCCTTTTTCCAATTTTTCAATTGATCATCCTCAATACAGCATGTTGTTGAAGGACATTGGTCACGTTGCGATTCCTACTGATCTGTCTCTGAACGGTTCCAGCTCCGAAAAAGAGTAAGGCAAGGTGATACCAGCTCACCCAAACTTTTTACAGCCTGCCTCGAGATGATTTTCTAAAACCTTGACTGGGAAAATAGTGGAATCAAGATTCCTGAACAACCTCAAATTTGCAGACAACATTGTCCTTTTCGCTGAGAACCTACACGACCTCCAACTGATGCTAGATGAAATAAACGAAGGAAGCAGATAAGTTGGCCTACACATGAACTTCAGTAAAACGAAAACCATGTGCAACAATCATATTGAGAATAAAAACATAACTGTCAAGATCGAAGATGCAAAACTCGGCAAGGTAGACCACTACATCTACCTAGGACAACGAATCTCCATGAGATCCTCAAAAGAGGAGGAAATCAAGCGAAGAATCACTCTAGGATGGCAAACCTTTGGCAGAGTAAGCCTAACTTTCAAAAACCAGACGATCCCAAAAATCTCAAAAAGAAGAGTATACAACCAATGTATTCTCCCGATGGTCACTTATGGGGCTGAAACATGGTACCTTACCAAGAGACAGACCTACAAACTGAGAAACATGCAACGGATGCATAAGAGAATCATACTCAGCCCCCCCCTCATTTTTCTGGCTTTTTTGGTATGAATTAAGATGTAGTATCTGTTCCCCGGCAGAGACTGAGGCGCCGGTACTGACACTTGCCTATCGAACGGGCTAGAGATTGTGTTGTGGTGAGCATCAAAGCCTGAGTGCACCAGTACAATGCGTTAGCCAATTTGGTCATACTGAGGCTGCGCATTGCTTCGCACATTGGGAGCCTTTTGACTCGTCCTTTGGCTCTCCCACTCTTACTCTAGCTGCAGGGGATCTGTTGCCCCGGGGCAGCATTGTCCCATTGCACTTAAATGGACGAGTTGGGATTACCTTGACGCTTTCGTAACTGCAGTTATTTTAGCAACCACTGTTGTTTAGCAAGCATAGTTGCGTTGGCTGGTGCTATTTTTGATAGATTTTTCTTTTTTCCCCGCGTAAAGCCCTGACCTTGAGTCGCATTTTGCTCTGGTGGGAGAGTAAATAAAGAGATCACAAAACAAAAATCGGAGCATGAGACATCATAGAAACTATTGGAAAACTTGGGGATTTTAGAATGAAGTTATTTACAATGTAACTATAGCAGAACCTTATTTTCAGTCTAATATCAATACTTTCTAATTCTATAAGTTTATTCGTGAATTTTCAAATTTATATGAAGGAAACCCTTCAAGGACCAAAAGTGAAGTGAGGATTTTCTTAATAAGAGGCTACATTATTAGTAGTTCATCGTGTGCATCTTTGCGGATATTATACAATGAATACTCTCCGTAAATGTTGGAGGGTCCCTTAAGGAACCAAACCTACCCAAATCTGCAAGTACAGCTCGGAGTAGGGGAAAACTATTTCACATGGCTGAAAGCTTTAGTTTTTTTCCACTCTGGCGTAGACGGTTACTTCCGCTAGTATGCACTCGCACACACACACATACATACATACATATGTGTGTGTATATATATATATATATATATATATATATATATATATATATATATATATATATATATATATATATATATATATATATATATATATGCGAGGGCTCCTGAAAAGCTCTTGGTCCGACGAAAAAGTTGTCAACGAAAGTCTGAGTGTTATTTTGTGACTGTAGCCAGAAAAATACATATTTAGAAAAATTTATATTATATTTGAATTTGTTCCAGATCAGTGACTGAATCATATTGGACCAAGAGCTTTTGAGCATCAATATATATATATATATAGGTATACCTTGTAAACTGTATCTCTCCAACAAAGACACAAAAAACCTCCTTTCCAACTCCTACTGAACACCACAGAAATATCCCCATTTCATACCTCAACTTTCGAACATATAAACAGCGCACAGTTTTCTCTGCACTGCTAAAAATTTCTGCGAGAAAGGTGTTTGACAAACGATTGAAATACGTCAGAACACACACACACACACACACACTCACAAAGTCTAGAGAGTTTACAGCTTTGAACACTAAACTCATAAAAAATCTTTTTGGGGAATATTATGTGTCACTTTAGTCACTTATTGCCAAAAACAAAACAGTTACATTAATATGGCCCCCAAGGAGTGTTGATCAAATACCACTCTCTCTTAGCTAAGATTCCAATATACAGCTTATGTCATACATGTAGTTTGTTATTTCAAATAGAGTATTATCATACTGTATTGCGTATGGTTGTTATTCTATATTACATATAAATACATAGGGAGAGCATAGTGATTTTACTACTACTACTACTACTACTTCTGCTACTGTGAATATAAAATAATCAACAAATATGGCGCTGAAAAATCAAGGAAAATGAACAATGAGTTTTACTTGATCTTCTGACAGCCGTACGAGCTCTAGTAGCTCTGTCAGTAAAGCAGCCATCATACATAGGCAAGCTTTCCATGGTAAAAGGGACACAAGTTCTGCCTGGTAAAGCGTATCTTTTATTTCTGATCTTTACTGTTTACCAAATAATCCTAGACTGTCAGAATAGTTACGATAAAAAGCAACTAAAAATAAGATGAAAGACAATACTAGTCAAAAACATTAGTATAGCCGTGCCATCAAAAATGGTGGCATATATGAAATATATAGATACACATTGCATTTTATATCATTGGATGATACAGATTTGCATTGCAGTCAGCTTGGAGAACTTCTGTTGACAGAAAATTAATTTTCATTTTTTTTTTTTCATATCTATTGCATCTAATTTTTTTCATTGTTTTTTTTGTCTCGTCATTGGAGCATAAATGATATATATATATACATATATACATATATATATATATATATATATATATATATATATATATGTGTGTGTGTGTGTGTGTGTGTGTGTGTGTGTGTGTGTAATTTGATGATTTGAAATTATTGGAAAAATTTAACGAAATTATTTTTATATATTTTATATATTTTTCTTCCAGATTACGCATATATGAAATAATTGAATTTTTTTTTCCAAATCAAAGATGAACATGGTCGGAAATATCATTCCACTCACAAATAAATATATTTGTATACTAGCTGGGTTAACTAGCATTAAACGGGAAAAACTACTATTCTAACAACACTGGGGCACAAATTACATGTATTAAATCAAAGAAGGGGGTTGGAGGATGTGCTCACGTGATCTAGTCAGCACACATTCCCGTTACACCAGTGCACACATGTGGGCAGAAGCTGTACACCTCATCCCGAAACTTTAAGCATTTGTCTTTCCCAGAACTGAGAATTCATGTGCTCAAGTTTGGTAATTCTCAAGTCAAAGAAGATCAAAATTGTGGCCATGTTTTATTGTTGCCTTCGAGTTTGGCTTAGTGTATAAAGGTAGGATTAAGGTTTTTCTAAAAAAATAACATGTTTCATTGTAAGATAAGAGCTAGATTTAAAACATCTCACCAGACTAACTTAATCGCTTAAAAAAGTTCACATCCGTGTTTACTTGAGACGGTTTGAAAGTCCAGATTAGCATTATAATTAAATTGCAATAGAATGAAATCTGCTAAAACCTGAAATTTTGAAAAAAATCAAAACAGACAACTTTCTGGTAGGCTTGAAGGTCGAATCTATTCAAAACATATGAAATTGAAAGAATAAGAATTGTAAGTTCTCTATTGCGAATTCAAAGCCTTTGAATGAAGGGGAAAAAAACTGGAAAATATATAGTCTTGTAGATGTAATTCTATTAATTTTGAGGAAATCCTTGATGAAAAGAACAAAAGAATTTTTAATAGACTTTTTTTTCAGAGAGCGTGAACTCACACCCCGTAGAAATTGAAAGGTACCTATCTTTATTAACATGCATCTACGCACACATTGGTATATATATATATATATATAGGTAATCCCGAAAAGGGGCCTTTGCAAAACAGCTGACGAACACCACAATAAAAATAAAATTACGAATACGTAAAAATAGATCACAAGCAACAAGAATCTAAAAATATATAAGTAACAGTATAAGACAACATGTTGAAATACCATAAATCAGTCCTAAAGTGGCTTGCGTGACACATGGTCGTTGCTACTTTGAGACTATATATATATTTTGACTGAAAAAGTGATTCTTTTTCAAGCGTCATAATAGGAAAAGTTTACATGACCACACAAACACACACACATGTATATATATATATATATATATATATATATATATATATATATATGTGTGTGTGTGTGTCTGTCTGTGTGTGTGTATATGTATGCGTATGTGTATATATGAGCATGTATATTTATATGTTCATTTATGTATCTCAAATATATATGCATGTATGTGTTGTGTGTTATGTGAGGTAATCCGACTAAGTGGTGGTGGTTGTTTGACAATTGGAAGGAGAAAAGGAATTCTAGAGGAAAACAGGTGTTATATCTCATTTTTTTAATCATCACATTACCAGACTTTTTATGCATTCTCTTAGTCCCGCCAACTTTTTTTCAAAAAGCACCTGCAGTTGCTGCAGGAAAACAACTGTATCACGTTTATATGTTTGAAAGAGAGGAATGTAATGAGGAAAGAAGGTTACTGGGTTGTGTGTTTTCTGGTTGTTATGTTGGAGAGGAAATGGTGGGTATCTGTGTCAGTGAGAAGTTGATCAAAATAAGTAGGGTCAATGAGAGAGGGAGTCAAGATAACGGTCAGTTTCAATGGATGTCACTATAGAGGGTTTTGTAGAAGGAGAAGTGGTCCCTGACAGTTGTTGGAATAAGTGCTGAAAACATATCGGGAGGGCTGAAGTGTGCTGTGTTGTTTCAATCTTTTTATTAGATGGTAGATGAACTTGAGTGTCGGTGTGTCTATGTAGCGGTGTTCTTTCTTCAAAAGGGTCATTGTGTACTCGTACTGTTTCTTAAAAGGACTAGTATATATTAACCAATACCTTGCATGCTAATATGATATATTGTTTTTATGTGGTTTTGTTTGAAAATTGATGCATTTGAAGGGTTCGTAATCTGGAAATATCCATATATAAGGGCTACCTCAATACATCTGCGTGTCGAGGAATCGTGTATATGTTTGATGAGAACTTTGACAAAGCTAATCTCATTCTAAAATTCTATTCATCTTACAATTGTCAAATTACCACCTCCATCTCTCTCTCTCTCTCTCTCTCTCTCTCTCTATATATATATATATATATATATATATATATATATATATATATATATATATTGCTTTCATTTGTTGAGGTTGAGTTATCTATGCGTGAAGGAAATTATGAATCACTACCACCTATTAGACTCCGAGTTTCGGCTTGAAACTTAAGACAGACAACGATCTTATGAATTGGTATTGGCAGTTTTATTTTAATTTTTTCTGGTTTCATATTTACAAAAGGGGGGTCAATACAGGAGACTACACAAGAAACGGTACATAGTTGTAAAAAGACAAAATATGTACATGAACAGTGCTTTGCGAACGACATGGGTGATGCCGGTGAAGATATTCTTTCTGTATCTCGTAGATGCTCAGGTTTTCTGGTATTCTACCTAAATATTTGTCAGTGTCCTTGCTATGGCCCCAAGGGTTCCGATAACACGTATTGTTTCAGTCTTAAATTTGAGATCTCAATTTTCAGGTCTTTGTACTTGGACAATTTTTCAAACTCTTCTACAGATATGTTTTTGTCTGATGGAATAGTCATATCATCATCATCATCATCATCATGTCTTTTAACAAACATCGTTGGACATTCACCAGGATTCGTCACACTTCTCTATCGTGGGCGTCACGGAGCCAGTACTTTCTGAATTTGTCTAGCTCGTCTCTCCATCTATTATTCTACCAGCCTTGGTTGTGCATGTGATCTGTGGGGATCCATGTCGTGAGTTGCGATGTCCATCGGTTGTCCACTATTCTTGCAACATGGCCTAAAACAGCATGAAACCGCCCCATTGCACTTGAAGAGATAGGTTGGGTTCGTCCTGATGCTTTCGTGACTGCAGTTGCTTTAGCAACCAAAGTCGCGTCAGCTGGAGCTATTTTTGATGGGTTGATCCTATTTTCACCACATAAAGCCCTGACCTTGTGTCGCATCTGGTGCTAGAGTGAATAAAGAGATGCTAACCCCCGCTATTTTTCTGGCCTTTTGTGACTGCACTTGTTTTAGCAACCGAAGTTGTGACGACTGGAGTTATTTTTGATAGTTTGACCTTGTGGCGCATTTTGCTCTAGGAGGAGAGTTCATAAATAGATGTTAACCCCCATTTTTTCTGGCCTTTTCGACAAGGATTGAAGTTTTGTCAATAGTCGAGACACAAGCGCTAATACAGACACTTGTCTGCCGAATGGGCCGGAGATTGTGTTGTGGTGAGCATCAAAGCCCAAGTGTGCCGGTGCAATGCGTCAGCCAATGAAGGTACACTGAGGGTGCACATTGCTACGCGCATTGGGAGCCTTTTGATTTGTCCTTGAGCTCTCTCACTCTTACTCGACCCAGCTGCGAAGAAGCAGTTCGCCCCGGGGCAGCACTGTCCCATTGCACTAAGAAGGACAGGTCAATCGTACTGACTGCAGTTACTTTAGCGACCACAGTTGCTTCGGTTGGAACTATTTTTGATGGGTTGCTCCATTTATCCCCACGCAAAGCTTTGAGCTTGTGTTGCATTTTGCTCAGGTGGGAGAGTGGTAAGTAGACACCCCGGGTTGGTGCCGTCCCATTGAACTAAGAGGGACGGGTTAGGATTGTCCTTACGCTTTTGTGACCACAGTTGCTTTAACAACCAAAGTCGTGTCGGCTGGAGCTATTTTTTATGGGTTGCTCAGTTTTTTTTCCCGAAGTTAAGCTTGACCTTGTGGCGCATTTTGCTCTGGTGGGTGAGTAAATAATTAGATGCTCAACCTCACATGGAGGGACCATAAGACAGCACAATACACCCAGGAGAAGACAAGAGCCTGAGACATCATAGAATCCACTGAAAATTCAAATAACAATGGGCTGGCCATGTCACAAGAATGACTGACAACCGATGGACATTACAACTCCCGACATGGATCCTCAGAGATCACATGCACAACCAAGGTGGCTGCTAGAACACTAGATGAAGAGACGAATTAGACAAATTCAGAAAGTATTGACTCAGCATCGCTTACGATAGACAAGTGTGGCGAATACGACGAACGTTAAGAGACTGGTGATGATGATGATTTACAAAAATTTGTCATTAATTTTTTTACATTTTCACACACACATACACATATATATGTAATTTACTAACTGAGCTAACAACATTTTTGGCAAGACATAAGCATATTGGGAGGATGCAATGGTTATACACCTTTCTTTTTAGGATTAATGGGATCTTCTTATTTTTGAAGGCTGAGCTGGCTCTGCGAAAGGCTTGCCATCCTAGTGTGATTCTACGTTTGATTTCTCCTTCTTTTGAGAGTCTTATGGAGATTCGTTGTCCTAGGTAGATGTAGTGATCTACTTTCTCCAGTTCTGCGTCTTCGATTTTGATCTTTGTGTTTGTTGCACATATCTAAGACGAAAGCAAATAATCAGAATACTCGAGGAAAATGGAAACCTAACAACAGACAAACAAGGACTACTAATTAATGAGCAGGAAACGCAAAACGTGAGCAATCAACTCGAGAACTTCCCAGAAGTAACACAGAGGGAGGTGAAACAAGCCATTAAACAGACGAAGAAAGGAACAGCTCCTGGACTACACAACATCACCATCGACCTACTCCGAACAGCGGGTAAAATTATCACTGGGAAACTGGCCATCTTTTTCAATTTGTGTCTAAAACACAGTAAAGTCCCAGACAATTGGAACACTGCTATCGTAATGCTTTTATATAAAAAAAGGAAACCCGAAAGACCTCAACAACTACAGGCTTATAAGCCTACTCAACTGCGTATACAAACTTTTCACAAAAATCATCACCAACCGAATCACAAAAACACTCAATGAAAACCATTCACGAGAGCAAGCTGGCTTCAGGAGAAGCTACTCGACCATGGACCACCTGCATTCGATAAATCAGCTGAAAGAAAAAGCAGCAGAATATAAACTACCACTTGCCGTGGAATTTATCGACTTCAAAATGGCGTTTGACTCGGTAGAAATCCCTATCACTTGACAAGATATATGTCGAAGTGCTGAAACGTACATATTATCACAGCAGCTCTTTTATCAGGCTACATAAAGTTTCGGACCCCTTTCAGCTCGAGAAAGGGATGAGACAAGGTAAGACCAGTTCAGTCAAACTCTTCACAGCCTGCCTAGAGATGATCTTCAGAAGACTAGACTGGAAGAGTAAAGGAATTAGAATAGACGGCGAGTATCTGAGCTACCTCAGATTTTCAGTGAACAGACACTACACTTAAATCCATGCCAAAAGGCCAGAAAAAATAAGGGGTGTATTTTATTCGTTGCCCCACCATAGCAAAATATGACACAAGGTCGAGTTTAACGTGGGAAGAATCGGTAACCCTTTCCAAAAATGGCTCCAGCCGACGTGGCTACGGTTTGCTTTGCAACCAAAGCAACCTCCGCCACGAAAGCATTTACTAGGGGACCTGCTCCTTTAGGTGTAATGGAGCAGTGCTGCTCCGGGGAAACTGCCTCCCCCTGCAGCTGGGCCGAGTAATAATTTGCAAAAAGGGCAATGTTGTCCACAAATGTGAGTTTGTTCAGATATTTGCCCTCTATTTTGATTCCATTATTATCCTAGTCAAATCTTCTGAAGATCATCTCAAGGCAGGTTGTGAAGAGTTTGGCTGAGCTAGTCTTATAACTTTAGGAGCTGAAAGGGCTCTGAGATATTTATCTATAAGGTCCTTTCTGCTGGGAAACGAGGATGGGCATATATGTTCTGGTTAGATTTTCTTTTTTTGTTGTTGTTTTGTTAAGAAATTACAGCTATAAACAATAATAAATCCAAGTTCTTGCTTAGCTGATCTCTTCAGGTGACTAAGAGAAAGTGGGGAGATGGAGAGAGAGAGAGAGGGGGAGAAGACGGAGACTGAAAAATACGAATAGATCTTTAACCACAGAATTTAGAGTTACATTCTTGCGAAATATAGCAAATATATTATTTGAAAATAAAATCAAGATCAAGTAGTACTTATCTGCATCAGACTAGCATTTTGGCTTGAAGGAGGGTTGATTTTCTGTGTAACAGTCACAGTTTGGAGTTTTTAGAATTCAACCATTTGCAATTTTGTCAAGGAGTCTTGCCATGCTTTTCAACTCGACTTGGATAGTCTTTGAGTTTTTTTATTAGCTGTCCCTAGATATTTATCTGTAAGGTTCTTTCTACTCAGAAGTGGGGATTAACATGTATGTTCTAGGAAGATTTTTTTTCCTTTTTTTTTTTAATTGGCCATCTTGCTAGCTAACAGAAGTATTGTCTGTCATCTTTATTAATGAACTAATACAAAGAAAGACAATTAAATCATTACATTACCCCCTTACTTTTAGTATAATACAAACTTACAAAAATGTCATAAATATACTCTAATCATCTAAGTATCAAAATTCTGATTATCAAATTTAAATTTCATCAAAACATTAAAATTTCTGGTTATCAAATTCCAAACTGACCTATGAATATTACAAATATCAATCAAGTGTTTGAGATGAGACGTTACTAGTTCTTCATTTCAGAAAAAATTGTTCATCCAGTCATCAAATATCTACTTGATAATTTGCCAATCTAAGAGGTACTCCTCTTTCTCTTAGTGGATATCCACATACAGGTCCATGTACTTGCGTTCCCTCCTCTTCTTTGTCAATGACTGGCTCAGGAATCCCATCATATTGAGTATCAGATGGCTAACAAATTTTAGTAGTATATTGTAATTTCTTGTAGTGAGAACAATTTTTGATGATTTTATACTAGTTGGTTAATATTTCAGTTATCATAGTCCTCTTTTACACCATTGATGATGTATGGTAATAGTTTGATAAGTGGCATACTTTCATTTTGCTTTGGTTGTGAATTTGTATTAGTTTACGTGAGGTTGAATAACAGATTTCAGTGTGGGAATTGGTTTGTAGCCAGACAAACGTAGCAGGCTGATGATGGAAAACGAGGGATTTTGCAAAGTTTTTGATTTTCTCACCATTCCAAGGAGGACCATTGTTTGTTTTTAATTTTATAGGGATATCGAAAGCTGAGAAAACCTTATTAGGTGCTCATATAATGACTTTAGCCTTGGTCAAATAATTGATTTCAATCTCTGGATACTTTGGGTATTCATCAGAAACCATAAGTAAATATTCTCCACTGGGTACAGGTCCCAAAAAATCTGCTGTCACATTCTATCAAGGGCCAATTGGTAATAAAGATGGTTACTATGATTCTCTAATATTTTGACTGTCCTTGATCATATGATTTACTCATTTATTAAACTGTATAAACCAAAGCTTGGAACAAAGTAATTGCTCGGTTTTTCAAAGTCCACGTGGCCCTCATTTACTACACTCACAATCCTTTTCTGCAAAACATTACGGATAATAATTTGATCACCTCATACCACAATATCAGATTCAACAGAGAGTTTGCCCAGTATTGGAAGGAAAGACATCATTTGAGGAGTTTTTGTTGGTAATTCGTTATTTTGCAGAAAATATCTAATGTCAGTATCAGTAGCTAACTTGACACCCTTAAGAGTCACATCAGAAAGACCTTGTGAACAAAGACTAGTGAGTCCTCAGCTACCTTTGAACAGAGTGATGTTGACAATGTATAGCGAGAAATTTAGTTCATAGGATTGAGCTTCCTTGGGTGATGTTCAACATGAATTTCCGCAATTTTAATCACATTATTCCCACATGAAATGACGCTGATTTTCAAAGATTGTTTGACAAAAATAATTAGAGGCTGATGATCAGTAATCAGATCAAAGTTTTTGCTAAATAGATACAGCTGAAAAAGTAGCCAAGCAATTTATTATCTTGGGGTTTTATGCTAAAGTTGGGTATTGAAGATCAACAGGCATATGTTATCCCTTTGAATTCATTTTGTTTGGTTGCTTTTGCATCATAGCGCCTAGTCTTGTTGGAGATGCAGCACAAATGACCTCAGTGCTTACTAATAGAGAATGATCTCCCATATCTGTTTCTTCTGTTCATGCAGTTTTGAGCTTATCAAGTGCTTTGTGATGATCTGCAATACAATTCAATTCATCATTCTTATGATGGAGTTAGCAAAGTTTGGCAGTTTTGAAGGAATATTCCATATGAATGGGGCTCTAAAATTGACCATTCCCAAAAAGAACCCATCTCTGTAAGATTTTTAGGTGACACAGTGCCTCCTCTCCATTTGGATAAGGGCTAATATATTATCACTATAATATATATTAGCAGAAAATCAGACTCCTCAGCAGAGAATCTGACACCCAACTAATCAATAGCATTAAAATTGAAAATACATGTTTTCAAGTCATTCCACAGAAATTTTTAAGAACCTTTTCAATGGTAATATCATGTTTATTGTCTTTTTGAAAACAAAAATATCATTATGAATGTTAAAACATCTGGTATATTAGAAACTTTCTCATGTAATTTCACATGGAAAAGTTCTTGGAGAAAATTGGTCTCAAAGATCAGTTTACAATTTCTCATTGATATCAGCTACAGCAAGATGCTGGAGTTCTTTTCCAATCTTTTCCTTAAAGGAAAAAGAACTCATCAATGAGGCTTAACTATATGTAATTTCACTTGCACATCCTTTATTTTGCTAATTCTATTGAAAAGGTCGTTCAGGACACCAATATCTGCAGCTGTTTGTGAACTGGGTTTTTTTTCCTTTTGACAATATGTACCTTACGTGATGATTCAATTGTAGCTTGAAAGGTCCCAGGAGGAGTATTATTTATGTATGGAAATAATTTAGCAGATGGTTTTTTCAGAGCAACCACAACCTCCAGTTTATTATATGCTTCTGAGTCTATCACATTCACATCAGCCTAATATTAAACCAATATCAATATCAAACATGTACCTCTCATTTTAACTCAAACTTTTGACTCGATTTTGTTTTCTTTCATATTTTCAATCACACGAATATAACTGTTATCAGAGTCAGAGCTAACTTCCTCCACAACTGCCAGAACTGAAGGCTTAGACTTGCATACTTTTGAGAAGTAGTCAATATTGTCATAACTGCTACACTTTTTAGCAACTGCAAGACGTACATTTCTACCCCCTACATGAGGCTATTTAGCTACCACAAGTGAAACAAAAATGATGTTGTACCTTCAGTGCATTTTGGCTGAATTTACCTGGCTTGTACTCTACATTCTTATTAGCCTCAATGAGAACAGCTTGTCAGGAAGAAGTTTCTGTAGAGCAAAAAGCTTTCTGGAAATCATCCAAACTAAGATCGTCCCATTATGCTAAGTGATAAAGTTGATCATAAATGTTTCTGAAAACAATTTGGTCATTTATTTCTCAATCCATGTCATCAAATTCACAATACAAATTCATCAATAGGCTCCCCTTCAATTTGTCTTAACTGTCTGAAAGTAGGATGTTGTCTTGTTTTTAGCAGCAACTATGTCTTTCCTTTATCTCTCAGTGTATAGCAAATACCAGTGTCTTCTTGCATAATGTACCAACAATGCTTCCTGTCGTTTTGTTACTATTCTTATTCATTGTGACTTACAAATTTCCAAGTTGGAGCTCCATTTTATCCATTCAAAGCCTAGAGGAATGGGTTCTTCATCCACCTGGAACTTTGAAACATCTCATTACATAGCCACTATAATGCTGTAACGCTTGCAATAATATAGGTGACGAAGGTTTTATAGCTGAACTGTTTTATTTTGTGAGCAGCCATCTTGCTGACTATCAGGAGTATCCTCCACCTTTTTGATCCTCCTTGTTAACAAACTAATACAATTAGGGAGACAATAAGAACACTGTTACTCATGCATGGATCTGTTACCATTTTTGACATTTTCATCAATATCTTTATGCGGATGAGAGAACAAGCAAAAAAATAGTGAATAATTCATATATGTCTGCCGGTGACAACAATTTTCATTGATTTGGACTTTTTTCCTCTTCCATCGTTTATGATGTAAATATAGTTTGACATTTCTGAAGAGATAGACAAAGACAAAAAGCTTTTACTATTGTCAGATTAGTTAAATGCCTTAGAAAATGCCTTATCTTTCATCTTTCGATCATACAATTGTGAGGTCAATTGTGAAATTTTCTACTCGGAGGGGTAACTTATTCATTGATCAATGCTTTCCCATTTTTTTCAATTTATCACCCCAAACACAGCATGCTGTCAAAAGAAATTAGTCACAGGGAGGTTCCGATTGAGTGACTAACCAGACATATAGATATTATTTGTTTTTCAAAATTCAAATTTTAAAATATGTGGTTTGTACATTATGAAGATATCATACATGATGTAAAATATCAGTGAAGTTCTTCTCAGGGTAGATTGTATCAGTCGGTTGTTAAATACATTAAAAATCCAAGCACTTTGATTGGATTTTGATCTTGTGTAAGTTTATAGCCAAAGGTACTTGATCAAAATTTCAAGGAAGTTCATATCCAGGAAAGAGGAAAGGTTAAATAAAAAAACAATCCTTGTCAGTAGCCTTCAATCAAACATGTATTGATGAAGGATTGCTGTCTAAGCACATTATTTAAACTATATACATAGGTATTCTTATGTCTGTATATAAATATACACATGTATTTTTCTATGAGATTATGATTTTTCTGTGTATTTATATTTGTAGATATATATAGATATTTCTGGGAATACATTTATAACCTTTTCTGAATATGTATGTACACATACACAAGCACACATCTGTAAACATACATGTATATGAAGATGTGAGTGTATTATTCATCCACCAGTAAAGGGATACAGAAGGTCCTTAGATGTCCCAATACATATATTCATATTGTCTGTGCAAGCAGGCGTATGCATAATCATGTGTACCTATGTCATTGACATAGCATAAATATACAAGTTATTTCGATGTGCTTACTATCTGTTGACTTTCTGTCATATCCATTTAAGTTTCACCGTGTTCCAAGATAACATTCAAATATTCTCTCACATCAGGGATATGTAAATACATAAATGAAAATATATGTATACATAGGTGTGTGTAATATGTATGTATGATAAATAGTTATATACAGCATACACTCACAAGGATTGATCTACAAGTCTGTGACCTGACATGTAATTATTATTTGCATATATATATATATATATATATATATATATATATATATATATATATATCATTAGATTAAACAGTTTATGCCCAACAGAATATATTACTTCTACAATTATCATATATTTCTACATGTAATCCAAATCTTATCCATCAGATTATCATAAAATCACTATGATCAATGATAAATATAACTGATTACTTTTGGTTTTGATTTTAGAATTCTCGTATGCAATTGCATGTAAGTTTTAAATGATACAAAAAATGTTTCAGGAGACTAAGGAGTAGATGACCTTTGGCCAGTTTAACAGTACATTCTCAAAATGCTATTTCTCGGTCTGAATATCAAAATTCTACAGTTCTCTTCAGGTAACTGGTTAGCAAAATATACATCCTGCTTGTCAATAATCAGTATTTGATTACCAAAGAAGAAAGAAAGTTGGATACATTCAGGGGTGTAGCTGGAGATATATGGGTCTAAGATGTATGGTTCTTTGAGGGCCCCACCTTCTATCATTTACTGCAGTGGTTTCCAACTTGGGGGTCTGCTATCCCTCAAGGTCCATAAAGGTATTACTGGTGTTCTGTCGACAAATCTCTCAAAATACTGGGGTCCATGAACTTGTGATGGAGACAGACCTTCCAAAGCCTTACTAGAGATTTCAGGGCCTGGTTGGGGCTCTTGGCTACTCGAGGGGCTCCCCTCCAACATTTGGTGAGATTTGTTATTGTATAGTGTTAGTAAAAATGCAGTAAGTGAGCTGCAGATCATAATGTTTTGGGGGGCTCCCTCCATTGAAGATCCAGAGGAAGATTTCAAATTGCCCTTTCCCTCTGATTTCCCTCCTGATTTCATTAATACTTTGTTTAATCTTATCCACATCTTCTTCCTGCAGAATTAACATCTCTATGTTGTAAATTGACTCATAGATGTTTTTAAGAAATTCCTTATTTTTCTGTTTTTGTTGTTTTCAGTCCACAGTTTGGTGGCCCCTTCACCAAAGGACATCTACCACAATACTACCAGTCGAGTTCATCGAGTACAAAATTCAAGGCAAATGATTAAACTAAGAAATGAACACCAATCAAAGGCACTGCCCAAATACTTCAAACCAAATCAGAAAAGGTGCTGTCGAATCGGCAACAAGGTGGCTCGACGGAAACTTTCTTGTAGCATCCAAATACATATATTGGCAAAGGATAACAATTTATCACATAATGGTAATCCTTATCGACGCAAGCGCAAATACTCTGGCAAGCTCTTCCCAAAGATCAATCGATGTGCAGCCAAGTATACCAGCAACTTTGAGAAATGTTGTCGGAACAGGATGGAATTTTTCAAGCAGATGAAGCTTTGCAAGAAACTAAAATCGGAAAACAAAAAGCAGTGTCGGAAAGAATTTGCTCTGAAGTACTCTTAGCGGAAGTTTTGAAGTCACCAGATTGTACATTGGTCACAGAAATACATTGACACACAGAGAATAGTCTGGTCTCCAGGATTTCACAGAAAAACCTACATTTCATGTGTCACTCGTTGTTTTACATACTCATTCCTGTATGCATAAAATATGGCATTTACATGCGTACATTCATCAGAGAGATACATATAAATGTGGAAACATGCAAATACACATAAAAATGCTTACACACGTACATATAGTTACATTTTTGTGGCTTATGCATACACGCATAGGCTTACATACACATACATATGTGCCTGCATAAATAGGCGTATACACCCATATACATATGTATACATATCAATATTTATGCAGATATAGCATATGTATTCACATACAGGCACACACATATATATTTATACATATACGTAAAATTAATAATGTGCATATAGGATATAATTAGGTCTATCAATTAAAATATATTCACATAATATACAGACACTATATATTGGCTGATGTCTGTCCCTTACACATGTAAGTGCTTGGTGTTTTAGTAAGTTAACCCCTGATATAACTAGTCCATGTTTGACAAAAACTAGGATTTTGAATACTGATTTTGTAAGTAGTTAGTCCCTACACTGTTAGGGAATTTAACACTCTTCTTTCGTCCTGACAGCTGTGCTCTTGTAAAATTAGCAATACTTAGATGATGTAGATATCTTTTTGTCATACCAAAAATACATGGTATGAACCCACTTTTAAATGCATACATTCTCAGGTGCAATGTGAAAAATTCTGTCATTACAAAATATCCCCTTAGTTGGTTAATTTGTTACAGTGCTATGCTTATGTATTAAGGGAAGCAATTTTGATTCTGCCACAAGGTTACTTCTTTGTAGTTAATATTCTCAACTCAACATTTTTACATATGTACACGGAATCTTTTTTATGACACTGCATTTTTCTGAATGCAATCACAGATATGCTGAAGACTAGCACCAAACAATCTTCCTTTCATTTAGTAATGAATACATATGTACTTATAAGATCTGTTATATCTATATAGTAATTCTTTCTATTTCTCTTTCCATCTGTCAAAAAAGATCCTTTTAGAGTGCACACTCACACGCACACACAGATATCCTAAAAAAATTCCTTTTATTGATAGATGCATCTATGTACACAAACACATTCTCATAAATATATTTATTACACTAATGGATAGATCAATACTCGTTTGCAAACAAAATCTCATAGAATCAGATGCTTTCTCATACACTCTCTCCCAACGTGCTTACACTTTAAAACACAAGCATTAAAATATGCACAGAATCCTTGGAAATTTATCTAAAAATTATATGCTCTTTTGTTTTTATTTATTGACGTTCTTCATGCAGATGAACAGTATGTGTAGAAAAGAATATTACTTTGAACTGTTCAAAACTGAGTGAATAATGAAAAGACTTTTTAGAAAAGAGGAACCCACATGGTAAAGAGTTTCATTGTGATGATGACTGTTACTTTATGTGTATAGACAGACTTGGAGAAAGAAGTACTCTGAAACTGATGGCAAATGTTGATAATTTTGATGAAATGCAGGTAGACAAAGAGGTGGAGATTGATTAATGAAATGATTAACTCATAGAAAGGGGAAGAAAAAATAATCATCATGGTATATATGTATGTAATATTTTTTTCTTTTCTTGCTTCCATAATGTTCCAACAAGTTGTATTTTTCAATGTCATTTTAACCAGATTTTTTGTTTATTGATATACAAATCTGCAATGAATATGTGTGAAAGTATGTATATATATATATATATATATATATATATATATATATATATATATATATATATATATATATTAATAAGCATGTGTATACAAAACAGATACTGAAAGGAATTAGTTTCCCTGTAAATCCCCAATGTTATACAACCTTTTTCCAATTCATGCTACTTAACAATGAACATTGATTAATGTTAATATTTTGACATCTTAGTAAGACTTGGACTCATTTTAGTCTTTTTTTGTTATTTCTCAATTTTAAAAATTTTGAATAAATCAGAACTGATCTTTTCATTGTTTTATTTATCATCTTTATATTTTCATCTTAGTAGGATGCCAGGAAGCAAATAAGTGAATGACAGTGAATTATTTTCACCTAGGCTTCTGATTATGTCAAAAAATTTTGCCCCAGGTCGTATCAGAAATGTCAATGATTAAAAATTATTGGTGCGCTCAGGTTTTTTTCTGTGGCAATAATAAACCAACAATGCTTATTAAAATAGGTGTAATTTCTATGTTACTTTGGTGTGTTAGGATTTAGCTAATATACTAGGTATTTGTTTATATATTTGAGAAAAAATTGTTCCTTACCTGAGAATCAAGTTTTGTGAAAAAGATTATATACATATGTATTTAATGTCATTTGATCAAAATAAAAGATACTATAACAAACGTTCTGTTTCCATGAGTTTTTTTTGCTATTAATAAATATTTGATTGATTTCTTTACCTTCTTGCAAACACTAAAAGTTTATGAAGTTGATGGAATTCATATTTATTGCAAGTTGTAAGATTTGAACAGATAGTAATTCATAAAACAGGATGGCATCGCAATAAATAAGATAAAACTGACCGTCAATAACATAACAAAAACATGGACATGGCAAAAGCATAGTAGTTAATTATAATAACTGCCATAACTTGTTATTCTGAGGTTTACAAATGACACTGAATGATACAATATCTCATTCTGAATGACTTGGAACTAACTTCGGCATTCACTCCGAAATCCTTGTCAGTTGTCAAATATATTATTACATATCAATGTAACAGATGTATCACTTTAAATGAATGGACTACACTCATTTGTTTTTCCTTTCAAATCATACGTTTTTTTCAAAGTTTTATATCGTGGAATTAGTGCAAATGCAAAAAAGTATAATGAAAAAAATTCAAATTACAGAATAATCTTTTATTAAAATTATGTATTAACATCTACATCTAATGAATTATATCGAAGTATCCCCTCAAGTGACGTCCAATGTCAAGATTTTGTACCCAAGCAAAGTTGAAGCCAGGTCAAAATTCGGTTAATATGTCCATGTTAAGCCTTATTTTTGTATACAGGATGACCAGCAGTCTGCAGTTTCTTATATGGTGGTAATGGTAACGTAAGTATCAAGGAGGTACCTCGGCGCCAATTTTGCTAAATTGAGTTGGGTACGATACCTCAAGCATTTGTAATTCTATGATTTACTTGGGGTTGTGCTGCTGGCCTACATTTATAAACTCAACTTTTTACTAAATGCAAGTAACTTAAGCATCGTCCTCACGATTATGGTCCACACCCTAACTCCTGATTCGCAAATCATAGTCTTGAAATTTTGCTCCTGTTAAGTAGTTATGTAGGCCCTGCACCAATTGAGACTGTGTTTGCACATCTAGCGCTAGTAAGTTATGTCATACGTTTACATGACAGTAGCATAAGTATCGTAGACGAGATAACTAATTATGATTTGTTCTCATCCGATGTATATGTTCGCCACCAACATCAACCATAACCCTATTAATGGATTACACTTCCTTTGGATATGCTAGTAGGGTTATCGTACATTTTGACCATAGAATCATGAATAGCACCCAGAGAAATGTATTACAATAGTTCGATAACAATAACGTAGGTATTGTTCCATTTTCGTGTCAGACACAGAACATTCGATATGGGTGACATCCAGAGATATATTGTAATATCCATCCTTCAAAACTGTCTTACACATTCGGTAAAACAATCACAAGAATTTCAAAAGTATCCAGGGAAAAGCGAGGCGGCGATAACATGGGGCACCAGCAATTGTCTCAAATAACTGAGAATGAACGATAAACTGGGTATCTCAGTAAAATGTCTACACATTTTGTTTTTTTAAAACACTGCTAGCTGCACTGGTTCTTACGTGTAACTTAATTAAACTCTTCCATAAGAAAGTATAAGTATTTTATTCTATTTAGATTTTTAAAGTTAGATCAGCCCTATACGAAAATGATAGTAAATAAGCCACTGCTAAGTCTGATTTACACTGCTCAATGTACCTAAATTGTGAAACCATGATCTCGGCGCCTATGGAGCTGAAACGTGGAACCGAACCAAGAGACAGGCCTGCAAACTGAGGAGTATGCAACGTGCAGATGAGAGAATAATGCTCGCCCCTTCATTTTTTTTGTGGCTTTGTCTTCGGTATCAAAGTGTAGTATCTGTTCCACGGCATAGCCCGAGGAGTCAGTATTGACACTTGCCCGTCGAATGGGCCGGAGATTGTGGTGTGGGTTGACATCAAAGACCGAGTGCGCCGGTGCAAGCGTTGGCCAATGAGGTTACGCTGAGGCTGCGTTTGCTAAACGCATCGGGAGGCCTTTGGACTCGTCCTTAGGCCCTCCCATTATTACTCGGCTTAGCTGCGGGGTCTCAGTGTCCCCGTGGCAGCACTGCTCCATTGCACTTAAAGGAGCAGGTCCCTTGGTGGATGCTTTCCCAGGTGACTTTGTCTAGCCATTACCATAAGCTTTTCAACGGTAACTGCGTCGGCTGGAGCCATTTTTGGAAGGCTTGCTCCTATTTCTTCCCACGTTAAGCCCGACCTTATGTCACAGATTGCTGTGGTGGGACAGTGATTAAATAGATTCTTGCCCTTTCATTTTTCTCTGGCCTTTCCTTCGGGATCAAAGTGTAGTATCTGTTCCACGGCAGAGCCCAGTGCAAGCGTTAGCCAATGAGGTTTTGGGAAGGGTTGCTCTTATTTCTTCCCACGTTAAGCCCGACCTTGTGTCACATATTGCTGTGGTGGGACAGTGATTAAATAGAGGCTCAACCTTACATGGAGAGATCACAAGACAGCACATTATATAAGGAAGAAAACATGTGTTTGTGGCATCATAGAAACTATCAAAAAACTCAAATGTCAATGGGCAGGCCATGTTGTAAGAATGAAAGACAACCGATGGACATCATGTCTCACCTCATGGATCCCCAGAGATCACATAAGAAACCGAGGCCGACAGAACACAAGAGATGAATTGGACAGATTCAGGAAATACTGGCTCTGCGATGCCCGTGATAAGGAATTTTGGCTAATCCTTCGGGAAGGTCTATGTCCAACGACGGACGTTAAAAGACAGATGATGATGATGATCTCGGCACTAATCCAAATGACTCCAGTGGTTTTTGTCAAAATTTTCTTATGCACATGGTGTAAACTTCCCCCTTCCATTAGGGTGAATGCATGCACATTCATAAATATGCACGAGAAATTATGTGTGCATTTTTCTCAGTATGTACTCATATGCATACATACAAAAATCCACTCGTACACAAACGTGGTCATGGATACGTAAAAAGCGAGCAGGAAAGAAAGAGGAGTAAATGATATGAACATATCTTTTTTCTCTATTTGATAATTGCCCGGAAGTATCAATGGTGCACGTATATAATTTATTCTAGGAAAAAAAAAGGAAGAAGTAAAAATTAAAAATAAATAAATGAATTGAATGAACTGCTCTGGAGACAGACTTTTTGAGAATGAAAATAAAATTAATTCTCCGTGTGAAAGTTAATCAAATATGGCACTTACCAAACGGTCTCATTACTCCAAAGGGATCTAACCGCATATGGACTTGGAATTCTGGCCCTATGAAATCAGACGAACCTTAAAGAGTTGCAAAAATGTGAGCAGTTTGTTAAAATCCATGTTGAATGAATGTCAAGGAATTGTGCAAACAATTAAGTGTCTGCATTTTTTAGATGAGGAATCATAAAAAGCAAGACAGTTGTTTTTCTTTCAATCATCTCCATTTATGAAGCTTATTGATAACTCCTTGACTGTACATGGGGGAAATAAAAAACCAATAAATAACTCAGAGACCCTTATATTTGGACAATAGAGTGAATATTACTCTCTATTCCCATGGTATTGAGAATAGGACACAAAAAATTTCAAATTAGACATTCAAAATAGTGAACTTCGTATATCATCTCCCCTGTAAACTAAAGAATTATTTTAGTCTTCTTTAGTGTAATAGGGAGGTGATACCTGGAGTACAGATCTCTAGTGCTAGGCAAAAAACCTTACTACTCAAAAGTGAGAGACCGGCCTGTTATTTTCATTGAATGATATGATACTCTCTGAGTATTTTATTTGATATGAAAGCATTCATTTAATTTCAAACCACCCTCTTTTCAATTGCCTATAAACACTAGCATCAAGTAATGCTGTGACTTTCCTTCTTGGTCACAACTGGGGAGATTGTGCTAATCTGGAGATCTGGGATTCATCGTGCTAAAAGCGTTATTGATAACAGGTCTAATTAGCCTTTCAATAAACGTTGCTGTAGCGCCCCCTGCCCCATTCTTTTAGCTAAGGATTGAATACGAAACTCTTCTAGATAACTCTGCTAGATATTAAAACGTCACTTCCTCCTCCGACCCTATGAAACCCCGGGACGCACATGGTCCAATGCTCACTTGCTCAGCACCCCTACCTGGTTACGCTTCTAACCCTGGCCTTTGCTGCCAGCCATTCTCTCTCTTTCCTTCTCCCTGGTCCAAGGCATATTGGCGCCAGGACCTTTAGCTGGTCATGCCTCTTGCCCCGGCTTTTGCAGCTGGTCACTCTCTTTCTCTCTCTTTCCTTTTCTCTAATATCGTTATCATTTCGCTGACCTACTGACCGATCCGATCTTAACCATTCTTCCTCCGTGACCAATCTCTGTACTAACTTTGCCCATTTCAATTCACCGATATCGAGCCTCACACATACGCACAGCTTCGCATCTACGCAACTGTATCTACACCACGTGCTCCAAACGCGTATCACCTCTCACTCTTGTGAACGAAATGGCAAAGTCCATTTACTATCCGATTGTCACAATGATTTTTCCTAAACTTCTTTACTTCGGGAAACATGCATGGATAAAACTCTATGTTCTCTGTCTTTCTTGGTCTGTTCGTTGAGAGTCTATCAGCGCCAGAGAATAGCCCCCAACTTAACTCACTTACTTGGCAGTAAAGCTCGCACACTGAACCCAGTTTCCACGTATTATCTTTGAGCAGTCCAGCCATACGGAATCCAAACAAACTCTGCTTCGTCAACGACGCCAATACTATCAAGACATCTCTTCTATCACTTCTCCTAACATTGCTTCTCACGATCGATCGTACCTATGTTATCCTTACATGTACCTCATCTTCATTCTTGTATTAAACGTACGTCTCTTGTCTGGCCATAATTCTTGTATGTGTTCATTCCACTTTATTTCAATGCGTGTCCAACTTCATACTTGACGGGCATTCCATTCTCTTCGAACAGCATTCTTCCTTCCACGTCTACAGGGCTGCACCCGCGCAACAGTCAAACCACGACAAGGAACAAATATCCTCGTCCCTCAAACATAATCACTTTCATCTTCCCCAAAAGTCGTTACCCGCTAAATTGCCAACGTCTTTTGACAGCATGTCATGTCGGGTGACCAATTAAACAATTGGAAAAAGGAATGATTAATGAATAGTTCCAGCTCTCTAGCTCAATTGGGGCAGCATGAACACGTGACGATGACAATGATGATAATGAAGTTGAATTCTCTTATGTTGTCTATCAGGCATTCAGAGATCCATCTCTATTTCATACCTTTTTAACTTTGATTGCTATGTTAACATTTTAAGCGGCAGATGAACATTTCGTCTTAATCACTCACGGAAAAGGAACAGAGAATTTAAGTTTACAATTATTCTGAAAGTTTTGATTTAGTCTTCCTTTTGGTCTGGGGTTTCAATGAGATTTTTTTGTAATTCATCTCTCCGAATTCCCACTTGGAAAACTTCACTTCGATGGGTAATTATCGTCGTTATAGAAATATAGGTAGCTCCCGAGCTACGAACATTAGACTCACGAACAGAGTGTCATGAAGAATTTTTTTAATTGAGTTACATGCAGCGGTTTGTAATGAAAACGTTGCGTATTTTCAGTGGTAAAATTTTAAAAAAATTGTATGTATTTGGGCTATAATTTTAGATGTTCGTTATTAGAGTAGATAGTAATCGTATTCTGTCGATCAGAGACGTTTGATTTAATTCCAAACCATGGACAATCACTTTTTCCTGAATCTAAATGCACAAGATTCATATTTGGAGCCGAACTTACAAAAATGATTTTAGATAAAAAGTTACAAAGAACTTAATCATCAGGTGTATACGTTGGAACCTGGACTTGAAACGGAAAGAAAAGAAATAAAGAATTGAAGTACATGTACTTCGATAAATCAATTACACTATGCAATTATTTTCTGATGACCGACGGTGAGTGGAGCAAATATTTGTCCCAGGATTATAAAAATAAGCAGCCCAAGTTGACACAAGCAGCCGAAAAGAGTCGCCCATTACTGGCCAAAAAGCAGGAGAAGAAAAGAAACGTCAATACGTTAGGTTTATTTACTCAACTTGGTTTAATCTAGCACGAGGAGTTCCTTTCTTTTGCATACCTAGATCACTGAATCATTCAAAGGGAACAAAGATACATACATAAATGCACATACACCATCTCTAACCATCTTCTAGTTTCGTGACTCGGTATGGAACTTTCTTTCAGGTGGCAGATTACAGAATAGTATCTATGAAGGAAGTTGATTCTGTTGTTCTTCAGAATAGCTGGTAAATAAAAAAAATTATGAAATAGTTGATTTTGATTAGACTTGAAGAGTTTTGTGTTTTGGAAATCGAGTAAAATATGCCATTTTGTCACTTTTGACTTTCCTCTATGCTTCATGCTGACTTGGTAAATTTCGTCTCTCTCAAAATTTTTGGTTGATTTAAAACATAAAGTAGCCTTAAAGCATAGATGTAAATAAATCATGCAAATGCTATATAGTGATTTCATTGTTGCATTTACATTTAACATTTCGATACTAAATTTGGACAACAGAAGTTGTTTCTGTTTTCTTAAAATCACATGTATTTTCAATCTGTCTTGACTCTGAAATATAGTTTATAAATATTCTGAACAAAACATTTCTATTTTTTCTCATCTTTTCTTTTGTGAGCAAAACTGTTCTCTTACAGCCATTCTTCATATTACCTTTAAAACCTTCAGACGGGTTTTTGTTCACTTCAGTCAACGTCATATGGAGTTGTCTACAGAGCGATTTAAATTAAACCACTGCTTATAAACGGTTCACTGCCATTTGTTGTCAGTTAACATGGTTATTTGTAAGAATAAAAAAGACAAAATTTTCTACGTGAAATTGAAGCTTGAGAATTTTTTAAAATGTGGCAAAATTTAGCATATTATTCAATCTTAAAAAGAACATTTTTTTTTCATGATTCGTACCCAATCTCTTGTTAATTTGACGATTTATTTAATTCATATTTCAATGCTATAGTTTATTTTTACAGATATATCCCTACAGATATTAGTTATGTTTATTTCTTTTTAGGAAGATATCCAGGAACTGCTCCAACGGAAGTCTTACTTTGTAATTAAAACGAACAGGAAAACCGAGGAAAATATTTTTCCCATCTGCAAATTTTTAGCTTTATTTGATTAATCATAATTTAGGCTTTGGATCCCTGGGTGAGTTTTTTTTTCATTTAAAAATTTTTCAGAAATATTTTTCAGCAATTTTATCGATTATTTAGATCAATCTCATAGTTTCTAGATATTCATTCTTTATTCGTTTATATCACGCTTCGACTGAAACTTATGTATGATTATCATAACAAGGATGAATAATTGAATATAGCAAAATGATGAAAAATATTTACCAAATATATTTTTCATGTATTTTTTGTTCTTTGTTCATGTAAATTGAACGGTATTTCAAATTGTGTTGATGTTGTAAATTGATGCAGACGACACAAACCTCGTTTTTGTTACTCGGCACCCCTGTGGTACAAAAAGATTCTACTGTATCTTCCCTCGGTCTTTCGTTGTCAGTCGAAACTACCCAGTGTGTCAACTTTGATCATGAAAATTGGTAACCTCCATTGAAATATGCTGATTGATAGTGTTGAAAATGGTTTTTTTTTCATTTTTTCGATTCATAATATTGGACATTCTAGTGCAGTTTTGTTGACTGATGTTAAAACTGAGTATTTCGCTAAAATCATTAGAATTTGACAAAATTTTGCTGTGCACATTTTTTCAGTACGGAATTTCAAAGGGCTTTTTGACTATCATTGATAATACAGTCATTGTTGATTTTTTTTGTTGAAAATAGGAAACATTGGATATATTAGATATCTGGTTTCATTTTTATCTCTTCCTTAATCGTTTCTTTTTCTTATATCTTCCTTAATCCCTCCTTTTTTCTCTCCCTCGATCCTTTCTTTTTTTATTTTTTCTTTAATCCTTTCTTTCTTTTATCCCTATGTTAATCCTTTCTTAATCTCTACTTTAATTCTTTCTTTATTATCTATCCCTTAATCCTTTCATTTTTTATCCCTTCCATATTCCTTCCATGTTTTTTATCTTTTCCTTCATTCTTCTTTTTATATTTTCCTTGATCCTCTCAATTTTTACCTCATCCGTAATCCTTCCCTTTTTGATCAATTCCTTAATCTTTTTTTATCTCCACTTTCTTCATAATTTCTCCCTTGATCCTTTCTCTTTTATCCTTTCCTTATTTTTTTATCTCTACCTTAGTCCTTTCTTTTTCATCTCTTCCTCAACCCTTTCTTTTTTAATCTCTTCATTAATCCTTTCCCCTTTTTATCCTTTCTTTAATTATTTTTCCTTCTCTTAATCCTTTCTTGTTTTCATCTCTACCTTAATTTTTTTTATCTCTACCTTAACCCTTTCTTGCTTATCTTTCCCTTAATCCTTTCTTTTCCACCCCTTTCTTAATCCCTCCTTTTTTTGATCGCTTCCTTAACCTTTTCGTTTTTTATCTACCCTTTGATTCTGTCTTTATTCTCTCTCGTAACCCTTTCTTTTTTCATCATTTTCCTTAATCTTTTCTTTAATCTCTTTCTCAATCCTTTTTATCATTTCCTTAATTCCTCTTTATATCTCTTCCTTTTTCCTTTTCTTTTTTTATCCTTCTTAATCCTTTCTATTTCTGTCTTTCCCTTAATCATTACCTTTTCTGTCTCTACTCTAATCCTTTTTTAATCCTACCTTAACCCTTTTTTATTATCTTTACCTTAATCTTTTCTTTTTATCCCTTCTTCAATCCTTCTCTTTTTGATATCTTCCTTAATCTTTTCTTCTTTATCTCTTCCTTAATACTTTCTTAATCCACAAATTTAACAACTTCTTCCTCATCCAACCCTTAAATAAAATTTAACTGAAGTCTGTTAGCGGCAGACAGACGGACGCAACAAAAAACGTAGACCTTTCCAACTTGGCTGAGGTAAATGTCGGAATGATGTAGTGAAGAGTCAGTATTCCTTTTTTGACTCAAGTGTCATTTACAAATCCCCACGTCGATGAAAATAGATTCACTGATTTCGACCTCGAAAAGATAATTTTAAAGAATAACAACAAATAGAACTTGCATTCCCAGGAGATGATGAATCGCTGTCGACCATATAGGCTCAATTTGATTACGTTAATTTTATATAAACTTATATTCTAAATTGTACCTTCCAATGAAAATCTTTTCTGAGGGGAAGTTTATAAAACAATTTATCCACCAATAGGAGTGTGTGTGTGTGTGTATGTGTGTGTGTGTGTGTGAGTGTGTGTGTAGATTTTAAAGTTACTACTCTGAATGCTTAGATCTGGACGAAGTCCATATATATATATATATATATATATATATATATATATATATATATATATATATATATATATATATACAAATTGACAGCAAAACCTAGCAGAAGTGTTCAAACTGCTTCTTGTGGGTAGTGGTGAATATTAACAACAAAAACATTCACACGCACAACAGCTGGGATATATACGTAAAGAATTTCTCAGCCTATAAGTGATCAACGTCATTTGACTGCGTACAATATATCTAGAGTATTTCTCATTTTCATTTAGGATGGAACAGGAGTGGAAAGAAATTCAAGTAGTTTATATAAGAGGTAGGGAGAGAGAAGGGGAGAAGAAAGAGTTTTTTAGTTTGATTAGAGGGTAAGAAAAGAGCGAAAGGAAAGAAAGTATACTGAAGGGGTAGGAAAACTTTGGCCTATGTTTGTATAAGTTTGAAAAACAACCAAGATGAGGATGGTTCGAATAATAATAGAAATAATAATAATACCTCATCTCAAAAATTAAGAGATATCATAGACCGGTAACAAAAACTGGAAGGGATAAAGGAGACAGGCATTGGTTGAGAGAAATATAAAGGCACGACATGATATTAAGGTTTTATTTTATTTTGTTTGTCAATGAGTGAGGCTTTTTCCTTATGGGTACAGCATGTATATTTATATAAATATTAAAACCCATGAATGACCGAAATTCAACAAACGTGTTCAAAAATATCTGGCATGGATCATCATCATCATCAGCAGCAGCCTTTTAGCGTCCATTGTTGGACATAGACGGTCCACGAGATTTGCCAGACTTCTCTATCGTGGGCGTCACGAAGCCTGTATTTTCTAAATTTGTCTAGTTCATCACCCTCTGCCGACTGCAGTTCCGAATATTATCTCTGAGGATCTACGCTGTAAGTCTTGAAATCCAGCAGTTGTCTGTCGTTCTTGCTACATTTTCAGTCCATTAATATTTAAGTTTCCTTATGGATTCTATGATATCTGTAATGATTACTATGATAAACTGTGCTATCTTGTGATCTCTCATTGTGGTATTCTTTCATGTGTACCTTGCATGGTTCTCAGTTTGAAGATCGATCTCTTTCTTAGGTTCCATGTTCCATCTCCATCGGAGACTATCCGGGGGATACACTGATTGTACACCGTCCTTTTTAGGGCGTAGTATTTTCTTGTCTTTGCTTTACTGAAAGCTTGCCAGCTTGAAGTGATTCCTTTTCTTTTGAAGATCTCAATGAGATTCATTGTCCTAGGTAGTGATCTATTTTCTTTTGCCCTGCATAACAACAACAATAATAACAGTTACGTGCGTAACCATTGAGATATTTGTGAAAAGGTAGGGAGTTTTTACCACTGTCTTTTGGCAGCTTGTCATGTTGGGGTGATCAATTGAAAAATTGGGAAAAAGGGGTGATCAATGAATTAATTACTTCTCTTGCCTTTTTTGGGACACTATAATTCAAAAAAATACAAGGGTGAGTGCAAACTAAAGGACAATCTACCATGAACTCTCCATAAATCACATTTTGGAAAGGAATTAGAAATGAAAACGAAAACTTCCACTGCTCATTGAGGTGAGTGTGTGTGCAGAATTCCAAGTTTCTACTCTGAATTGTTAGGGCTAGGCGAGGTCTGGATATATTGATACATATAAAGGTCAGAACATGATAACCTAAATCCAAATAAATACATCACTCTCATCATCATCATCATCAGTCCATCATTTAACATATATTTTCCCTGCGATTCGCCCGGACTTTCTATCATGGGCGTCATGGAGCCAGTACTTTCTGAACTTGTCTACTTGGTCTCTCCATCTTGTTTTCTACCGGCTTCGGTTTCACATGTGACTTCAGGGGATCCATGTTGTAAGTTGTGGCCTCAAACGAATGGCTGCCATTCATGTAACAGGACTATCCCATTGCCATTTGAGTTTTTTGATGGATTCTATGATGTCTTGAACTCCTGTTTTCTCTCTGATATATTGTGCTGTCTTGTGATCTCTCCATGAGAGGTATAATCGTTTCATGTGCACGTTGCATGGTCCTCGGTTTGAGGCGCATTCTCTTGCTTAAGTTCTATGTTTTAGCTTCATAAGTGACTATCAGGAAGATGCATAGATTGTATAATCTTCTTTTTAGGACCAATGGGATTTTCTTCTTCTTGGTTGAGCTTGTTCTGGCGAAGGCTTGCCATATAGAGTGATTATTTGCTTGATTTCTTATTTTCTGAGGATTTTGCAGAGATTCGTTATCCTAGGTAGATGTAGTGGTCTACTTTCTCCAATTTTGCATTTTCAACTTCGATCATTATGTGTTTATTTCAGACGTGATTGTTGCACATGACCTTTGTTTGGCTGAAGTTCATGTGAAGGCCAACTTTCTTGCTTTATTCGTATCATCGTGAAGGTGTTATTTATTTAGAGATCGTGGAGGATCTTTATGAAATGTTTGATGTTATCCACAGATCTGAGTTTGCCTAGGTATTTGCTGTCTATTCTGATTCATCTATTTTCCATATCTAGGTTTTTGAAAATTCACCTTGAAGCAGGCTGTAAAGTGTTTCTTTGGCTGAGCTGGTATCACCTTATCTTTCTCGTTTTTGGAGTTGGAAAGGCTCTTAGTCTTTATGTGGCCTGAAAAAAGAGCTGTTCTGACTGTATACATGCTACAGTAGTCTAACGTATGCAAGGTCTACATTTAATTGAGTGATAGCCTCAATGGCTTTGGGAATTTCCACTGAGTCAAAGGCTTTTTTGAAGTCAATAAATGCTACAGTGAGTGATATTTCATATTCTGCTGCTTTTTCTTTTAGTTTATTTCTAGAATGGAAATGGTTTATGGTTGAATAGCTTCTTCTAAAGCCAGCTTGTTCCTGTGATTGGTTTTCATCTGTATTTCGGTGATTTGGTTGCTGATAACTGAAATGTTTCTAGATGTACTTGAGTATGTCTGTAGTTGTTGAGGTGTTTCAATTTCCTTTCTTATATAACAGCATTATGATTAAAATGTTCAAATCTTCCGGCGCAATGTTCATTTCCTTGTCCTACCTGTGTGTTGGAGTCTTCCATAATGACATTAAAGTATTTTCTGGTATCTAAGACAATGGGGTTCAAGTCATCGCAGAAGTTGTCTCTGTTGACTCTGAAATGTGACTTTTATGATGTTCAGTTTGTATGTCTTTGAGAGTAATACAGTGACATTGGCAATGCAGCCAAATACATTTTTGAAGCGTATCAAGTTGTCTTTGAGTTCCTTATTGATGAGAAAGTCTACTCCACTTTGTTCAACTCTCCCTTTTCCATAGTTGAAAAAAAATGTTTGCTCTTTAGGTTGATTAGTTCTTCACCGGGTCTTCTTATTTCACTAATGCTGATTACATAATTTGAGGTTCTTGATTTCAATTTCAAGATCGGGTAGGTATATGTCTGTTTGGAGTATTCTGACGTTGTAAGTGCCAATCTATCATGTTGTTTTCTTGGCGATAGTTTTAGGGTTTAGATTCGGTCGTCGCTGTTGTGGCACGTCATTCCCACCAGAGCAAGTGATGTGGCTCAGCTTTTTGGGACCGATGACCCGGCAGGATCTGTTATTTTTCTAGTGTAGTGTTTGGGTAGTCGCCTCCGGAGCACGTCACCCCCATCCAAAGTAAGTGATGTGGCTGAGCCTTTGGAGACCGATAGCCCAGCGGGAACAGCCGGTGTCATTTTGATTATGCAAACCTTGGAGCATGGCCAATTCGTGGTCAATTCGTGGCCTGAATTCCGAAAACCAGGAAACTTTTATTTCTTGTTGTACCTACTTTCGTAACTCAACTTGGCATGAACAGACTAAATGCATTCTGTCCGACTCACAACACTGCAAAGAGGTCTCTCGAATATGAGAATATTCACTTCTAGTTGTATACTCAAAACATACAAATACACGTGCCTATATTTATGTGTCCGGTTAATTCATTGCAATTAATTACATCACATTAAATACATCGATTGTAAATTCATCCAACCAATACATAGACAGTAAATACAATTAATTTCATTTATACCGAAAAATAAATCCAAACACATGAAATACTCAATATATACATGAAAAAACTAATCAAAGTTGCTTTAAGATATAAAAAATGAGTGTAATTCATAGTATTGAACATTTAAAGTAGAATTATTTTTCTGAAATCCTGTAAAAAAAGATGTCAGTGTTTTGAATTGGAGTTAATATTCTAAAACAACGAATTATAAGCAATGCCTCTTAAATAATCAAATATTTTGCCATTATTATACTCATTGACGACGCATTGAATTCTTGCAGTACAAAGGATTGTAATTAGGTTTAGATTTAGGTCTTAGGGTCAAGGTTAAGATTAGGTTTTAGGGTTATGGTTCATCATCATCATCATCATCATCATCATCATCAGTCTTTTAACTTCCGTCGTTGGACTTAGACCTTTTTTGTTTCAAACCGAATCGAATCATATATCGAATTTTGCAAATAGTTTCGCTACGTGATCATAATCAAAATCACTACAGTAACTGAATAAATCCAGTTTGTATTGCTGAAATGGAGTAGCTCTTCCCACTGCTGCAATAACCCACGGATTGAAAAAGGGTATTCGGATTTTTAAAAAAACAAAAACTTTTGATAGTTAGAATTGGAACCTGGGATAAGTAAGTAATATTCTATCTAAAGTTCGATTCTGACTGACCGTAACTCTTCCGAATGACATCGATTTCAACTAAAAAGTTTTATTGTATTTATAATATTTTATCCTTGGCAGTACACTTCTATGAATTTACAGGTGATCTGCTGAGGATCATTATCGATGTATACAAGTATATTTTTTGCACACGCAGATATATGAATAGGTAAATGCAATCATGCACGCACACGCATACACGCACACAGACAGAAAGACATAGAGAGACAGTGCTCAAAAAGTATATGTACACATTTCAATTGAAAGTGCACCTGTGTTTTCAGATTACCACTGTGACTTTAGTTCACATCATAGTTGTTTAAACGTAAGACTGTTTTATCACTTTCATCTTTAAAGAGTGATTGACTGGTGAAATGTGCTTACATTCTGATGACATTCCATGTATACACGTGTGCATATCTGTGCATGCACGTGTTTTGTCAACAACCTAAACTTTTAGGAGAAGCCCGTTCGGAGTCATTAACCCTTCTTGAAGTAGTTCGGAAAGTCATTCTGCAAGGTTTCATAAAAGTCTTCAATCGGTTGCTTCTGGTAGTTTTTGCTACCATCATCACAATTACTATGCTTAGACTTTTAAGACAGTTTATCTCATCTTGCTTCTTCTTTTGAACGCAACGTATCGGTTGCTGTGCCCTGTGATCGCCTTCAAGTGGATGCCGTAAGTGAGAGGATTCGGAATATTGGTACGACAAGGAGATTGTAGGATACAACGGCCAAAACGTTACGTTCAATGGAAGAAGATAAAAAATCTACGTATATTAGTGATCCTTCATCTCAAAAATTCACACGGAAATTAATAATTTTTGCACAAGTACTACAGTTACATCAATTTTTAAGATGAGTAGAGACATCATTCTTTTCACGGGCCCAAAAGGGGCAAAACGAGACGTTTAAGTAATCATCTGCATTGTATCATATCAATAAAGTATTACTAAAAATCACAGCGTATAATATTATATATATATATATATAGATATATATATATATAAATGTAAGTTTTATGAATAATATAGACAAATGAGTGTCCATATATATATATATATATATATATATATATATATATATATATATATATATATATATATATATATATATATATATATAATTCAGTGAAGCTATAATCAAATGGTGAAATCACTGAGTTCGTAATTTAAATTCGCCAGATATTTGAATCTTCATCGATAAGGAACAAGCATTTGAATCAAGTCAAATCAAAAACAAATGTGAAACTTTTAATGGTCATTAAAATGTCGAGGTATTGTAAAGAGTGAGATAGAATAAGCAGTAGATATAACAAAGAAGAAGAAGAAGAAGAACAAGAAGAAGTAGAAGTAGAAGCGAAAAATGCAAACTAGGAAAAAAGTCCAAGAGACTGCACCAGTTTCACTGCACTCAGACAATGAGTGAAAGTATATTTTATTGCATTAATAGTAACCTGATTCCAAGAAATCTCATGTATTTATCATTCAACTTCAGCATTCTATCTGCAGGTAATTAAGATTGCTGAGGGAAGTTTTCGACCGATAATTCTGCTCAGCGGGTGCAAAGTATTCAACATTGTCTGCGTCCTGTTTCAAAATCATATTTGATGCTTTTTTATTGCAGGATTTTGGAACTGCTTGTTCTGAAACTGTTTCTTATTTGTACTCACTGAATTTTCATACCTGTAGTAATTTGTGGTGCCCATTGCAGATGAATTGACGGCAAGTGTTTCTCGAACTTCTGCATCCTCTTCAGTATTTAATCTTATTTCAGTAATACTATTGTCTGGATGATTTCATCCTCAGATTCCATATCTTTCCATTCAGAGCTCTTCGAAACTATTCTAAGTAATTCAATAATGTTGACTACTATACCCACCCTCATGTCTAAAATTTATTCCAATTTCTGGCAAGAATCAAATATTTTTCAAGCTTTTGCGTTGCTTTCAATTTAAATCTGTAGTCTTCTGAAAGAGCAAAAGCCAGTATTCCATAGAATTTTACATTTTTCATTCTTTAGAGCAGATTTTGGTTTGTGCATATACCATTCGGTAGCATGAAAACATTCCAAACGTTTATACAATTTCCAGATCACCTTTCCAACACAGTCATGTCAATCAAAATACTTATTCAGAACACATTTGTTGTATTTGTTTGTTGACAGTCTCACCATTATCTCCACATAGTTTGCATCTACTATCTTAGCCCCAGAATAGTTCTTTTAGAATTATTCTGGACCACTTACTGCAACCATTATTTCAATGTTTCCTGGTCAGTGAGATGAGCCTACCTTTTCCCAGCTCAAAGCTCATTGAATAAAATGACAGTATTAACCACTTAGCTGGATGGCTCTCAAGAGAAATATCAGTTATTGAACATTTAGGCTAGTATATTCATAGCTCTCTTCGATCCTAAGCATTTAGAAATACGTTCGATAGCAAGTCGTTCTTCTTTTGTAATGCATATTCTCACCATTTTTTAGACATTCTTCGTCTTCTTTCCTCGAACAGTCATATTTTTTATTATCTTCCAAAGGTCCGGCCATCCGTTTGTACTCTCCTACCACAAAAACTGCTCGATCTAAATCCATCAAATTTTCTGTGGGTACAGATCCGATCCTGGGAAAATGTTATAGCCAATTATTTTTTGAAAACCAACCCCCAAAATATGTTTTAGGAGTTTTCAAATCAGAGGAGGGGTTTATTTTTATGAATATTCATCAATTGTAAAAACACTTCGAATGACATGATAAAAAATATTTCTATTCTCTTTTTTCAATTCAATCCTCAGAAATGAAGATATGATTCAATTAGAGAATATTTTTTATTCTCTTTCCTCAATGCAATCTTCTGAAATAGCATTTTGTATTGAGAAAAGAACAAAAAGATTGTCTAACATTCTTATATCGCGATGTTATTGGTTATACATACCTTGAATAGTGATGTTTTGATTAATGCATGTTTTGATGTTATTCGATTAAGGTACATTTCCAAAATACTAGATCACAGACTATGTTGATAACACGGAAGGAACTTTTAGGGGTCGAGCAACTTTCATTTTCCACTTTCGGGGGCAAAAATCCTGGGGAAATTTATTTTTCCGTTTCATTTTTAGGGGTTAGAATCGGAAAGTAGATTTTTTTTTCTTGATTCGTTGACTTTCCCTTTCATGAATCAAAATGTAGAAATAATTCTTTTCCTCTTTTTTTTTTACTCTTTGGGCTTGAAATCCATTTTTAGGGGTTGAAATTGATGACATGATTTTTCCCCCTTTCAGCAGTCGAAAGCACAGCTTTTTTTTAAAAAACTTTTTGAGGTCAGAATTGAGGGGAGTTTTTTTCATTTTCAGGGTTGACTTTGAAGGAATTTTTTTTTCTACATTTTCCGGGGTCGAAACCCGAAGGGAATTCTTTTTATACTTTAAAGGGTAAAAATAGGGGAAACGATTTTTTCCTTACTGTTAGGAGTGAAAATTATGTGGGAAACATTTTGTACTTTCATTGGTCAAAATAGAGGGGATGATTTTCCCTGACAATGGTCAAAATAGGAGGAGGATCAAACGTTCCCTTTCGATTGTGACAATCAAGATGGAGCATTTATTTTCGTTTTTGGGAGTCGAAATCAAGGGGAAAACTTCAAAATTATAGGGTGAACTTTGTTCTCATTTAAGGAATCAAAATTGAGAGGGAACGTTTACTTTCATCTTATGGGGTTAAAATAAAGTGGGTACCCTTCCCGCTTTTTATTATCAGTCCCCCCATTTTTAATATCAACCCCTAACGCCTTTTTTCTTTACTACTTGCCGATTTTTTTTAACATAACCCCCTTTTTTAACATAATAGTCCATCTTTTTCTTTACATTACTCCTCTTTTCCTTATAACACCTACATTTTAATATTACAATTCTTCTTCTTTCATTTTTCAACATCAGACTCGGCTTTTCTTTACAATATACAAATGATAAAACTACTGAAAGCTTCCAGAAGTTATATAATTTTAAAAAATGCTGAAGTGGTTGTCATTTCAAGGTCATAGTAAAGTAAGCACAGTTATAGCTGGGACACACAAACTTATCTATACACTTTCGCTCATTTGTGTAGATATTATGAGATTAAAAGCTGTTCTGATTAGTAAAGCATGTAGGGCAGTGGTATTATCCGACCTTTTTAGTTCTTCATAAAACTATATTTTGGTTGGCTGGAAGGTTCCGAAACGAGAAGTTGTCAGTTTGATTTTTACCATGTTTCTGTCCAACTTTTATCAATTACAGCTTTCAGCCTAATTCCAATTTTAAAAGGATTTTGCCCAATTCTCATTATTTACAGCCTTCTGCCAAAAACTCATAACGAAACTCCAGCAAAACTTCCATTTTAACGTACTTCTGCCCAATTTTCATTACTTACAAGCGTTTGCCTTACCTTCAATATCGACAGGATTTTGCCCAACTTCCAGTATGAGCAGTCTTGTGTTCAACTTTTATTTTTTATAGCGTTTCGCAACATGTTGATTATAAGCTGCCTTTTGCTAAACTTTCAATATTTAGCACTGTCTGCCAAAATTTCACTCTCACTGACCTATCATTACTCACAGCCTTCTGCCAAACTCCCTTTATAAACAGCCTTATGATAAACATCCAATTTTAACGGGCCTCTGTTTAACTTTTATCATAACTGATCGCTGCTCAACTTTAACGGGTTTCTGCTCAACTCTCATCATTCACGATCTTCTACCCAACATTCATTATTCACAACCTTTTGACCAACTTTCATTCTTTACAGATTTATACCAAACTTTCATTATAAACAGCTCTCTGTCCAACTATCATTATCTACGGACTTGTGTCAAACTTTCATTGTTTAGAGTCTTCTGTTCAACTTTTATTATCTACAGCCTTCTGCAAAGATTCCATTTTAAACAGCCTGCAGCTTAGCCTTCACATTTATTTACAGCTTTCTCCCAGACTTCCATCATTTGCAGCCTTTTGTCAAACCTTCACTATAAACAAATTTCCGTCTAACATTCGTTATCAACAGGCTTCTTCCAAATTTTCTTCATTTACAGCCTTCTGCCCAACTTCCATTATAATTAGTTATCTGCTTAACATTCATACTGTCAAATTTTTATTTCTATAGCCTTCTGTCAAACATTCATGTCAAACAGCTGTCTTGTAGACTTTCATAATTCTTCTGCCAAACGGCCTTCTGTCCAACTTTCATTATTACAGCCTTCTGCCTGACCTTCATTATGAACAGCCTTCTGCCACACTTTCATTATTTACAGATTTTTGTCTAACTTTCTTTATAAACAGCCTTCTGCACAACTTTCAATTTTCACAGGCTTCCGTCTGACTTTTATCATTTTCTCTATTTTGGTATACTTCAACCGGCTCTTGCCAAACATTCATTATCTACAGCCTTCTTTCCAAAACTTATTTGAAAGAGCTTTCTGCACAAGTTTTGTTTTTTTACGGCTTTCTGCCAAACTTACATTATAAACAGCCTTTCGCAAAATGTTCATTATTCACAGCCTTTGGCCCAACTTTTATGGAATACAGCTTCCTGGCAAACTATGAACAGCCTTCTGCTAAACGTTCATAAGCAGCCGCCTGTAATGTTTCATTTTTAACAGCATTTTGCAAAATTTTCATCATAAACAGTCTTCTGTTAAACTTCAATTATCCGCTGCCACTGGCAAAAAATTTCATTATTTACAGCCTTCAGTCACACTTCCCCTACAAATATTTTTCTGGTAAACATCCGATTATAACGTGCCTCCGTTTAACTTTTATTATCACAGCTCTCTGTCCATCTTCCAATTTTAACAGGCTTCTTTTCAACTGTCATTATTCACACTTTTTTTTTGTAAAACTTCAATATTTATTTATTTCTGCCTAACTTCCATTGTTTACGATCTACTGACCAACTTATAATATCTACAGTGTTCTGCCAAACTTTAATTTCAAACAGCCTTCTATTTAACATTCATTATCTATAGCTTTCTCCCAAACCTGTATTATTTACAGTCTTCCGTCCAACCTGCATTATCAACAAACTTTTGTCTAACATTCATTATCAACAACCTTTTGCCAAATTTTCATTATTTACAGTTGTCTGCCCAAGTTTCATGTTTCACAGCCTTCTGCCAAAATTTCATGATTTAAAACCTTCTGTCCAACTTTCATCATAAACAGCCTACTGTCCAATATTCATTAACAACTTTGTCCAACTTTTCTCCAAACTTTCCTCCAAGCATTCATTATAAACACCTTTCTGCCAAACTTTCAATTTTAACAGGCTTCAGCCAATCTTTCATTAGTCACAGCCTTCTGCTGAACTTACATTATTACAGCTTCCCAATTTCTTTTTTTATAGACTTCTGCCTGATATTATTCACAACATTCTGTCTAAGTTTCATTACTTACTCTGCCCAACAATCATTATTTACAACCTTCTGCTAAACTTTTATTGTTTACAACCTTTTGCATAACTCTCATTGCAAACAGCCCTCTGTTCAACTACCATTATAAACACCCTTCTGCTCAACTTTCACTTTTAATGGACTTTTGTCCAACTCTCACTATTTGCAGCCATCTGTCTAGCATTCAATATAAACAGCCTTTTGTCCAACTTCTTTCTTTTACAGCCGTCTGCCACATTTTCATTATGAAACTATTTCTGGCAAACTTTCAATTTTGACGTACTTCTGCTCAATGTTCATTATTCCCTCTGCCAAACTTCCATTATAAACAGCCTCCTACCGAACTATCATTATTTTCAGATTTCTGCGAAACTTCCCTGATAAATATTCTTTTGGTGAACCTCCAATTTTAACGGGCTTCTGCTCAACTCATTGTTCACAGCTACCAACCGAAGTTTCGTTGTTCACAGCCTTCTGTCAAACCTCCATTATTTATCGCTTGCTGCCTAACTTCCAGCATTCTTCTAAACTTTCAATTTTAAGTGGCCCTGGCCCAAATTTCATTATCTACGGCCTTCTGTCTAACATTCATTTGAAAGAGCCTTCTGTCAAACTTCAGTACTTATAACCTTCTACCAAACTTTCATTATTAACAGCCTTCCGCCTAAGTTCCAATATTTACAGCCTTAAGTCCAACTTATATTTTTCTACAGCTTTCTGTCCAACTTTCCTTATAGACAGCCTTCTGGTAAACCTACAGTCTTAACAGGCTTCTTCCCAACTTCCATTATTTCTGCCTTCTTTCCAACTTTTATTTATGCCCAACTTTTATTATCTACAGCTCTAAACCGATCATTCATTATTGCAGTTTTCTGTCCAACTATCAAAAACAGCTCCCTGCCAAACTTCCATGATTTACTGCCTTCTGTCAAATTTTCATTATGAACTGCCTTATGCCCAGCTTTGAACAATGGCTGCAAATTAGAGATTCTGTAGAAGGAAGAACAGAAAATTGTGAAAATATTGGCGATAATTGCAAAAAAAATGTAGAAGAACTTGAATAGATATATGGAAGAAAAGAAAAGACAATGTTCATAAATTGATAGACATAAAACTGACTTGAAAATAATGTTGGAAAGAATATATATTTCTACTAAATCGGTGTTGCAGATTGTAAAATCTCACGAAAGCACTAACTATTAAGGTTGCAGGAAAATTGTGCCTACAAAAACCAACCTCTTTATATATTTGAATTCAAAATCATATATTCTATTAGGATTGAAGCTCGACTATGGACGTCGGAGAGTAACATAGAACAAATCAGCATCTAAGTAAATCAACATTGACAAAAGCACCAAGAGGAAAACAACTGACGTGAAGTGAAAAGGAGTATTCATTATGGCAGAACGTATGACAGTTGATTTATTTGAAACTCTACAAGCGTTAAGGTGAGCAGCAGATAAATCTTCATTTGCTATGAATAAGTAATTAGACAGAATAGTTTTTGTGTCTATATCGACATCATCATCATCATCATCATCATCATCATCATCATCATCATCATCTTTCTTTTCTTCTTCTTGTATTATTATATCACTTTGAATAATCTTTTGTTCATCCCAAATGTCCTCCCTCTTTCCTTCATCTCTAGAGGATGTCATTAATTCATTTACTACCATCGTTACTTTTATAGCAATCACGTATGCAATTATTTACCGATATTGATATGCTTGTCACAGCTGTTTTTACTATTACTACTACTACTACTACTACTACTACTACTACTAATAATAATAATAATAATAATAATAATAATAATAATGATAATAATAATTGGATCTGCACGTGGGTAAGTGGAATTAGATTTACAATTGAATTTATGATTCTCCCCCTCCTGTCGAAATTAAGTTGTCCTATGCAAAACTAATGCTTTTTCATGTGAATACCCCCCCTCTTGTATGAATTGACCAAAGTCTCGAGAATACTCACGTGAAGAAATAAAATACTGGCCGCCACTTTCATCTAGAATCGCTACCGAGACTCTTACCAAGACTCAGGTAATTAATTAGGTGGTGGAGGACAAACATATCATCACAAATGGCTCGTCCTCGTGAGGTCATACCCCGGGTGGAAAGATCCGGTGGGGCTCTGAGGTTATTACTGAATCACACCAGTCTTAACCAACCCACCAAAGTCAGGTGCTACCTTAAAAGAACCAGAAAATCCCAATCATGACAAATCATTTTACTGCAAAAATGGAGCACAGATTCAAGATTTGTGTAATAACCGGCAGGTGTTCACTTATTGGCCACCAGGAGGGACCCGGTCGTCGTCCGATGACTGCTGGCCAAAACTCCGGCTCGTGTACCCATAAAGGCCTTCAAGAGGGACAAAGTCGTCACTTAGCTACTGTTGGCCAAAACTCACATCAACAGCACCCAGGAAGGGCACAGCCCTCACCGAGCAGCTGCTATAAAGAACAAGAGGAAGAGATGGTCAAGAGAGGAGAACAGACTACTTATGTATTGATATTTATAAAGCAAACCTTCGCATGCTCAAAATATCGAGGGAAAAATCAGCTGTGGAAGTATCAAGCTAATGCCTGGCTGACCAAGTAAAACAAATCCTAAAAAAGAAATGGCTCTCTGAGACAGAACTACATGAGCTCTGAAACTCCATCGGAAGAAGAGAAAACAAACTTTGAAAGAAATCATGCAAAAAGAGAAAACACTCCCCTCTCTAAGAGACAAAAACAGAAAGAAATTCGGAGAAGTAACCGAACATGTCAACTGCCTCTTACATCATATTGAAACGAACAGCATTTTGGAACTCAACAACTTTATTTACGCTACAGCAAAAATGGTAACACAAAGTTTCACAACACAAAACAGAAGCCCAAATAATAATAGGGAGGAAAAACCCAACTGGGAAAAAAGATTAGAAAAGCAAATCTCTCAACTCCAGAGACATGAAGTACTACTGAGACATGCACCACATACAGACAGACCACGAGTAAGACTTTGGAACAAATACAAGATAACAAAAAAAGACATCCCTGCTGCAGTGGAAGACATACATAAGAAAAGATTAGCCAAGGAGGCAAGGCTGAAGAGATACAGGCAAAAAACTGCATATTCCAAAACAACGAGAGAAAATTTTACCAAGATTTGAACGGAGAAAGAAGACAGAACATAAAACCAGACGTCACAGAAACCAAGAACTACTGGAATAGCATATGGGGGCACCCGAAAAGACACAACGTAACACTGCGATGGTTAGGAAACATGAAAAGAGAGCTTGAAGGTACAGACAATGGAGAACCAATGTTATTGAATGAAACCACATTGAAACACGCTCTTGGGAAAACTGGAAAGCACCAGGTCCCGACGGGATCCATGGATATTGGTTCAAGAAATTCACCACATTACACGACAGACTCACTCACCTACTCCAAAGTTGCATAAATGAAAGCGAAGCACCAGAATGGATGACCAAAGGCTGAACCACCCTCACCCAAAAAGACCCTGAAAAATGGAATATGGCAAGCAATTACAGAACAATCACGTGCTTACCCCATATGTGGAAAATCCTGACCGGACAAATAGCGGAGAGAATGTATGTATCAATGGAAAGAAGGGGACTATTACCAGAAGAACAGAAAGGTTGCAGGAAAGGAACCAATGAGGCAAATGATTTACTCGACATCGACCCTATGATCTTGAAAGAAGTAAGAAGAAGGAAAAAGAACTTTGCAATAGGATGGATAGACTACAAAAAAGTGTATGATATAATCCCACATAGCTGGATACTCAAATGCCTCAGAATGTTTAAGATCAGCGAACTGGTGGTTAGATCAATCGAAAACTCTATGAAAAACTGGAACGTAGACTTGACAGCCACAGGACAAAACCTAGCAGAGGTAAGAATAAAAAGGTGAATCTTCCAGGAAGACTTGCTAACCCTACTATTATTTGTTCTAACTAGGATACCACTCAACAGAATCCTGAAAAACAGCAAAGGATACCATTTCTCCAAAACAAAAGGAAAAGTCATCCACCTAATGTACATGGATGATATAAAATTGTTTGCAAAAAACAGGGGAGAGCTTGAGATGCTTTTCAACAAAGTAAAAGAATACAGTGATGACATTGGGATGGAGTTTGGAATAGAAAAATGTGCAATCATGGTAATGCACAAAGGAAGGCTTTCAATGGTAGAAGGAATCGAACTCCCGGACAACAGGAACATCAGAGCACTAACTGCACAAGACCCATACAAATACCCGGGTGTTCTTGAATGTGACACGATAAAATGGGAAAAAATGAAGGAGAAAATAAAGAGAGAATACATTAGAAGGATAAGGAAAATATTAGAGACCAAACTAAACAGCAGAAACCTCATAAAAGGAATGAACTCATGGGCTGTATCGGTAATAAGATACACAGTACCATTCTTTCAATGGATAAAGGAAGTACTCCAATGGACCGGTGAACGAGAAAGTTTATGACAATTCATAGAGTCTTAAACCTCAGAGATGACACGGATATACTATATGTGAAGAGAAAAGAAGGTAGCAGAGGGATCATCAGCATAGAGGCCAGAGGGCCGATCAAAGAGTGCAGACATCATGAAAAGTGCTCGGAGTAGCGCAACGAATAACCAAAAAGTACACAACAATGGAGCAGCAGAGCAAAAAAAGTAAGAAAAATTGGAACAGAAGAAAATATATGGAGAATTAAGAAGACATATACTGGATTTTTCAGCCGAGAGATCATCGACATGGCTACGAAGAGGAAACCTGAAGAGAGAAACGGAATCGATCATCATGGAAGGTCGAAACAAATGCATCAGGACAAACTATATCAAAACAAAAATCGACAGAACACAGACAAACAGCAAGTGACGCCTGTGTGGTGAAAGAGATGAGACCGTAAACCACATAATAAGTGAAAGTAGTAAACTAGCCCAGAAGGAGTATAAACACAGACACGATAGATTAGCAACAATGATACACTGGGAACTGAGTAAACGAATGGGATTTAACCATGCGGAAAAAGAAAAAAGCCCTGGAAAATGGAAACCACTAATTACTTCGGATCTTTGACTTCGGAACTGATCACGCCATCCAAGCGAGAATAGTAATCGTGGACAAAAAGAGGAAACTCTGCCAAATGATAGATATGACTGCACCTGCAGACCACGGAATAAAGAGGAAAGAGAGTGAAAAACTGGAAACCATTGTACTGCTGTGGACTATCAGAGTGCGGAGAGGAGTGCTTGAGACTTGAGGAGGACTTACTGTCACTCAAACTAGGGGTAACCACCAAACAACTGGTGTGAAATTGCTAAAAAACAATAATAATAATAATAATGATAATAATAATAAGAAGACCTAAGGAGACTTATTGTCACTCAGCCTTCAGCGATGACCACTGGGCAACTGGTGTTAAACCGTAAATCGCAGTACTACTGCGACCTATGAGTACTAGGAGAGAGGGGCTGGAGACTTGAGGAGACTTGCTGTCACTCGAACCCCAGCGGTTACCACCAGGCAACTAGTGTGAGATTGCGAAGAAGAAGAAGAAGAAGAAGAAGAAGAAGAAGAAGAAGAAGAAGGAGGAGGAGGATTCTCATACCAGAAGAAGCTGATTTTTTTGTTGGTCTGCCAGACTGCGAAATCCTCAACCTCAGTGTCTTTTGTACAATTCTGAGTGCAGCTGCTATTTCTGGTACTACCCTGACTTTTATGTTCCATGCCTTCTTCTGTTATTTATCGAAGTCCTTTTGTTTCCCAAGCTTGTCACTCACTGTTGTATTTACTTTGTTATTCACTGGCACGACCACGTCTATTATGTTCTCCTTCCCTTGTCTACTATAGGTCTGGTCTTTTCCCTTGGATGGGATGGTCAGTTTGGATATCTGAGTCTCAAAGTAATCAGTGGCTTTTATTTTCAAAGGTTCAGTCCGGTTTGTGCTGATAACATTTGTCTGCATGGTCTAATCCCAGTCATTTGCTGTGGTTTGTAATTTCACACTAGTTGCCTAGTAATCGACGCTGAAGATGTGACAGTAAATCTTTTGGGGTCTCCAGGACTAACGTAATGTCCTACATATCACAACAGCACTGTGGTTTGTACCATCTAAACCTTCCCCAGCTGTCTTTACACACGCCTTTTTCTTCTAGTTTTTTGGCCATTGTTGACGACTTTTGGTCATGTCTCTGGTTCTCTCCTCAATATTTGTGCAGAACCAAGTAGTGCTGTGGTCTGCATAGTCTCAACCCTTCCTCTTATCTCCAGCCCCTCCAATTTTGTTTTTAATCAGTTCATTGTGGGCCTACTATTATTGGAACTACCTTGATATTCACGTTCCAAACTTGCCAAGTCCTGGTATTCCTCATGCTTTTCACTCTTTTCCATCTTCACTCCACACGCACGATCACGTCTATAATTTTTATATGCTCTCCTTTGCAATTACTCAGTCCAGTCTTCTCACTTGGATAGGGTGACTGACTAAGATGTCGAAGTCCAAGGGTAATTTGTGGTTTCTATTTAAAAGGGCTGATGTTTGTGCTGATACATTTGTCTGCATGGTCAAGCCCAGTTTATTTGCTTAGTTCCCTGTACAAAACAGTTGCTACCCTGTCGTGTCTGTTCTTCTATTTCTTTTGGACTAGATTACTATATTCACTGATTATGTCCCTTTCTCTACATTGGCGGTAAGGTTTGGGCTCTATTGATCTTTGCCATTGCGTAGTCTGTCCTGATGCATTCGTTTTGAGTTGCCATTTTCTATTTCTCTGCAAACTTCACTTGGCTTGGTTCCTAGTGCGCCTACTATTATTGGTACTACCCCGAATTATCATATCAACAGTGGTTGATGTCTTTTGCAGATCTCCTGGACAGCAAAATCCTCAAATCCCATGATATGTTCCGTCTTTTGACTTCCCCGTATAGTTTTTTCTTATCCCATTTTATTTCCTTTCTGTCCTCTTTGCAACTCCCTTGTATTCTTCCTCTACCTTTTGAATACAGTTTTCTCTGCTGATGAGACCTTTGCCACCACTTTACATGTAGTTCATCAATGTTACCTCCGAGATGTAGAGCCTTGTGCATCGAAATAGGATTTTTCCGTTCGCCTCCCCATTGATTTTAGTTCATTTTTTGTCCATCCAAGAAATGAGCTTGAGTATCTTACTACCTGTGTTCATTTTTTTAAAATCAAAATTCTGCTATTTAGCTTAGTCTCTAATATTTTCTTCGTCCTTTTGGGATATTTTTTTTAATTTTCTCTTTCATTTCCTCCCTTTACAGAGTTAGAGTTAAGTTTTTAAATCGGTCCCGCGTAGTTGATGCTCTGATTTTTCTTTGTTTTCCGATAATTCGATTGCATTTGTCGCTATAAGCCTTACCCCGTGAATTATCATTGGCGTTTCTGTTCTCAACTCAATCCAAATGTCCTCATTGCTGTATTCCCTTAATTATGTCGAACAAAATTTTGAGCCCTTCCCTACTCTTTGACAGTAGTTTGATGTCATCCATGAACCTAAGATGATCGACTTTCCCC